>OU342741.1:259899846-260499846 GCA_910589775.1 Avena eriantha
ACACATGCAATGACACTGGTTGATCCATGTGTGGTTTTGTAAAGAACACACATGCAATGACTCAAGTGGGTCCATGTGTGGTTTGTGAAAAGAACACACATGCAATGACTCTTGTTGATCAATGTGTAGTTTGTGGAAAGAACACACATGCAATGACATTGGTGGATCCATATGTGGTTTGTGGAAAGAACACACTTGCAATGAACACTGGTGGATCCATATGTGGTTCATGACAGGAACACAAATGCAATAACATTGGTTGATCCATATGTGGTTTGTGACAATAACACACATGCAATGACATTGGTTAATCCATGTGTGGTTTGTGGAAAGAACACACATGCAATGACTCAAGTGGGTCCATATGTGGTTCATGACAGGAACACACATGCAATGACTCTGGTTGATCCATGTGTGGTTTGTAGAAAGAACACACATGCAATGAACACTTGTGGATCCATGTGTGGTTCATGACAGGAACACACATGCAATGACATTCGTTGATCCATATGTGGTTTGTGACAATAACACACGTGCAATTACACTGGTTGATCCATGTGTGGTTGTGGAAAGAATACACATACAATGACTCAAGTGGGTCCATGTGTGGTTTGAGAAAAGAACACACATGCAATGACTCTGGTTGATCCATATGTGGTTTGTGACAATAACACACATGCAATGCCATTGGTTAATCCATGTGTGGTTTGTGGAAAAGAACACACATGCAATGAACACTGGTGGATCCATGTGTGGTTCATGACAAGAACAAACATGCAATGACCTTGGTTGATCCATATGTGGTTTGTGACAATAACACACATGCAATGACACTAGTTGATCCATGTGTGGTTTGTGTTAAGAACATACATGCAATAACACTGGTTGATCCATATGTGGGTTGTGGAAAGAACACACATGCAATGACTCTAGTGAATCCATGTGTTGTTTGTGGAAAGAACACACATGCAATGAACAGTTCTGGATCCATATGTAGTTCATGGCAGGAACACACATGCAATCACATTGGTGGATCCATATGTGGTCTATGGAAAGAACACACGTGCAATGAACACTGGTGGATCCATATGTGGTTCATGACAGGAACACACATGCAATGACATTGGTTGATCCATATGTGGTTTGGGACAATAACACACATGCAATTCCATTGGTTAATCCATGTGTGGTTTGTGGAAAGAAAACACATGCAATGAATCAAGTGGATTCATATGTTGTTCATGATACGAACACACATGCAATGACTCTGGTTGATCCATGTGTGGTTTGTAGAAAGAACACACATGCAATGAAAACTGGTGGATCCATGTGTGGTTCATGGCAGGAACAAACATGCAATGACATTGGTTGATCCATATGTCGTTTGTGACAATAACACACATGCAATGACACTGGTTGATCCATGTGTGGTTTTGTAAAGAACACACATGCAATGACTCAAGTGGGTCCATGTATGGTTTGTGAAAAGAACACACATGCAATGACTCTGGTTGATCAATGTGTGGTTTGTGGAAAGAACACACATGCAATGACATAGGTGGATCCATATGTGGTTTGTGGAAAGAACACACTTGCAATGAAAACTGGTGGATCCATATGTGGTTCATGACAGGAACACAAATGCAATAACATTGGTTGATCCATATGTGGTTTGTGACAATAACACACATGCAATGACATTGGTTAATCCATGTGTGGTTTGTGGAAAGAACACACATGCAATGACTCAAGTGGGTCCATATGTGGTTCATGATAGGAACACACATGCAATGACTCTGGTTGAACCATGTGTGGTTTGTAGAAAAAACACACATGCAATGAACACTGGTGGATCCATGTGTGGTTCATGACAGGAACATACATCCAATGACATTCGTTGATCCATATGTGGTTTGTGACAATAACACACGTGCAATTACACTGGTTGATCCATGTGTGGTTGTGGAAAGAACACACATGCAATGACTCAAGTGGGTCCATGTGTGGTTTGAGAAAAGAACACACATGCAATGACTCTAGTTGATCCATATGTGGTTTGTGACAATAACACACATGCAATGCCATTGGTTAATCCATGTGTGGTTTGTGGAAAAGAACACACATGCAATGACTCAAGTGGGTCCATATGTCGTTCATGACAGGAACACACATGCAATGACTCTGGTTGATCCCTGTGTGGTTTGTAGAAAGAACACACATGCAATGAACACTGGTGGATCCATGTGTGGTTCATGACAGGAACACACATGAAATGACATTCGTTGATCCATATGTGTTTTGTGACAATAACACACGTGCAATTACGCTGGTTGATCCATGTGTGGTTGTGGAAAGAACACACATGCAATGACTCTGGATGATCAATGTGTGGTTTGTGGAAAGAACACACATGCAATGAGTCTAGTGAATCCATGTGTTGTTTGTGGAAAGAACACACATGCAATGAACACTTCTGGATCCATATGTGGTTCATGGCAGGAACACACATGCAATGACATTGGTGGATCCATATGTGGTCTGTGGAAAGAACACACGTGCAATGAACACTGGTGGATCCATATGTGGTTCATGACAGGAACACACATGCAATGACATTGGTTGATCTATTTGTGGTTTGGGACAATAACACACATGCAATGTCATAGGTTAATCCATGTGTGGTTTGTGGAAAGAAAACACATGCAATGACTCAAGTGGGTTCATATGTTGTTCATGATATGAATACACATGCAATGACTCTGGTTGATCCATGTGTGGTTTGTAGAAAGAACACACATGCAATGAACACTGGTGGATTCATGTGTGGTTCATGGCAGGAACAAACATGCAATGACATCGGTTGATCCATATGTGGTTTGTGACAATAACACATGCAATGACACTGGTTGATCAATGTGTGGTTTTGTAAAGAACACACATGCAATGACTCAAGTGGGTCCATGTATGGTTTGTGAAAAGAACACACATGCAATGACTCTGGTTGATCAATGTGTGGTTTGTGGAAAGAACACACATGCAATGACATTGGTAGATCCATGTGTGGTTTGTGGAAAAGGACAAACATGCAATGACTCTAGTGGGTCCATATGTGGTTTGTGGAAAAGAACACACATGCAATGAACACTGGTGGATCCATAAGTGGTTTGTGGAAAGAACACACATGCAATGAACACTAGTGGATCCATGTGTGGTTCATGACAGGAACAAACATGCAATGACCTTGGTTGATCCATATGTGGTTTGTGACAATAGCACACATGCAATGACACTGGTTGATCCATGTGTGGTTTGTGTTAAGAACAGACATGCAATGACACGGGTTGATCCATATGTGGGTTGTGGAAAGAACACACATGCAATGACTCTAGTGAATCCATGTGTGGTTTGTGGAAGGAACACACATGCAATGAACACTGCTGGATCCATATGTGGTTCATGGTAGGAACACACATGCAATGACATTGGTGGATCCATATGTGGTCTGTGGAAAGAACACAAGTGCAATGAACACTGGTGGATCCATATGTGGTTCATGATAGGAACACACATGCAATGACATTGGTTGATCTATTTGTGGTTTGGGACAATAACACACATGCAATGCCATTGGTTAATCCATGTGTGGTTTGTGGAAAGAAAACAGATGCAATGACTCAAGTGGGTCCATATGTTGTTCATGATACGAACACACATGCAATGACTCTAGTTGATCCATGTGTGGTTTTTAGAAAGAACACACATGCAAAGAATACTGGTGGATCCATGTGTGGTTCATGGCAGGAACAAACATGCAATGACATTGGTTGATTGTAACTACCTCGGTGAATTACGCTCTTAGTTAATGCCTGGATGAACGAAAGTGGTTAAAATAGTACGGCGGGGCCCAGGGCCACTCACGGTAGACCTTTCGGCCGTCCTAACCACTTCCAGACAACGGGACAAGAACGAGCGGCGTAATCGGCAGGCGAAGGGATCAACTACATACACAAGTGAGTATGTATGCAAGCCACATACAACAGTCCTCAGAGCCATTCCATCTAAAATAAATGGAAATATTGCAACGCCATACGGCAAGATCCAAATGTCCTAGATAGAGATAATAATTTAGGATAGCTCCTCATACATCACAAATCAGAGTATCAGGTGGAAGCGGAAAACAAGATCCGAGTACGGATAAGAAGAAAATTGGCATAAGATGCCCCATAAATAAACACATCCCGCCCACATATCACACGGATCCCCGTTCCCGGAATCTCTACACCAAATGATCGTTGCCAACATCATCTGTCTCTTCCACCCAGTATCCATCTTGCGGGTACACCTGTTCATCTGAATCAAAAAAATTATCGTGTGAGACCCTAGGGGTACTCAGCAAGTCTTTATGCCACTAAGGGGACACAACCTGGGGTGACGCAATTGCAGCAAAAGATAATACCTAACAATTCTACAGATACTCGCTAACCTTCCGCCTAACCAATGATAGACGGAAGTCCGTGAATTAAGATCAACAGTTATAACAGTATAAGTAACAGATCCATCCTCCTCCTCGCTTACCAACGAGGAAGCGGACGAACAACCCTCACCATTCCATTGGTAGTTTTATTAACCATTCCATGAGTATTGCACTACTTACTAGTCAAGTACTTAGTCAAATTAGAAACGGTACTTTAGTTATACTTGTCTATGATCGAGAAACTGTGCTCCAAGTCGTCCATAACCGCGGACATGGCTTTCAGAAAGATTTACCCTGCAGGGGTGCACGAATAGCAACACACACTCGATCAACCTCGGAAAAACCAAATCAAAACCCAACGAGGCATTCACGACAAAGCAATCACAGGATTCAGACATATTTCAGGGGGCCACCCCATTAAGCTACCCGCAACGAAGTTGGCCGGCTCCGAGATGGACCCAAGGTTTGTGTCAATGGCTGTAAACGGCTGGGAACCCGAAATTGTGACTGGGCTTGTCGATACCGCGAAAACATTCCACGATCCAAAACTGTACAGGTGCTCCACGCACAATCTTAATTAAAGCAGTAACATGGCATAGGTACAGGATAGTAATAAAGCTCCAAACTACTTGTGGCCCCAAGAAATAAGAATGAATCAAGCTCTGGCTCAGGGGGGTCCATAAGGCCTCCCGGATGTGGATAGTGCGAATAAACAAGGAACAGGAATCAAGTACTCGGGATCCTACGGGACACAAGTGAGCAGAAAAAACCAAATAGCAGATATTGCTCACCGGTGCCTCTTTCATCAGTTATCCCATTACTACTCAGGTTATGTTGTTTAGGTACCTCGTTATTCCTCAGACACTCACAGACCCTACTCATGCTTTTCTACGACTCGCATGGCTCAAACAACTCCTGTAGTAATGGCTCATGGGACCGGAACAAGCTTGATGTGGTTTAAAAGTAAAGGCTATGCAGTACTTGGGATTCAATTTAATGCAATCGCGACTCAATGATGCAAGAATAAGATAGAGGCAATAGGTACTGTATGTATGCAAGCATGTGGTAGTGCTTGCCTGGCAGCTCAGTTGAAGCGAGAGATGGATCTGGGTAATACTCCTGTGATTCCTGGTAATTCTCCTGCTGGGCGTCTATTCGAAGAAGAACCAAACAAACAAGGGCCAGCATAAATAAAATGCACAAGCATATGAATTAAAATGCGACAAGCAACCAAGCATGCCATGATGAATGATGCACAATTTTCATGGCATTAAAGTAGCATGGCAAAGGTGAGGTGTGGTTGCAAGAACTAAAGCATTTTATTATTTATTTGACCAAGTTTTATTGTCATAAACAGTTCAGATTTTAAATGACAACATGATACATGCTTCAATTCAGAACAAGGATTGCATAAATAGAACGGGCTCGTCGCGCTGATCGATTTAGACATATTATTTGTCAAATTTGGAGTTATAAAACAAAAGTTATTAATTAAATAAGGAAAGGGCATTTTCTTGTAATTTTAATCATCTCGAAAATTTAAAGTGTTCAAAACATATTTTGAAGGGCATATTTGCATTCCTCACATTTTTCTGATTCCAAAACATATATTACATGTATTATTTGGATTTGTATTTTTAAAATTATTTGAATCTGAAAAGAATTTGAATTTAAATTAATTTGAAAAAGATTTGATTAAAAACAGACTCAGGAAAACTTTTCTCACTCAGGCAATTCTAGCCACAGTCACTGACGGGTGGGCCTGGCGCTGACTGGGCCACGCGCGCGGGAAAACCTTTTGTCACCGCGGGCTCGGCTAGCCACTGAGGCTGCGGGGTGGGCCAACTGGCGCAGGCCCGCGTGTCAGCGGAGAGCGAGACAGGGGCTGACAGGTGGGGCTGGGGCTGGAGCGCGGGTTGCGGCTGAGAAAGGCTGAGGGGTTTTCTGCAAGATGCTCATGGTGGCTGGCAGGTAGGGCCGCTAGGAGCGCGGGTTGCGAGAATTAAAAAGGTGGGGGGTTTTTTGCAAATCGACCACGACCCCGGGTTACTGTTTTTCTTCTCCACGTTCTGACGGAAATCGTGCGTGCGGCGCGGAGCGGGGATTCGATCCCGGGACGCGGGCGTGCGCGCGGAGGGTGCTAACCGGTGCGGTAGGGTGAGGGAAGTTGGCAGGGAAGGGACGGGGGCTTAGGTGAGCTTGCTGCGGCACGGGAAAACGGCAAACGGCGGCGAGCTCTGGCGCACTGAGAGCGCTCGACACAAACAACGGCGGCGCTAGGGCGGTACGGCGAGGTGGAGCATGTCAGGGAGAAGGGAATGCTCACCGCGGTTCGCTTGGTGTGGTCGGATCATGGAGAAGCGCGGCGGTTTGTCGACGACGCAGATGCTCCGGCGGGCTAGGGTTTCGGGGGACGGCGAGGATCGGGCGGTGCTGGGGCTCTCTCCTTCGCGTTGGTGTGGACAGGGCGTCGTAGAGGATCCTCCTTGAGCTCCCAGACCACCTCCAGGTCGAGCTGCACGGCAGGAACGGCGGGAACGAGGTGGTGCTGGCGGCGAGCGGCGGCAGCAGCTGTGGCCGAGGAGGAAGAAGGAGAAGAGGAAGGGCAGCTCGGGCCAGATCGTGGCGAGGCCAGAGAGACGTGGGGAGGGAGGAAAAGAAGGGAGAGGGAGGAGGACAGCTGGGGCACGGCAGAGATAAGGTGGCCTCGGTGCCACCTTTTCCCCCTCCTCCTCGAGCACGTGGGGCAGCTGGGGGCTTGTCCTGGGGCTGGACGGCGACAGGAGGGACTGTAGGTGGGGCTCAGGACGAGAGGGCAGGTGGGGCTGGCCGGTAGAAGAAGAGAGAGAGGAGAGGGTTAGCTAGGCTAGGGTTAGTTGGCATGGCTCGGGTTAGGGTTTTGCTAGGGTTAGGGTTAGCTAGGGTGGCTGAGGTGTGGGCCAGGGAGAGAGGGGCTTGACATGGAGGCCATGCTAGAGAGAGAGAGAGAGAGAGAGACTTAGGGTTTAGGAGAAAATTAGAGAGAGAGGGAAAAGTTAGGTTAGGTTTTATTAGGTAATTAAATTTTAATTGGTTTATGGGGCCAAACCAAGAAGAACCAAAGGGCTTGATCTTGCATGAGCTAATGTGGAGGAGAAACAAGAAGAAAGAGGAAGAAAATAATTAGGTGGAAAAAGGCTCATATGATCATGCTTGAAGGAGATAAATAAAAGAAAGAGGTATGGTTGAGATGATGGGGATGGTGGAGTGGTAGGAGGTGTTTTCACAAAGGTAGGATCCACTAAATCCAAAGAAAACAAATGGAGGAAAAAGGTGGTGAAGAAGCTTGCATGGCCCATGCAAAAATAATAATGCCATGATTAATTTTGTGAAAACAATGTTAATATGATGGCATTAATCTTATGCATTTCCAAGAAGTGGAACAAATCCAAGCAAAGAAATTTAATGGACTAGATCCACCCTATTGCCCATGAGCTAGGGAAAATCCAAAATAAAGACAACAAGCTCATGGTCTAATAGGATGGTGGAATTATAAAGTGGTGGAAAAGAAAGGTGGTGGAATGGGAATCAAAGATATGCCCCCAACTCAACTTGGGCATTGAACAATATATTAATGACCAAATACAATATCAAGAGGCAAATACAATTAATAATGCATGTGAGAGAAGAACCAAAAACAAAAGGGTTTTATATGATGCTCAAATGCAAGGTGGCATGATGACATGAGCATGATATAATTATGATGCAATAATAATATATATAAAGTAGCCATAATCTCACTAGGACAAGTAGCATTACAATTGTTAGACAATTGGGGTGCTACAACTCTCCCCCACTAAACAGGAATCTCGCCCCGAGATTCTAGGAAGAAGAAGACTCAAAGAGGGTAGGATACTTGGCACGGATCTCATCTTCACGTTCCCAGGTGGCTTCATCAACGGAATGGTGCGACCACTGCACCTTACAGAACTTGATGGACTTGTTGCGAGTCCTTCTTTCTGCGACTTCAAGAATTTTTGTGGGGTGTTCTTGATAAGACAGATCTTCTTGGAGATTAATGAGTTCATGGTCCACGGTCCTGCCGGGATCCTTGAAGCACTTCTTGAGTTGAGAGATGTGGAAAACATCATGGACTTTGAGTTGTTCAGGGAGTTCAAGAGCATAAGCAACTTCTCCTCTTCTTCCACGAATTTTGAAAGGACCGATGTATCTAGGAGCCAGCTTTCCTTTGATACCAAAGCGGTGCGTGCCTCTCATGGGAGTGACACGAAGGTAAACGAGATCACCCAGGACATACTCCATGTCCGTGTGCTTTCTGTCATAATTGCTCTTCTGGCGACTTTGAGCAATCTTCAGATTTTCAAGAATGATGTGAACTTTCTCCTCCGCTTGAGTTACAATGTCGGGGCCAAACAACAATCTTTCACCTGCGCCCGACCAACCAATCGGAGTTCTGCATTTGCGACCATAGAGAGCCTCAAATGGTGCCATCTTTAGACTTTTCTGGAAACTGTTGTTGTAAGAGAATTCAGCATAAGGAAGACATTCTTCCCACTTCATGCCGAAAGAGATAACGCAAGCACGGAGCATATCTTCTAGAATCAGATTGATCCTTTCAACTTGTTCTTGCGACTGAGGGTGGTAAGCTGTGTTGAAGTTTAGTTTTGTTCCCAAAGCATTTTGGAAACTTCCCCAGAACTTGGAAGTGAAGATGCTTCCACGGTCTGAACTGATTTCAAGAGGAACTCCATACAGAGAGACAATTCTGTTGATATAGAGTTTCGCCAACTGAATTGCAGAAATTGTTTCCTTGACTGGAAAGAAGTGAGCTACTTTGGAAAGCCTGTCAATGACAACAAATATTGCATTGTTGCCTTTCTGCGACCTTGGAAAACCAGTGATGAAGTCCATCTCTACTTTCTCCCATTTCCATTCTGGAGGCTTCAATGGCTGTAGAAGACCGGAAGGTTTCTGATGGACAGCTTTAACTCTGCGACACACATCACACTCTGAGACATACTTGGCACAATATCGTTTCAAACCAGGCCACCAATATTGTGTTTTCAAGTCCATGTACATCTTAGTGCTTCCAGGGTGGATAGAAAGAACAGAATCATGCGCCTCCTTGAGAACTTGCTCTCTTAAACCCGGGTAGTTCGTAACAAACATCCGGTGTTCAAAGAAAAGACTGCCTTGGTCGTCTACATGGAAAGACTCATACTTCGGAAGTTGAATGTTGGAGATGATCTTTTTAGTGTAAGGATCCCCAAGCTGAATGGAACGGACCTTTTCTTCCAAGAGAGGTGTTGCTAGAAGATTCAGAAGATAACCTTGATCCACAATTTCAAGGTTGAGCTTGCGGAATTCCTCGCACAAGAGAGGTTGTTGTTCTTCAACCATGAGGTTGTTGACATAAGCTTTTCGGCTGAGAGCATCTGCCATGACATTGGCTTTACCCGGAGTGTAATTGATGGTCAAATCGAAATCATTGATTGTTTCAATCCACCTCCTCTGACGAAGGTTGAGATCAGGCTATGTGAAGATATACTTCAGACTCTTGTGATCAGAAAAGATCTCACAACGGTTGCCAAGCAAGTAATGCCTCCATACTTTCAAAGCAAAGACAACTGCTGCGAGTTCGAGGTCATGTGTAGGATAGTTGATCTCATGCATCTTCAACTGACGAGATGCATAAGCAACAACTTGCTTTTCTTGCATAAGGACCGCACCCAATCCTTGCAATGAAGCATCACAGAAAATCTGGAAAGGCTTTGATGTATCTGGAGGAACCAAGACTGGTGTGGAAGTGAGCTTCTCTTTGAGTGTTTCAAAGCTTGCTTGACATGCAGGAGTCCAAAGGTATTTCTTGCCTTTCTTGAGGAGATCGGTAAGAGGCTTCGCAATCTTTGAGAAGTTTTGAACGAATCGACGACAGTAACTGGCCAAGCCAAGGAAACTTCGGACCTCTTTGACATTAATGGGTGGAAGCCAGTCCATAATTGTCTTAATAGTTTCTGGGTTGATGGCAATGCCCTTGGCAGAGATGACGTGACCAAGGTAGGTGACTTGAGGCAGCCAGAATTCACACTTGGAGAACTTTGCATACAGGCGGTTCTCACGAAGCTTGTTTATGACACACCGAAGGTGTTCTTCATGTTCTTCTTTCAACTTAGAATAGACTAGAATGTCATCCAGATAGACCACAACGAACTTATCAAGATATTCCATGAAAATCGAGTTCATAAGCCTCGAGAAGGTGGCAGGTGCATTGGTGAGACCGAAAGACATGACCGTGTACTCATACAGGCCATAGCGGGTGGTAAAAGCTGTTTTGGGAACATCTTCCTTGCGAATCTTGATTTGATGATAACCACTTCTCAAATCAAGCTTAGAGAATACCACAGCTCCAGCTAGCTGATCGAAGAGATCATTAATCCGCGGAAGGGGATATGTATTCTTGATGGTTTTAGCATTGAGTGCCCGATAGTCAACACAAAGTCTGTCAGTCTTGTCTCGCTTCTTCACAAAGATGGTTGGACTACCCCAAGAAGAAGTACTGTGCTAAATGAAACCCAACTTCTCTTGTTCATCCAACTGGCGCTTAAGTTCAGCCAACTCAGCAGGACCCATTTTATAAGGCCGCTTGGAGATAGGAGCGGTGCCAGGTTCAAGTTCAATGACAAACTCAACCTCGCGATCCGGAGGCATACCTGGCAACTCTTCAGGAAAGACATCTGGAAACTCACAAACTACAGGAACACTCTGAATACCTTCCATAGCATCATCATTCAGAGCCGCCAAAGAATAAAGCTGAATTGCAGAAGTCAGACTTGGAGAATAGACTATATGGCCTTCAGGACTTTTCAGAGAAACAGAAAGTTCAGCACAATCAATCACAGCTGCATTTGCTGTCAACCAATCCATGCCCAAGATAACATCAATATCAGAATTGCCCAGAACAATTAAGGAAGCCGGAAAAGAAGAACCACCAATCTCAATTTGATTGCCATGGCTGATCTTAGTAGATAACAATCTTGCCCCGGGAGAAAGAACCATTAACTTTTTATCCAGCTGGTCTATAACAAGCTCATGCTCATTTGCAAATTTGTGAGAAACGAAAGAATATGAAGCACCAGAATCAAACAAAACTCGTACAGGAACTGAGTTAACAGGAAGCACACCCATGACAACTCTAGGTGCATGCTCAGCTTGAGCGACGTTGACACAGTTGGCACGAGCAACCGTAGACCCCGGCTTAGTGTTGATGTTGAGAGCCCGAGGTGGAGGTGCACGAATCATAGGAGCACTTGCCACAGGTCTTGGAGGTGGTGGTGGAAGAGCTTTGTTGTTCATTGGACAATTCCAGTGCTGATGCCCAGTGTTTCCACAAGTATAGCAAGCACCAGGTGGACGTGGAGCAACATAGCCAGGGACTCCACCAGGCGCTCTAAGGTAGTTGTGGTTGTAGCCCCTGGGAGCTGCAGTGAAGGAGTTTGGTGGCCTTGGTGCATAGCTTGACGGTCTTGGTGGAGCAGGGAGCGACGGTGGGGTGTTAGGAACCCAGACACGACGCTTAGAAGGAGCTGTCATAGCAGAAGAGCTTGCTGTATCACGCCTGTGTTTCTTTGACTCCTCAAACACTTGCCTAGTTGCTTCTTCCTGCAAAGCTGTGTGCTGAAGTTCCAGGAAAGATGCTGGCCTTGCATGAGTGATTGCATATTTGATGGAAGCATTAAGGCCTTGCCGAAACCTCTTTTGCTTCTTCTTGTCATCAGAGATCTCATCGCCACCATAACGAGACAGGTTCATGAAGTTTCTGATGTAGGTGTTGACATTGTCAGTGCCCTGCTTGAGGTTGAGAAACACTTCCTTCATCCTTTCCATGACAATTTCTGACAGATATTGCTCTTTGAAAGTAGTAGTGAACCGCTCCCAAGTAGGCTGAAAACCAGAAAGATCTGGCTTGAGGTAATTTTCCCACCAGAGAGCTGCATCTCCCTTCAGAAGGTGAGTAGCACACTTGACACATTCTTGCTCGGGAACATCCACAGTCATCAGCAACCTTGACACTTCACGAAGCCAATCATCCGCATCAAGTGGTTGATCAGACACTTCGAATTGACGTGGGTTGAACTTGAGAAAACTCTTGATGTCTCCTCGCTTGGGAGGTGGAGGTAACGGAGCAAACTCATTCCTCCTCACACTTTCCTCGAAGCGCTGCTGGTTCTGCTGCATAGTTCCCAAAGCATTTGCAATACTTGCCAAAGCGGCCCCAAGTTCAGGTGGTATATCCTCCTCAGAACGGTGTGGTGGTGCCATCCTATGATTGATATAAAACACAAGTCAGTACTATAATGGAGAATGATAATAATCCAAAATAGTACCAAAATGGAATTAATCAAGATTAAAGAATGCAATTCACTGAGGTGATATGAAAATATCAACAAAGTTCAAGGCAACTAGAAGATATTAAGCATAACACACACGACTGAACAAGGAGTGTGGTATACAAACTAACAAAGAAAAAATTTCCGCAAATTTCGGCATTAAAATACCAGTATATCCGCAAAACCACTTAACGAATCAAGATTAGTAACTCTACTAGTTCAATATACAAAAGCAAATGACAAAAGTAGTGGTATGGTCACGACTCCATCCCGCACTCAAATCATTACTCCGCACATGAATCCGTAAAACACCTACCCAATACCTTCTTCTTAAGATAACCTAAAGATTGTTAACTATGGAAAAGAACACCCCAACAAGATAACATCGTATAACAAAGAGTAAGATAGGTCGCATTGGTGTACAACGAATCAGAATAGATCGCGTCGGTTTACAAAGGCCTGTCGGTATGGAATGTACCAACAGTTGATAACCAAAAGGCAGATAGAGATAAAATTTGGATGCAACAGATAGACAAGGAATTCACACACACACACACAACCTATGGTACTACGGAATCCAGAACACGTGAATCCTAGTTTGAATTTTAGAAGAGGATTGAAAATGTTACACTTCCTTACCAGAAAAGGGTGGGTGGGTGGGTGAGAAGAAAAATGGAAGCATTCCTACTCTCACGTTTGTTTTTCCCTAGTATACATAACTACCAAAATATTTGCTAGACAGACAACGACCATTTTGGCTGAGACCCTGAAGGGCGGGATGGCTCTAATACCAATTGTAACAACCTCGGTGAATTACGCTCTTAGTTAATGCCTGGATGAACGAAAGTGGTTAAAATAGTACGGCGGGGCCCAGGGCCACTCACGGTAGACCTTTCGGCCGTCCTAACCACTTTTAGACAACGGGACAAGAACGAGCGGCATAATCGGCAGGAGAAGGGATCAACTACATACACAAGTGAGTATGTATGCAAGCCACATACAACAGTCCTCAGAGCCATTCCATCGAAAAGAAATGGAAATATTGTAACGCCATACGGCAAGATCCAAATGTCCTAGATAGAGATAATAATTTAGGATAGCTCCTCATACATCACACATCAGAGTATCAGGCGGAAGCGGAAAACAAGATCCGAGTACGGATAAGAAGAAAATTGGCATAAGATGCCCCATAAATAAACACATCCCGCCCACAGATCACACGGATCCCCGTTCCCGGAATCTCTACACCGAATGATCGTTGCCAACATCATCTGTCTCTTCCACCCAGTATCCATCTTGCGGGTACACCTGTTCATCTGAATCAAACAATTTATCGTGTGAGACCCTAGGGGTACTCAGCAAGTCTTTATGCCACTAAGGGGACACAACCTGGGGTGACACAATTGCAGCAAAAGATAATACCTAACAATTCTACAGATACTCGCTAACCTTCCGCCTAACCAATGATAGACGGAAGTCTGTGAATTAAGATCAACAGTTATAACAGTATAAGTAACAGATCCATCCTCCTCCTCGCTTACCAACGAGGAAGTGGACGAACAACCCTCACCATTTCGTTGGCAGTTTTATTAACCATTCCATGAGTATTGCACTACTTACTAGTCAAGTACTTAGTCAAATTAGAAACGGTACTTTAGTTATACTTGTCTATGAACGAGAAACTGTGCTCCAAGTCATCCATAACCGCGGACACGGCTTTCAGAAAGATTTACCCTGCAGGGGTGCACGAATAGCAACACACACTCGATCAACCTCGGAAAAACCAAATCAAAACCCAACGAGGCATTCACGACAAAGCAATCACAGGATTCAGACATATTTCAGGGGGCCACCCCATTAAGCTACCCGCAACGAAGTTGGCCGGCTCCGAGATGGATCCAAGGTTTGTGTCAATGGCTGTAAACGGCTGGGAACCCGAAATTGTGACTGGGCTTGTCGATACCGCGAAAACATTCCACGATCCAAAACTGTACAGGTGCTCCACGCACAATCTTAATTAAAGCAGTAACATGGCATAGGTACAGGATAGTAATAAAGCTCCAAACTACTTGTGGCCCCAAGAAATAAGAATGAATCAAGCTCTGGCTCAGGGGGGTCCATAAGGCCTCCCGGATGTGGATAGTGTGAATTAACAAGGAACAGGAATCAAGTACTCGGGATCCTACGGGACACAAGTGAGCAGAAAAACCAAATAGCAGATATTGCTCACCGGTGCCTCTTTCATCAGTTATCCCATTACTACTCAGGTTATGTTGTTTAGGTACCTCGTTATTCCTCAGACACTCACAGACCCTACTCATGCTTTTCTACGACTCGCATGGCTCAAACAACTCCTGTAGTAATGGCTCATGGGACCGGAACAAGCTTGATGTGGTTTAAAAGTAAAGGCTATGCAGTACTTGGGATTCACTTTAATGCAATCGCGACTCAATGATGCAAGAATAAGATAGAGGCAATAGGTACTGTATGTATGCAAGAATGTGGTAGTGCTTGCCTAGCAGCTCAGTTGAAGCGAGAGATGGATCTGGGTAATACTCCTGTGATTCCTGGTAATTCTCCTGCTGGGCGTCTATTCGAAGAAGAACCAAACAAACAAGGGACACCATAAATAAAATGCACAAGCATATGAATTAAAATGCGACAAGCAACCAAGCATGCCATGATGAATGATGCACAATTTTCATGGCATTAAAGTAGCATGGCAAAGGTGAGGTGTGGTTGCAAGAACTAAAGCATTTTATTATTTATTTGACCAAGTTTTATTGTCATAAACAGTTCAGATTTTAAATGACAACATGATACATGCTTCAATTCAGAACAAGGATTGCATAAATAGAACGGGATCGTCGCGCTGATCGATTTAGACATATTATTTGTCAAATTTGGAGTTATAAAACAAAAGTTATTAATTAAATAAGGAAAGGGCATTTTCTTGTAATTTTAATCATCTCGAAAATTTAAATTGTTCAAAACATATTTTGAAGGGCATATTTGCATTCCTCACATTTTTCTGATTCCAAAACATATATTACATGTATTATTTGGATTTGTATTTTTAAAATTATTTGAATCTGAAAAGAATTTGAATTTAAATTAATTTGAAAAAGATTTGATTAAAAACAGACTCAGGAAAACTTTTCTCACTCAGGCAATTCTAGCCACAGTCACTGACGGGTGGGCCTGGCGCTGACTGGGCCACGCGCGCGGGAAAACCTTTTGTCACCGCGGGCTCGGCTAGCCACTGAGGCTACGGGGTGGGCCAACTGGCGCAGGCCCGCGTGTCAGCGGAGAGCGAGACAGGGGCTGACAGGTGGGGCTGGGGCTGGAGCGCGGGTTGCGGCTGAGAAAGGCTGAGGGGTTTTCTGCAAGATGCTCAGGGTGGCTGGCAGGTAGGGCCGCTAGGAGCGCGGGTTGCGAGAATTAAAAAGGTGGGGGGTTTTTTGCAAATCGACCACGACCCCGGGTTACTGTTTTTCTTCTCCACGTTCTGACGGAAATCGTGCGTGCGGCGCGGAGCGGGGATTCGATCCCGGGACGCGGGCGTGCGCGCGGAGGGTGCTAACCGGTGCGGTAGGGTGAGGGAAGTTGACAGGGAAGGGACGGGGGCTTAGGTGAGCTTGCTGCGGCACGGGAAAACGGCAAACGGCGGCGAGCTCTGGCGCACTGAGAGCGCTCGACACAAACAACGGCGGCGCTAGGGCGGTACGGCGAGGCGGAGCATGTCAGGGAGAAGGGAATGCTCACCGCGGTTCGCCTGGTGAGGTCGGATCAGGGAGAAGCGCGGCGGTTCGTCGACGACGCAGATGCTCCGGCGGGCTAGGGTTTCGGGGGACGGCGAGGATCGGGCGGTGCTGGGGCTCTCTCCTTCGCGTTGGTGTGGACAGGGCGTCGTAGAGGATCCTCCTTGAGCTCCCAGACCACCTCCAGGTCGAGCTGCACGGCAGGAACGGCGGGAACGAGGTGGTGCTGGCGGCGAGCGGCGGCAGCAGCTGTGGCCGAGGAGGAAGAAGGAGAAGAGGAAGGGCAGCTCGGGCCAGATCGTGGCGAGGCCAGAGAGACGTGGGGAGGGAGGAAAAGAAGGGAGAGGGAGGAGGACAGCTGGGGCACGGCAGAGATAAGGTGGCCTCGGTGCCACCTTTTCCCCCTCCTCCTCGAGCACGTGGGGCAGCTGGGGGCTTGTCCTGGGGCTGGACGGCGACAGGAGGGACTGTAGGTGGGGCTCAGGACGAGAGGGCAGGTGGGGCTGGCCGGTAGAAGAAGAGAGAGGAGAGGGTTAGCTAGGCTAGGGTTAGTTGGCATGGCTCGGGTTAGGGTTTTGCTAGGGTTAGGGTTAGCTAGGGTGGCTGAGGTGTGGGCCAGGGAGAGAGGGGCTTGACATGGAGGCCATGCTAGAGAGAGAGAGAGAGAGACTTAGGGTTTAGGAGAAAATTAGAGAGAGAGGGAAAAGTTAGGTTAGGTTTTATTAGGTAATTAAATTTTAACTGGTTTATGGGGCCAAACCAAGAAGAACCAAAGGGCTTGATCTTGCATGAGCTACTGCTCCTGGTGAAGCTGGCGAAATACTTGGTGATGCTGCTGCCGGTGAAGTTGACAAAATACATTCTAATGCTACTGTTGGTGAAGCTGATGAAATACTTGTTGAGGCTGCTGCTGGTGAAGCTGATGAAATACCTGCTAAGGCTGCTGCCGGAGTCCAGGAAGAACATCATGGTGTTGTTGCTGAGGTGCCAGCACTTCTAGTGTTTATAGCAGACTGTGTGTTGGTTGCACACACACGCGCCTATCATGTTGACACTCCAGATCCAACCTGGAGCCGAATCCACGTCGGGGGGAGGGAGCCTACAATTGGCTCATCAGTGGGGTCGTACGATTTGATGGAGAATGACAGATGGCCAAACGCAGCATTATGGTTCATTCTGACGATACCACCAGCTCCAGGGACCTAGTGCTCATACAGACAGATCTGATGAACCATTTGTCTTTATCTTTATCATTAGTTACGCTTGTTTGTGTAAAGACTAAGTTGTGCTTATTTGTGTAAGACTAAGTTAGGCCTAACTGCGTAATATTTAGTGAAGCCTAGTTTTTCTTTCCACGACCATAACAACAGAATTGCAGCATAGAATATACAAAGGTAATGTGCATACTAGGCATTTTTTCTTAGGATAACAACCACTTCAAGTAAATGATACATGGTGTATGCATTTGAACGCATCACTAGAATGTGCCACCTATTGATGATTGATGACATGGATCTAGCTTTTCTACTCGTATTTGCATTGAATCGCTCATTGATTTGTTCACATATATTTTGGCAATGGCTGATGAACTCCACTCTCTTGGTAACATGCTTCGTCAGCGAGACTTTTTCGATGCAATGCAAAGTATAGAACATGGTCGTCATCGTCATTCCATTTAGGTTCTCTATGTTTCGTCATCGCGGAGCAACTAATTTCAAATGAAAATCTAGTAAACAACATATGTGTACATTGTTAGAGTATGCTACGGCCACGGTACATACATGTTTTTCTACAATCACAAGAAGAAAACTTGATGTATTTTCACCTTGTTGGCATTGTGCCGAACTGGGTGGATGTGGCTTTGGGGTTCGGAGAGGAAGGCGCTGTGGCTGGTGCGTGTGCGACCACAGCAACAACGAGTTGGTGTAGTATCCCAATTTTCTAACAATTGCAATGCTACTAGCCTGGTCTATATAGTGCTACTTCCTACATATAATTAGTTGCATTTTCATTATATCATGCTCATGTCATCATGCCAGATTGCATTTGAGCATCATATAAAACCCTTTTCTTTTTGGTTCTTCTCTCATATGCATTTGTATCACTTGTATTAGCTTCTTGATATATTGTTATATGCCCAATTTGAGTTGAGGGCATGTCTCTCTAATTCTTTTCCACACACTAACTTGTCATGTCAACTTTCTTTTGATATCATTCTAATTCTACCATATATATGTAGGTGGCCATATTATCTTGTTTGGTACTTAAATTCAAGCCAGACACCTATGTATGGATCCCATCCACCAAGTGTTGCCATATGACCCTGCTTTGACGACTCCACACCTATATCTACCTCTCACATATTTTTCCATGTGTTCCATTGTTTCCTTATCTTAAATCTTAACTCTTAGCACACATGCCATCTTGCCTTTGATATTATCCTTGAACTCCACCATACATGTATATGTGGGCCTTAACCTCTTGTTCTTGGTATTTATTTCATGCCCATCCATGTATATTGTATGGATCCACCAATATTATCCTTGTTTTTGTTCACCTCAAATCTTGTTATTTGTTTCTCTTCAATTACAACACCACATGCACGCATTTGTCTCACATGCATGCAATTGTGCATTATTGCATGTACATGCAACATAAAGCCATATAATCTAGTCACATGAAATATCAATGCCTTATGTGACCTTTTTCTTTTGCTCTATTGGAACTTTTATGCTTCCTTTGAATTATTGGTTCTTACTCAATCATATTCATGCCTTATGTGATCAAGTCCACCATCTAGCTCCATGTGGTACCTTTTCCTTTCTTGCTATCTCCCCAACCAAAAATCTTTTGTTTGCCCATCTTTAATTCTATTCCTTTTTTTGCATGTGGTTTTGGCCTAATTCTTCTACTTCTCCGTGTTTTTGTAATTCTCTTGTCTAGATAAGCTACCAAATATCCCTTTCTTTTTAGCCAAACCCATAAGAGGCCATATACTCATATACGATATATGTGCATGTGTGTGCACGTGAAACCCCTCTCTCTCTCTCTTGATCATACATATAGTGGAAACACACACACTCCTATCTATTCTAGCTACCCGGTGCACCCATGAGGCCTTTTTCTCCCTCTAGCTCACATGGCCACCAAATCATAGCTCCAAGGCACATGCTCACGTTCCCCTCTCTCGCTGATCAAAATGTTGAGCCAGCTATTTTTTGCAGCTACACCACGACCAGCATGTGCCCCTGCTGCCTCTCTTTCTATCTCTAGCTATCTAATAAAGAGGGAGGAGAGAGCCATAGCCCTACCCGAGAGCACCACGCCCTCTTCTCACCTTTTGCAAAAGCAAACACGTGAGCCTTCCTCCTTTGTACCAGCTGCCTAGGCTATACCAGATCGAGATCTGGGAGCATCCAACAAGTCCCGGACCCATCTCCTTCCTCCCTTCTTCTCCACCCAACCATGGTCTCGCCATGTTCCCCACAAAACCCTAATCGTCCATACTAGGAGGAGAGTGGCTGGATCTGTGATAGGGGGTGCTGAAGGTGTCCAGGAGAGTCACCTTCTTCCTCTACATCGACCAGTACAACAGCCACTCCAGAAGCTCTTCGGAGAACCACCAGCCCCGCCATGATCTGTAAGGAACCGAAGCTTCCTGGGCACGAGCCAACCACGGATCTCGACCTCCTCGAGCTAAACTATTTGCACCAATAGGTCGCTGGTGAGCTATCCTACCTCCCAGACACCCCTCCTTTCCATATCCTGCCGAGCCTCGCCGCCGGGCGCGACGCTGTGCGTGCTCGCCGCCACGAGCGCTAGAAGCTTCCCGGCTGCCTCTGTTCTTCGCGTCCTAGGAATCTCTGTGGTGCTCTTCTTCGAACTACACCTGAACGAAAGTTGAAGATCCCGAACCCCCCTTCAAATCGACATAAAGAACGTTCAAAACCATCAAGTACAGCCCTAGGAATCTTGATCGCAAGATCGATATCCGAGAATACCCACTTGTTCTCGGCTACTTCGTTATTCACGAAACTTCTCTAGACACGGTCCACCCCAGCACGCTCCAATCAAACCAGTGTGTAGATCTTTTTCTCCCGGTCATTTTGAGTACCTATACGCCCCATTCCATGCCCTGAGTCGGCCTGAAACTTCGTCGGGAGTTGGCGCTCTGTCGCTGCCGCCCGCGTCGTCGGTGACATGACATTCAGTTTTGTTTCTGTAACACCTCAACCGGCTGGACTCGTTTAAAAATGAACCTGACCCAGATCTATCACAAAACCGTTAGTAGCACAGTGGCAAGGCCAGCTAGCTCTCGCCCAACATGTTGCGGGTTCGAACCCCCACCTTGCCTTTTTCTTTTTACCTCACGCTGAGCGTCCCCACCTGTCAGTCTCCCTTCACCACCACCTCTCATGACCGCGCACCGGTGGCCCAGTACTCATATTTGGCCCACATGTCATTGGGTGCGGGTACAGCTGGGCGAAGTATAAAAAGTCCAGAAGTATTTTTTTTCTATAAATACAAAAATTCCAGAAATGTTTTAATATACTTTTATATCAAGAAAATAATAACTTTTTATTGCTAAATCTAAATAATGCATATAATATATGTTTTTGAATCAGAAAAATGTGAGGATTTCAAATATGCCATCCAAAATAATGTTTGACTAATTTAAATTTTCGAAATTGTTTAATTGCAATAAAAATGCCTTTTCTCCTTTAATTGATAACTTTAATTCTACAACTCCAAACTTGACAAATAATATGTCTAAATCGATCAGCGCAACGAGAATATTCTGATTATGCATCTCATGATATAAATTGAAGCATGCATCATATCAATATTAAAAAATCAGAACTATTTTTGGTAATAAAACATGGCCAAATAATTAATAAAATGATTTATTCTTGTCCCCACACCTCACCCCTGCTATGTAAATTATGCATCATTCATCATGGCATGCTTGGTTGCTTGTCGCATTTTATTTACATGCTTGTGCACTTTATTTATGTTGGTCTTGTTTGTTTGGTTATTCTTTCGAATAGACGCCGAGCAGGGGAATTATCAGGAATCCCAGGAGTACTAACCAGATCCATCTCTCGCTTCAACTGAGCTACCAGGCAAGCACTACCACATGCTTGCATACATATAGTACCTATTGCTTCTATCTTATTCTTGCATCATGGAGTCGCGAATGCATTAAATTGAATCCCAAGTACTTGATAGTCTTTACTTTTAAACCCCACCGAGCTTGTTCCTCCATCCCATGAGCCACTACTACAGGAGTTGTTTGAGCTAAGCGAGTCGTAGAACAGCAAGTGTAGGGTATGTGAGTGTCTGATGGTTAATGATGTACCTGAACAACTTAACCTGAGTAGTAATGGGATAACTAATGAAAGAGGCACCGGTGGGCAATATCTGTTATTTGGCTTTTATGTCCACTTGTGTCCCGTAGGACCCCGAGTACTTGATTCCTGTTCCTTGACTATTCACACTATCCACACCCGGGAGGCCGTGGACCCCCCTGAGCCAGAGCTTGATTCATTTCTATTTCTTGGGGCCACAAACTAGTTTGGGGATTTATTTACTATCCTGTACCAATGCCATGCTACTGCTTTATTTAAGATTGTGCGTGGAGCACCTGTACTATTTAGGTCCGTGACACGTTTTCGCTGTATCGACAAGCCTAGTCACATTTTCGGGTTCCCAGTCGTTTACCGCCGTCCACACAAACCTTGAGTCTTTCTCGGAGTCGGCTAACTTCGTTGCGGGTAGCTTAATGGGGTGGCCCCCTGAAATATTTTCTGAATCCTGTGATTGCTTTCTCGTGAATGCCTCGTTGGGTTTTGAGTTGGTTTTTCCGAGGTTGATCGAGTTTGTGTTGCTATTTGTGCACCCCTGCAACGTAAATCTTTTTGAAAGCAGTGTCCGCGCTTATGAACGATTTGGAGCACAGTTTCTCGATCATAGAGAAGTATAACTAAAGTACCGCTTTTAATCTGACTAAATACCTGACTAGTAAATAGTGCAATGCTCATGGAATGGTCAATAAAACTGCCAACGGAGGGGTTGTTCGTCCGCTTTCTCGTTGGTAAGCGAGAAGGAGGATGGATCTGTTAATTATACTGTTATAACTGTTGTTACTAATTAACGGACATCCGTCTATCATTGGTTAGGCTGATGGTTAGCGAGTATCTATAGACTTGTTAGTTATTATCGTTTGCCGCAATTGCGTCACCCCAGGTATATGTCCCCTTTAGAGGCATAAAGACTTGCTGAGTACCCCTAGGGTCTCACACGATAAATTATTTGATTCAGATGAATAGGTGTATTCGCAAGATGGATACTGGGTGGAGGAGACAGATGATGTTGGCAACGATCACTCGGTGTAGATATTCCGGGGATGGGGATCCGTGAGATCTATGGGCGGGATGTGTTTATTTATGTGGCATCTTATGCCGATTTGCTTCTTATCCGTACTCGGACCTTGTTTTCCGCTTCCGCCTGATACTCTGATGTTTGATGTATGAGGAGCTATCCTAAACTATTATCTATATTTAGGATAATTGGATCTTGCCATATGGCGTTGCAATATTTCTATTTCGTTTAGATGGAATGGCTCTGAAAACTGTTGTATGGTAGCTTGCATACATACTCACGTGTGTATGTATTTGATCTCTTCGCATGTTGCCTACGCTGCTCGTTCTTGTCCTGATGTCTTGGAAGTGGTTAGGACGGCCGATGGGTCTACACGTGGGCGGTCCCATGGGCCCCCGCTGTACTATTTTAACCACTTCCGTTTCATCTAGGCTTGAACTTAGAGCGTAGGGTCCGAGGTAGTTACAATTGGTATCAGAGTCATCCCGCCCTTCAGGGTCTCAGCCAAATGGTCATTGTCAGTCTAGCAAATATTTTTGGTAGCTATGTATACTTGGGAAAAACAAAACTTGAGAGTAGGACTGCTTCCATTTTTCTTCTTACCCACCCACCCATCCTTTTCTGGTAAGGAAGTGTAACGTTTTCAATCCTCTTCTAAAATTCAAACTAGGATTCACGTGTTCGGGGTTCCGTAGTACCATAGGTTGTGTGTGTGTGTAATTCCTTGTCTATCTGTTGCATCCAACCTTGTTGTCACAATCTGCCTTTTGGTTATCAACTGTTGGTACATTCCATATCGACAGGCTTTTGTAAACCGATGCGATCTATCTGACTCCTTGTTAACCGGTGCCATCTTGTTAAGGGTGTTCTTCCTTCCAGCATGCTTTCACAAAATGTGGAGTTGCTAATCTCTTTTTGATAAGAGGTTTTGCGCATTTATTGGCATTTTAATGCCGGAAAATGCGGAAAGATTTTCTTTGATACATCTGTGTTTCCACACTCCTCTTCTGTCGTGTGTGAGACATTATCTATCTCCCTTTCATCGGCATGTTCATGCTAACTTATTCTTTTGACACCGGCGCTTGATCCTGGTGTTTTACTTCATCTTTAAATTCTCTTGGGCTAATTACATAACAAATGTCGATCCGATGCTGGTGATTGTAATTTGGTTCTCGCATAGCTATATGACACTTATCATGAGTGGAATATGGAAAATGCTATCTACACTATCCTCCAATGATGGCGGTTATCTCCTGCGATTTTGAGTTACACCGTGATCATATCTATGCATATTCAAGTATCTTTGACAATCCGGAGTTTCTCAAGGCACTACGGTGGTCTATCATTTGGTTATCATGCTTCACATCTTTTTGGAACTCCATATCTACAAAATTCTCTTTGATACGAGGGAATTGCATCTTTTCGCCTTTGATAGCTTTTTTTAAGGTATGAGCTATCATCGTTCCTTTATCCAATATCTCTTTATCTTTGTAACCGGCGATCCAATCGACAATGTGAACCAAGTGGCATTTCTTGTTCTCTTCCGAAGGACCAGATAATCTATTCTGCCAATGCATCTCTTTCAACATGAACCCGTGCTCTTAATATTGATCTTTCAAAGAGCGTTGAGCTCAGAAAGTATTTCGAGCATTTGTTTGTTTCTTCCGCCTTTTGAACTTGATATTTTGGGAAGATCTTGTTAATCCATGGTGGTATATGTTGATAATATGCTTGCCTATTCTATATCAATGGAAGAACATGGAAGATCATCTGTGTCTTTTCTCTCAAGCTTCGTGAGCACTGCCTGTGTGCAAAGTCTCAAAGTGTGAATTCTGACTTCTTGAAGTCACCTATCTCGATCACGCCTTTCTGCTAAATACATTGCTTCAATTCTGGAATCAGCAAGTCCATTGTCAATTCCATCCTCCACCTTCAATCAAACCCAGAGTCTTTCCTTGTTGGTGAGTTATCATCGTCGTTCCGCTGAAGATTTCCTCAAGACTGCTAAATCTCTCTCAATCATTTCAAGAAGAACATGGAGTTCTTTTCACCTCTGTCTCGTCAAGTAATCTTTTGAAACCCTCTCGTTCCATCTCCTATCCTCAATCCACCAAAGGCCGCGAAGACTTTTCAGATCTTCTGTAATCCTTCTGTTTAAGTTGGTGCTATCTTTTTCTTTATCTGTTGAATCTTGCAGCCGTTCTCCGTAATCTTTCTTCATATCTTTCCGGTGGTTTGGATCTTCCGACATGACGACAACATCATCATCTATCCCGAATCCGGCGAATCGTTTGCATCTATCCTTGTTTTCTAACGGAGTTCCATGAGTTATCCTTGTCAAGGTCTTCAGTCTGTTTTGGTAGTTGGGTTGCATGGTTTTCCTATTCATGTGCGGAGTAATGCTTTGAGTGCGGGATGGAGTAGCTACCATACCACTACTCTTATCATTCGCTCTTGTACATTGAATTGGCGGAATAATGCGATTTCACTCATTCCCGGAAGTTAGAAGTGGCCTTTATCCCTCGATACTTTTACTTCCGTCCTTGTTTTCCGGAGGTTTCTCTCAAGAACATAATCAATAATCTCTTGTTGGTGATCGTGTCTTTTTTCTACACGCAGCAAAATCTTCAATGATCTGGTGGAAGCAAATGCAATATCTTCTCGGTTCCTCTTCATCCTACCGGTGTTCGACATCGTCCAACAAGATAAGTGGAGTATATCTTGGAACTTCACTTATCAATCCTTTTGCCTCTTGGTAAAGCCAATTATGGTTGATGTCATTCATCACAAAATCTTTCCACTTCTCTCGGGATTCTACCATAAGCTAGCATCCCCCCATTCTCTTGAAGTTATATCCGCGCACCTCAATTGCGTGATCCTTTGGTTCTCACCGGTGAAAGAAGAAGACAATCTGAAATCCTTCCTTTTTATCAAGGAACTTTATTGTATGAAGGAAATAATGTTTCCCCAATCTTCATTTCTTAAATCCGAGGGAAGAAACAATGCTATTTTCATAGTCGTTGATAACCTCCCCAAGCTAGCTCTTTTCTTCTGGCGAGACAAAGATTCATCTTTGCTTGCATCTGTTGATCTTTAATACTAACGATGTGTCTTTTCTTTCTCCATGATAGATCGTTCCTTCTAATTCTTTCAACGAGTGGTTCTTTTCTTTTATCGTGTTTATCGAGAAAACCACAGCTATGTTCATCCTATCCTTCTTGTCTCACGACAATCCTTCAACTCGTCTAACCCTTTGTTTCTCGAGCAAAACGCAAGACTCGCAACAAGTCTAGCAAGTTTGCAAGGTGTAATGGTCGCACCATTCCGTTGTTAAACACCTTGGGAACATGAGGATCACCTTCGTTCCGAACACCCGCCTATCCTTGTGTCTTTTTCTTTTTCCTAGGAATCTCGGGGCGAGATTCTTGTTTAGTGGGGGAGAGTTGTAGTATCCCAATTTTCTAACAATTGCAATGCTACTAGCCTGGTCTATATAGTGCTACTTCCTACATATAATTAGTTGCATTTTCATTATATCATGCTCATGTCATCATGCCACATTGCATTTGAGCATCATATAAAACCCTTTTCTTTTTGGTTCTTCTCTCATATGCATTTGTATCACTTGTATTAGCTTCTTGATATATTGTTATATGCCCAATTTGAGTTGAGGGCATGTCTCTCTAATTCTTTTCCACACACTAACTTGTCATGTCAACTTTCTTTTGATATCATTCTACTTCTACCATATATATGTAGGTGGCCATATTATCTTGTTTGGTACTTAAATTCAAGCCAGACACCTATGTATGGATCCCATCCACCAAGTGTTGCCATATGACCCTGCTTTGACGACTCCACACCTATATCTACCTCTCACATATTTTTCCATGTGTTCCATTGTTTCCTTATCTTAAATCTTAACTCTTAGCACACATGCCATCTTGCCTTTGATATTATCCTTGAACTCCACCATACATGTATATGTGGGCCTTAACCTCTTGTTCTTGGTATTTATTTCATGCCCATCCATGTATATTGTATGGATCCACCAATATTATCCTTGTTTTTGTTCACCTCAAATCTTGTTATTTGTTTCTCTTCAATTACAACACCACATGCACGCATTTGTCTCACATGCATGCAATTGTGCATTATTGCATGTACATGCAACATAAAGCCATATAATCTAGTCACATGAAATATCAATGCCTTATGTGACCTTTTTCTTTTGCTCTATTGGAACTTTTATGCTTTCTTTGAATTATTGGTTCTTACTCAATCATATTCATGCCTTATGTGATCAAGTCCACCATCTAGCTCCATGTGGTACCTTTTCCTTTCTTGCTATCACCCCACCAAAAATCTTTTGTTTGCCCATCTTTAATTCTATTCCTTGTTTTGCATGTGGTTTTGGCCTAATTCTTCTACTTCTTCGTGTTTTTGTAATTCTCTTGTCTAGATAAGCTACCAAATATCCCTTTCTTTTTAGCCAAACCCATAAGAGGCCATATACTCATATACGTATATGTGCATGTGTGTGCACGTGAAACCCCTCTCTCTCTTGATCATACATATAGTGGAAACACACACACTCCTATCTATTCTAGCTACCCGATGCACCCATGAGGCCTTTTTCTCCCTCTAGCTCACATGGCCACCAAATCATAGCTCCAAGGTACATGCTCACGTTCCCCTCTCTCGCTGATCAAAATGTTGAGCCAGCTATTTTTGCAGTTACACCACGACCATCATGTGCCCCTGCTCCCTCTCTTTCTATCTCTACCTATCTAATAAAGAGGGAGGAGAGAGCCATAGCCCTACCCGAGAGCACCACCCCCTCTTCTCACCTTTTGCAAAAGCAAACACGTGAGCCTTCCTCCTTTGTACCAGCTGCCCAGGCTATACCAGATCGAGATCTGGGAGCATCCAACAAGTCCCAGACGCATCTCCTTCCTCCCTTCTTCTCCACCCAACCATGGTCTCGCCATGTTCCCCACAAAACCCTAATCGTCCATACTAGGAGGAGAGTGGCTAGAGCTGTGATAGGGGGTGCCGAAGGCGTCTAGGAGAGTCACCTTCTTCCTCTACATCGACCAGTACAACAGCCGCTCCAGAAGCTCTTCGGAGAACCACCCGCCCCGCCATGATCTGTAAGGAACCGAAGCTTCCTGGGCACGAGCCAACCATGGATCTCGACCTCCTCGAGCTAAACTATCTGCACCAGTAGGTCGCTGCTGAGCTATCCTACCTCCCACACACCCCTCCTTTGCATATCCTGCCGAGCCTCGCCGCCGGGCGCGACATTGTAACTACCTCGGACCCTACGCTCTAAGTTCAATCCTAGATGAAACAGAAGTGGTTAAAATAGTACAGCGGGGGCCCAGGGGACCGCCCACGTGTAGACCCATCGGCCGTCCTAACCACTTCCAAGACATCGGGACAAGAACGAGCGGCGTAGGCAACAGACGAAGAGATCAAATACATACACAAGTGAGTATGAATGCAAGCTACCATACAACAGTTTTCAGAGCCATTCCATTTAAAAGAAATTGAAATATTGCAACGCCATACGGCAAGATCCAATTATCCTAAATGGAGATAATAGTTTAGGATAGCTCCTCATACATCAAACATCAGAGTATCAGGCGGAAGCGGAAAACAAGGTCCGAGGACGGATAAGAAGCAAATTGGCATAAGATGCCACATAAATAAACACATCCTGCCCACAAATCTCACGGATCCCCATCCCCGGAATCTCTACACCGAGTGATCGTTGCCAATATCATCTGTCTCCTCCACCCAGTATCCATCTTGCGAATACACCTATTCATCTGAATGAAACAATTTATCGTGTGAGACCCTAGGGGTACTCAGCAAGTCTTTATGCCTCTAAAGGGGACATATACCTGGGGTGACGCAATTGCAACAAAATATAATAACTAACAAGTCTATAGATACTCGCTAACCATCCGCCTAACCAATGATAGACGGATGTCCGTTAATTAGTAACAACAGTTATAATAGTATAATTAACAGATCCATCCTCCTTCTCGCTTACCAACGAGAAAGCGGACGAACAACCCCTCTGTTGGCAGTTTTATTGACCATTCCATGAGCATTGCACTATTTACTAGTCAGGTATTTAGTCAGATTAAAAGCGGTACTTTAGTTATACTTGTCTATGATCGAGAAACTGTGCTCCAAGTCGTTCATAACCGCGGACACTGCTTTCAAAAATATTTACGTTGTAGGGGTGCACAAATAGCAAAACACACTCGATCAACCTCGGAAAAACCAACTCAAAACCCAACGAGGCATTCACGAGAAAGCAATCACAGGATTCAGAAAATATTTCAGGGGGCCACCCCATTAAGCTACCCGCAACGAAGTTAGCCGACTCCGAGACAGACTCAAGGTTTGTGTGGACGGCGGTAAACGACTGGGAACCCGAAAATGTGACTAGGCTTGTCGATACAGCGAAAACGTGTCACGGACCTAAATAGTACAGGTGCTCCACGCACAATCTTAAATAAAGCAGTAGCATGGCATTGGTACAGGATAGTAAATAAATCCCCAAACTAGTTTGTGGCCCCAAGAAATAGAAATGAATCAAGCTCTGGCTCAGGAGGGTCCATGGCCTCCCGGATGTGTATAGTGCGAATAGTCAAGGAACAGGAATCAAGTACTTGGGGTCCTACGGGACACAAGTGGACATAAAAACCAAATAACAGATATTTCCCACCGGTGCCTCTTTCATTAGTTATCCCATTACTACTCAGGTTAAGTTGTTCAGGTACCTCATTAACCATCAGACACTCACATACCCTACACATGCTATTATACGACTCGCTTAGCTCAAACAACTCCTGTAGTAGTGGCTCATGGGATGGAGGAACAAGCTCGGTGGGGTTTAAAAGTAAAGGCTATCCAGTACTTGGGATTCAATTTAATGCATTCGCGACTCCATGATGCAAGAATAAGATAGAAGCAATATGTACTATATGTATGCAAGCATGTGGTAGTGCTTGCCTGGTAGCTCAGTTGAAGCGAGAGATGGATCTGGGTAGTACTCCTGGGATTCCTCATAATTCCCCAGCTCGGCGTCTATTCAAAAGAAGAACCAAACAAACAAGGCCAACATAAATAAAGTGCACAAGCATGTAAATAAAATGCGACAAGCAACCAAGCATGCCATGATGAATGATGCACAATTTACATGGCAATAATGTAACATGGCAAGGGTGAGGTGTGGGGACAAGAATAAATCATTTTATTAATTATTTGGCCAAGTTTTATTACCAAAAACAGTTCTGATTATTTAATATTTATACAATGCATGCTTCAATTCATATAATGAGATGCATAATCAGAACAGGCTCGTCGCGCTGATCGATTTAGACATATTATTTGTCAAGTTTGGAGTTGTAGAATTAAAGTTATTAATTAAAGGAGAAAAAGGCATTTTTATTGCAATTAAACAATTTCGAAAATTTAAATTAGTCAAACATTATTTTGGATGGCATATTTGAAATCCTCACATTTTTCTGATTCTAAAACATATATTATATGCATTATTTGGATTTAGCAATAAAAAGTTATTATTTTCTTGATATAAAAGTATATTAAAACATTTCTAGAATTTTTGTATTTATAGAAAAAAAATACTTCTGGACTTTTTATACTTCGCCCAGCTGTACCCGCACCCAATGACATGTGGGCCAAAGATGAGGACTAGGCCACCGGTGCGTGGGCCTGAGAGGTGGTGGTGAAGGAAGACTGACAGGTGGGGACGCTCAGCGTGAGGTAAAAAGAAAAAGGCAAGGTGGGGGTTCGAACCCGCGACTTGTTGGGCGAGAGCTAGCTGGCCTTGCCACTGTGCTACCAACGGTTTTGTGATAGACCCAGCGGCGAGGCTCGGTAGGATATGCAAAGGAGGGGTGTCTGGGAGGTAGGATAGCTCACCAGCGACCTACTGGTGCAGATAGTTTAGCTCAAGGAGGTCGAGATCCGTGGTTGGCTCGTGCCGAGGAAGCTTCGGTTCCTTACAGATCATGGCGGGGCTGGTGGTTCTCCGAAGAGCTTCTGGAGTGGCTGTTGTACTGGTCGATGTAGAGGAAGAAGGTGACTCTCCTGGACGCCTTCGGCACCCCCTATCACAGCTCCAACCACTCTCCTCCTAGTATGGACGATTAGGGTTTTATGGGGAACATGGCGAGACCATGGTTGGGTGGAGAAGAAGGGAGGAACGAGATGCGTCTGGGACTTGTTGGATGCTCCCAGATCTCGATCTGGTATAGCCTGGGCAGCTGGTACAAAGGAGGAAGGCTCACGTGTTTGCTTTTGCAAAAGGTGAGAAGAGGGGGTGGTGCTCTCGGGTAGGGCTATGGCTCTCTCCTCCCTCTTTATTAGATAGCTAGAGATAGAAAGAGAGGGTGCAGGGGCACATGATGGTCGTGGTGTAGCTGCAAAAATAGTTGGCTCAACATTTTGATCAGCGAGAGAGGGAAACATGAGCATGTGCCTTGGAGCTATGATTTGGTGGCCATGTGAGCTAGAGGGAGAAAAAGGCCTCATGGGTGCATCGGGTAGCTAGAATAGATAGGAGTGTGTGTGTTTCCACTATATGTATGATCAAGAGAGAGGGGTGTTTCACGTGCACACACATGCACATATACGTATATGAGTATATGGCCTTTTATGGGTTTGGCTAAAAAGAAAGGGATATTTGGTAGCTTATCTAGACAAAAGAATTACAAAAACACGGAGAAGTAGAAGAATTAGGCCAAAACCACACGCAAAACAAGGAATAGAATTAAAGATGGGCAAACAAAAGATTTTTGGTGGGGGAGATAGCAAGAAAGAAAAAGGTACCACATGGAGCTAGATGGTGGACTTGATCACATAAGGCATGAATATGATTGAGTAAGAACCAATAATTCAAAGGAAGCATAAAAGTTCCAATAGAGCAAAAGAAAAAGGTCACATAAGGCATTGATATTTCATGTGACTAGATTATATGGCTTTATGTTGCATGTACATGCAATAATGCACAATTGCATGCATGTGAGACAAATGCATGCATGTGGTGTTGTAAGTGAAGAGAAACAAATAACAAGATTTGAGGTGAACAAAAACAAGGATAATATTGGTGGATCCATACAATATACATGGATGGGCATGAAATAAATACCAAGAACAAGAGGTTAAGGCCCACATACACATGTATGGTGGAGTTCAAGGATAATATCAAAGGCAAGATGGCATGTGTGCTAAGAGTCAAGATTTAAGATAAGGAAACAATGGAACACATGGAAAAATATGTGAGAGGTAGATATAGGTGTGGAGTCGTCAAAGCAGGGTCATATGGCAACACTTGGTGGAAGGGATCCATACATAGGTGTGTGGCTTGAATTTAAGTACCAAACAAGATAATATGGCCACCTACATATATCTGGTAGAATTAGAATGATATCAAAAGAAAGTTGACATGACAAGTTAGTGTGTGGAAAAGAATTAGAGAGATATGCCCTCAACTCAAATTGGGCATATAACAATATATCAAGAAGCTAATACAAGTGATACAAATGCATATGAGAGAAGAACCAAAAAAGAAAAGGGTTTTATATGATGCTCAAATGCAATGTGGCATGATGACATGAGCATGATATAATGATGATGCAACTAATTATATGTAAGAAGTAGCACTATATAGACTAGGCTAGTAGCATGCAATTGTTAGAAAATTGGGATGCTACACTTGGCTTCCGGAGGAGGCCAACAGGACCGAGCATGGTCAGCATGGTGACAGATCTCACACGGGAATGGATTCCTGTCCCCGCGTCGTGCCATGGGTGCGGCCATGGTGAGGGCAAGCTCCGATTCGGGATGGGGAGGAGAGCCAGGCCAAGCAGGTTCCTCCAAGTCCTAGCTCCGTTCCATGGCCGCGACCACAGATCGCCGCCCCGGAGGAAGAAGAAGACGCGTAAAGGATGCATGCGCCAACGCTGCAAGCCTACATGGCAACCCCGACGGCAGCAACATAACAGCGAAAGCTGGCAGGAGGGCCCAACTTGACGGTCGTTAGCCTGATATTTTGTATTGAAACATAAAGTTGAATTTGTGCCGAAAAAGACCCTCTGAGTATTTGGCACGCCAACTTTGGGCAACGCAGCTGATTGTAAACAACTTGGGTACCGCGTTGCCTGGTCACCCCAACTTTCGGGCCACAAAATGATATTCTCGTGGATGGCTGCCTTTGCCATCTTATCACGCCGATTGCCACTGCCATTGTTAGCCTCAAAGAGAGGCGCACCTCCTATGCTTTCACCATGAGCGCGTCACCATGACACGCTCGCTGCCGCTTGGCCACCGCGCCGCAACTTGCCGCTGACTCACCTCCATGTTCGCCGCAAATGGTGATGCAGCTCGCCGGTGTCTCACCTTCATGTTATCGTCAATGACGCACCTTGTCGACAACTTGCACATGGACGACGATCTCTTCATGGTAATGGCCTCCACACCTTGGCCATCACCTCCTTGCCGCCGGGCGATGCAACTTGCCGGGCAGCATACCTTTCTCCTTGCCATGACGCAGCTCGACGACGATGAAACTCCGAGCATCGGCGCACGAGGCTCTGATACCAAATGTTAGAGCTGCTCCTCACAGCCCCTGATCTTCTAACTCTCAAGCTCTTTCTAATCTCTCTCGCAAGAACACACGCCATAAAAAGACTAGGAAAAACTCCGAAACACACGCATAAACACCAAGGAGAAGTTTTGCTTTGCCGTTTCCTCCAACGCTACATTTTTTACTCAGCCCGAGGCCCTGTTTTTCATTAACTCAATGCAGCAATTTATACAAAGGAGTGTGAACTACTTAGCCACTAATTAAACGGCCAATAACTCCACCTCCTAAACTCTTTCCGGTCCACATAACCCGGCCAGGTTGCATGCATTTGACTCAGCTCCATGCGACCACTTCTCTAACTAACCATACATGCGACTAATTAACGCTAGTACTAACTTTTCATGTGTACACATGATCATGTCTATGGATATGTACACAGCCGCAGTTCTAGTGTTATCATGAAACTACAAAATAAAACATGATTAAATCATCTAAATCTAGCACTAATAACAATATTAGTCCCAATAAGAATGGCCTTCTCCTCCATAACAGCATCAGACATTAGCGGAAAATACAGTCGTCGCAGTATAATTCAGCAGAAAATGCAGTCGACAGTGCAATAAAAATAAGTTGTCGTAAGGCCCGCCACAGAACAGATAGTCCACAAAACAAATATCTGGACACGAACGTGGAAACCAGCCTAGCCAAATCCAAGTGCAAACAGTACGAAAATCGATCGTGCTAAACTACTCGTACGTAGCACCAAACTCCAGTCAGGTAGACAAAAGATCAACCAGTAGTAGTAGTTGCGGGTGGTAAAGCCAACCTGAACTGCTCTGTTCTCTTGACCCGTGCGGCAGAAAAATCAAATCCGCTGCCAGCCGACCAAAAGTGATGATTACCAATGTCCCAGCCTGAGCCCGACAGCAGATTAAAAGGACTGGTGTGTTGGCTTGAACTTTGAAGCCTCCGGTAGAAAAAATTCTTTGACCGAACCAAACGAACAGATTAGCACCGTGTCTTGGCTGAACGCCTCCGGCACCAAATTTTCCAGCAGAAAACTAGTGTCACGGCCGTAGCAATCTTTCCCAACAGATCAAACTTCCAGATGATAAAACTGAACCAGAAGATCAATCTCGGCAATAAACCTCGACAACAGCAACCTCTTCAGCTGGAAACAAACGAACAGGTCGACACCGGTGTCTTTGGCTTGACGCCCCCGGCAGAAAAAAAATCTACTAGTAGATCTAGTTCTTGGCAGAACGCGCCGATCTTCTAGTCTTCAACACAAAAACCAAGCTGGAAACAAACGAACAGGTCGACACCGGTGTCTTTGGCTTGACGCCTCCGGCAGAAAAAAAATCTAGTAGATCTAGTTCTTGGCGGAACGCGCCGATCTTCTAGTATTCAACACAAAAACCAACAGACCGACCACAGCAGTAGATAAATCTGAGCAATAAATTGCTGTGAGAAACCCAACGAATCTGATACCAAGATGATAAGATCAACGTGATCTAAGGCTAGCCCTAGTGGGAGTATCATAAAGAGTATCATAAATGGCTCCTTGGCAAAAATCTGATGTGCCAACACAATTAATGAAAAAAAAAATGTTAGTAGTATCATAATATGATACCGTATCATAGCTCGTGAAACTATGTAATTTATTGACCAATACATCTCATACACACAATTGCATTGAGATTGTAGAAAAAAATTAAATACAATGGTACTAGGATACTACTAGATGATACTAACCACTAGAGATAATATTATACACTAGTATCATATGCATGATATTAGTAATATAATACTCCCATTATGACCAGCCTAAAGGGTTTTGAGGCAAACGATTTACAGATAAACAGTAGCAAAGATACAAAGGAGATCCGATCTATTTACACAAATCATAAATCCTAGCAACCAGCGTTGAGAAGATGATCAACAACATGAAAGCGGCAACAGACCCTCGCGGATCAACATGGGACCTTTTATGTAGTCTCAACTCTAAAATAATTTCAACTCCCCTAGTACAATCACGAGTACCAGGCTATTTATACTAGCATAGCTGACTTACAAACTAAGGAAAAAATAAACAAACCGAATTAACATACGAAATTAAAAACAAACGATAACTTTTCCTAACGTGGTGCACTTGGACTCCACAAATTGGTGCGTCTCCATGATCTATATGCTAAGAGGTGGGCCCCAACCACATGTCTTCACAGATGTATATTTCCACGGTCGATACCTGTTCAGGTACACATGCTTTGGCGATCTTGATCGTGAGAAATAATACGTATCATATTTGAATACTATGATTAGTATCAGTAAAACAGATCTCCTGTAATTGTAGGATTCGGCCTTGCACTCGACGTGGAAATCCGAAGAAACAACTAGCAGATTTTATGGCACGTGGCCAAATAAAATACCAACCAGAAAGGTCAGTTTCCTTGTTAATCAAACTAACCAGCTCATTGGATAAATGCACCATCTCGTCTCTTTGCTGATTTATTGAAGATTCATCTCTAGTATGCACGACCAGCCCCCGTGGTCGCAAGTCTGAACATGGTACCATGTTAACATCAGAAACAAGTTCAACATCAAATATCATGGATGCCACATCAATTATGGTTTGAAAAAGAAAAATGCAATATCACTCCAATACGTGTCAAAACATGGTCAGAAAATACTGAAAAATGTTGGAATTTAACAGTCACATGCAATGGAGCACCAATGTGGCATAAATTAAATCACCACAGCCACTTGAGTGTGTGTGGTCATGTGGATTATTGTGGTTTCTAAAAAAACAAGCAATGACACTCCAATATGTGTCAAACCATGGTCAGAAAGCTCAGAAACATGTGGGAATGCAACTGCCACATTCAATGGAGCACTAGTATGACATTAGTTGCATTACCACACCACTTGACTGTGTGTGGTCACGTGGATCATTGTGGTTTGCAAAAAGAACACGTGCAATGACACACCAACATGTGTCAAACCATGGCCAGAAAGCTCAGGAACATGTTGTAATTCAACTGCCACATGCAATGGAGTACTAGTGTGAAAGAGGTTGCATCACCATACCTAGTTGAGTGTGTGTGTCTATGTGGATCATTATGGTTTGGAAAAACACATGCAATGACACTCCAATATGTGTCAAACCATGGTTAGAAAGGCCAAGAACATGTTGGAATGCAACTGCCACATGTAATGGACCACCAGTGTAAAAGAGGTTGCATCACCACACCCACTTGAGAGTGTGTGGCCATGTGGATTATTATGGTAAGTAAAACAACACATGCAATGAGACTCCAATATTTGTCAAACCATGGTCAGAAAGCCCAGGAATATGTTGAAATTCAACTGCCACATTCAATGGAGCACTAGTGTGACATAAGATGCATCACCACACCCACTTGAGTGTGAGTGGCCATGTGGATCATTGTGGTTTGGAAAAGAATGCATGCAATGACACTCCAATATGTGTCAAACCATGGTTAGAAAGCCTAGGAACATGTTGGAATGCAACAACCACATTCAGTCGAGCACCAGTTTGACATAAGTTGCATCACCACACTCACTTGAGTGTTTCTGACCATTGGATCATTGTCGTTTGGAAAAGAACACGTGCAATGACACTGTAATATGTGTCAAACCATGGTCAGAAAGTCTTGGAACATGTTGGAATGCAACTGCCACAAGCAATGGAACACCAATGTGAAAGAGGTAGCATCACCACATGCACTTGAGTGTGTGTGGCCATGTGGATCATTGTGGTTTGGACAAGAATACATGCAATGACACTCCAATATGTGCCAAACAATGGTCAGAGAGCCTAGGAACATAATGGAATTCAACTACCACATGCAATGGAGCACAAGTGGGGAAGAGGTTTCATCGCCACACCCACTTGTGTGTGTGTCCATGTGGATCATTATGGTTTGGAAAACAACACACACAATGACACTCCAATATGTGTCAAACCATGGTTAGAAAGCCCAGGAACATGTTGGAATTCAACTGCCACATGCAATGGAACACTAGTGTGACATAAGTTGCATGACCACACCCAGTTGAGTGTATGTGGTCATGTGGATAATTGTGGTTTGGAAAAGAACACATGCAATAACACTCCAATATGTGTCAAACCTTGGTAAAAAATTCCAGGAACATGTTGGAATTCAACTACCACATGCAATGGAGCACCAGTGTGACATAAGTTGCATCACCACACCCACTTGAGCGTGTGTGGCCATATGGGTCATTATGGTTTGGAAAAAAACACATGCAATGACACTCCAATATGTGTCGAGCCATGGTTAGAAAGGCCAGGAACATTTTGGAATGCAACTGCCACATGCAATGGAGCACCAGTGTGAAAGATGTTGCATCACACACCCACTTAAGAGTGTGTGGCCATATCGATCATTGTTGTAAGTAAAAGAACAACATGCAATGACACTCCAATATGTGTTAAAACATGGTCAGAAAGCCCATGAACATGTTGGAATTCAACTGCCACATCCAACGGAGCACCAGTGTGACATAAGCTGCATCACCACACCCACTTGAGTGTGTGTGGTTATGTGGATCATTGTGGTTTGGAAAAGAATACATGCGATGACACTCCAATATGTGTCAAACCATGGACAAAAAGCCCGGGAACATGTTGGAATTCAACTGCCACATGCAATGGAGCACTAGTGTGACATAAGTTGCATCACTACACCCACTTGAGTGTGTGTGTCTATGGTGATCATTGTGGTTTGGAAAAGAACACATACTATGACACTCCAATATGTGTCAAACCTTGGTCAGAAAGCCCATAATCATGTTGGAATTCAACTGCCACATGCAATGGATCACCAGTTTGACATATGTTGCATCACCACACCCACGTGAGTGTGTGTGGTCATGTGGATCATTGTGGTTTGGAAAAGCATGCATGCAATGTCACTCAATGGTTAGAAAGGCCAGGAACATGTTGGAATGCAACTGCCACATGCAATGGAGAACCAGTGTGAAAGAGGTTGCATCACCACACCCACTTGAGAGTGTGTGGCAATGTGGATAATTGTGGTAAGTAAAAGAACACATGCAATGCCACTATAATATGTGTCAAACCATGGTCAGAAAGCCCAAGAACATGTTGGAATTCAACTGCCACATCCAACGGAGCACCAGTGTGACATAAGCTGCATCACCACACCCACTTGAGTGTGTGTGACCATGTGGATCATTGTGGTTTAGAAAAGAAGACATGCGATGACACTCCAATATGGGTCAAACCATGAACAGAAAGCCGGGGAACATGTTGGAATTCAACTGCCACATGCAATGGAGCACCAGTGTGACATAATTTGCATCACCACACCCACTTGAGTGTGTGTATCTATGTGGATCATTGTGGTTTTGAAAAGAACAATCACATGCAATGAAACTCCAATATTTGTCAAACCATGGTTAGAAAGTCTAGGAATATGTTGGAATTCAACTACCACATTCAATGGAGCACCAATGTGACATAAGTTGCATCACAAAGGCCACTTGAGTGTGTGTGGTCATGTGGATCATTGTGGTTTGGAAAACAACACATGCAATGACACTCTAATATATGTCAAACCATGGTTAGAAAGGCTAGGAACATGTTGGAATTCAACTACCACATGCAATGGAGCACTAGTCTGTGTGGTCATGTGTATCATTGTGGTTTGGAAAAGAACACATGCAACGGAGCACCAGTTTGTGGAAGAGGTTGCATCACCACACCTACTTGAGTATGGGTGGACATGTGGATCATTATGGTTTAGAAAAGAACACATGCAATGGAGCACCAGTTTTTGATAGAAGTTGCATCACCACACCCACTTGAGTGTGTGTTTCTATGTGGATAATTATGGCTTGGAAAAGAACACATGCAATGACACTCCAATATGTGTCAAACCATGGAAAGAAAGCCCTAGAACATGTTGGAATGCAACGGCCATATGTAATGGAGAACCATTGTAAAAGAGGTTGCATCACCACACCCACTTGAGAGTGTGTGGCCATGTGGATCATTGTGGTTTGTATAATAACACATGCAATGACACTCCAATATGTGTCAAACCATGGTCAGAACCCAGGAACATGTTGGAATTCAACTGCCACATGTAATGGAGCACAAGTGTGACATAAGCTGCATCACCACACCCACTTCAGTGTGTGTGGCCATGTGGACCATTGTAGTTTGGAAAATAACACATGCAATGACGCTCCAATATGTGTCAAACCATGGTGAGAAAGCCTAGGAACATGTTGGAATTCAAATGCCACATGCAATGGAGCACCAATTTGAATAAGTTGCATCACCACACCCACTTGAGCATGTGTGGATGATGAGTGCATATTTGCATAATGTTTTATATTATTTTTTTGTACTATAGTTGTAGGATCTTGGTATTTTATGGTGTTCGCGCGCACGTTTTATGTCTATTTTCACCAGGATCACTACAGATGATGGATACAATGGACACAATTCTTGGAGCTGTTGTATTGGGGAGAAAAGGAGTCAAAAAACATCTAAATCGCTTTTTTGAGAAATATCAATAACTCTAGAAGAAACCCCGAAAAATTGAGGCATCCACAGGGTTTAACGACCAATTATACAACGGGAATACTTTTCTGGTCATATAGTTCCGATCGTATAGTTGGAGCCGCCACCGCCTCCTCAAATAGTTTCACCCCGTGTAACTAGATGGGAGAGACGACATATAGAACACCCAGAAATCGCTGAAAACCTTATCTCCGGAAGGAATCTGGAGGGGGAACTCGCCCAAGGGATCCATCTTCTCCCTACGCACATCCGGGAGGCCAAGGCATCGATCTTCCTCTTCCTTAACCGCTGCACCACCATCATCTCCATCCATCCCATCATCATCCCATCCAGATCTTGTTGTAATTTCCGTACTCATTGTGGATTTATACAAGAACTATTCATTTACAATTGTTTCCATTACCATTGCCATGATGTTGATTGCCTACATGTCTGAGTAGATCATTAGTTCTTGGGGAGATGGAGAAACCCTAACATATGATTCAGATGAGATTGAGATTATTATGTTATACATCATTATGTCTATGTGTTAATTGTCTTCATCTTGATGTTGGGAGTTGTGTGTCTCCTTAATATTTGCCTATTATGGGCACACGATGAAGGGGATTACTTGTTTGTAGACGAAGGGATGATAGCAGTTACTGTGACTATAAAGCTATTGTCATTCTTTTTATACTAACTTGGGAAAACAAGGAGAACTCATAAAGCCATGTCCATGCCACGGGAGAAATACCTTAATAGCGGGATAATACGATTGATGTCATTTATCTGTCAGCTGTGGTTATGAAGGATGATGTGAGTAGTGGTTGCTGCCTATTTTTCCATATATGGAGCTCCTCCCACATACATACATATCATGAGAATATTTGTTATAATAATCTTGATTACTTAGTCTAAATTGCTAGCGGTGTATCCACCACTCCCTGAGAACGTCTATTTCCCTATTGCAATTCTAAGTTCTTTTACATACGTGATTCTTACTTTCTGCATTAAGTTTTACATTACTTTAATTGCTTCATTCAATCAAAAACCCAAAAACAATTCTACTTTTCTTGCATCTCAAAATTATTCCTTAAGTACTTCGTTTAGTTTTAGTTAAAAGAATTTTAGTCTTTCGCCTATTGCTCCCTGTGGGATCGATATCTTTATTTTGAAACTAGCTACAAACGATCTGTGCACTTGCAGTCATCAAGCAATTTTCTGGCGCCGTTGCCGGGGAGCTTAACGCTATAAGTCACTTTACTTTTAGTTATTTACTTTCATTGTACTAATTTTTAATTTAAGTTGCAAGACCACAACAATGGACAACACTCATCATTTAATCCAGCTTGAGGCAGTAAGGACAATGGGTTCGCCCATGGATGCTTTTATAATTGTCAGTAAAAGCATAAATCTGGATGGAATTGAGATCCACCCTTTATAATTTTAACTACTACACTCTAAGAAATTTGCAGGAACTGGTCAAGAGTGTCCATATGGACACTTAAATATTTTTGAAGATGTTCTTGGTTCCTTTATATTCGACGACTGTAATCTTGATATGATTAAAACCCAGTTGTTTTGACAAACTCTCTCTAGTAATGTTTGTGACTGGTATAGATCTTTTTGTGCAGAAGCACCAAGGACTTAGACGGAACTGACAACCAATTTCCTATCAAAATATTACTCAGAAAGAAAAGCTCATAGGATGAGAGGTATTATTATCAATTTCAAAAATAGTCCTGATGAGGGTATGTATGAAGGGTATTTAAGGTACAAGAGCTATCTAGATAACTGCCCCCATCATTGTTTGCCTTATTGGTTAATCACTCATACTTTTTATGGAGGGCTTAATAATGAAAATAGAACAAACTTAGACACCGCTTCTAATGGTAGTTTCTATCTTATACCTATGATGAAGCCTGGAAATTAATAATTAGAATGAGGGAGGCAATGGAAACTCTTAAAAATGAGGAGAACATTACAAATAGTTTTTCTGAATATGCTTGTGTTAACGATTTCCTTATAGAAGAAAGGACTTGTGCAATGATTAAAACCCTTGGTATTGATTCTTACTCGTAAAGAAAATTATTGAGAATTATGCAGGGCATTTATAGGTTCCTACAGAATGGAAACCCCATAAACCCCTCGAAGAAAAGAAGCATGCAAGAGAAAGTGCGCTAATGGAAGATTTCTCTTGCGCACCTATTCAAGAGAATATCAAGAAAAAGCAAAAAGAGGAAGTACAGATAGAGAGAAGATTAAAGAAACTAGAAAAGAACCCTGAAGCTACCAATATAAATAATGTTATATTAAAAGATCTTATGGAAGCACAAACAATGGATAATGAAGTGGTTATGCCAGACTCTGAAACCTCAGAATTCATCGAAGGGAAGATACGAGGTAACGAAACTTCTAAACCTATGACTCCTATATATTATGGAGAAACATTCTTATACGGAATTTGTTAGTTGATTTCCACTATAAACATTATGTCTTCATCACTTTATGAGGAACTTTGCTACAATTTAAATAATCCAGATGTGGAATAGGTAAACACTACTATTAAATTTTATAATAGAACTAATATATAACCGGAAGGTGTTATCAGAAATATCTATGTCTTGATTGGATCACTCATGTACCCCCTTGATTTTCATATTGTTGACATGCCTCGAGATTCTTTTTGTCCTATTCTTTTAGGAAGGCCTTTTGTTTCCATAACCAAAGCTCAAATTTATAATAAGAAGGAGACTAGTTCACTGATGTTTGGAGAAGAGGAAATGACATTCCACTTCGGCAAACTAAAGAAGAGGCCATATGAAGTGTAAGATATCAAGGAAGAGAAAACGATTGCCGAGCTAGCCGCAATTCATTTCAGTACTCCACAAGATAAATTAGAGAGGAGCCTAAATAATTGGGAGGAAGCATCGGATGATGAGGAGTGTTTGATGATTTTTTGTACCAAAAATTCATAATATAAATAAATATTAACACATCTCTCGTCTATGGCACATGGGCCCCACAAGGTGTAAAACATTCGTGTAAGAATATATATTCAATATTGGACTTATTTTATAGAGTTCATCATCTACATAACAATAGTAAAAATGGATTGCAATTTGGACAAACTATGTAAGAAAGATAATTTTCAAAAAAAGGTTTGAATCAGGGTGTACATGCAATGAGCTAGCTAGCTACTCAATTCTTGTGCCTGATCGATCAGCTATGCATAACTTTGAATACTTCGATGCAACAGAGTTGATGTATACTAGTACAAAATACATGGTTTCTGCTTATTAATTTCGTAATGTGACACGCCTATAGGCTGACAATTATTGATCAACCGACGTTGAGACCCAAGACTGGCCAATGGGTCCATGTGGTATCGAGAGTACCTGGCTTCAATATTCCTGGATGTCTATGGCACGTGTCAGCTGACATCAGGAGTTAGGTTCCGATCCGCATCAGACTAGATAGACTTAAATTCTGTTTAAATCGCCCACATGTTGTGCAACCGACTCGAGCTAGCCCTGGCCTATATAAAGCTAGTGATCGGTCGACCTAGAGGAGGGCAAAATTGGCCGCACGGTTGCCACGCTGCGGTTAGTTGGTGAGGACAAGGCAACGATGGTAGATTCCATTTCCTGTCTTTCATACACCACCAGGCCATAATACAACATGTCAAGCTGGTCGGCCGGCAGCGTTCCCATGTTGTTTCTCCATGGCAAGGTATTTTCTATATCAGATATTTCTCCATGGTAAGATATTTACTATATCGATCGCCCATGTATATTGGTTCTATGGAAAAGAGCAATCTCAACATGGATGCTCTAGATTATGCGTGTTGGATGCTAGATGTAGATGTGAATTTTTACAATCATGGCGCGGCCGCTTTATCAGGGTCGGCCGTGTGGCTCTTTACTACCATGCATGGCATGATCACTTCACCAAGGTCGGCTGTGTGGCTCTTTACAACCATGGTGCGACCGCTCCTTCAGGGTCGGCCGTGAAGATCATGGCAATCGTCGGTATTACAACCATGGCGCGACTGCTTCATCATGTCGGCCATGTGGTTCGGTATTGCAACCATTGCGATTGTTTTATCATGTCGGCAGTGTGGATCAGCATTACAACCATGGCGCAACCGCTTCTTTAGGGTCGGCCGTGTGAATCATTAGAACCATGGCGCGACCGCTTCACCAGGGTCGGCTGTGTGAATCATCAGAACCATGGCACGACCGCTTCGTCATGGTTGACCATGTGAATCTTTATAATCATGGTGCAACCGCTTCGTCATGGTCGGTCGTATGGATCATTGGTAACATGGTGTGACCGCTTCTTTAGGGTCAGCCGTGAAGATCATCACCCCCATGGTAACGACCGCCTTATCGATGTTGACCATGTGAAGCGCATGAAAATAATCATGCTACAACCATAGAAACGATCGCTTTGTCGATGGCGTTCATATGGGTTATATCAAAGTCATCGGCCGATTGCTTCATCAATGTCGGCCGTGCTCAACCTTGATCCTTAGAAAGGAGTTCGGTTGATAAAACAAGTAAGGCAATGCTTCATCAATTGCCTAACTCGGATTCATGATCTAATCTCTATGAGATGAAGGTCGATTCCCATACGTCATCTTACGTCTAGTGCCGACGAGGCTAGACTACATTATGGCTAAGTGACGACAAAGCTCGGTCACTATGCCATCAACACGTCGTAACTTTGATGAGATAGTCATACCGTTGCTGGGCACCGGCGAGGCAAAAGCAACACTATTTTGATGAAGTGAGGGACATATGGCAAGGCGCCGATGAGGCAAAAGCCACCCTCTTTGCTAAATAAATCTCTCATTATTATGCACGTCGAGATAGCATATATGATTGTGTTTCGACGGAACAAAACTATTCTTCTTCTTTTCAAGATTATCTAAACAACAACGATCATCAGTGCAGCTTAATCAGAGGTATTCCACGGGTTTGATCCCGTGGATGTAATTAACCGGCTTGTCTTGTGAGACCCCGGAAATCTGGAACTACACAGTCGTCCGATTCATGTCAGATGCTTATCAAGGCGCAATATTTGTAATTGTGGGAAATTGTACTTTGTAATTCGCCAAGAGTTAATAAAGATGTGTTTCCCTATTTTACTTGTCTCTTTTATTTTTATTTTGTATACTTTGTATACTGGCACGCCCGTGTATTTTTTGTTACATTTTCATGTCAAACAAGGAGAGAGAAGACATGGATGATTACCTTGATTCAGTTCTGGAAGCACAAATTCCACATGACTATGAAGAACTCGTATGAAAAGGAGATGAAGAACCTCCGCCAATTGAATTGAAACAACTTCCAGACGATATGAGGTATGCGTTTTTAGATAATGAAAATAAATATCCTATTATTAGCAAAAATCTATCAGAAAATGAAACAAATAAACTCATTTTAGTCTTGGTTAAGCATCATGAAGCCTTTGGATATACTCTGAGTGATATTAAAGGAATAGATCCATCTATTGTAACACATAATATTACTATGCTTGATGATCCTGAACCTGTAGTTGATACACAAAGAAGGCTTAATACGAAAATGAAAGAAGTAGTAAGAAAATAGGTTATACGCTTATTAGATGCAGGCATAATATATCATATTTCTGATAGTAAGTGGGTTAGCCCAGCTCATTGCATACAAAGACAAGGTGGTCTTGATGCTGTTATGAATGAGAACGGTGAGCTAGTTCCTGTAAGACCTATTGTTAGATATCGTATGTGCATTGATTTTAGGAAGCTAAACCGTGAGACACAGAAAAATCATGAACCTATACCAGTTATGGATAGAATTTTAGAAAGACTTAGTAATAATTCTTATTTCTGTTTTCTTGATGGTTATTCCGGATATTCTCAAAATTCTATACAACCAGAAGATCAAGAGAAAACAACTTTCACTAGCCCTTATGGCACATATGCTTATAGATTAATTCTGTTTGGCTTATGTAATGCAGTTGCAACTTTTCAAGAATGTGTTTTAAAAATCTTTAATGATCTTGTTGAGAAAACTATGGAAGTTCTAACAAATGATTTCATTGTTTATGGAACAACATCTGATAATTGACTCTACAATTTAACCAAATTTGTAGAGATGCATGCAATCTAATTTGGTTTTGAATTGGGAACAATGCCGTTTCATGGAAAGAGAAGGTAAATTTTTTGGGCACAAGGTTTCAGAGAAGGGTATAGAAATAGATAAAACTAATATAAATTCTATAGAAAATCTTCTAATACCTCAGGACATAAAAAACTTAAAGATGTTTCTAGGACATCTAGGTTTTTATAAGCGTTTTATAAAAGATTTTGCTAAAATAGCTATGCCTCTCACCAACCTTCTTGAGAAGGAAACTCCATTCTACTTAGATCATGATTGCATTGAAGCTTTTGAGAACCTTAAGAACAAATTAGTTTCATCACCCATCATGCAATCTCCAAAATGGGATGAACCTTTCGAAATCATGTGTGATGCTAGTGACTATGCTTTAGGGGCTGTGTTAGGACAGCGAGACAAAAATAATTTAAATGTTATTTATTATGCTAGTAGAACTCTAAATAAGATTCAAAAAAATTATGCTACTACAGAAAAAGAGTTTCTAGCTATAATTTTCTCTTGTGACAAATTTGGATCTTACATCATTAATTCTAAGGTAATAGTTCATACGGATCACCAAGCTTTGCGTCACCTCCTTGTGTAAAAGGATGCGAAGCCTAGGTTGATTAGGTGGATTTTATTACTACAAGAATATGATTTGCAAATAGTAGATAGGAGGGGTAAGGATAATTTGGTAGTAGATCCTAGGATGGAGGGAATAATTACTAACACCGTACCTATAAATGAGTCATTCCGGGAGAATATTTAGCAAATGTTGAAATTGTTGATCCTTGGTTTGTGGATTATGCTAACTATCTCGCTGTAAAATTTATACCTCCTGGTATGACAAGAAATCAAAGAATGAATTTTTTTAATGATCTTAAATATTACTTTTGGTATGATTCGAATCTATATCGTCATGAACTTGGCGGAATGATTCGGAAGTGTGTTCCTAACCATGAAATGAATGCTATTTTCCAAGCTTTTCATGGTAGCCCGTATGGAGGATATCATGCAGGCAAGCAAACTGCATCAAAGGTACTTCAATCCGGATTCTATTGGCCCACCTTGCTCAAGGACGAACACATGTATGTAAAACACTATGATGCTTGCGAAAGAAGGGGTAATATAGGTAGGAGACAAGAGATGGCAATGAATTATAGTCTTATAATCGAACCCTTTGATGTATAGGGAATGGATTACACAAGACCTTTTATAGAATCAATTGGTTACACTCATATTCTTATTGCTATCGATTATGTTACTAAATGGGTTGAAGCTATTCCAACTAGCCATGTAGATGTAGCTGCCTCAGTGAAGATGATCAATGATGTTATATTCCCTAGGTTTGGAGTTCCTAGATTTTTAATGGATTACACAAGACATTTTATAGAATCAATTGGTTACACTCATATTCTTATTGCTATCGATTACGTTACTAAATGGGTTGAAGCTATTCCAACTAGCCATGTAGATGTAGCTGCCTCAGTGAAGATGATCAATGATGTTATATTCCCTAGGTTTGGAGTTCCTAGATTTTTAATCACTGATGGTGGTTCTCATTTTATGAAAGGAACTTTCAGGAAAATCCTCAGGAAATATGGAGTAACTCATCATGTTGCTTCACCATATCATCCTCAAACGAGTGGTCAAGTGGAACTCTCCAATAGATAATTAAAGACCATACTCAAGAAGACGGTGGACAAATCAAGAAAAGATTGGTCATACAAGTTATATGACACTCTATGGGCATACCAAACTGCTTTTAAAAATCCAATGGGTATGACACCTTATAAGATGGTATATGGTAAGGCATGCCATTTACCATTAGAATTGGAACACAAAGCTTTTTAGGCGATCAAGAACCTAAACTATGATATTAAAGCAACAGGAGAAAAACGTTTATTAGATATTCATGCTTTAGATGAGTTTAGAAGTGAGGCTTATGAGAATGCTAGATTGTTTAAAGAAAAAGTGAAAAGATGGCATGATAGAAAAATAAAAAATAAGACCTTTAAAAGTGGAGACAAGGTGTTGCTCTATAATTCTTGTCTTAAGTGGTTTCCAGGGAAGCTCAGATCAAAGTGGGAAGGCCCTTATATAGTTGAAGAAGCTTATTCATCGGGAGAAGTGAAGCTCCAGGGAAAACACCCTCTCTTTGATGGGTGGTAATGGACAATGTTTGAAGCATTATCAAGCAAAATAAGATATAAGTGTAGTCACCATACAAGTGATCACCCCAGAAGAGGTGATTAAGCAAAGATATACAAGGAATGGCAACTGCAGGAAGGATAGAATCGAGACGAAATGAGCAACACTGTGCTCAAGCTATTTACCATAAAACAACGCTTCATTGGTGGCCACCCATGTGAAATAAAGGTTTGAGTAAGTTTTTAAATTTTCAATTAAGTTTTAGTTGATCTTGTGTTAAATAAGGAACATTTAAAGCTCTAAGTGAAGAAAAAGAGGATTGATAATGCTGAAATCCCATTCAAGGGATGCTAATATTGGTCGAAAATTTAAGCTGTCACTTTTCTATCAAAACTTGATATTTAATTAAGTTTCAGATTAATAAATAACTCTCGGAGAAGTAGGTAATTTTTGGTGGATCCAGAAGGTTTAACGACCAACTATACAGCGGGAATAAAAATTCCGGTCGGATAGTTGCCGTCATATAGATGTCTCGACATCACCCCTTCCATTTACAAAAGGTATAGAAGGTTTAATGACCAACTATATGGCGGGAATAAAAATTCTGGCCATATAGTTTCTGTCATATAGATATCGATGCCTTTGTCAAAATTCTTTTCTAGGGTACTGAGAGTTTAACGACCAACTATATGGCGGGAATAAAAATTCTAGCCGTATAGTTGTTGTCGTATAGTTATCGACCCATCTCCAAAAAAAATATTTGGAGTACTGAAGGTTTAATGACCAACTATACGGCGAGAATAAAAATTCTCGCCCGTATAGCTCTGGCCGTATAGTTGGTTTCACCATAGTAGGAAATTTATAGTCGGTTCATAACTATACGGCGGGACCTATATGGGCCGCACCCGTATAGTTTCTCGTTACGGATGGCATCTAGGGTTTTCAACCTCCCCTTTTAAAGCTTATCGTATCTAACCTTTTTCATTAAGTTTTCGTAGAGCTACAGCCTCCAGCCCCGAAAAAATCCTCGCCATCCCTATACAAGCCCCTTCTAACAATATCTGTGCAGCCAAGCCATGCTGCCCTTCCATGTCAACAAGATTTGGAGGAAGAAAGAAGAGAAGCCCATGAAGAGGATCAAACAAGTAGAACCTAAAGGATCATCATCATCGTCCAGCCCGAAGATAATTGGGAGGACATGTTCCCGCAAAGGATAGGGATGATAAGGCGAGAAGAGCAGGGAAAGATCAAGGATGAGTATCTCCCTAATCCCTATCGTCACAACATAGGATCCTATTATAAACCTCCTCTCGGTTCGTCGCCTGTTAATCCTAAGAAGGTGCGGCAAGATGAGATTCATGATAAGATCTATCAGCTGGAAAAATCTTCGAAAGCATGTGTTGAAACAACTGGAGAAGGGATTGACTCCTACTAGATGATGAGAAAAGACCTTGAGAAAAAGGTCGATGACATTGATGGTAGTGTTGGTTTCTTGATTAAAACTATTTTTGAGTTGACAGATGAGAAGAAATTCCTCCAGAAGAAAATTTTGAAGCTTCAATATGACATGGACGAGCTCAGCATCCGCCTCGCAAGCATAGATAAAGTTCGCAACACAGTGGAAGGAAGCGATACTCTTCCTAATGAGGGCATCCCTATACTTACACCCACCCCAATTACTACTAAAGATGTTCAGCTGTTGCAAGGAAGGATTAGTCCAATGATATTAGAATTGGACCCATTACAAGGGCTCATGCTAAGCTACTTGAACAATAGGTGAATTCACTCCTAAATGAATCTGGTACTTTAATTGATGAGAACTTTATACTACCTTTGTCTATGCATTTGTGTATGATTAGGTTCGTTGGAGAAACAAGCATGGCGCACGTAGGAGAAGGGCTACAAGAGAAGCAAAACCTGATGATCACCCAAGGATGCGCGAGGGAGGAGCGGGAGGAAGGCACAAGATAAGATCATCAAGACGGAGGCAAGAAACTCTGTAGCAACTGGAGTGTTCGGCCGAGTCCACCCGGACTGTCCGGCCTGCCTGAGAGGAGAATTGGTGTGGATAATTCGTACACCAAATCGAACACTACCAAAACACCACCCGAAAAATTTGAAGTTTCCGGCTAGACCAGACTGTCCAGATTACTCCACCTGGAGTGTCCGGCCCGACCGAAATGTCCGTCCCATTTCCACCGGACTGTCCGCCCGCCAACCGAATTTGGTCTGACTAGGTATGTATCTGTTTCTGGTCACCCCAGCCGCCCTTATAAGCCCTGGGACGTCCCAACGTTAGGGTTAAGACCATGTTAAAACTATTTTGGAGTTGTTTCTTATTAGAACCTCTAGAATTACCCTATGATCAAATTATCTATTGCAATTGAGTGTGATCTGTTGTTCCATTGGGAGTTAGTAGATTGCAAACTACCGTTCGTGGTCGACGGCTACGTGCGCAAGATTGTGGTGTTGTGAATATTCCACAGGGTTCAAGAAGGAGAGTTCATACCTACAGGCTAGTTATCTTTCATCCATCATCATCATCGCCAACTGACGTCTGAGAAGATCGGGCCACCCCTTATCATCTTGGTATCAGATTTCCTCGTTTACTCGGTGAGCATCCACAATCCATCCATAGCATAGTTTATTCTGAGTCCTATACAGAAAAAGCCTTACAAAAAGATTTGCCATAGACTAGATTGCATCTTTTCGAGTTTTAGTTGCTGATCATGTCTTCTCGTAGATCTGATCTGTAGGTTTTTCTCGTAGAAGTTTAGTTTTAGTTTGTGTCTAGGTTTAGGCTTTGATCTTGTTTTCCGCCGAGTCCACCATCACCGTTTTCCGCAAGTTTTCATCGTTTGTCCGAGTCCACATAGCATACCTTTATTTACATACCATAGACACAACCTATCTACAACATCCGTGTGTAGGAACGTAATCACGAGACTAATTTCTTTGCTCCGACATGCTTCTTATTTGGGTTTCGAAGTGCAAAAAAATTCCACAGGAGTATCTGGTATATGTACACCAGAATATCCAGCCCGACTGGAGTCTCCAACGAGAATCATCCGGACTATTCGGCCCAATTTGTTCTAAGTTGCTGCACTCGTGTTTGCATTGACTCATATAGTTGAAATATCAAAAAAAGAGAAAATCAGCATAAAAAAGGAGAAAAGCGCTACAAGCGTGACAAAAAGAGATATCTAAAGTGTGCATTATTGGAGGCCTAGTTGATCATAGAACTTGTAGATGGAGCAATCTTATGCCTGTTTAATTTGAGCTTTTACTATCGTCTCTTTTGTGCATTGCCATATTCCTTTTTCACTAGTTGCTTTGCCACGTTTATCTCCATCGTGTGTGTTTCTTGGGTTATACGATCAACACTAGGACTTGTTTGTAGTGTAGTTAGGATACCACACCTAGAGCTCTACCATAATTAACCTGTGTGCCCTGTGATCGTTCTCCATACACTTGATATTTACTTCGTCACATTAGTGGATAAGTCATTGATTTCATTTTGGTAAAGCATATCTATTCACTTTGGAACGGTAAGATCTGCTTTCTTATCAGTTGTGTGTGAGTTGTGAGTGTTTCCACCAAACAGATTTTGATTTTTGCACTAACCTACTAATCACGTCTCTTAGTGATGATGATATTGTGTCGCAGAAAAAGAAGGATGATGATCTTGTTAATTGGCGGGAATATGCAGCATTGAAATCCCACTTGACACGTGTGTTCACTCACACGATAGATGCGATTGACAAGAATATTCAGGACATGCAAGTGGCTTCGAGAGAAAACAAAGAGGCAGTCACTAACATACAAACACAAGTGATAACTATCGATACCAATGTCACAGCTTTGCAACGTTCTATTGATGCTTTAACAGTAGCACTTGAGCAACGACAACAACATCCACTTGAGGATACTGTTGATGAAGATGCCAAAGGAAGTGTTGCTGGTGCTACCCCAAATCTTGGCAGGAGACATGCTAATCCCCTTGTGTGTGCGCTTGCAGCTGCACCTACATATGCACGCAGATTTGCTCCTATTGGGCGTGCTCAACATGTTCCTAACCAAGCTGTTGATGATGGCTTGGGCAAGACAAAATTCTCGATTCCCAAGTTTGATGGCTCACTTGATCCTAAAGATTACCTCACATGGGAGTTGAACATTGAAAAGCTTTAGCGTTTGTATGATTATATAGAAGACAAGAAGGTTAAGCTAGCAGTGTCAGAATTTGATGGATATGCTTTGCGTTGGTGGGATGCTATTGTGCTAAATAGAAGGGATGACAATGACCTTCCTGTGATAACTTGGCGAGAGATGAAGCACAACATGAAGGACCGTTTTGTACCCACCAACTACTTGCATTCAGTTTTTGACAAGTTGACACAATGGAGGCAAGGAACCATGTCAGTTGATGAGTACTACACGGAGATGGAGATCCTTATGCGGCGTGATTGAGTTCGTGAATCCCTTGAGATGACTATGCAACGATTTCTCAACAATTTGAAGTTGCCAATCAAGAGCATTGTTCGTCATCACAAGTACGAGACTATGAATGACTATTGCATCATGCTAGAGAGGCCGAATCATAGCTAGCTGATGAAGCTAAGGAACGTGCGAGGTTCTCGTCTACCAGTCATTTTTCATCCAGGTCTACACCACCAGCACCTATGGTGCCACCTGCAGAGGCTTCTAGCCACCCTTCACCATCTTTCGGCCAAGCATGCTCCCACGCCATCTTATGGTTCTAATGCTAAGAAACCCACTATTCCTGCTGCTAGTTTGGGTTCCAATATGTCAACAGTGCGTACTTGCGATGTGGAGTGCCATACTTGTGGAGGTAGAGGTCACTACAAGAGAGATTGTCCAAACTGCAAGGTTATGTTTGTCAATGGACAAGGCGAGTATGAGAGTGGAGATGAAGTTGATCCTAATTGTGCTGATCACACTGGTTATGACAACGAGGAAGGTATTTATGCTTTTCCTGAGCATGCGCCAATCATTGTGGTTTCTCCACGTATACTTAGTGTGCACCCTATTGTTGATTCTCAGCGCTGCAACTTGTTCCAAACAAAAGCACTAGTTGGCCCTAACAAAGCTTGCAAAGTAATCATTGATGGAGGTAGCTGCAGAAATCTTGCAAGCAAGAAGTTATGTGCCAAGCTGTATTTGACTTATTTACCTCATGCCAAGCCACACTACATACAATGGTTGAGTGACAATGGTGAGATGAAGGTAAATCATATGGTACGTGTGAATTTTGAAATACGGCCATATAAGGATTCTACTAATTTTTATGTGGTTCCTATGACTGTTTGCCACCTCTTATTGGGTCGGCCTTGTCTTTGTGATCTCCATGTGCAACACAATGGTCGTGCCAATACATATCACTTGGAATTCAAGGGCAAGAAAATTTATATGCAGCCAATGACACCACAACAGATTGTGAATGAGTCTCGTCAAAATATAGAAGGGAACTTGAAGGATGCATCTATAGATAGGCGAGATAGTGTTGCAGCTATACATGATGTAATAGGGCCCAAAAAGAGTGATATAACAAAAGTGAGAGAGTGCCTAATCTTTTGATATTAGCCTCCAAGGAAGATATGAGAGAGTTTCGTGAGGATCCTACAGCCATGCCGCTTGTGCTCATGTATAAGGGCGAGGTATTGGTTTCTAATGACATGACCCCTATTTCTCTTGGTGTATCTACTATTTTGCAGGATTTTGGCGATGTGTTTTTTGAAGATGTACCCGTAGGATTGCCTCCATTGTGTGGTATTGAGCATCAAATAGACTTGATACCTGGAGCCACATTACCAAACCGTGCACCCTACAGGACCAACCGCGAAGAAACAAAGGAGATACAGAAACAAGTACATGCGTTGCTGGATAAATGGTACATTCGTGTTTCTCTTAGACCTTGTGTTGTTCCTATTATTTTAGTACCTAAGAAAGATGGTACATGGCGCATGTGTGTAGATTGTAGATCTATTAATAACATCACTATTCGATATCGTCATCCTATTCCATGTTTACAGGATATGCTAGATGAATTGAGTGGTGCTGATATTTTCTCTAAGATTGATTTGCGTAGTGGATATCATCAAATTAGTATGAAAGAAGGGGATGGATGGAAAACTGGTTTCAAAATGAAATTTGGTTTGTATGAGTGGTTAGTCATGCCATTTGGTCTTACTAATGCACCTAGTACTTTCATGAGATTAATGAATCATGTTTTGAGAGAATTTATTGGTCGTTTTGTGGTTGTTTATTTTGATGATATACTTATCTATAGCCATAATGAAACTGAACAATGTAGTCATATCCGACAAGTTTTGCAAGTGTTGCATGATAATAAATTGTATGGTAATCTTGAGAAGTGCACATTTGCAAAATATAAGGTCCTATTTCTGGGATATGTTGTATCTAAGCACGTGGTAGAAGTAGATCAATATAAATTGAATCAATTCAGAATTGGCCTATTCCCATGAATGTGAGTCAAGTGCACATTTTTCATGGATTAGCTGGTTTCTATGGGCGCTTTGTGAAGGATTTTAGCACTATTGCTACACCATTGAATGATTTGACTAAGAAAGGTGTGCCATTTGTCTGGGGCGTAACGCAAAATATTGCTTTTGATACATTGAAATGTTTCCTTACTTCTGCACCATTACTTGAATTGCCTGATTTTTCAAAGCAATTCGAAGTTGAATGTGATGCTAGCGATATAGGTATTGGTGGTGTTTTGATGCAGGAGGGTCGCCCTATAGCATATTTTTCTGAGAAACATACTAGTGCTAGACTGAATTATCCTATTTATGATAAATAATTGGATGCACTTGTTAGAGTTCTTGAAGTTTGGCAACATTATTTGTGGCCAAAAGAATTTATCATACATTCTGATCATGAAGCATTGAAGTATTTAAAAGCTCAATCAAACTTGCATAGAAGATTAGCTAAATGGGTTAAGTTTATTGAATCTTTTGCTTACATCATTAAGTATAAGAAGGGAAAGGAGAATGTAGTTGTTGATGCTTTGTCTAGGAAAAACATGCTATTGACAAATCTTGATGTTAAAATTCCTAGCTTAGAGAATATTTGTGCACTTTATGAAACTGACCATGATTTTGCCGAACCATATCGTTTGTGTGCTCTTAGAAACGCATGGGATAAGTATCATATAAATGATGGATATTTGTTTATAGCTAACAAACTATGTATTCCAAAATCGTTGTTTTGTTTGTTCTTAGTACAGGAATTACATGCTGGTGGTTTGATGATCACTTTGGGAATGTGAAGACATTTCTCATGCTAGCTGATCATTTTTATTGGCCCAAGATGAGGCATGATGTGTACATATTTGTGAGCCGTTGCATTACATGCCACAAGTCCAAATCAAAGTTGAAGCCTCATGGTTTGTATACACCTCTCTCTGCACCTACTACACCATGGGAAGACATTAGTATGGATTTTGTGCTAGGTGTACCTAAAACACAGAGAGGTCAGGATTCTATATTTGTGGTAGTGGATAGGTTCTATGATGGCTCATTTTATTGCCTACCACAAAAGTGACAATGTGTCGCATGTTGCTAACCTGTTTTTTAGGGACATCATGAGATTACATGGAGTACCCAAGTCGATTGTTTCTAACCGTGATGTGAAGTTCATGAGCTACTTTTGGAAGACCTTATGGGGGAAGATGGGAACGAAGTTGTTATTTAGTACTACATGTTATCCCCAAACAGATGGTCAAACGGAGGTGGTGAATAGAACACTGTCACAATTGCTAAGGACTATGATAAAGAAGAATCTGCGGGAGTGGGAAGAGTGTTTGCCACATGTTGAGTTTGCATACAATAGGGTAGTGCATTCAAGTACTTAGCTTTGTCCTTTTGAGGTGGTGTATGGCTTCAAGCGATTGACGCCACTTGACTTTTTGCCTTTGCCATTACATGAGAGAGTTGATATGGATGCATCAAAGCGTGCTGAATATGTGAAGAAGATTCATGAGCAGACTCGAGAGGTTATAGAGAAGAAAGGAAAGAACATTGATGCTATAAGGAATCAAGCGAGGAAGGAAGTTTTGTTCAAGCCTGGCGACATGGTATGGGTGCATCTGCGGAAGGACAGGTTTCCACTATTACGGCAATCCAAATTGAAGCCACGTGGTGTTGGTCCTTACAAGGTGTTAGCGAAGATTAATGATAATGCCTACTCAATTGATATACCTATTGCTGAGTTTGGTGGAGTTAGCAACAACTTCAACATTGCTGATTTATCACCATATGATGGAGAAGACCTTGGATCGTTGAGGTTGACGCCTTTTGAAGGGGGGAGATGATGAGGGCATCCCTATACTTACACCCACCCCAATTACTACTGAAGATGTTCCAACTGTTGCAAGGTAGGATCAGTCCGATGAGATTGGAATTGGACCCATTACAAGAGCTCATGCTAAGCTACTTGAAGAACATGTGAATTTATGTATGATCAGGTTCATTCGAGAAACAAGCATGGCACGAGGAGGAGAAGGGCTACAAGAGAAGCCCAGCATGATGATCGCCCAAGGATGCGTGAGGGAGGAGCGGGAGGAAGGCGCAAGATAAGATCATCAAGACGGAGGCAAGAAACTATGTAGCAACTGGAGTGTCCGGCCGAGTCCACCCGGACTGTCCGGCCTGCCTAAGATAAGAATTGGTGCGGACAATCAGTACACCAAATCAGACACTACCCGAACACCACCCGGAAACTTTGAAGTTTCCGGCCAGACCAGATTGGCCGGCTGACTCCACCTGGAGTGTCTGACCAGACCGGAATGTCCGGCCCTTTTCCACCAGACTGTCTGCCCACGACCAAATCTGGTCCGAGTCGGCATATATCAGTTTGAGTCGTACGAGACTTAGTTTCGGTTTCTGGCCGCCCCAGCCGCCCTTATAAGCCCTAGGATGTCCCAAAGTTAGGGTTAAGACCATGTTAAAACTATTTTGGATTTGTTTCTTATTTGAACCTCTAGAATTACCCTGTGATCGAATTATCTGCTGCAATTGAGTGTGATCTGTTGTTTCATTGGGAATTAGTAGATTTCAAACTACCGTTCATGGTCGATGGCTACGTGCGCAAGAACGTGGTGTTGTGAATATCCCACAGGGTTTGAGAGCTACTGCATTGGCATCAGTGTTTGAGCGGGAGAATTCATAGTTACATGCTAGTTATCTTTCATCCACCATCATCATCGCCAACTGCTTGCTAAGAAGATTGGCCCACCCCATATCACTTCCCACCCAGGAGGAGGAATAGGTACCAACACGGAGTTATTTGATCCTGCCTGGCTTGATTCCAAGCTTGGGGAGGTCTTTAAGACCTTGTAATCTATCTTATAAGTTTTATATTACTATTTTAGTATTGTATTAGTTCGAGTTTAAAAATAAAGTTTGCATCATTTGAATTCCCTTAAGGAATAGTCGATCCCCTTTGTGAAATTCCAAGTTTATTATCATATATGGAGCATTATTGAGTTTGTGCTTGTCCTATTGGATATATGAATGGCTTGAGTATAATTTTACTTGTACTTGATGATAGCAATAGGAGTCTTCAACACCATTGATATTAATGGAACATACGAAGATAATTTTGTCAATATGTTGTAAGTACATGGTTTGATTAACAAAGAAAGAAAAAATTATCTGACTAATTAAGTTGAAAAGAATCCTTGAACAAAGGAAAATTAAGAGTGCTATAAAATTAGAGTGAGAACAAGACGAGGTAGAATATTCAAGCTATAAAGATTGCTACATATACAATTGGAATTTGGTAATTGAGATCGTTAAACTTTGAATTCCTACATGAAGCGGAATGCATGTCTAGCTCCTTTTCACAACACTTAAACAAAAGTGTGATCATATATATATATATATATATATATAAGGGGAGAACAAAAAGAGCAAATGTGCAAAGAGCAAATAGGCATGCACCACTATATTGTAGTATGATAAAGAAACGTTTGAGATTTTAAATCCCAAGTGAATATGTTAATCCAAAACACTTGGGAGCGCCTCGCTAACTCATTCAGCTGAACTGAATACTTTTACATCATATTGAGGGTGATATTTTGTGAACTGTTAAATGCTAAGGTGTGGAAGACCACTAACATTATTCAGATAGTTTGAGTAAGGTACTATACATGAACTTATTTCTATGTATCATATACACTACAAGGAATCTGACTATATATGACCCTCTATTTTTGTCACAAAATCGTCATAGTAGTCTATTTATGAAGATTCTATGACAATTTTGAGATCGTCAAAAGCTAGGCGTCGCAAATGAACTATAACAACGATTTTGGTAAAATCGTCATAACCGTCTATGATGATATTGGATCGTCATAACTTCTATGATGATCCAATATCGTCATGGGCCATCTAGCCTAGCAAAGTCAGATCCTACGTGGAAAAATTGTGACGAAATTAAATCGTCTTAAATCGAAATCAGCCCAGTCCATTTCGGTTGCTTACTTGGGCTGAGCCTAATAATTCTGGACTTCTACTTCCTACTATGGTTCATTAGTGTTATGGACTCTGACCATTGTGTTTGGCATTTCAGTTTTGGGCCTTGGCCTTTTCACTGTCCAATTAGTTCCTATCTTTTTCTATTTTTCTAAAACATTTTTGTCAATATAATTTGGGCCATGGACTCTTTAGAGCCCAAATAATATTAAGTCCAGTACAATTTTCAGCCATTTTCCATATTTCTTCTATCCCAAAAATTACAAGATGATTCTGCCCACCAGATTTTTATTCATCATATTACATAACATTTGTTTAACTGAAACATAGAAGATATGGAAAATTTCAAATAACAGACAAGAATAGTCTTAGTATATTACATAGTCGTTACATGGTTCATGCCAAACAGCCAGAAATTTTGACTGTTAGAATACAAGTAGCTCTAGAATTATAGGTCTTCTAGCTTTTCTCGAATGTCTTTGGCTAGAACTCCTAGAAAAGAGAGAAAAGCCAAGTTTTTATAGTCACGATATAACAAATAATTGGCAGCTAGAGATGCAAATGTAACAATGCAAGAGATTTTAACATGCAAGAGATTTTAGTATCATTTTGGCACCTAGAGTAATAATGCAACACGTATTTCTTGATAAATTCTCCAACTAGTCCAAATATTGCCAGGTCATCTTACTAGGTATAGTATAATACCAAAATGATTCCGTTAATGTAAATACAATACACCATGTGAATATAATGCTGGCAAGAACAATTAGTTCATTGAATGGCACACTTGATCACAAAATAGGCAACAACAGTATTTTCCATACAATGCTTTCACATATAATCATAAAAAAATGTCCAGGACATTACAGAACTGACCTATATGATGATAGTCTGGTTCGTGGACCAGTCCGGTACTGTCGCTGCACCTCTGTTTGGATGCTCAGTGTTTGGAGAATACCCCCGGTAGGGTCACGCCGGGGTATAAAGGCCGAGTTAGCTGGGGTATGGCCTGGTGAAAGAAAGTGCTGGCCGAGTTACCTCAAGGCAGGCCGACTTACGAAGTAATCCGACCCATGGGGCAGCTCCCTAGCACTAGCCCGACTGGCATAAAATATATGCCGGCAATGTTTGTCTGTTTATTACACAGGTACCCTCGTAGCAGGGTTAGCCATGCGCTAACCGGACTACCATTTGGCTTCCAAGAGAAGGAAGGAATCTCGCACTGGTCAAAAGGTGGCCTATGCTAGCTGTATCATGAGCAAAGCAAAGCAGAGGGAAGGACCAGGGGGCAGGGGCGACCAAGATGACGCGGGCAGTGTCGGCTGATGTAGACCGTGTTTGGAGACGTTTAAAGGCAAGGGTTACGCGATGGGTTATGTTTAAAGTCCAGACGAGGCGTGAAAGAGAATAAAGAAGCATCTAGCTTTAGTCGAGGGGCATATTCAAGGAATATTCCTCCACGTGTGCTCTAACGTTGTAACCCGGGCTCCCCTATAAAAGGGGCACCGGGGCCTCCATAGAGGGGGATCGATCATTTTCTCTGTCTAAGGTAGAACTCTACAGCTAGGTTGTGGGGAGTAAGAGACATAGTCTCCTTCTCACCAATAGCTTGAGGAGCACTTGTAAACACCATTCATAGAGGAAATACAAGAATATTTGTGCGTGGAATCACCATGTTTTCCCTCCCTGGATTCCCCTAGCACTCATTAGCCCCATCTTTAGCCTATCCATGGCATATGCTGTGCCACCACCACGATAGTTGGCGCCCACCGTTGGGCTAGCGGGGCTAGCAGGGGCGAAAATCCGGACGGTAAGCATCTCCAACACCAGCGAGCGCGTCGTCTGCGGCCTGGTTCAGCGCTTCTGAGCGCTGGACTACGCCAGCGACAACGCAGGGAGCTTCGCCAGGCGTCCCCCTCTGTGCAACAACGTCTTCATCAAACTTGACGCACACAAGATCTACGTCGGCATGGACGAGTCCTGCGTTCATCCGTGGCATGTCGTCGAGGGAGGCGAACCACTTCTCAACGCAGCTCGTGAAGTGCGTATCACTCGCCCCGCTAGCAGCGTTGAGGTCATGATGGCCGCACCAGACGCGGGACCAAGCAAGGAGCCAGCGCTAGAGCCGGAAGTCACGCCAAAACATGAAATATGTAGATTTCCTCCAGTAGAGATGCCAGAGAATGTACTCCAGCAGGCAATAGATAGCCTAGCGACGCCAATAGCTCATGTGGTAGATCCGGCTCAAGCGTAGGATGAGTTGGAGGAAACTAGGAAGAAAGTGTTAGCTGCCGCAAAGAAGGTAGCGGAGTTACAACAATCTCTAAACATCACTTTGAGGGAGTATGCAAAGGCAAACCGCATAGATGGGATGAAAATATGAGGTAGAAACCTGATTACTGAGATTGATAAGGAGTACGAGCCTAGGCCGGGTCAGACAGCCACAATAGTAAAAGGAGGGCTAGAGAGGTACGGTACCCCAGCAAAGAACCTTAGGGCGGCAAACTCAGCTGTATCCGAGTTAGAGGGTCTAACCGGAGGGGCTCGGGAAAGGCAACAAGAGAGGGCGAACCACTTGATGAGGGTCGCTTGCCAGCAAAACGAGGAAATGAACAAGGCAAACCCGGCATCACCAGGAGCAAGTTGATGAACATCGCCATAGTACCAGCCGAGGTAACCGCGACCAAGGCAATGCCGGTCAATGAAATGCTGCCAATGGCAATGCCGGACAGCATGATCCGAGAAGAGCAGGCAAAACGCTCCTCGACAGGAGAGAAGTGCAGGTCAAAAAGCACAACAGCAGAACGCTTGTCCGGATCAAGAAAGGTACAATGATGGTTATTCGGCGATGGTTAATGACGGATACCCTAGACCGGAGCACCATGTAATTGGATCAAGGCTAGGAAGCAGAAACTTACAGCCAGATGATGCAAGGCTGAAGTTGGACAGGATTTATAGGTCGGAGTTGATCGAGGTATAGGGTCTACCTGTTCCAGCATGCTTTGGACCTCGGATCATGAGGGACCCACCAGTGCTGAACTTTCAGTTGGCCAGAGGAACAAAGACCTATGATGGTAGCACCAGACCAGAGGATTGGCTTATTGATTATGCAACAGCAGTCAAGATTGCAACTAGAAATTTGAGATGGGCAGTGAGGTATGTGCCTCAAATGTTAGAGGGAACTGCAAGAGTTTGGCTGAACAACTTGCCACCAGGAAGTGTTAACTGCTGGCTGGATTTTGTGGAGTTATTCATTAGCAACTTCTCATGCACTTACGAGAGGCCCAATAGGCCACAGACTCTAGCGTTATGCCAGCAGAGACCGAATGAGCCAGACCGAGATTTCCAGACTCGATGGTGCAATATGCGCAACTCATGCGAGGGGGTAATTGAATCACAAGCAATTGCGTGGTTCACCCAAGGCTGCATATATGGAAGTATGTTGTGGAAAAGGTTGTAGCGAGATATGCCAACCACTTTGGCTGAGACGATCCGGATTGTAGATTCGTACGCTTGGGGCGACCCAACTCAACCCCGGCAAATTTCAAGTGAGGCAAACGAGGAGTACTACAACCGAGATGACTTCGAGTCATCAAGGAGAAATGATTTCTGAGGAAAGAGAAGGGACGAGCATCCGGATTATAGATATAACTCGTAGTAGGTGGCAGCGGTGGACCGAGATCAGTCCAATGTCGGCGCCAGCCAATGCCAGAAAACTAAAGGGCAGAACTGGCAACAGAAGAGCGAGGGGAAGAAGCCTTGGACCACGGACCAGAAAAAGCAATGGCAGAAGCGAAAATACCGTCTGAGGTATACATTCGAGTCTATGCTGGATCAACCTTGCAAATTTCATACGCCAAGTCCGAATAGCCCGACGAATCATACAACCAAGCAATGTGAGTGGATGAGGAAGCTAGAACAGGGTAATTCAAGGAATGCTCAGTCACCTTGGAATGAAGCACCTCGGAACGAAGCACCTCGACAGCCCCAACAGCAACTTATGCTGCCTCCACTGCCGCCGAGGTATGAAAATTAGGAAATGAGGGATGTTGTGCATCAAGTAAACAATAACCAGTAGCATGATCAAGGTTACCACACAAGTGAGGGACGAAACGAGTACATGTAGCATCACCAAAGCTACTGTGTTTACCATGGAAGAAACTGACCGGAAAAGCTTGCAGCACCGGCATATGGAGGTAAATATGGTAATGCCAGTAGTGGTGAGTTATATGCCTTGGTCGGATCAGGAGATTACGTGGAGCATCAAGGATCACCCAAAGCTCATGCCTAGCCTAGGGACCTATGCACTGGTCCTGGATCCTCCATTCATCGGGCCAAACTTGAATGTGAGGTTTTCCAAGGTACTGATAGATAATGGCAGTAGTATTAACATCATGTACACGGATACGATGCACAAGTTGGGAATATCAGAGAATATGCTGCAAGCTACAAGGACCACCTTTCATGGCATTGTGCCAGGTATATCCTGCGAGCCAATTGGTAAGGTCCGGGTTGATGTTCTGTTCGGTACAAGGGATAATTGTCGGGCCGAAAATTTGGAGTTTGAAGTGGTGAATCTGGAGATCGCCTATCACGCATTACTCGGCAGGCCCGTGCTGAACAAGTTCATGGCAAGTACTCACATCAGTTACTTGAAGATGAAGTTTCCCGGACCTAGGGGAGTGATAACCGTATTAGGGGACTTTAGGCGTTCGATCGACAGCGCATCTGCCAGATCCAACTTAGCCGAGTCACTCGTGATAGCTCAGGAAAAGAGGAGGATACAGGAAGTGGCGGCATTGGCTCAGTACGCGCGGAACATATGGCGACACTGACCAACCTGCATGGAAGTTTATCATTCCAGGCAACTAAGGATACGAAGAAAGTACTAGTCGATGATATGTTCCCAGAGCGCACCGTAACCATTTGTGCCGGGTTAAGCAGCAAATAGGAAAGCGAGCTCGTCAGCTTCCTCTGTGAGAATCGGGATATCTTTGCTTGGTCCACACAGGATCTGCAAAGTCTTCCCAGGGAGTTGGTCGAGCACTCTTTGAATGTGAGACCCGGTGCAAACCCAGTGAAGCAACCTCTCCGACGTTTCACCGAGGATAGAAGAAAAGTCATTGGGGATGAGATCACTAGGCTCCTTGCAGCCGGATTTATCATGGAAGTACTCTATCCGGATTGGCTCTCTAATCCGGTGCTAGTGGAAAAGAAGAAAGATGATCCGAACGTGGCCGTTGTATGGCGCATCTGCATTGATTACACCAACCTGAACAAGGCGTGTCCTAAAGATCCATTCCACTCCCTAGAATAGACGAAGTCATAGACTCAACTGCCGGATGTGAACTGTTGTCATTCATCAATGCGTACTCTGGTTTCCACCAGATACCCCTATACCTAGATGATCAAATAAAGACTGCGTTTATTACCCCGTACGGGGCTTATTGCTATCGCACTATGCCATTTGGATTACGTAATGCTAGAGCAACGTACGATCGATACATGCAAAAGTGTTTACATGACCGAATAGGTCAAAATGTGCAAGTGTATGTGGATGATGTGGTCATAAAAAGTAAGGAAAGCAATACGCTCCTTGATGACATCTGGCAGACAATCGCGAACTTGAGATGGTTCCGGATGAAGCTCAACCTGGAGAAATGCACCTTTGGTGTGCCAGCTAGGAAATTACTCGGTTTTCTGGTGTCCATCTGAGGCATCGAAGCTAACCCGACGAAAATCCGGGCTATAGAGAAAATGGAACTGCCAAAATGCCTTAATGATGTGCACAAGTTCACTGGTTGCCTGGCATCATTAAGTCGATTCGTATGTCGGCTGGGAGAGAAGGCCTTGCCCCTCTATCAGTTAATGAAACATGCAGATAAATTTACATGGATGCCACAAGCGGATAGCGCATTTCGAGAATTAAAAAAGATGGTGTCTACTACACCAATCTTAGCCGCACCACTACCCAAAGAGCCAATGTTGATGTATGTAGCCGCGACCAACCGAGTCGTAAGTGTAGTAATTGTAGTGGAGCACGAAGAGGAAGGAAAGTCGGTGCAAAGGCCGGTGTATTACCTGAGCGAGGTATTATCGGCTTCAAAACAGAACTACCCTCACTATCAAAAGATGGCGTATGGCGTGTATATGTCGGCCAAGAAACTCAAACACTACTTTGAGGAACATCCCATCAAGGTGATATGCGAGGCACCCATATCAGAGATTATGAGTAACAAAGATGCTAGTGGCCGAATAGCAAAGTGGGCTATTCAGCTAGCCCCATATGCACCATAGTTCGACTGAAGAGATGCGATCAAATCGCAGGCTATGGCGGATTCCTTTGTGGACTAGGCCGAGATGCAATACGAACCACCTCTGTCAGACTACAATTATTGGCGAATGCACTTTGTCAGATCAAAACTAAAATAAGGGTTGGGTGCCGGAGTGGTGCTTACCTCGCCCAAGAAAGATAAAATATGTCCTCCAAATCCACTTCAGCGCCTCGAACAATGTCGCGGAATATGAAGCACTAGTGCATGGCCTTAAAGTGACAAAAGAAGTAGGGATACATCGGATATAGTGCTTTGGCGACTCGGATTTGGTGGTGCAGCAGGTATCTGGCAACTGGGATGCCTTGGATGCCAAAATGGCCCTTTACAGATTTCATGTGCCGAAGATAAGCGGATTCTTCGAGGGTTGTGAATTCCATCATATACCTCGTATTGAAAATGAGGTCGCCGACGTATTGTCTAAGTTGGGCTCATCCCGGCAACCAATCCCGCCAAATGTTGCCTTTGAGCACTTAAGAAAACCATCTATTACCCCATCGCCAGAATCTGAGTCAATCTATATCCCGACTCTCCCCGGGTCAGAAACTACGCCAATGGAAATTGATTGGGGAGGTACCTCAGTAAACCCGGGGACTGCCTCGGCAAACCCGGGGACTGCTTTAGAACACCCGGGGACTGTTCATCCCAACCCAGCAGGAGTTATGTCAGTGGATGTAATGGAAATTGACAAGGAACCCTTCCCCGTCCGAGCTATACCTGCTTGGGCCAAGCCAATATTTGACTTCCTGAAAGAGGGAATCTTGCCGGATGATGAGGTACTCTCAAGGCAGACCTAGAGAAGAGAAAAGGCCTATACCATTATCAATGCCGAACTATACAAAAGAAGTGTAACCACAGTGCTGCAACGGTGTGTTGACCCAGAGCAAGGACTTGACATACTCCGGGATATCCACCAAGGATAATGTGGCCACCATGCGTCTTCAAGAGCATTAGTAGCAAAGGCTTTCTGGCATGGATTTTATTGGCCAAGTGCTTTGGAGCAAGCCGAAGATTTGGTGAGGAAGTGCAATGGCTGTCGGAGATACGCCACAAAGACCCACCTACCAATGTCGGAACTCAAAACTATCCCCATTACTTGGCCATTTGCTGTATGGTGCCTAGACATGGTAGGACCATTTAGGCCGGCTAAAGGAGGAATGACTCATATCCTAGTTATGGTGGATAAATTTACTAAATGGATTGAAGTGAAGCCAATCAGGAAATGTGATGGGGCAACAACGGTGAAATTCCTCAAGGATATAATCCGAAGATATGGTTACCCCCATAGTATCATAATTTATAATGGCACAAATTTTGCTGAAGGAGCATTTGTGAGGTTCTGCCAAGAGAAGAAAATCCGGCTAGATGTAGCCTCCGTGGCCTACCCCGCATCAAAAGGGCAAGTGGAAAGATCCAACGGACTGGTGCTGTCCGGGATAAAACCCCGGCTCATGGAGCCGCTCCAAAGATCAGCGGGCTGCTAGATAGAAGAACTACCAGCGGTATTGTGGAGTTTAAGAACAACTCCGAATTGATCAACATGCTATACACCATTTTTTCTGGTATATGGGGCAGAAGCTGTATTACCAGCCGACATAGAGCATGATTCGCCAAGAGTCACCCAATACACAGAAGCCGAAGTGCATGAAGCCCAGCAAAATGATGTTGATCTGCTTGAAGAAGCGAGAGAACTGGCCTTGTCCAGATCCGCCATATATCAGCAAAATCTCTGATGCTACCATAGCCGGAAAGTAAAACCCTGAGTTTTCCGAGAAGGTGATCTGGTACGCCGGTTGATACATCGCACTTCTGGCATGCATAAGTTATCCCCTCCATGGGAAGGACCTTTCACTGTAATCAAAGCTTTTTACAATGATTCCTACTATCTTATTGATGCACAGCCACAGGAAAAGAACAAGGCGGACATGTCCATAGAAGAATCTAAGTGACCATGGAATGTAGCACTACTTCGTCCCTTTTACACCTAACAAAGAGGTGAATGTATCCAAGCCACTCGTATGTCGGTATGTATGTCGACAAGGAGCTTATCAATCAAACTTTGGCACCCCAGCTAAAACTTGGGGACTGCCATAATAATTGTCTTTCTTGTTTTATGTTCTTTATATGTCGGTTGACTTACATTACTTGTACCTTAGCCGGATTAGTAGTGTGTGAGCACTAAAAAACCAACTCTTTGACTTTGCTACTGTCCAATAAGAATCGGCTTCATGGCAAGCAAGAGAACAAGTTTGGAATTGCAGAGCACATGAAAAACGACAAAGTGAAAGAACCTAAGCACGCCGACACTTGTTATTCATACTAATTTTTACTTTATTCGTTTCTTGCTGGATTATTTTGAGCTAATCTCAGATTTTCAAGTATTTTTAAGTCAATTTTTTGAACCTCGGACTCGTAAGTCAAAAAACCGAATCAAGGTGGACGCGAGCCGAGTCAAAAATTGGGGGAACAAGAAAGGGAAACTTGGGGACTTCTCCCACGATAATCCGACGTTAAAAACTTAGTAGCAAACAACGATAATTGTAGACAAACTAAACCACAATACTTAAATACATCTCTGCCCGTCATTTCGGGGATCTGACAAATTTGGTTAAGTGTTTTTACGCTCAAGGAGCAGGGGCAGAAGACGAACCATCAGCCAGTGGAGGAGGTACTTCGGAGTTTGTGGGCAGGGTGCTAGCCTCGGCCTCATCCTTGGGGTTAGCGTCTCCATCCTCTGGATCTTTAGCTTCATCGCCAAGCTTGGAGGCTTCACCCTCGCTTCCCTCATCTTCCTCACCCTCAAAAGCATCTTCAAACACAGCATAGGAGCTCGGCCCTTTGTTTCAAGCATGACAGAAGGAATACTGGATAAGCTTGTTAGCAAAGTCTTTGTGATGAGCAACGCACTTCGGATCTTCGGACCACTTTGATCCGTTGCGCATGCGGGTGAGGAGCCCCAAGTCTATTCCTTTGTACCATGACAGGACGAACTGCAGCGCAATGTCAGCCCCAGCTCGTGCAGCAGATTCTCGCCACAAATGCAGCTATGTCTCGCACTCCATTAATTTTTGGCGATAAGTGCCGCATTTCCTTTGGGAGTAGGCTCACCGGGCTAGAGGGAGTTAAGCATCCGCATTGCGGACGGCATGATATCAGTGCCATAGTTCCTTACCAGCTCCATGCGAGCGACGCGGCTCACAAGCGGATCCTCTGTCGTGTAAGGGATTGACCCGACAGCAGGACCCGTGGGAATACCACGTTGCTCGCGAGACTGGGCTACAACAGCAGCAACGAGAGTATCACCTTCTGGAAACTTGCCTGAGAACATAACAGAGGAAGCAATGAGAAAAATCATTAATCCGGAGAAAAGAAAATTGAACAAGGGAAAGGAACTTATGGGTAATCTGGAAGAGGAGACGCTGGAGCTCGGAATTGACATTAGCACTGTTGGCCTGGAGTTTCTCATATTCAGAGGTCACCGATGTAACTTTTACGTCGGCTTCCTGTAGTAAGTCCTTGTCCTTGGAAATTTGCGTAGTCAGACGCTCCTTTTCCTCGGCAAACTCCTGGTCAGCCTTATCTAGTTCGGATTTGTGGAGGTCCCTAAGCCTCTAGATTTCGGCATTCAGCCGAGTAATCTCCGAGTCCTAGAGGTGTAACCGAGCTATCTCCTCGTCCTTCTTTTTCAGTTCAGCTTTATGGTTTCCTCCTTGTTCGAGAAAATGTGTCATCATATCAGGAATAGGTACGCTGTCTTCCAGGGCAACTACAACAGTGCGTTAATCTGGCAGAGCCGAAGTATAAAACATCTACCGAGCCAAGGAAAGAGTGCACAATGATCATATGAACAAGACAACATACCTCGGATTTCAGCCAGATTTTTCCACATGATAATATTCGCAGCCTCAACCTCGGCTGCGTAGTTCGAATAACAAGTTAATACGGATCACGGATAACCCGAAGGAATGCAAGTGGAAAAGGAAAAAGTCTTGAGTACAGAAAATTACTTTTCCTCTGGTGATCCTCCAAGAGCTTTCCATAACGGGTGCGAACATCTTTGTAGGAGTCCAGCAGGAGCTGGAACTCAGCAGTTCGGCGGTTAGTGCTAATCTGAAAAAACGAGACAATGTTAGCTCAAGGGGAAATTAAGAATAATTCAAAGTCTACAAGATACGAGCCAAGTGGAACTGAACCCGGCTCTAGGTGTGTGGATATTCGAAGTCTAAAAGATCCGGGCCAAGTGGAACTTAACACGGCTCTAGGTGTGTGGATATTTGAAGTGTACAAGATCCGGGCCAAGTGGAACTTAACCCAGCTCTAGGTGTGTGGATATTCGAAGTCTACAAGATCCGAGCCAAGTGGAACTTAACCCGGCTCTAGGTGTGTGGAAATTCGAAGTGGTCAAGATCCAGGCCAACTGGAACTTAACCCGGCTCTAGGTGTGTGGATATTCGAAGTCTACAAAATCTGAGCTAAGTGGAACTTACCCCGGCTCTAGGTGTGTGGATATTCGAAGTGTTCAAGATCCGGGAAAAGTGGAACTTAACCTGACTCTAGGTGTGTGTGGAAATTCGAAGTCTACAGGATCCGGGCCAAGTGGAACTTAACCTGGCTCTAGGTGTGTGGATATTTGAAGTATACAAGATCCGGCCAAGAGGAACTAAACCCGGCTCTAACTTTGTCACTATTTGAAATTGCTTAGGACATAAACTAAAATTCTCTAGGAGCATCGACCGAGTAACAAGTTACTCCCTCGGAGGCTTGGGGACTAGGGTATATATCTATAAGCATTCATACATATATAGTACCATAGTAGAAGAAGTGAGTTACCTCCATCATTCGGCCAGCCAAAGAGTTGGCCTTGGTGGCGGAGTTCATTTGAGCGCTGAACTCCGAAGGGCTAAACTTCCCCGGCAGATCATCCTTGGAATCAATGAATTCAGCGTTGTTCCAGCTGTTCACATACTCAAGGAGCAGTGGGCTGTAACTTTCACCGCTGGGAGAATGACTCGCCACCAAGCCCTTAGTATGGGCCTCTCGCCTAGCGAATAGAGCAGTAGCAGGACTGGTATGCAGGACCAGTTGCATACTACCTTCATATCTGGTAGTCGGAGATCCGGAAGTGGTGCCCTTGGCTGGCCCGGAAACTTTATTGAGTTTGCCGGATGCCGGAGGACGTGGCGGAAGATCAGAGGCTGTTGATCCAGACGTTGCCTGAGAAGCTGGCTGGAAGATGTTCGTAATGGACACCGCTGATCCGGAGGCGGTTGATGGAGCTTTCCTTTTTGGAGGCTTGGCAGTGGTTGTGGCTGCTACTGGCTTTGGTGCCGAGGTCGGTGCTAGAGCTGATGCTGCTATTGCTGTTGTTGATGCTGTTGGTGCTTCTGTTGCTGCTGCTAATATTGTTGGTGCTGCTAGTACTGGTGTTGCTAGTTCAAAAGAAACTGGTGCTGGAGAAAAACTTGGTTGGGGCGGTGTCGATGAAACTGGCACCTCAGAACTGGGCGATGGCGCTGAAGAGGAGCTAGGATGATCCGGCATGGCCGTATCCTGAGCTACCCAACTACCCCCCACGCCGACATTGCCCTCCTCATGGTGAGGTGGGCTCCGATCAGGCGCAGCCGTGGAGTCCTCTTGAATAGGACTGAGCGGGCGAACATCGTCATCACGGGGGGAGAAGGACTGCTCCAGATCGGGGAGGAAATTCCGGAGCCGCTCTAGGGAATAACCCTAGGAGCTCTAGGAAATAAAAGAGCACCAAGTCAAAAAAGAGAAAGATCACAAATAAAAGGCAAAGGCAGAAATGGAATGACCCAAAAGCTAACGTAGAAAGACTTACTCATCCGAGGTTGGAGGTGCACGAGGCTTGGGTGCCGTCCGGACCGTGCTCTTGGCCGCTGGCTTGGCCGAGGCTTTCACCACGGACTTCTTCTACCTCTTCTTGGGCAACGATGCATCTAAAGCTACAACCAAGGTAGCCGTGCGCTTCTGGGAGGGAGCAGGGATCATACCACTTGTGGCAAGGGGGGAACCTCGTGGACCTGACTAGCCGGGTTAGCTGAAGATCCGGACATAAGCGGAAATGAGTAAGAGAGGGGCACCAGGTCAAGAACCTCAAGAACCTCAACATCCGAGTCGTCGTCATCCGGCCAATCCCTTAAAGAAGAGGCCTTACCAGAGGTATGTTTGATGGTGTCCGGAGTGGGCAGAAAACTCTTCAGATCAGGCTCCACCTCATCTGCCGCGGCACAGTCTTGCACCCACTTGCTCGCCAGCTCCTGGCCATCCTCCAATGGCTGCTGGAGGAATCATTGAGAACAAAGAAGAGGAGGTTAAGTTAAGAAAGTCATATGACATACAAAGAAGATCTGGAAAAACAGTAAGAGAGAAGTTTACCTTTGGAGGAGGGTTGTCCTAGGTGTAGGGTGCAAGCCCCCATTCCCAAGCCTCAGAGAATTCCTTCTCCATGTTGAAAATGGCCTTAACCCGGCAGTATACCACCGAGTCATCGAGCTCGAAGGAGGAAGTCCGGTGGGGATCGAGGGGGCTGCTCAAGTAGCAGATCTTGTGGGCACGTTTCTGCAGGGGGAGACTCGGCTGCGAATGAAAGTGATCATAATATCTTCCTCCCGTAGCTTCTCCTTGAGCAGCTCATTGATCCGACGGTCAACCTAGTCCGCCAGTGCCGTGGCTCGTTTGGGGATGCTCTCCCAAGGAGAGGTATCCGGGACTCCAAGCTTGAAGGGGAGGAGCCGGATCAGGTCTTCGTCAGTCATGTTCCGGACGTATAAGAAAGTCCGGGCCCAGCCCTTGCAAGACTCGGGCCCTATGAACCGGGGGAATGCAGAGCCCTTGCGGGGAGATCTGGAAGCAGCCCCGCATTGGGTCAGATGCTTCTCCACCAGGGTAAGCTCTAGATCAGGAAAAACATTCTTCCGGAGACCGGAGAACTTGATCCAGATCTCCTTGGATAGCCCGAGGCCAATATATCCCTCTATGCCAGAGGCTAAAGAAGATAGAGAGGTGATGGCATTGGCAGGGAGATGGTGTGGTTGAAATTGGTAGGTGGAGATGAAATCGAAAAAGAAATCGGAAACAGGAAGGCCGAAGCCGCACTGAAAGTGGGAGAGGAAAACAACGTATTCCCCTGGATTGGGAGAGGGAGACACCTCATCGGCGGCGAGGTGGCAAGCGATGCCTGCGGGAATACGGCGCGTGGCGTAAAGCCAGTACAAATCGTCCTCATAAATGAACGCACCGTCCCGCGCGCTCGCGGGCTTCATCTTCCTCCTCTTGCTGCGCCACCATGGCGACCTCTTCCTCAGTCATGGTGAGGTCGAGATCCTCGAGGAGGAAGTCTGAGTAGAGGTAGCGGGCCACGGGGAACCTAGAAGCATAGGGTCCCGTGGAAAAAATCTTGAACAAAGGCAGCGACGCGGTCGCTTGGAACTGCTAAGCACAGTCGCGGCAGTGCAGCACTAGCGAACAAGCAGTGGTGGCGGTGGAGTTGCATTGAAGAAGAAAGGAGGCAGGAGAGCGTGCAGTGTGTGGGGAACTTCCCCAAGATTGGTCCCAGCCCCCTACTTAACCACATGTGCGGGCGCGTAGTGGGATCCTTTGTGGTGGCCCTGCCACACGCAACAGGCATTTACACGACCCAAACCAACCAATCAAGAGCCAGTCATAGCAAGGACCATAGGGAGAAAAAGATCCCGTCACGTGACGTGGAGTTACGGTTAACGAGGCGCTGTAGTGAAGGGACATACACAACAGTTATTCCTGACATTGCAACAGTAACCGACACAATAAATGGGCGTGGCCCTTAAAATGAGGCAACATGATGATTACCCTCCACATAGGACGTAGGGAAGCGTATGAGAGAAGGAAAGGTAACCCGGATATGTGAGTAAAGACCCGGCTAGCGAGAAATAACTTGGAATGAGCGAAGGGAACATAGGAGAAAAAGGTCCGGGTTATGGATTAACTTGGCCGAAGAAGTTAAGATCCGGATAAAGGAACCTACTATGGCCTTAACAACTAAGGTTGCTAAGACCGCACCAGCTTCGAGGACTAATGTTGGGGTCATACCCTCGAGTAGGGTCACGCTGGGGTATAAAGGCCAAGTTAGCTAGGGTATGGCCTGGTCAAAGCAAGTGCTGGCTGAGTGACCTCAACGCAGGCCGACTTATGGAGTAACCTAGCTCGTGGGACAGCTCCGTAGCACTAGCCCAACCGACATAAAATATATGCTGGCAATGTTTGTGGTAGAGCGCGCCCCTGATAATTGCGTCGTTGTGCCTGGGCTATGAGGGCTCTCAGCCACTCTTTGATGAAAAGATGAAAAAAGCCAAAAAAAGCTCTGCCCTTCCATCTCTGTCTATTACACAGGTACCCTCATAGCTGGGTTAGCCATGCACTAACCGGACTACCATTTGGCTTCCAAGAGAAGGAAGGAATCTCCCCCTGGTCAAAAGGTGGCCTATGCTAGCGGTGTCATGAGCGAAGCAAAGCAGATGGCAGGACCAGCGGGGTAGGGGTGACCAAGATGACGCGGGCAGTGTCGGCTGAGGTAGCCCGTGTCTGGTGACGTTTAAAGGCAAGGGTTACGCAATGGTTTACATTCAAAGTCCGGATGTGCCGTTAAAGACAATAAAGAATCAGCTAGCTTTAGTCACAGGGCATATGGGGAATATGTCGCCACGTGTGCCCTAACATTGTAACCCAGGCTCACCTATAAAAGGGGCACTAGGGCCTCCATAGAGGGGGATCGCTCATTTTCTCTGTCTTAGGTAGAACTCTAGAGCTAGGTTGTGGGGAGTAAGATACATAGTCTCCTTCTCACCGATAGCTTGAGGAGCACTTGTAAACACCATTGATAGAAGAAATACAAGAACATATGTGTCAACACCCGGATTTTTAATCCCAGATGCCTGTTATGTCATACATCGCAATCCCAGGATTACCATATTTGCGAGACATAACAGATTGGATATCACAGTACATCATCCATTACAAACCAATATAAGTTCTTACACGAATAAAGGATCTCATGATCCAGTCTTAATACAACAAGCAGGAGAATAAATAATAAGCGTAGCGGTGGGGTCCATCTTTAGTGGCACAGGCAATGCTGACGAAGGCAGATAGTCCTAGTTATCATAGTCATCCTGCTATCCGTCATCTTGGTAGTCTCCTTCATAGTCTGGCCATAGGAATAGCCAGGGACAAAAGCCATGAGTACTCTTTAAGTACTCGCAAACTACCACCAACAAGTAAGATAGTGCTACGGGTAAATGCTAACTCTATGTTTATTTGTAAAGTTAAGCTTGAAACCTAAGCTGAGTTCTGAAACAAAGAAAGATAAAATACTGTTCTAGAATCACTTAAGTTGGGAAGCTTGTGTCATAGTCACAACCCTGTTGTGGTCAAGTCAAGATTCATCATTCCTTTCATAAGTCATTTTGAAAATATCTGACAACGAAAAGTATGGCCACTCCAACTGTCCATAACCGTGGACGCGGCTATTCGAATAGTTTGACACTCTGCAGAGGTGGTACACTTTCACCACAAGATTCGATACATCTATCAGGGATAACCCTGAATAATCATACTTAGTATGCAGATAATCAAACATAACCTTTCCTTTACACACCCTAGTATACGCACCTCTCCTATGAGTATGGCCTCCCAACCATGACCATCTGTCATCTTGGGCACTACATAGGTGGACAAAATTGAGAGGTAGACTCATCTCAAACCTCTCCCGCGAGGCAACTAATACTAATGCATATAAACTTCCGGCTAAGCCTTACCCAATTCAGGTATTGTGGTTGTACGGTAAAATTGGAATGGTATCGCATCCGAATCCAACCATCAGTTTTGTAAAAGGGTTAAGGATCATGCCTCAACAGTTTCATCATCATCAACCATTTGTGTTTCTCAACACATGTCAAAACATCACAATAGAATGACTCATAATTCCAAGGTTTTCACAATTCATTTTCACCAAGTGTTCCCATCTAAAGTGACTCAAGTTTTTATTTAGCTCTAAGCTACTAAATTAAGAGTGTTCACTAAGGTGGGATGCTAATCTCAATCTCATGCCATAGAATGACATCAAAGATGATCTAGATAGGTCAAGTTTTATACTTTTTATGCTACCTTCAACAAGCAAGGGACTTTCGTAAAGTAAAGAAAGTAAAAGCTTGAAAGTAAAAAGTTGGAGTAGGTACTTAGTCAAAGTGGTATAACCAAAGCATGCCTAATGCATCTTGCTTAGGTCATCTAACTTAATTCTAGATTGCTAACAATAGCTTGCTTTGGTTGGTGCAGTGGTTGAAGTTTTCTTCCTCCTCTTCTTGGTTGAACTCCTCCTCCTCGAAAGCTTGGTCAGTACTATTGTCTATAAATACATACGAGATACAAATCACCAAACAATACTTAACTAGTCTACTTAGAATACTAAGAACGCATTTGATGATCTATTATCATCGCAAGCATCACAAGGTTTTATTAACTAGCTTCATTGTTTTTATTTAAGAAAAGTAATTTCTACTCATTGAAAATAACTAAGATTTAATATTCCCCATTTAAAATATGGGATCATGTGGACACATGTCATCACCACATATTCTAACAAGTGGGAATGTGATTTAAAGGTTGGATCACATTTGAATAAGTTTAAGTTTACTATTTAATGATTTAAAGTGACTAGAAATGCCTATATAGGATTATTTTGGTACTAGTCCAAAGTCACTGCATGTAAACCTTAATATTATTACATATTTAGAGAGGTATGTTTAAATGTGATTTTTGAGAGTTGGAATCAACTCAAAAGCTATTATGGTTGATTTTATTAAAATGTTTGAATGAGCAAATGCTTGTGTCTTGTTAATTTTACTAGGAGAGATCTCTAACTCTAAATGAATTGAATCCAACGGGCTTGGATAGATATTTTCGGAGGCTTTCCAAAAAAATTGGAATTACTTAATTTGGTTTAGTAGATCTTCTTGAATTGATTTTTGAACTAAGGGATAGAAGTGAGTTCAAACGTAAGTACAAAAATCTACATTTGAACTAACTAGGTCGTGCGGGAAAACTAACGGGCCGGCCCAGTGGCGCTCTACGGCACGGATTACCACTGACATGGGGGTCCTGCAGGTCAGCGACACATCAAATGCGAAGCGGTACGGGGCACTCTCAGCGCTACGATTAAAAGGTGGATCAACGGCTAAGGATCGTCATCCCCGGCGAACAGGCCGCCGACGAGAGCTAACCCTAGCGGCTCGCTGTGGGTACGTGGGGGCTTACCAGGGCTTCAGATAGACGTGGTGAGGCGGGCAAATGAACAAGTCGAGGACGGCGGTTCTCCTGGTACTGGCGGCGTCCCGGGAGATGGCCTGGATCAACATCGCCCTTCTTCTCCCTCCGCGGCAGACTCCAGCGAAATTCAGGCGCTGTGGACAGCGGCTTCCTCTGGTGGGGATCTGGGAGTGTTCTAAGAGGGAGGGGATGAGAGTGGTGTGAGGAAATGGTGCTGGGGAGGCCTCTATTTATAGGCTCGGCGAGGCGGCAGAGGAGCATGGGCGGTGCTTGCTGGTGACAACGGCACAACGAGCTAGAGGTGTGGGCGGTGGGCTAGGACGGTGGGCGGTGCCCTGGCGAGTGTCATCGAGGTGCGTGTGTAGTGAATTGCGGTCGAGAGAGGTGAGTGGCGTGGCGCGCACGATGTCTCTGCCGATGGCGAATTTTGCGGTGGCCGGCGTCTACGGGGGACGGTCGGGGGAACATGCATGTCCGTTAGCTTCCTACGACGGTGGCGATCGTGTAGGTGGGCGGCGAGAGCGAGGCGGGGTCTAGTTGAGCAGGGACAACGTGTGAACTGCGGGCGGCATTAGCATGGCAGACACGCTCCGGGCACGGTGGTTCTGGGCTGCTCCTGGCTCTCTCCGCGGGCTAGGTCTGGCTTGGCGGTGGAGGTGGACCACGGGTGACGTGCTGGACATGGTGGGCGAGACTGGCGGCGGCTGTGGCGCACTTTCGCAGGTGAGGGTGCTCAATGGTGCTCGGCCTTAATGGCCATGACCATTTGGTCGTGTGCACAGTGGGTGGCCGGGCTAGAAAAGGGTAGGGGGTGCACTGGGGTGGCTTTGGTTGCAAAATGGGAGACCACATTGGTCCAAACACTACTCACAATAGTGTTTGTGGTTTTTGTTTGAATTGTGCCCACAAGGTGTTTGTAGAAATGGCCAAAAGAGTTCAAGTTTTGAATTTTGAGGTGAATTTTGGTGGAGTTGTTAGTCACATGCTTAAGCATCTATGGTTGCTTGGGATTTTAAAATGGAGTTCATTTGAGTGGTTTTTGAATAAGTGTGATCTTGATACCTACACTAGATTCAATTTTCAAATGCCATTTAAAATTAGTGTTTGAAAGTTTTTGGTAGATCACAAAGTGGTCCTTGGTACATCACTACTTGTACTAGCAAGGGGTGCAAAGATCCACCTTTGTTTCTGTTAAGATTTGAGTTCTAGGAATAGCCAAAGTAGGCATGGTAGTTAGAATGGCAAAAATGACCATTTCTTTCTTTTATTCATTTTGATTTGATTTTCTTTGGGATTTGTTTGGGAATGATCTAGATGATGTTTAATTGACCTAAGAATCATTTTACAATCAATGGATCACTTAAACATGGCAATTCAAAACAACTCCTAATTTATATGCACACGCATATGAATGCTTTAATATTTTTAAATGGAAAAGTTTTTGTTAACCCTAATTTTGATGATTTGGATCTTAATAACCTTGGATTAGAGTTTTGGGATGTTACAATATGTGCATTGAATCACCACGTTTTCCCTCCCTTGATTCCCATAGCACTCATTGGCCCCATCTTTAGCCTATCCATGGCATCTGCCGTGCCACCACCACGACACTCAAGTCAAAGACACCAGATCCTTGCAGGGATCCAACTCCGGTTCCTTGTGCCCACGCTCAAGTGGAGGCTTAGAGCTGGAGTCCGGGGGCGCCTAGAGAAACAAAGAGTAAGTTTGAGATAGAGAATCTTTTGCATATATAGACTACTCTAATTCTAGAGGATGATCAGAATCATCAAATAGGTATACTCTACTCTAATTTTCAGCGGTCATAGAGAGATGGCATAGAAGTTTCAGTTGACATGGTTTCTTACACTAGCCTGGACTGTTTATGGTCTGACTTTCTTCGTATTCCTAGAATATTTAGCTAGTGTGCACAGGATTATTTTAATAAGAAATTGCATTAGCTTTAAGCTGATGTGCTGCAAGTACTAGTGTATGTCATATTAGAGATCTTCCACTGTGGTACCTCTAGTTCATTCAAAACAGAAGCAAGATGTAAGAAAGAGAGTTCATTAAGAGACAAATGAAAATATTCCTCTAGTTCCATATGACCCTGTAGGCTTATTCAATTATTGCCTTAACTCCGATTTGTTTACAGACCCTACAAGGCTACAACAGTGTTGTTTAGCCTGTAGGAAAGTCATAAATCAATTTTGAGCATCAATAGTACTAGAATTTCTTTATAGACACCATTGAGTATTTGTTACAGCATCCATAGTGAAACAAACATTATTAGAGTACTCTCGTTGTTACTGCTATTGTTATCTACAACACAAGGGAAAAATGCAGAACTCCATCACAATGTACTCATAAGCGACACGTCACTACAAGTAATTTTGAATTTACATTATGGTTACATCGCAATGTACTCCATCTAATTATTTGTTTGAGTAAAACTAATGGGAGAAACAGACAGCTTACTGCCTCTCTGAATCAGACCTAGTAATTTCAAAAATTGGATGATTGACTAGAGATTGCTAGCTCAATTATACCAGGGGAGCGAACATGATGTAGACCGATAGACTATAACACTCCAGATTGCATACAGTACGCAATATGCTATAGTAGGACAATCTGACACCATCCATGTATTATTCATTCAACCTACTCAAAAGAATAAAACGAGGAGGGCAATGAAGAAACATATTCATAGACATACCTACTGGGAAGACGTGGGTGGCAAAGAACAGAAGCGGACGACCTCTTGATAGCAATGAAGAAGCACGGACCTGCCTTGCCTTCTACGGACGTCTTGTCAATGAAGAAGCCCAGAACCAGTACTCATCCTCTGGTCCAATCCCGTATGTTCCATCCACTTACCAGCGCATCCGGGGGCGCCTGTAGAAGGAAAAGAAAGATTGAGAAAATAGAAACAGAGAGAGAGATGGGGAGGGTGAAAGGGTGTGGATCCATCGTAGAAGGAGGTCGATGGGATATGGAGAAGCGGCGTGAGACTCGTCCTCGACGGCGGCCATCAGGGACGCCACTAGGGGTGAGATGGTGGCGTCTACGGTCGAGGGTGGCGGATGAGGATTCATTGGAAGATGCTGAATCGTCGAGAGGAAGGCGAAGAGCTCCTCCTCTACGCTGCAAGCCATCTGGGATAGCCGACGAGATGGCGCCCAGGATCTAGTTATGGGATGGCCGACAAGGTGGGGATCTTGCTCGGGTGGCACTACTTCCCGTGTTTGTCATCGGGGAGGGGAGAAGAAGATGGAGAGGGAGATCTGGGGCACAACACAGGCTAGTGCACAACGAAGCGTGCCGATGACGGAGCGGGTCGGGCATATCAGCTACAGATCTAGGGAGGTAGGTGGTGGCGGCGGGAGGTGGTGGCGGGGCCAGGTGAAATTGAGTGGAGGTGGAGAGGGCGGAGGGGAGGACTGCCGTGGATTGGGGAGAAGGGCGGTGCCGGAGGGGAGCCAGGGGAGAAGTGGCGGTAGCGTTCGATCTGGAAGAAGAGGAGGGGATCAGGGTGGCGGCGCCAGGGAGAGAGAATAGGAGGTTGCCTCTATGTTAGGTCATGGGCGTGTAGGAGTGAGCCGCGGGCGCGTGGGAAGTTGGTGATGCCATGGGTGTGCTTCTTTAGCTGAGCTTGGACACGTTGGATGGACACTAAACTGTACAGATTAGGCCAAGATGGAGGATCAGTGGGAGTTTGTTTCCTACGATTTGATTGGTTGCAAACGACCTCACACGGACGCTAAACGACTAATGTTATCGCTATAATCGCAGCAAATTTTATGATAATGTGTTTATATAGTGCACACATGTACTTCTTAGAATAGCGAACAATGTTACCGGAGAAAGTTTTCATATTCATTCCAAAAAAATCCATTTTCTGAGTGCAAAAAATGGAGTGTTTTGTGATGCAACCACCAAATGACAGTTTTAGAATGCTACCACCCCATTTTTCAAAAATAGTAGACCACCTTACATGGACAATGTTCCAACTGCGGTATCTCAAACCTTTCCGTCCATCCATGGCGAAAAAGACAAATTCCTGCCGAATCGGTAGTAAGTGGGTCCGATTTGAACTATAGGTACATTATCTAATGGCCATGATTTATTGCAAAAAATATTTTTTAGACTCGAAATGTAATTTTAGCAAGGCTCGGCGCCTAGCTAAGAACCTTCATGCCCGCCGTTTTAACCATTGTTTGAAACTAGCATAAAAAATTCAAAAACGGTCCAAACTCTGTGAATCCTTCGCGTGGCGTCATGATATGTGACATAGTTGCAAGGAAAAATATCAAACTTGGTAAATTTATTGCGTCTCGAAAACACCTTCTCAGAAATGACCTATCATGTTCGAGGTTTCATGACTTTCAGGACAAACGATGAGTGTTATGGCTAGAATCAGGGCATAGTTTGTCATAATGTGCTCGTATTGTGCATGTGTGTGCATGTTGGGATGGCGAACAATGTTGCAGGAGGAAGTTTTCCTTTTCGTCCCACAAAAAATCCATTTTCTATTTTTTAAGTGTCAAAATCGTGGAATTTTTTGAAGCAACACCAAACGATGAATATAAAAATGCTGCCACCATATTTTTCAAAAAATACTAGACCACCTTACATAAATTTTTTCCCAACTGGGGTTTCTAAAACTTTTCCGTCCACCCCTGGTGAAAAAGACAAATGTCTACCGAATCGATAGGAAGTGGGTCCGTTTTGAACTAAGGTACATGATCTGATCCTCATGATTTTTTGATGAAATCATTTTGAGACGCACAATATGATGTTTCTTCAGATATCCAATGCAAGTTTAGTGATGCTCAAGCCCAATTTTTTTAATTTAAAACCCTAGTTTCAAAATCATATTTTGAATCATGATATTGTCCTTACTATTGAATAATATGCGATTAGTAAATACAGTATTTTTATATAGTCAAAGTGTTTATAATTAACACCTTAATATGATCTACTAAATTTTATAAAAAAATAGAGAAAAAATCAATTCTGTTGGACTTCTTATGAAAAAGATACAAAAAAAATCAAGGAAACAAAAAACAAAAAATAAAAGAAAAACTACCCTAAATGGACCAGCCGAGCCGGCCCATACTACTCTACTGCATGAAAGGGCAAGGACCACTGAAACTAATATAGCGTAGCCCTTATTCCCTCCCATTGTGGCCCATTCCAGAGTTAACTCAGCCTAGCCCAACAGACTTAAAATGGTTATTCGGCCTGCTTATAGTATTTGAACAAGAACAGTTGGGTAGCGTAGTGGTAACGCTCGTTGGTTTCTAGCGAGGGGTCGCGGGTTTGAATCCTGGCCGCCCTCTTTTTTGCACGAATACTTCTATAATTCCAGAACACTTGTCTCTATAATTCCAAAACACTTGTCTATCCGGTCAAAGATGGGTCCCACTCGTCAATCTGTGTTATTGTATGTATGTCCGGTCAATGATGGGTCCCGCGTGGCAGCATGTGGTAAATATGTATCTTGGTAGATTTAAATAGTGCCACATAAGTAGATATCGACACATGGATATGACACGCAGTCAATAACTTACACATAGACATGACACATAGGTACAATTGATGATGTGGCTGACAACTCATTTCAAGTTATCCTAATTTGGGGGCCATGACGATTTTAAATCGTCATATTGAGCTGCAAATAATGTTGTAGTGTGTATCGATCAGGTTATGATGATTTCAACTAGCGAAACTATGATGATTTTGAGCAAAATCGTCATTATTTTTTAGGGTTTTGAACCTCACGAAGGCCTTACCACCATCTAGTACGAAATCGTCATAACTCTATGACGATATTGTCCATGGTCACTATGAAAATGTCATAGAATAACACATTTCTTGTAGTGATATGATAAACACATGCTGCAACTGCCTCATTTATTTTATCAACTCAGCTTCATGAATATGAGGATCACATCCATTAAGCTAAACTTGCTCAGGACGAGCAAGAGTCTAAGCTTGGGAAGTTGATGAGTGCGTATTTGCATCATATTTTATATTATTATTTTGCACTGTAGTTGTAGGATATTGGAATTTTATGGTGTTCGCGCGCATGTTTTATGTCTATTTTCACCAGTATCAGGATAGATGATGGAAACAATGGACACAATTCTTCGAGCAGTTGTATTGGAGAGAAAATGAGTCAAAACAATGTAAAACACTTATTTGGGAAATATCAATAACACCAGAAGAAAACCCGAAGCAATGGAGGCATCCAGAGAGTTTATGACCAACTATACGACCGGAATACTTTTTCGGCCATATAGTTCCGGTCATATAGTTGATGCCACCACCACCTCCTCAAATAGTTTCAACCCGTGCAACTTGATGGGAGAGGCGACATACAGAACACCTAGAAATCACCAAAAACCACACCTCCGGATGTAATATGGAGGGGAACTTTCCCAAGGAATCCATCTTCACCCTACGTAGATCTGGGAGGCCAATGCATCGATCTTCATCTTCATCAACCTCTGCGCCACCATCATCTCCATGCATCCCATCTTCACCCCTTCTAGATCTTGTTGTAATTTCCAATCTCGTTGTGGATTTATACAAGAACTATTCATCTACAATTGTTTCCATTACCATTTCCATGATGTTGATTGCCTCCATGTCTGAGTAGATCATTAGTTCTTGGGGAGATGGAGAAACCCTAGCATATGATTAACATGAGATAGATATTATTATGCTATACATCATTATGTGTATGTGTTAATTGTATTCATCTTGATGTTGGTAGTTGTGCACCTCCTTAATATTTGCCTCTTATGGGGACACGATGATGGGGATTACTTGTTGGTAGACGAAGGGATGATAGCACTTACTGTGACTATAAAGTTGTTGTCATTCTCCTTGTTGGGGAAACAAGGAGAACTCATAAAGCCATGTCCATGCCACGGGAGAAATCCCTTAATAGCGGGATAATATAATTGATGTCGTTTATCTATCAACTGTGGTTATGAAGGATTGTGTGAGCAGTGGTTGCTGTCTATTTGTCCATATATTGAGCTCCTCCCACATACATACATATCATGAGAATATTTGTTATAATAATCTTGATTGCTTAGTCTAAATTGCTAGCGGTGTATCCTCCACTCCCTGAGAACGCCTTTTTCCCTATTGCAGTTCTATGTTCTTTTACATACGCGATTCTTACTTTCTGCATTAAGTTTTATGTTACATTAATTGCTTCATCAAATGAAAAACCCAAAAACAATTATACTTTTCTTGCATCTCAAAATTATTCCTTAAGTACTTCGATTAGTTTTAGTTAAAAGCATTTTAGTCTTTCACCTACTGCTCCACGTGGGATCGATATGTTTATTTCGAAACTAGCTACAAACCATATGTGCAGTTGCAGTGATCAATGGACACATGTATCATTTTGGTTTGGAAAAGAACACATAGAATGCCACTCCAATATGTGTCAAATCTTGGTCAGAAAGCCCAGGAACATGTTGGAATTCAACTGCCACATGCAATGGAGCACCGGTTTGACATAAGTTGCATCACCACACCCACTTGAGTGTGTGTGGTCATGTGGATCATTGTGGTTTGGAAAATAATACATGCAATGTTGCTCCAATATGTGTCAAACCATGGACAGAACGCCCGGGAAAATGTTGGAATTCAACTGCCACATGCAATGGAGCACCAGTGTGACATAAGTTGCATCACCACACCCACTTGAGAGTGTGTGTGTGTGTGTGTCTATGTCAATCAATGTGGTTTGGAATAGAAAACATACTATGACACTCCAATATGTGTCAAACCATGGGTGTAAAGCCTATGAACATGTTGAAATGCAACTAGCCACATGCAATGGGGCACCAGTGTGAAAGAGGTTGCATCACCACACCCACTTGAGTGTGTGTGGTCATGTAGATCATTGTGGTTTGGAAAGGAAGACATGCAATGCCACTCCAATATGTCTCAAACCATGGTTAGAAAGCGCAGGAACATGTTGGAATTCAAGTGCCACATATAATCGAGCACCAGTTTGACATAAATTCCATTAGCACACCCACTTGAGTGTGTGTGGTAATGTGGATCATTGTGGTTTGGAAAACAACACATGCAATGTCACTCCAAGATGTGTCAAACCATGGACAGAAAGCCCCAGAAGATGTTGGAATTCAACTAACACACAAGTTCCAACGCCACACCCACTTGAGTGTGTGTGGTCATGTGGATCATTGTGGTTTAGAAAAGAACACATGCAATGAAAATCCAATATATGTCAAACCATGGTTAAAATGCCCAGGAACATATTGGAATTGAACTGACACATGCAATGTAGCACCAGTATGACATAACTTGCATCCCCACACCCACTTGAGTGTGTGTGGCCATGTGGATCACTATGTTTTGGAAAAGAACACATGCAATGACACTCCAATATGTGTCAAACCATGGTCATAAAGCCCATGAACACATTGGAATGCAACTGTCATATGCAATGGAGCACAAGTGTGAAAGAGGTTGCATCACCACACCCACTTGAGAGTGTGTGGTCATGTGGATCATTGTGGTAAGTAAAAGAAAAAAATAAATTCCACTCCAATATATGTCAAACCATGGTTAGAAAGCTCAGGAACATGTTAGAATTCAACTACTACATGCAATGGAGCACCAGTGTGACATAAGATGCATCACCACACCCACTTGAGTGTGTGTGGCCATCCAGATCATTGTGGTTTCAAAATAAATACATGCAGTAACACTCCAATATGTGTTAAACCATCGTCAGAAAGCCCAGGAACATGTTGGAATTCAACTGCCACATGCAATGGAGCACCCCTTTTACATAAGTTGCATCACCACACCCACTTAAGTGTGTGTGGCCATATGTATCATTGTGGTTTGGAAAACAACACATGCAATGACACTCCAATATGTGTCAAACCTTGGTTAGAAAGCGCATGAACATGTTGGAATTAAACTGCCACATGCAATGGAGCACCAGTTTGACATAAGTTGCATCGTCACACCCACTTGAGTGTGTGTGGTCATGTGGATCATTGTGGTTTGGAAAAGAATACATGCAATGTCACTCCAGTATGTGTCAAACCATGGACAGAAAGCACGAGAAGATGTTGAAATTCAACTACCACATGCAATGGACCACTAGTGTGACATAAGTTGCATCACCACACCCACATGAGTGTGTGTGTCTATGTGGATCATTGTCGTATGGAAAAGGACACATGCAATGATAATCCAATATGTGTCAAACCATGGTTAGAAAGCCCATGAACATGTTGAAATGCAACTGCCACGTGCAATAGAGCACCAGTGTGAAAGAGGTTGTATCACCAAACCCACTTGAGTGTGTGTGGCTCTGTGGATCATTGTGGTTTGGAAAGGAACACATGCAATGACACTCCAATCTATGTCAAATCATGGTCAGAAAGACTAGGAATATGTTTTAATTCAACTGCCACATGCAATTGAGCACCCGTGTGACATAAGTTGCATCACCACACCCACTTGAGTGTGTGTGGTCATGTGGATCATTGTAGTTTGGAAAAGAACACATGCAATGACACTCCAATATGTGTCAATACTTGGTCAAAAAGCCAAGGACCATATTGGATTTCAACCGCCACATGCGATGGAGCACGAGTGTGACATAAGTTACATCACCACACCCATTGGAGTGTGTGTGGCCATGTGTATCATTATGTTTTGGAAAAGATCACATGCAATGACACTCCAATCTATGTCAAACCATGGTTAGAATCCATACGCAATGGAGCACCAGTGTCAAAGAGGTTGCATCACCACACCCACTTGAGAGTGTGTGGCCATGTGGATCATTGTGGTTTGTAAAACAACACATCCAATGACACTCCAATATGTGTAAAACCATGGTCAGAAAGCACATGAACATGTTGGAATTCAACTACCACATGCAATGGAGCACTGGTGTGACATAAGCGGCATCACCATACCCACTTGAGTGTGTGTGGCAATGTGGATCATTGTGGTTTGGAAAAGAACACATGCAATAACACTCCAATATGTGTCAAACGTTGGTCAGAAAGCCTAGGTACGTGTTGGAATTCAACTTCCACATACAATGGAGCACCAATTTGACATAAGTTGCATCACCACACCCACTTGACTGTGTGTGGTCATGTGGATCATTGTGGTTTGGAAAAGAATACTTGAAGTGCCGCTCCAATATATGTCAAATCATGGACATAAATCCCAGAAAGATGTTGGAATTTAACTGCCACATGCAATGGAGGCCAGTGTGACATAAGTTGCATCACCACACCCACTTGAGTGTGCGTGTCTATGTGGATCATTGTGGTTTGGAATAGAACACATACTATGACACTCCAATATGTGTCAAACCATGGGTAGAAAGCCTAGGGACATGTTGAAATGCAACCGCCACAAACAATAGAGAACAAGTGTGAAAGAGGTTGTATCACCACACCCACTTGAGTGTGTGTGGCTCTGTGGATCATTGTGGTTTGGAAAGGAACACATGCAATGACACTCTAATCTGTGTCAAATCATGGTCAGAAAGCCTAGGAATATGTTGCAATTCAACTGCCACATGCACTTGAGCACCCGTGTGACATAAGTTGCATCACCACACCCACTTGAGTGTGTGTGGTCATGTGGATCATTGTAGTTTGGAAAAGACCACATGCAATGACACTCTGATATGTGTCAATACTTGGTCAAAAAGCCAAGGACCATATTGGATTTCAACCGCCACATGCGATGGAGCACTAGTGTGACATAAGTTACATCACCACACCCATTGGAGTGTGTGTGGCCATGTGTATCATTATGTTTTGGAAAATATCACATGCAATGACACTCCAATCTGTGTCAAACCATGGTTAGAAATCCCTTGAACATGTTGGAATGCAACTGCCATACGCAATGGAGCACCAGTGTCAAAGAGGTTGCATCACCACACCCACTTGAGAGTGTGTGGCCATGTGGATCATTGTGGTTTGTAAAACAACACATGCAATGACACTCCAATATGTGTAAAACCATGGTCCGAAAGCACATGAACATGTTGGAATTCAACTACCACATGCAATGGAGCACCAGTGTGACATAAGCGGCATCACCATACCCACTTGAGTGTGTGTGGAAACGTGGATCACTGTGGTTTGGAAAAGAACACATGCAATAACACTCCAATATGTGTCAAACCTTGGTCAGAAAGCCTAGGTACGTGTTGGAATTCAACTTCCACATGCAATGGAGCACCAATTTGACATAAGTTGCATCACCACACCCACTTGAGTGTGTGTGGTAATGTGGATCATTGTGGTTTGGAAAAGAACATATGCAATGTCAGTCCAATATGTGTGAAATCATGGACATAAAGCCTCAGAAGATGTTGGAATTCAACTTCCACATGAAATGGAGCACCAATGTGACATAAGTTGCATCACCACACCCATTTGAGTGTGTGTGTCTGTGTGAATCATTGTGGTTTGGAAAAGAACACATTCAATGACACTCCAATATGTGTTAAACCATGGTCAGAAATCCCATGTTGGAATGTGATATGTTAGATCCGGATTATGGATGTAGTATAGCTCTTTTCCCTATTAGACCTAGGTTTATCGATTCCTTAGGAAGGAGAAGCGTAGTGAAGTTGCTTTAACGGACCTTCGGGAGTTTTAGAGTTCCTTTTGTGTTTTTACTGGACCAAGAGTTTGCGTATTTTTGTTGTTGTCGATGATGGAGAGAGAGGGCCTAGGGCTTTCGGTTTCACCTGTAGCTGTGCAAAACATCTGATGGGAATAAAAGATAGAAATAAAGTATGCATGGAGTTGTTAGAGAAAGATAAATTATATGTGGGCAGTGCATCCATAATTGCTATTGTCTCCGCAACCACTTATAGAAATAACCTACTAGTCTCATCCATAGAAGAAAGAGAACTAATGATATGCATAGTGATGTCACCATTAATCCCAAGTAAATCCCTCACATACAAATGTACTACCCTTTCTGTCACTAGGGTTCCCAAACTACAGATTAGTCATTACTCATACTCCCTATACCTGGCTCAATCCTCGGGGTCTTGGGTACCAGACAAGTCCTTAGATTGAGGCAATAGAGGATACAATAATCATCATGTCATACAAACTAATACATGATCCCATCTATGATAAGTAACATGCATAGAAAGCTACATGGCCAAAGATAATTACTCAAACATAGAGATGAGATCAAAGATCATAAACATTGTAGTAGAAATCATGAGATTGATAGCAAATAGTCTTACAATGTCACCAATCAAAGAAGCGATCTACTATTACAAGTGGTGGAATATGGCTACGGTGGTGGAGAGATTAGATCTAAGTCTATTCCTCTAGTGGCTTGTCGGTGTTGTGGATGGAGATATGGGGGATGGCTGATGGTTTCTGCGAGCGCCTGTTTCTCGTCGCCCGAGGCCTCTTTATATAGGGGTCCCTTCACAAAAGTTGTTCTGTTTGATCTAGCGGCGTTGATGGTACCTATACGGTCGGAACTATACAGCTGGAATTTTATTCTGGTCGTATAGGTGGTCGTTAAAGCGTCTGCCTCTGATCCACGACTCCTGGTTTCTTTTGGTTGTTGGAAATCTCGTATCTTTGACTTTAATGTAGTGATTCCCATCATAAAATGTCATTATCTGTGCAGGAAAAAATAGAAAGAAAGGATCTCATACCCCTTTGAATATTAGGCATTAGTGGCAGGGTTTAGAGAGATATTTCATCAAAATTATGAATAATATCCAGTTTGTATATGGATGTAGATGGCTATATTTCAGAGCCATCAACCTCCCTAAGATTAAACTTGATCGTCCCCGAGCAAGAAAACCAAAATCAAAAAGGAACTCAGCATTTAAACTAAAATAACAAGATGATGATCTTACTCTTGATTGATAGTATCATGTTTCCTCCACTTCATAAATCTGAAATACTTCAACATAGATAGAGTAATGGTAAGCATATCATATGGGTTTTATGCATCCTTATAGCGCAACAAAATTATTGTTAACATGGATGATTCAAATGAGTAAACTTTATTCCATGTCATGTAATCAACTCATAGGCTTGCCTTTGACTAATAAAGTATAATCATGTAAATTGAGAGGGTGAGAGTTGTCATGAAAAGCATATATACCAGAGTATCTCAATTCTCCCACATCAATAAATAAAGACTTTGCAAGCACTACTTTTCCATTCATTGTCCTTCAAGAATTACAATTTTTGAGTAATTGAGAGCATGACAAAATTTTGTTTCAGTTTATCAGGCTGTGATGGACACTCGTGGCATCACTAAGTTTTTTGTTCCTTTTGCATAATGATTACTCATAATAGTCAGAGGAGTGATTCCATCATGAACATGGCTACCCGAGAGTGCCAAGAATCTTACCCACTATAGCATTGCTACTACATGTGTTTAATCAACTCATAGCCAAAATCTAGCAGTTTCCTCCATGAAGATCGTTCGTAGGCCAGCGGAGTTGTTGGCATCCCATGAAGTTTGACACGCATAATATCATTCTTATGATTAACAAGTAAAACTTTGGCATGCTCGCAAAAACCGCTAAACATTAATTCAATCAAACAAAGAGAGCTATCAAGTCAATCAACATTTTTAGTGGTGTTGAGTGTATCTAGAAATAAGCCTTCAAGACTAAACCCTACAACACCCAAGCCTTCAATTGTGAGGCTTTTTCTTATTACAATTGTTTAGAAATTTTTAGGAAAGACTTGGTTAATTACGAGACCTGGAACAAAACGTACCCAACTAAATACCCATGCAAACAAAAATCGTACTACAATACAAAGACTCACTACATCAATATAATATCTCAACATGTACTACTAACTAGCATGGGTTTCTCAAACTTTAAAAGTGGGGCGTCATAAGACATACCTCTCATGTTTGGTTCCACTTCTCTCTTCCTTTTTTATTTCTTTCCTGGAAACTAGAAGTCGATCACTCTCCTGCAAATACATGAGAACCTCGAGGTGGAAAGAAAAAGAAAGAGGGAAAATAAAGAAAAATGGAGAAATCTTTTTGTTGTTTTTAAGAGAGGGAATTTAAAGAATAGAAAATTGGCGGCGAAGCTCGGCTAGAAATTCTCAAAAGCAAATAGAAATAACTAAAGATGAAGTGTTGGGGAAGACAACACGAGTGCTTATAAACTCAAAATAAAAACATAACCTAGGAATAAATAAAAGCAAATGAACGCCAAATAAAGATACAAGCGGAAACTTCTTCAAGCTTAGGCTTTTGCAAGCCCTTCAAATTATTGTGGTGGCATGAAAAAGTTGGAACTCCAGTTTGCAAATTGAGTTGAGAGGTTACTAGTTGATTCTCAGAGGTTCAGACAGAGGCTAGGCATCCTCTCCACAGTCCCTCTAAGTTCTTGGAAGTCTTGGTATGTAGCGAACCGTGTGGATGGCTGCTCCTCTTGATGACGAACTTCTTGCTCCTCTTCTTGGTCCTCATCCTCATCCGGAATCTCTTCTTCGGGTTGGTGTTGCTCAACCTACAAGTCATATAGCAAACGTCCTTCCTCGATAGACAAAAGACCATTAGGCACAGAAGCAGGGTAGATAGGCCCACCTCCAGCAATATGCAGGTAATAAACACCACCTCTCCTAGTGAGATTTCCATAAGCTTTCAAAGTAGAGAAACCAACACGTCGCTCACCTAGCATAGGTTGCAAATCACCTAGGTCGATGCCTAGGGCATTGCCGAGCTGGCTTTGGGAGGATTGGTGCTCCAAGTAGCGCACAAGGATTGTTCCCGAGTTGAGTGACAAGTTGTTGTTGATGTAAGAAGCCTTTGCGAGGGCTAAGATGTCCTCCTCATTGAGTATTGTGAACTCATTATGTGCCTGCAAGGTGTTAGCAATAACATAGAACAAATAGCGAACTACAGGATGTTGAATATTCTTCCCCCTGCGTACTCTAGTAGTGAAACTCATTCCATTATAATATTGTTCAGGGGAAGGATTTAAGCCAGTAAAGCATGCGCGTAAGGCATTAACATCATTGTTTGGGAAATTAAAACATGCACACCATTCATCTAGTGTTAAAGTGTAGTTGTTGTTCATAAGTTGGAAAAAAATCATGTCCTCTCCTTGCCATAGTCTAACAATGCTTTGCAACGAACTTAGGAATTCAATGGTTAACCGGTGATAAGTAGGCACATCATTGGACACAAAGTTTTGCAGGCCAGCTCTATTGCAAAGTAAATTGAAGTCATCATAAATACCGAGTTGGTTCAATAGAATGGGGCAAGCCCACTTGGTCGCCTTCACTTCGCGGTTCTTGATCTTGTTGAAGTGTTCGTGTTGGAGCTCATTCCTAAACCGTATCCCCATGCATTCTTGAGTGATAGCCCGAGAAACACTAGCGGCGGCACGAGCACGAGTTTGGATCCTTGTGTTCATCATCTAAAACAATAAAGGAAGACAAAAATAAAACTTTTTGATCCAACAATAATAAGTGTAACATATTGCTCATCATTGCACACTAAATAATCCTCTCTAAATAATAATCTAGGCAAGAGAATCATGGAAATTAGTTCATAGTAGGTCTCACCCTAGATTGATAATGACAATAGAGCGAAAATGAATTTGCAAAAAGTAATTGGACGATCGGAGGAGAAACATACTATAGATCACTTATGTGCGAGGAAATCGAATGAAATTGAGTAGAGGTGAAGATCTCTTAAGGTTTTGAAAGAGTTTGGAGGTAGAAGAGAGAAAAAATATTGAAGATTTGGAGTTGGAGGTACCTTCTCGTGTGATTTTGTGGTCGGACGCAACTATACGGGCACAACTATACGGCCGAAACAATGCATTCCCACCGTATAGTTGGGATTCTATCAATTTTGTAGGGTTTCCACATAGCGGCGCAGCTATACGACCGAAACTATACAGTCGGAGCAATATGTTCCCGCCGTATAGTTGGTCGTCAAACTGTATGTAGCTAGGATAGAGTTGGTACAAAATCATCAATATCTATACGACCGGAGCTATACGGCCGGAATTTTTATTCCCACCATATAGTTCATCGTTAAACAGTCAGTATTTTTGAAAGAAAAATTGTCAATGGCACAAATATGTATACGACCAGAACTATACGGCCAGAATTTTTATTCCCACTGTATAGTTGGTTGTTAAACTCTCTGTGTCCATCAAATTTTTTCTATTTCTTTGGGAATTACTTCTTATACTTAAACTTAGCGAAATACCTTGTTTTCGATAGAAAGTTGACAGTTAAAATTATTGACCAACAACAGCATGTATAAAGCAAAATTTTAAGTACTACTGAATTTCTTCTCCTCAAATGGAGTTTTCTAGCACTCTTTATTAAACATAAACATAAATTAAAACTTAAAACTTAACTCAAACCTTTATTTCACATGGGTTGCCTCCAATGCAGCGCTCATTTATGGTCAATAGCTTGACCTTGATGTTACTCACTTGGGCCAGATGAGTGGAACACCTACTCCAAAGTAGTTGGCTTTCAAAGCGATGGCCTCCTTATCATCACGTTTGGCTTTATTTGTCCTGGGGAATGCATAGCAAAAGGATCCCATGAAGGCAAATGCAGCTTCATGTTCCCTTCATGGAGATTAATTAAAGCCTTTATTGTTAATAAGAAAGGACGTCCTAGTATAATAGGAGCAATAGCATCTTCAGGCATGTCAACAATAATGAAGTCAATTAGAGCAGGACAACCTTTAATATAAACTAAAGTGTTCTCCTTAATTCCTACAGCTGGTTTATAGGTAGAATCTGCAAGATGTAGTTTTAGTTCGGTGATTTCGAAAGAGCCAAGATTTAAGTTGTTAAAAAAACTCTTTGGGATTGTTGAGACGCTTGCACCTAGATCACAAAGTGCAACTATCTCATTGGTCCCAATCTTAATTTTAATCGTGGGCTCAAATATATCATCTAGTTTAACAGGTAAGTTTTTAGCGATTTTCTTGTATTCCTCTTCAAGCTCGCGTACCTTAATCGCTACTTGATCAACAAAGTGTTGATACATGGCTTCATCGTTACCTTCACTTACCGAAATCTTAACGTTGATCCTTTTTACAAGATCTTCTATGGTGTAGCTTGGTGAAGGGGCATGACTATATTCAAGCTCTTCAGGCTCCTCTCTTTGGATCCTCATCATTTTGAGTTCTTCAACTGGATTGGGCTCAGCTTTACCTGCAAATTTAGCTAGAATGAGAGTTTGATTCTCAGTTATCTCACCTAGCTGTGCCTCAACAATCCTCATCCTTTCTTAGAGGGCCTACAAATCATTCCTCAAACTTACAGCTTGGTTAGATAATTTACCAAGCATAGAATCATGGTACTCCGTTATTTTAACAAGAATATTGTTTTGTTTATTTTGTGAGTCTATAAAAGACATAAGTGTTTCTTGGAGACTACCATTACTAGTTCCCATGTTATTATTAGAGTTACCTGCAGGATTAGAATAATGTTTCTGAAAATTAGGATTATAATTTTTCTTCCAAGCAGGGTTATAATCATTACAAGCTATGAAGTCTATTTCTTCAATATTAGTTTCGGGAATAGCTCTTACCTAGGTTTCCTTACCTTTTACGGATAATATGAGCTCGTCCAACTTAGCATTGAGTTCTTCATTTTCTTGTGGTGAGACGGATTTCACCTTCTTCGTGTTTGATCTTTCCACATGCCATTGGGCATGGTTGTCTTGCATATTGTCTAGCAGCTTCTTTGCTTCAGTAATATGTTTACCATAAATGTTCCTCCAGCTGCAGTATCAAGCATAGACTTAGACACATGATTAAGATCATTATAAAATAAATGGAGGATTAACTAATCTTCCAACCCATGACTGTGACAGTTTCTTAAACATTCTTTCATCCTCTTCGATGCAAGCGCTAGTGGCTCACGCTCTTCCTGTCTAAAACCAGTAATATTAGATCTTAGTTGCATAGTCTTTGCAGGTGGGAAAAATTTAGTCATAAATAAAGAAGTACATCTAAGAGAGAAAGGAAATAAACGCAATTTGACCGCATCGGGGTCAACATATTTTATGCGCATCATATCACATATTTCAATGAAAGTATTCAAGTGCATACCTGCCTCCTAAACATCAGAGCCTCCAAATTAATTCTCTTGAACCAAACTTAAGTAATGGGGCTTAATTTTGTAGTCATCAGCAACAATTATTGGCTGAGTAATAGTAGTATGCAAATAATCATTATTGGGAGTGGCAAATTCCCCAAGCTTCTTTTCCGCCATATTTCCTATGTTTTTGGCTTTTCTTAAACAAAAACTTATGATAATAATAAAAACAAGAATTTAAAGACTAACTAATTTTTTGGTTTTTAAATAAAGAGTGAAAGCAAACTAAAAATTAAAAATAAGAATTAAAACAAGCAATGTTCCTACTAACCTCACCAGGCTGGCTATCGCTTCCCCGGCAACAGCACCAGAAAAAGGGTTGATACCTTCGATCCGGATTACGGATGTAGTATAGCTCTTTTACCCTAGTAGACCTAGGTTTATCGAATCTTCGAGAAGCATAAGCATAGTGAAGTTACTTTAATGGACCTTCGGGAGTTTTAGAATTCCTTTTGTGCTTTTATCGGACCAAGAGTTTGCGTCTTTTTGTTGTTGTCGATAATGGAGAGAGAGGGCCTAGGGCGTTCGGTTCCACTTGTAGTTGTGCAAAACATCTGATGGGAATACAAGATAGAAATAAAGTATGCATGTAATTGTTAGAGCAAGATAAATTATATGTGGGCAGTACATCCATAATTGCTCTTGCCTCCGAAACCTCTTATAGCATTAACCTACTAGTCTCATCCATAGAAGAAAGAGAACTAATGATATGCATAGTGATGTCACAACTAATCCCTCAAATACTAAGTGGGCAGTACTACCCTTTCTGTCACTGGGTTCCCAAATTGCAGATTAGTCATTACTCATACTCCCTATACCTGGCTCATCTTCGAGGTCTTGGGTACCTTACAAGTCCTTAGATTGAGGAAAGAGAGGATACAATAATCATTCATAGATGTGAGATTCGACACATTTTTGATGTCTTTTATGGATGGTTTTCTCCCGGATTTGAACGATTTCTGGTTTTACCTAACGCTAATACTTTGGTAGCAAACAAAACATGGTTTTTAATGTGTGTTTCAGGTTCTGAACATCGACAGAAGGATTTAACTAGAGAAATACAATATTCTGGATAAAACAAGCAAGTCCCACTTTGGAAGCACATGATGGGAGCTCACAGAAGCTTTAACGAGCAACTATACAGAGGGAATATTTTTCCAGCTGTATAGTTGTCGCCGTATAGTTGCCGCCGCCTCTGTCTTGTCAAAAGGGACAACTTCCATGAATGGACCGGGTGCGAAAACAGAACACAGCAGCCGCCACACCATCCAGAAGGGAGAAAGAAGAGACCTGGAGATCAAGAAGAAGACGTTCTTCATCTCGCTCCACGATCTTCGACCTCCTAGCCAATACACCCCCATAGCCACTACTTGTACTTGAGAGAGAGAGGGATCTCCACCTTATAAGACTAGGGTTTGAGATAGTTTATTCCCATCTTGAATTGTGTTGGATATTTTTCTATTCTTATTGTGGATCTCCACAGTAATACCAAGATAAATTCCTTTTATTTGATTATATTGATGATCCTTTCTTCTCTCATGAGTGAGTAATTCCCTTGGGTGTGGGAGATGTAGGGGATTGGTGAGATTTGATGTGCCTTCATATATTTTCTATTAGTTTGTGATTGATTCTAATTACTATATTATGTGTGCTTGACTATCTATGGGATGCCTAATGCTTGTTGCCCAATTAAGTGCCCAGACAACATGATACCTTGTTCTACATAGATAAGATCTTGTACGCTAGTGGACCGGCGACCCCTGTGTGACACGGGGATATTAATGGGAAGCTAGTTGACTCGAGGATAACAAGTAACCACTATGCTTATTGAATTAGTCTGATCCGAGGAGCTTAATCGCTAAGCGACCTAAAGGGTCTTAATCGTCTAGTGTATGACCATGGTTTTGGTAGCTGTAACACCCTCGAATCGGCCCTATGAAAGTTTTAGCCCTTTCCGCCAAACCCGCATAGAAATGATTCAAGGACGACCACCAGGCACTTTCTGCGGGTGGAAAACGAAGTAATACCTTTACACAATAGTCCTCGATGGGACCCACATAACAGATATATATATATATACAACAGCGACTCAACGAGTCAAGAATACAGATATACAATGCAAAGATCCAAATCACCTTGAAAATGATAGAGCGTCCGACTACGGACAAGATGCAAATGGGGCTAAGAGCCCTGAAGAATAACCAATAGCGTCCATAACCCTTCCCAGGCCAAGCCGGAAGGGTTACCCTGCTAATGCCGTCGATCTCAAACCTGCTAAAACAAAAGGGGTGCTGACAAAGGGCAAAGGAAAAAGAGGAGCGTCAGTACTGAGGCTAGTACACGGCAAGGCTAGAATTCGGCGGCTCTCGCCTACATAGGTATAGTGGGCTGAAGCGGCAGCGAAGCATGCACTAAACAATCTATAGAGACTCGATACAACTGGCGGTTATCAGGGAGGGGTAAGAAAGACCTATTCCGATCCAACCTGAAGCTTACACCAAACAAACCCATCCTAGTATTTCCCCCTCGAGACCAACGAGGAAATCGGACCAAGGAACTCACACAGTTGGCAATTTTACTCATTCCGTTATAGTTGCAGCTGTTACTAATCAGATATAGATAGCATGAGTCATCATGAAGCATAAGTAGTGGGCAGTTTCAATCACCATTCCGTTATAGTTGGAACATTTACTAGTCAGATATAATTATCCCGAGGAATCCCAAAACCCAGCAGTTATTGGCACTCTTATGACATTCCATTGGAGTTGCAATACTTACTAGGCAGATATATCCGAACACGAAACAACCCAGATCCACCAGCTATTGGCATTTTTAATATCCATTCCGTTATAGTTGAATCTAATTACTAGTCACATATTAAGTCAAATTTATAGTACTACTTTAGTTATGCTTGTCTATGATCGAGATACTGTGCTCCAAGTCGTCCATAACCGCGAACACGGCTTTCAGAACGTTTTAGCCTGCAGGGGTGCACAAATAGCAACACACACTCGATCAACCTCGGAAAACTAACTCAAAACCCAACGAGGCTTTCACGACAAAGCAATGACAGGATTCATAAATATTTCAGGGCACCACCCCACTAAGCTACCCGCAACGAAGTTGGCCGGCTCCGGAACGGACCCAGGGTTTGCGAGAACGGCTGTAAACGACTGGGAACCAGGAAATGTGACTGGGCTTGTCGATACCGTGAAATCGTGCCGCGATCCAAAATAGTACAGGTGCTGCACGCAGAATCGTAAATAAAGCAGTAAAGCTTGGTATAAGTACAGGATAGTAATAAAACCCCAAACTAGTTTGTGGCCCCAAGAAATAGAAATGAATCAAGCTCTGGCTCAGGGGGGGTCCATAAGGCCTCCCGAATGTGGATAGTGCGAAAAATGAAGGAACATGTATCAAGTACTCGGGGTCCTACGGGACACAAGTGAGCGTGGAAGAACCAAATAACATCTATTGCCAACCGATGCCTCTACATTAGTTATATCTAGCAATTTAATAGTTGTAATTAAAGAAATGATCAACTCCACCATTAAGCACCTCCACCATTAAGCATCTGCCAACCTTCCAACAATTGTGGTACTTGACAACACGAGATCGCACCTGAGCAAGCAACTACGACTCGCAAGGCCGACTATCTACGAAAGAAAGGTAATAGGAGGTGTCCAAGACAATATAGAGGTTGCACGGGATATAACTGGTGTTCGGAAACTAATGCATCGCGACACGGATAGCAATAGATCAACAGGAGGAAATAAAGACTATAAATGCAAAATAGGTAGAAGGGGAAGGGGTGCTCGCCTGTGAAACACTACCAAAGGTTCATATCCGGAGAACTTGTCGATACTCGCATCAACTCATCGGCCTAATCCGCGAAGAAGCAAAGCACTAAAAGAAACACTAGATGGAATATTTAATACCATGGCAGAAGATCAGGCATGATGCATGTATGATGCATGACATGGCAAGGATGCGGTGCAATTAGGTAATATTAAGCGGATTTGGGGTCCCGACAATTAATTACACGATTAAAGTTATTTAGCACCCCCGCAATTTAAATGTTATATTAACAGGGCGAAACATGGCATTAGTTCACTAGACAAATTTAAATGGGGCCAATATGAGATTAGAAAATCCTGCATATAGTCTCCATATTTAATTTAGGTGAATTCCTATTCAACCCAAACCACAGATAGGTATGCATGCATGAACAATTTAATATGCGACAAATGATAATGCCATATTATAAAAATAGGGGCTTAGGGGCACACATATGGGTTCGGAAGACCTTGGGTTCCGAGGGTTCGATGGGGTTCGGGCTCAGGGTCCAGGGTTCGACGGGGATCGATCTCGCCGGGAACGTTCTCAGACAATGGAGTAGATCTTGGCGTTCTGGGAAGAAGGACTTGGTTTGCCGTCAGGGGCGCATCGGATTCGCCCTGGTCGGTGTCGATCTTGTCGTCATGAAGATCTTGTCAGGTCCACGTATCGGGTCGGTCTTGGCATTCGGGGTGAAGAACTTGGCGTTCCGAGATGAAGCGATTGTCTCTCCATGTGGCGATCTTGGCGGTCTTTGGAACCGGGTCTCGCATTCGGGAAGGAGTAGTTGTCGCATCTGGGGAGATCTTGGGGTGTGGCGGCTTCCGAGAAGTAGATCTTGTCACCCGATGTCCTTTGGTTACATGTAGATAGCACAGAACAATCTTGGTTCAAGCCTTGGTCATCTCACAGTCACACAAGCTTACTCATACTCTACTATGGAAGCACTTGTACACCCAACACCCCATGGCAATACTAGTATAAGCACAACTGCGAATAGGCATCGAGGACACGGCACGGGACACAGGCTTCAAGATACGAAAGGCGACGCCGCGCAGGAAAGCGTAGCGACTGTCCCGGAGCTAGCGACGTAGAGGTGGAGCAGGGATCACTAACGGAGCCGAGGTTGATGTTGTGCTGGGAGGGGGCCGCGTCCATGAGGTCGAGGCAGGGTGGTGTTGGGCTTGCTGCAGCGGCGCACCAGAGGAGTCACTGGTACAGGGAGGAGTCGAGGACGGCGGGCCGGGAGACGCGGGGCCACTCTGGTTCAAGACAGGCGAGGCGAGGGTGGAGGGAGATGGCGAGGTCGAGCTCGCCGGTGGGGTGCTGCAGAAGCGAGCGAGGCAGGGGCAGCGCGAGGAAGCGCGGCAGGAACGAGGTGGTGGAGAACCGGTGGCGGTGGCGTAGATCGGGGAGGCGGAGTGAGGCGGCGCTAGGGGTGGCCAGGGCCGGCCCAGCGAAGGGGAGAGGTGGCCGGAGGCGGGGCGCTGCACGGGCGGCGAGGACGGGAGGGAGGAGGCGCGCTGCGGAGCCCGATGGGGCGACGGGGCCGAGCACGGCCATGGATGGAGGCGAGGTGGGGCGAGGTGGAGAGGAGGACCGTGAGGAGGCGGCCGGTCGGGGAGACGCTCTGGAGGCCGACGGGGCACGTCTGCGGCGGCTCGCGGGAGCTCGAGGCAGAGGGAGTTGCCGGCGCGGGGCACGAGCGAGGTTGGCCGGAGTGAACGCAGGCAGAGGCGGGGCGGACCGCGAGGGAGAAGGCGGCGGCGAGGTTCGCGGTGGGGAGGAGGAGTCGATGGGGTAGGTGGAGAAGGAGGGCATGGTTGGTGGGAGTTGGCGACCAGGTGGGGACACGGGGCATGGGGATCGGGTTGGTGCGACGTGGTGGGCCAGCCGGCACGCAGGGTTGACCGTGGTGGGGTCAGGCTCCGTTGCTGGGTGCGTGAGCGGGTAGCGTGCGGCAGGTGGCCAGCGCGTCTACCGCGGGGGTCACGGGGAGATGTGTTGCGCGTGGGGGCGGATGCATCGGGGTGGTGGGGCCAGGGGCGACGGCGACGTGCGGGACGCGGTTAGACGTGGGAAAGCGGGAGTTGGTGGGGGGTGTGCGTGCTGTGTTGGTGAGGTGGAGCGAGATTAGGGAGGGGTTGGCGAGGTGGAGGCCTAGGATTGGCCAGGGTGAGGTGGCGGCTGGGGTAGAGATTAGGTGGGGGTGTGTTTGGTTGGTTAGCTTAGGTAGAATAGGGTTTAACTGGAGGTGGCCGGCTGGGCTGTTGGGCCTAGCTGGATGCCTCCTAACAAAATAAATTAAACTTTTATTTATTTTGAAAAACCTTTTGTAATCCGTTTTTAGACAAAAATAAAAGACCCGGAAAAGCCCGGAGTTTTGAGTTGAAATTAAGACGGGGAATATTTAGAAAACAAAACTAGGCTTTTCAAAAATAGTTTTTAAACAAACCATGCATGATATCATGATGATGCCCGAATGCAATGTGGCATGATGACAGGAGCATGCAGTCATTATGATGCGCAACACAAAAACACAGCGATTTTCTAGTAGTGGTTTTAGCGGGATGCCACAATTCGACACCACTAACAAGGTATCTCGCCCTCGAGATCCACCTCGTGGTACCGGGAAGAAGGTAGGCAATCTGAATCTTCTCGCTTCGCGTAGATCCTCGTGACACTACTAACAAGAGGTCGTTGTCCGTGATCGTGGAGAGAACACTCCGGGAACAAAGGAGGAAGATAAAGGTATCAACAAACAAAGCCACCTCTAACTTCGATAGAGGGAGAGAAACGATGCATTCTCATACACTTCAATGTACGAGAGCAAATAGATTGAGTAGTCGGCATGGGGGCCAATCCATCACGCACCCAAACTATTACTCCGCACAATCAGTAGAAAAGCGTGCAACCATTCTCGGAATCAGACTGAAGATCTTGACAATCGAGGTTCGGAAATAAAAGAGGTGATGCAGGCTCTGCATCGGATCTGGCGTAGATGATGTTGTCACGTCGGAAAACACCGGAAGGCACAAACAAGGAACAAAGAATGGTACCTCAGATAAGGATCACTCAGATAGCATGAAGACTGGATGTAGAAACACTGTTACCAAAGGAGGAGGCAAAACCCTGAAGGTACGACGGAAAACCCAACCACAAGAAACCCTGGACTCGAAGAAAAGATAAGAGAGCAGATTCAAAACACGCAGAGGTAAGAGGAGAACAGCAGAGGGGTAAGAAGTAAAATCAGACCTAATCAGATCTATCCAACCGATTTTTGCAAAATAGTTTTGACACTCTATATCGGCCGTTAGCTAGGTTATCCTACAGGCTGGACTTGTGGGGTATCGCAACTGCTGAGCTCTGATACCACTCTGTAACACCCTCGAATCAGCCCTATGCAAGTTTTAGCCCTTTCCACCAAACCCGCATAGAAACGATTCAAGGACGCCCACCAGGCACTTTCGTGCGGGTGGAAAACGAAGTAATACCTTTACACAACAGTCCTCGATGGGACCCACAGAACACACACATATATATATATATATACAACAGTGACTCAACGAGTCAAGAATACAGATATACAATGCAAAGATCCAAATCATCTTGAAAACGATAGAGCGTCGGACTACGGACAAGATGCAAATGGGGCTAAGAGCCCTGAAGAATAACCAATGGCGTCCATAACCCTGCCTAGGCCAAGCCGGAAGGGTAACCCTGCTAACAATGTCGATCTCAAACCTGCTAAAACAAAAGGGGTGCCGACAAAGGGCAAAGGAAAAAGAGGAGCGTCAGTACTGAGGCCAGTACACGGCGAGGCTAGAATCCGGCGGCCCTCGCCTACATAGGTATAGTGGGCTGAAGCGGCAGCAAAGCATGCACTAAACAATCTATAGAGACTCGATACAACTGGCGGTTATCAGAGAGGGGTAAGAAAGTACTATTCGGATCCAACCTGAAGCTAACACCAAACAAACCCATCCTGGTATTTCCCCCTCGAGACCAATGAGGAAGTCGGACCAAGGAACTCACACAGTTGGCAATTTTACTCATTCCGTTATAGTTGCAGTTGTTACTAATCAGATATAGATAGCATGAGTCATCCTGAAGCATAAGTAGTGGGCAGTTTCAATCACCATTCCGTTATAGTTGGAACATTTACTAGTCAGATATAATTGTCCTGAGGAATCCCAAAACCCAGGAGTTATTGGCACTTTTATTACATTCCATTGGAGTTGCAATACTTACTAGGCAGATATATCCGAACATGAAACAACCCAGATCCACCAGTTGTTGGCATTTTTAATATCCATTCCGTTATAGTTGAATCTAATTACTAGTCACATATTAAGTCAAATTTATAGTACTACTTTAGTTATGCTTTTCTATGATCGAGATACTGTGCTCCAAGTCGTCCATAACCACGGACACGACTTTCAGAAAGTTTTACCCTGAAGGGGTGCACAAATAGCAACACACACTAGATCAACCTCGGAAAAACCAACTCAAAACCCAACGAGGCTTTCACGACAAAGCAATCACAGGATTCATAAATATTTCAGGGGCCCACCCCACTAAGCTACCCATAACGAAGTTGGCCGGCTCCGGAACGGACCCAGGGTTTGCAAGAACGGCTGTAGACGACTGGGAACCCGGAAATGTGACTGGGCTTGTCGATACCGCGAAATCGTGCCGCGATCCAAAACAGTACAGGTGCTCCACGCACAATCGTAAATAAAGAAGTAAAGCATGGCATAAGTACAGGATAGTAATAAAACCCCAAACTAGTTTGTGGCCCCAAGAAATAGAAATGAATCAAGCTCTGGCTCAGGGGGGGTCCATAAGGCCTCCCAGATATGGATAGTGCGGAAAATCAAGGAACATGTATCAAGTACTCGGGGTCCTACGGGACACAAGTGAGCGTGGAAGAACCAAATAACATCTATTGCCAACCGATGCCTCTGCATTAGTTATAGCTAGCAATTTAATAGTTGTAAAGACATGATCAACTCCACCATTAAGCACCTCCACCAATAAGCATCTGCCAACCTTCCAACAACTGTGGTACTTGACAACACGAGATCGCACCTAAGCAAGCAACTATGACTCGCAAGGCCATCTATCTACCAAACACAGGTAATAGGAGGTGTCCAAGGCAATATAGAGGATGCACTGGATATAACTGGTGTTCGGAAACTAAAGCATCGTGACACAGATAGCAATAGATCAACAGGAGGAAATAAAGACTCTAAATGCAAAATGGGTAGAAGGGGAAGGGGTGCTCGCTTGGGAAACACTGCCGAAGGTTCATATCCGGAGAACATGTCGATACTCGCGTCAACTCATCGGCCTAATCCGCGAAGAAGCAAAGCACTAAAAGAAACACCGGATGCAATATTTAATAATACAGCAGAAGATCAGGCATGATACATGACATGGCAAGGATGCGGTGCAATTTGGTAATATTAAGCGGAACCGGGGTCCCGACAATTAATTACACGGTTCAAGTTATTTAGCACCCCCGCAATTTAAATGTTGTATTAACAGGGCGAAACATGGCATTAGTTCACTACACAAATGTAAATGGGGCCAATATGAGACTAGAAAATCCTACATATAGTCTCCATATTTAATTTAGGTGAATTCCTATTCAACCCAAACCACAGACAGGTATGCATGCATGAACAATTTAATATGCGACAAATGATAATGCCATATTATAAAAATAGGGGCTTAGGGGCACACATCTGGGTTCAGAAGACCTTGGGTTCCGAGGGTTCGACGGGCTTCGGGCTCAGGGTCCAGGGTTCGATGGGGATCGATCTCGGCGGGAACGTTCTCAGACAACGGAGTAGATCTTGGTGTTCCGGGAAGAAGGACTTGGTTTGGCGTCGGGGGCGCATCGGATTCGCCCTGGTCGGTGTCGATCTTGTCGTCGCGAAGATCTTGTCGGGTCCGCGTATCAGGTCGGTCTTGGCGTTCAGGGTGAAGAACTTGGCGTTCCAAGATGAAGCGCTTGTCATTCCGTGTGGCGATCTTGGCGGTCTTCAGAACCGGGTCTCGCATCCGGGAAGGTGTACTTGTCGCATCTGGGGAGATCTTGGGGTGTGGTGGCTTCCTAGAAGGAGATCTTGTCACCCAGTGTCCTTGGGTTACATGTAGATAGCACACAACAATCTTGGTTCAAGCCTTGGTCATCTCACGGTCACACAAGCTTACTCATACTCTACTATGGAAGCACATGTACACCCAACACCCCATGGCAGTACTAGTATAAGCACAACTGTGAATAGGCATCGAGGACGCGGCACGAGACACAGGCTTCAAGACACGAAAGGTGACGCTGCGCTAGGAAGCATAGCGACTGTCCTGGAGCTGGCAACACAGAGGTGGAGCAGGGATAGCTGACGGAGCCGAGTTCGATGTCGTGCTGGGAGGGGGCCGCGTCCGTGAGGTCGAGGCAGGGTGGTGTTGGGTTCGCTGCAGCGGCGCACCCGAGGGGTCACCGGTACAGGGAGGAGTCGAGGACGGCGGACCGGGAGACGCAGGGCCGCTGTGGTTCGACACAGGTGAGGCGAGGGTGGAAGGAGATGGTGAGGTCGAGCTCGCCGGTGGGGTGCTGCAGAAGCGAGCGAGGCAGGGGTAGCGTGAGGAAGCGCGGCGGGAACGAGGTGGTGGAGGACCGGCGGCAGTGGCGTAGATCGGGGAGCCAAGGGATACGGTGCTAGGGGTGGCCAGGGCCGTCCCAGTGGCGGGGAGAGGTGGCCGGAGGCGGGGCGCTCCACAGGCGGTGAGGACGGGAGGGAGGAGGCGCGCTGCGGAGCTCGATGGGGCGACGGAGCCAAGCACGGCCATGGATGGCGGCGAGGTGGGGCGAGGTGGAGAGGAGGACCGAGAGGAGGCGGCCAGTCGGGGAGATGCTCGGCAGGCCGACGGGGCATGTCTGAAGCGACTCGCGGGAGCTCGAGGCAGAGGGAGCTGCCGGAGCGGGGCACGAGCGAGGTTGGCTGGAGTGAACGCAGGCAGAGGCGGGGCGGACCGCGCGGTAGAAGGCGGCAGCGAGGTGCGTGGTGGGGAGGAGGAGTCGATGGGGTAGGTGGAGAAGGAGGGCACGGTTGGTGGGAGTTGGCAACCAGGTGGGGACACGGGGCATGGGGATCAGGGTGGTGTGTCGTGGTGGGCCAGGCGGCACGCGGGCTTGACCGTGGTGGGGTTAGGCTCCGTTGTTGGGTGCGCGAGCGGGTAGCGTGCGGCAGGTGGCCAGCGCGTCTACCGCGGGGGTCACGGGGAGATGTGTTGCGCGTGGGGGTGGATGCATCGGGGTGGTGGGGCCAGGGGCGACGGTGACGTGCGGGACGCGGTTAGACGTGGGAAAGCGGGAGTTGGTGGGGGCTGTGCGTGCTGTGTTGGTGGGGTGGAGGGAGATTACGGAGGGGTTGGCGAGGTGGAGGCCTGGGATTGGCCAGGGTGAGGTTGCGGCTAGGGTAGAGATTAGGTGGGGGTGTGTTTGGTTGGTTAGCTTAGGTAGAATAGGGTTTAACTGGAGGTGGCCAGCTGGGCTGTTGGGCCTGGCTGGCTGCCTTCTAACAAAATAAATTAAACTTTTATTTATTTTGAAAAACCTTTTGTAATCCATTTTTAGACAAAAATAAAAGACCCAGAAAAGCCCGGAGTTTTGAGTTGAAATTAAGACGGGGAATATTTAGAAAACAAAACTAGGATTTTCGAAAATAGTTTTTAAACAAACCATGCATGATATCATGACGATGCTCAAATGCAATGTGGCATGATGACATGAGCATGCAGTCATGATGATGCGCAACACAAAAACACAACGATTTTCTAGTAGTGGTTTTAGCGGGATGCCAGAGTAGCAGGCTAGTAGGATTATTGAAGTTGGCATGAAATCTACCAAGAGGAGTTCTGGCTAATTATGGGTTGCTCGCCTACACATATATCTATAAGATTATAATTGTTATATTTACCACTCGTCCACCTGGCATAGTCACTATCACCATGAACTGAATTTCCCCGTGCCTTCTTTAGCCATCTGCAGGAAACAACAAACAAGAGAAGTCATTCTTTACTTTTATGCATTTTATTTCTGAAGTTTACATTTTAGTTCTATTTAAATCTATTGCATTTAATCAAAATCCCATTATTATTTCAACAATTGTAGTCAATTTACTCGAAGACATGTGACAACTTTGGGTGTGACAGAGACTTCATCAATAAACACTTACCTTTGGGCTCCCTGTGGGATCGATATGTGAACTTCAAAACTAGCTACAAATGATATGTGCTCTTGCAGACATCAAGCTATTTTCTGGCGCCGTTGCTGGGAGCTAAGCGCTAAGTGTTTGTCTTTTGACATTTCAGGTCTTGCTACTACAAAATGTTCTCCTTAGGATACAAAGGGTCTACACGCTCTGGTAGGACCTACTTGCCGGATTATATTGAGCGCGTGCCTGCTCAAAGGCGCGAAGTAATTATTTAAAAACTTTTAAGATCAAATAAAGTTGAAGTTGAAAACCTAAGTGATATTATGGAAATCATGTCTATTTATAGGACAACTCCTATGAAACCTGAGAAAACTCTCAGGGAATATAGTGTTCCAAGTTCTGAATTTCTTAAACAACCAATAGAGTTCTCTAGTCCTGGAGTTAGATAATATCGATTTGATGGTGGAATTATTAAAAATTTGCAAGAGAAAGCTTTCAGTGGAAGGGAGGATGAGGACCCAGGAAGGCATATGTAACATCCCAAAACTTAATCCAAAGTTAATCAAGATCAAATCTACCCAATTTAGGGTTCACAAAAACTTTTCCTTTTAAAAATCTTTAAGCATTCATATGTGTGTGCATTTAAAATAGGAGTTGTTTTGAATTGCCATGTTTGAGTGATATATTGATTGTAAAATGACTGTAAGGTGAATTACACATCATCTAGATCATCCCCAAGAAAATACCAAAGAAAAAGAAATAAAAAAGAAGAAATAAAGGAAATTGTCACTTTTGCCATTTTAACTAACTAGGACACTTTGGGTGTTCCTAGGACTTAAATGCCAACAGAGACAATTGTGATTCTTTGCACCCCTTGCTATTACAAATCGTGATGTGCCAAGGCCCACTTTATGATGTCCCAAAAACTTTCAAACTCTAATTTTAAATGACAATTGAAAATTGAATCTAGTGTATGTATCAAGATCACACTATTTAAAAAACCAACCAAATGGACTCCTTTTTAAAATCTCAAGCACACCTAGAATCTTAAGCCTAAGATAAACAACTCCACCAATAATCACCCAAAAATTCAAATATTTTGTTCATGGGGCCATTTGATCGAACACCTTGTGGGCAGAATCATTATGGCCTAACTAACACTGTTTTGGAGGAAATCTTGTCGAGCCATTTGATGCACATTGATCACCTGCCCAACAAGACCAAAACCAATCCCTGCCCTAGCCCCTGGTGCCAGTACAACGCCGCCCCGAAGCCATGGTCGCCGGTCGATCGTGCCCGAGCAACAGCAGACAGCCAGCCCCTCTCCGCCGCTCCAGGGAGTGAGGCGTGACCTCACCGCCGCCCACGGTCCACCCTACGGCCACAGATAGCCACTGGACCACCCAGAGCAGCGCCGCCCTTTCTCTCTGCGCCATGCGCAGAACACGCCAGAGCGCCCTCGCCGCCAGCACGACACAAACCGCACCTCGACACCAAATCGCGCACGCCGCTTCGCCTTGAACCCAGCAACCCGCCATACACGTTCATGCACCGCCGCACGACCCACATTAGCCAGGAGCACCGTCAAGCATCGCCTCTGTCTCCCAGAGCGCGTGAAGCCCCCGACCGTTAGCCACCGCCCCTAGCTAAGCCATTGCACCGTAGCTGACCGCCAGCAGACCGCCCACCGTCCGCCTACCTCACCCATGCTGATAGCCCCCTGTATCACCATCACCGACGAGCTCCGCCCAGACCCGTCGGTCCCCTCGTCGAGCCTATATAAGGAGGCCACCCCCAGCCTCAATCGCCACACCATTTCACTCCCCTCTCTCCACTGATCATTTCCCCTCTCTCACCAGAGCCGCTCGAGCAGCCCATCGCCGGAATTCCGCCGGGGGTAGCCGCTGCAGAGGAAGAGACGTGGTCGTCGATTTCGTCCACCTCAGCCCCTGCCATGACCTCGCCTGAGTCCGCCGTCGTCGTCCGGTTTGTTTGCACGCCTCACCGCACTAGATGGAGCCCTGGTACGTCCCCAGTAGACCCCCACCGACCGCTTAGGATTCAGTCTCACCGGCGACGAGTCTGTCGTCGACGACGACCGTGGACCGTAGATCTTGTTCTAATCGTGTGGTCCTGATTGCCCCATACCGCTTCAGGTTTTAAGTGCCACTGACATATGGAACCCCCTTGTTAGTTGCCCGATGCGCCCCTGAGCATCACTGGGTCGGCCCAATTAGTTTCCCGTACTGACCCAGCTAATTCAAATTAGGTTTTTCTATTTAGAGTTAAAATCAATTATGTCCCTTAGTTCAAAAATCAGTTCAGAGACTTTTACAAATCCAAATTGAGTGATTCCAATTTTGTTGGAAAGATAATTTAAATATCTATCCAAGCCCATTGGATTTAAATCATTTAGAGTTCGAGATCTCTCCTAGTAAAAATAACAACACAGAAGCATTTACATATTATATTTTTTTGATAAAATCAACCATAATAGTTTTTGAGTTGATTCCAACTCTCAAAAATCACATTTAACCATACCTATCTGAATATGTAGTAATATTAAGGTTTGTATGCAGTGACTATGGACTAGTACCAAAATAATGCTATATAGGCATTTCTAGTCACTTTAAATCATTAATTATTTAACTTGAACTTATTAAAATGTGATCCAACATTTAAATCACATTCCCATATGTTAGAATATGTGGTGATGACATGTGTCCACACGATCCCATATTTTAATTGGAGAATATTAAATCTTAGATAAATTCAATGAGTAGAAATTACTTTTCTCAAATAAAATAAATGAAGCTAGTTAATTAAACCTTGTGATGCTTGTGATAATAAGCGATCATCAAATATGTGGCTTATTATGCTAAGTAGACTAGTTAAGAATTGTTTGGTGATTGTGTATCCCGTATGTATTTATAGGCAATAGTACCGACTAACCTTTCGAGGAGGAGGAGTTCTACCAAGAGGAGGAGGAAGAAAACTTCAACCACTTCACCAACCAAGGCAAGCCTAGAACTTCAAGTAAACTGAGCAAGCTAGAATTAAGCTAGATAACCTAAGCAAGATGCATTAGGCATGCTTTGGTTATACCCTTTGACTTATACCTACTCCAAGTTTTTTATTTACAAGCTTTACCTTCTTTACTTTATCAAAGTCCTTTACTTGTTTAAAGGTAGCATAAAAAGTATAAAACTTGGCCTATCTAGCTAGACTTAGATGTCATTCTATGGCATGAGATTGAGATTAGCATTCCACATTAGTGAACACACTTAACTTAGTAGTTTAGAACTAAACCAAAACTTGATTCACTTTAGATGGTAATACTTGGTGAAAATGAGTTGTGAAAACCTTGGAATGATGAGTCATTCTATTGAGATGTTTTGACATGTGATGAGAAACACAAATGGTTTATGATGATGAAAATGTTGAGGCATGAGCCTTAGCCCTTTTACAAAATTGATGGTTGGGTTCGGATGCGATACCATTCCAATTTTACCGTACAACCACAATACCTGAATTGGGTAAGGCTTAGCCAGAAGTTTATATGCATTAGTATTAGTTCCCTCGTGGTAGAAGTTTGAGCTGAGGCTACCTCTCAATGTTGTCCACCTTTGCAGTGCCCAAGATGACAGATGGTCATGGTTGGGAGGCCATACTCATAGGAGAGGTGCTTATACTAGGGTGTGTAAAGGAAAGGTTATGTTTGATTATCTGCATACTAAGTATGATGATTCAGGGTTACCCCTGACAGATCTATCGAATCTTGTGGTGAAAGTGTACCACCTCTGCAGAGTGTCAAACTATTCGAATAGCCGCACCCGCGGTTATGGACAGTTGGAGTGGCCATACTGTTTCGTTGTCAAATGCTTTCAAAACAACTTATGAAATGAATTGTGACATGACTTGACCACAATAGAGTAGTGACTATGACAATTAAGGTCCCACTTAGGTGATTTCGAACTTTTTTTTATCTTTCTTTGTTTCTGAACTCAGCTTAGGTTTCAAACAAAACTTTACAATTAAGCTTAGAGTTAGCACTTTCTACTAGAACTACCTTACTTGTTAGTGATAGTTTGTGAGTACTTAAAGAGTACTCATGGCTTTTGTCCCTGGCTATTCTCGTGGCCAGACTATGAAGGAGACTACCAAGATGAAGGACAGCAGGACGACTATGATAACTAGGACTATCTTCCATCGTCAGCCTTGCCTGTGACTCTGAAGATGGACCCCACGGCTATGCTTATTATTTATTCTGTAGCTTGTTGTATTAAGACTGGATCATGAGATCCTTTATTCGTGTAATACCTTATTACGGTTTGTAATGGATGATGTACTGCGATATCCAAATCCGTTATGTCTCGCATAAATGGTAATCCTGGGATTGCGATGTATGGCATAACATGTATCTGGGATTAATAATCCGGGTGTTGAAAGCCATCCTGACCCTAGGAGACCCTAGTTAGAATGGACGTCCGAACAGAAACTTAGTTTCAAAAACCAAAGTGAGTATCTATGAAAACTATTTCCTCTCTTACCCTTGGTAATTCTTTCTCTCAAAAAAATTCATGTTCCTCCAAATTCTTACATTACTACATAAGATTTGACACACTTGATCACTTCACTAACTTTCACATCCTCAATTCTTATAGATGGAAACTCAGTTCAGCAAGTTCTACCAGTTGGGCAACGGAGGCCAACTGATCTTTGAGAGGGATCTTGATGCACTATTGGAGTACTTGGAATCCTCGCATCCAGAGTTTCTAGGAGCTCAACTTCCTGGACCCCCAGGAGGAGACTTACAATGGCTAGTCACCGCTGATCTTCGAGGCAAGATAGAAGCACCAACGTCCGGGAGGATCCAGTTCTCCGTGAGAGGGAACAAATGGCTAGATGGATTAGCCAGGGCAATGCATGAAGCTCTCGCACGTCTGTGTGCCATGAGTGTCAACCAAACTCAAGGAAACCGCTTTGCTCACTATGCAAGGCATGATTTATGGGAATGCCCATGGAGATGCCTAGTCACCCGGAGTTGAAGCGTCAATTGGAGAACCTCGTCTTCCTGCTGTATGACAGAAAAAAAGAGTTGGACAATGCTCAGGAGTTCGCCAACCACAACCTTGCCATTGCCGCCCAGAAGGCCTAGACTTTCTCTCTGCTAGTCAAGGATCCTCAGTCTCTTCGCAGTCAACGCGCAAAGAAGGATCGCACCATCGACCGTCTTCGCAAGAAGGTGGCCGACCTCGGGAAGACCATCAAGGATCAAGAAGCTCAGCTTGCAGCAAAAGAAGAAGAAGAAGAGGAAGGTGAAGACATCCAGGGAGATATGGACTCTTACCTCAGCAATGATGATGACTATCTGGAAGAGGATGCTGTGGACTTCTACATCGACGATGATGACTCCGACTTCATCAATGATGAGTAGATGCACTAGAGCACTATCGTAGAGTGAGGAGTATCGGTCCCATTGTATCGTAGCTTGCAGATGGTTCTTAAATCCATTTGCTTTCCTTTGATGTTTTGGTCTGTGTGTGTTTGTATCGTGTGCTTTTCTTGAATTAATGGAATGAAGTTAGTTGCAAAACCTGAGTCAAACTCAAAGTTTTAGCTTTGGAATCAAAACCATGAACTTTAGAACTTTCCCTCTTACCCCTTTATCTATCTCAATCTTCAGATGACTCGTGGAAACCAAGGAGGGAGCACCTCATCGTAGGACCCGATGCTGCAGATTATGCAGATGCTAGTTGCAGACCGTGAAGCTAGCAGGGCAGAGCGCCAAGCCAACCCAGCAACACTGTAGCAGATCGCCCAGATGGCCCAAAACAACCAAGGCCATGGAAATCAGGATCATCAAGGATCCAAACTGAAGAACTTCTAGAATACCAATCCCCCAATCTTTAGCACTTCGGAGAACCCACTGGATGCTGATGACTAGTTGCAGACAATGGAAAACAACTTAGAAGTAGCCAAAGTTGATCACAATAAGAAAGTTCTTTTTGCCACCGACTATTTGGCAGGAGATGCAAGAGCATGGTGGAACAGCACCCGCACGATGAACCATGGTCAAGTGATGACATGGGAAGCCTTCAAAATCAAGTTCAGTCGCACCCACGTGCCGCAGGGTTTAGTCACCAGAATGAGAGATCAATTTAGAGAATTGAAGCAAGGCAGAATGACTATAGTGGAGTACCGTGAAAAATTCTTGTCCCTTGCCAGGTATGCACCTGATGAGATCAACACTGACGCCAAGAAGAAGGAGAGATTCCTGAACGGACTACATGATGAGATGCAGAATGTCCTCGTCAACATCCGTTTCGAGGATCTCGAAGAGCTAGTCGACTCTGCCATTCAGATGGAAGGTTAGATCAACCAGGCAAACGACAACCACAAACATTGTATGATGCACCAAGCTGGATCCAACAGTCACCAGAAGTACCGTCCCAACCCTTCTGCAGGATATGCACCAAGGAACAACCGACCCCCAATGTCTCGCCCAAGCTACCCCAACCGTAGCGGAGGAAATGTGAAGTCCGGAGGAAACAACAATCTACTCGACAATGCCAGCAATTTCAACCGTGCACCTCCCAAGAGCAACAACAACAACACTGCACCCAGAACTGGAAGCAATGTTGTGCCCATGGTAGCAAAAGACAAGTCTCAGATCACTTGTTTCGAGTGTGGAGTGAAGGGTCACTATTCTAATGAGTGTCCCAAGAAGATTGCCGCCACTGCCAATGTGAATGCCCCAGCTCAACAGCAGCGTCGTGTTCAACCAGGGAGAGGATTCGCCCTATGGAACCCTCACAACCACAATGGCCGTCTCTTCCACACGAACGCCGAAGAAGCCCAAGAAGCGCCAGATGTAGTGTTGGGTATGTTTTCTGTGAACTCAGTTTTTGCAAGAGTGTTGTTTGATTCTAGAGCATCACACTCATTTGTCACTGAAGAATTTACATGCACTAGTAAGATTCACCCAACCAACTTGAAGCATGTCATGATAGTTCAAATTCCTGGTTCAACTACAAAAGCTAGAAAAATTTGCAAAGTTGTGCCTATCAGAATACATGGGATAGATTTTTATGCCAATTTAATAGTACTTGGAACCAAAGGTTTGGAAGTAGTACTAGGTATGGATTGGATGTCAAAGCATAAAGGACTGATAGACTGTGCCAAGAAAGCCATCACGATGGCCATTAGTTCAGGAGTCTCAGTAGAGCATATATCTGAAACCTTACCCCGTCAGTTCAAGTGCACCAAAAGTCTAGCCCTACCCACCATAGACCAAGTCAGAGTAGTCTATGAATACCCCGACGTATTCCTAGAGGAATTGCCCGGTATGCCCCCGGATAGGGATATTGAGTTCATTATTGAACTAATCCCCGGAATCGGACCCATAGCGTAGAGACCCTATAGCATGAACCCCTCAGAGTTAGTGGAATTGAAGAAGCAGTTGGATGCTATGTTTGAAGCATGCTTGATTCAACCAAGCGCATCGCCATGGAGATCGCCAGTGTTATTCGTCGACAAGAAAGATGGAGGCAACCAGTTGTGCACAAATTATAGGAAGTTGAATGACGTCACAATCAAAAACAAGTACCCTTTGCCAAAGATAGAGGATCTATTTCATCAGTTGACTGGAGCAAATGTGTTCTCTAAGATTGATCTTAGGACTGGTTATCAGCAACTTAAGATTCGAGCAACGGATATTCCGAAGACTGCATTTACTACTCATTATGGTTTATACGAGTATAAGGTCATGTCTTTTGGATTAACCAATGCTCCTGCTTATTTCATGAATCGCATGAATAAGACCTTTATGAATTTTCTAGACAAGTTTGTCGTGGTGTTTATCGTCGATATCCTTATCTACTCTAAGTCAGAAGAAGAGCATGAGCAACATCTGAGAATCATCCTTGAAACCCTCAGAGAGCATCAGTTGTATGCCAAGTTCAGCAAATGTGAGTTTTGGCTGAAAGAAGTAGGATTCCTAGGACATATTGTGTCTGCTGGAGGAATAGCTCTTGATCCCACCAAGATAAGAGATGTCAAAGCATGGGAAGCCCCAACCACTCAAACCCAAGTCCGTGCATTTCTCGGATTAGCGGGATACTACCGCAAGTTCGTAGAAGGATTTTCGAGCATAGCAAGACCCATGACCCAATTCTTGAAGAAGGACAAGAAGTTTGAATGGACCGACAAATGTGAAGCTAGTCTCCAAGAGCTAGAGATTTATTTCAGCCCCAATATTGATCATGCCAGATATCAAGAAGCCGTTTGATGTGTATTGTGATGCATCCAAAATTGGTCTCGGATGTGTATTGATGCAAGAAGGCAAAGTCATCGCCTATCTATCTCGACAACTGAAGCAGCATGAGCAGAATTACCCCACCCATGATCTTGACTTAGCAGCCGTAGTTTTGGCAATGAAGACATGGCGTCATTATCTTATGGGTAATCGCTTTGAGATTTACTCAGATCACAAAAGCTTGAAGTATATTTTCACTCAGAAGGAGCTGAATATGAGGCAAAGAAGATGGATAGAGTTAATCAAGGACTATGACCTTGACATTCACTATCACCCCAGCAAAGCCAATGTGGTAGTGGATGCTGTTAGCAGATTACCATGTAGGCTAACACCATGATCAAGGAGAAGCAACCAACTTTGTATGAGGAGTTGGAGCAGTTTAGAACTGAGCTTGTTAGGAAAGGATATTTAGCTAGCATTGAACTTCAACCCACTTTGATCAGCCAAATCAAGGAAGCCTAGAAGGGAAATGAAAGTATCGACGGAATCAAACGTCGTATTGGTACATGAAAGGTACCTAGATTCACCGAAGATGAAGAAGGAGTTATGTGGTACAAAGGCCGTATCTGTGTGCCAGCAGATTCGGAACTGAAGCAAGTTATCATGCAAGAAGCTCATGATACCCTTTATTCTATCGACCTCAGAGGAACAAAGATGTATCAAGATTTGAAGGAGCAATTTTGGTGGCACAAGATGAAGAGACAAATCGGAAGCTACATCGCCAAGTGTGATATCTGCCCGAGAGTCAAAGCGGAACATCAGAGACCCATAGGACTGTTGCAACCATTGCAGATTCCGGAATGGAAATGGGATTCTGTCGGAATGGACTTTATCACAGGTTTGCCTACTTCTAGTACGGGAAATGACTTAATCTGGGTCATCGTTGATAGACTGTCCAAGTAGCTCATTTTATATCGGTCAAGACAACCTACCAGAGTTTGAAGCTAACAGAGTTGTACATTGCTAGAATTTTTAGTCTGCATGGAACCCCCAAGACCATAGTGTCAGATCGAGGAACACCATTTACCTCGAGATTTTGGCAGAAAGTCCAAGAAGGATTAGAAACCATGTTGAATTTCAACACCGCTTATCACCCACAAACGATGCACAGACTGAAAGAGTCAACCAAATCCTAGAGGATATGTTGAGAGCTTGTGTGTTAGAGTATGGATCAAAATGGTAAGATTGCCTGCCTTTCGCAGAATTCTCATACAACAACAGTTATCAAGCCAGTTTGCAAATGGCACCATTTGAGTTCCTATACGGAAGAACGTGTCGTACCCCTTTGAATTGGTCGCAAGTAGGAGAGAGTCAGATCTTTGGACCCGACATTCTCCGAGAAGCCGAAGAGAAGGTTCACAATGTCCGTGAGCACCTCAAGACCGCCCAATCCAGACAGAAGAGTTATGCTGACAAGAGAGGGAGAGACCTAACCTTCAATGTCGGAGATTTTGTGTATCTCAAGGTTTCACCATTGAAGGGGACCCAACACTTTAGTCTGAAAGGAAAGTTAGCCCCCAGATATATCGGGCCCTTCAAGATTCCGAATCGCCGAGGAGAAGTATCTTATCAACTGGAACAGCCTGAAGAGATGTCTTCCATCCATAATGTGTTCCATATCTCGTTACTTCGCAAATGCCTTGAAGTGCCGGAGAAGACCGAAGTGTTCAAAAACATCGATCACCGAGCTATTGATATCAACAAGGATCTGCCGTATCATGAAGTGCCCATCCGTATCTTGGAGGAAGCTTACAGAACCACCAGGACCCGGAGTATCAAATTTCTCAAGATTCAATGGAGCAACCATACCGAAGAGGAAGCCACTTGGGAGCAAGAAGATTGCATTAGGACAGAGTTTCCAGATCTCTTCAGTTCCTAGTTTTCTTTCTTAAATCTCGGGACGAGATTTTTTTTAAGGGGGGAAGGTTTGTAACATCCCAAAACTTAATCCAAAGTTAATCGAGATCAAATCTACCCAATTTAGTGTTAACAAAAACTTTTCCATTTAAAAATGCTTAAGCATTCATATGTGTGTGCATTTAAAATAGGAGATGTTTTGAATTGCCATGTTTGAGTGATCTATTGATTGTAAGATGACTCTAAGGTGAATTACACATCATCTAGATCATCCCCAAGCAAATCCCAAAGAAAAATAAATCAAAAAGAATAAATAAAGGAAATGGTCACTTTTGCCATTTTAACTAACTAGGACACTTTGGGTGTTCCTAGGACACAAATGCCAACAGAGACAATTGTGGTTATTTGCACCCCTTGCTAGTACAAGTAGTGATGTGCCAAGGCCCACTTTATGATCTCCCAAAAACTTTCAAACTCTAATTTTAAATGACAATTGAAAATTGAATCTAGTGTAGGTATCAAGATCACACTATTTCAAAAACCAACCAAATGGACTCCTTTTTAAAATCCCAAGCACACCTAGAAGCTTAAGCATAAGATAAACAACTCCACCAAAAATCATCCAAAAATTCAAATATTTTGTTCATGTGGCCATTTGATCGAACACCTCGTGGGCAGAATCATTATGGCCTAACTAACACTGGTTTGGAGCAAATCTTGTCGAGCCATTTGATGCACATTGATCACCTTGGTCTCCCCCAGTCCCAGCCAGACCAAAACCAACCCCTTCCCTAGCCCCTAGCGCCAGTACCACACCGCTCCGAAGCCATGATCGCTGTCTGATCGTGCTCGAGCCACAGTAGACAGCCAGCCCCTCTCCGCCGCTCCAGGGAGTGAGGCGTGACGTCAACGCCGCCCACGGTCCATCCCACGGCCACAGATAGCCACTAGACCACCCTAGAGCAGCGCCACCCTTTCTCTCTGTGCCATGCGCATCGCACGCCAGAGCGCCCTCACCGCCAGCATGCCACAGACCGCGCCTCGACACCAAATCATGCACACCGCTTCGCCTTGAACCCAGCAACCCGCTAGACACGGCCGTGCACCGCCGCGCGACCCACAGCAGCCAGGAGCACCATCGAGCATCGCCTCTGTCTCCCAGAGTGCGTGAAGCCCCTGACCGTTAGACACCGACCCTAGCCAAGCCATTGCGCCATAGCTGACTGCCAGCAGACCGCCCACTATCCGCCTACCTCGCCCACGCCGGTAGCCCCCTGTATCGCCATCACCGACGAGCCCCGCCCACACCCGTCGGTCCCCTCGTCGAGCCTATATAAGGAAGGCACCCCCCGCCTCAATCGCCACACCATTCCACTCCCCTCTCTCCACTGTTCATTTCCCCTCTCTCACCGGAGCCGTTCGAGCAGCCCATCGTCGGAATTCCGCCGAAGGTAGGCACTGTGGAGGAAGATACGTGGTCGTCGATTTCGTCAACCTCAGCCCCTGCTGCGACCTCGCCTGAGTCCGCCGTCGTCGCCTAGTTCGTTTTGCCCGCCTCGCCGCACTACCTGGAGCCCTGGTACGTCTCTAGTAGACCCCCACCAACCGCTTAGGGTTCAGTCTCGCCGGCGACGAGTCCGTCGTCGACGACGACCGTGGATCGTAGATCTTGTTCTAATCGTGTGGTCCTGATCGCCCCATACTTCTTCGGGTTTTTAGTGCCACTGACATGTGGACCTCCCTTGTCAGTTGCCCGCTGTGCCGCTGAGTGTCACTGGGCCAGCCCAATTAGTTTTCGCGCTGACCCAGTTAATTCAAATTAGGTTTTTCTATTTAGACTTAAAATCAATTATGTCCCTTAGACTCAAATCATTTAGAGTTAGATATCTCTCCTAGTAAAAATAACAAGCCATAGGCATTTGCACATTCAAGCATTTTTATAAAATCAACCACAATAGTTTTTGAGTTGATTCCAACTCTCAAAAATCACATTTAACCATACCTATCTGAATATATAATAATATTAAGGTTTGTATGCAGTGACTTTGGACTAGTACCAAAATAATGTTATATAGGCATTTCTAGTCACATTAAATCATTAATTATTTAACTTGAACTTATTAAAATGTGATCCAACATTTAAATCACATTCCCATATGTTAGAATATGTGGTGATGACATGTGTTCACATGATCCCATAGAATATTAAATCTTAGTTAAATTCAATGAGTAGAAATTACTTTCTCAAATAAAATAAATGAAGCTAGCTAATTAAACCTTGTGATGCTTGTGATGATAAGAGATCATCAAATATGTGCCTAAGTGTTCTAAGTAGACTAGTTAAGCATTGTTTGGTAATTGTGTATCCCGTATGTATTTATAGACGATAGTACCGACCAAGCTTTCGAGGAGGAGGAGTTCTACCAAGAGGAGGAGGAAGAAAACTTCAACCACTTCACCAACCAAGGCAAGCCTAGAACTTCAAGTAAACTAAGCAAGCTATTGTTAGCAAGCTAGAATTAAGCTAAATAACCTAAGCAAGATGCATTAGGCATGCTTTGGTTAGGCCCTTTGACTTATACTTGTTTAAAGGTAGCATAAAAAGTATAAAACTTGACCTATCTAGCTAGACTTAGATGTCATTCTATGGCATGATATTGAGATAACATTCCACATTAGTGAACACTCTTAACTTAGTAGTTTAGAACTAAACCAAAACTTGATTCACATTAGATGGGAATACTTGGTAGAAATGAGTTTTGAAAACCTTGGAATGATGAGTCATTCTATTGAGATGTTTTGACATGTGTTGAGAAACAAAAATGGATTATGATGATGAAAATGTTGAGGCATGAGCCTTAGTCCTTTTACAAAACTGATGGTTGGGTTCGGATATGATACCATTCCAATTTTACCGTACAACCACAATACCTAAATTGGGTAAGGCTTAGCCGGAAGTTTATATGCATTAGTATTAGTTCCCTCTTGGGAGAGGTTTGAACTGAGGCTACCTCTCAGTATTGTCCACCTATGCAGTACCCAAGATGACAGATGGTCATGGTTGGGAGGCCATACTCATATGAGAGGTGCTTATACTAGGGTGTGTAAAGGAAAGGTTATGTTTGATTTTCTGCATACTAAGTATGATGATTCAGGGTTACCCTTGACATATGTATCTAATCTTGTGGTGAAAGTGTACCACCTCTGTAGAGTGTCAAACTATTCGAATAGCCACGTCCATGGTTATGGACAGTTGGAGTGGCCATACTGTTCCGTTGTCAGATGTTTTCAGAACAACTTATGAAATGAATTGTGACATGACTTGACCACAACAGAGTTGTGACTATGACAATTAAGTTCCCACTTAGGTGATTTCAAACTTTATTTTATCTTTCTTTGTTTCTGAACTCAGCTTAGGTTTCAAACAAAACTTTACAAATAAGCTTAGAGTTAGCACTTCCTACTAGAACTACCTTACTTATTAGTGATAGTTTGCGAGTACTTAAAGAGTACTCATGCCTTTTGTCCCAGGCTATTCCCGTGGCCATACTATGAAGGAGACTACCAAGATGAAGGACAACATGACGGCTATGATAACTAGGACTATCTTCCATCGTCAGCATTGCCTGTGACTCTGAAGATGGACCCCACCGTTGCGCTTATTATTTATGCCGCTGCTTGTTGTATTAAGACTGTATCATGAGATCCTTTATTCGTGTAAGACCTTATTATGGTTTGTGATGGATGATGTACTGTGATATCCAAATCTGTTATGTCTCGCAAAAATGGTAATCCAAGGATTGCGATGTATGGCATAACAAGCATCTGGGATTAAAAATCCGGGTGTTGACAGCATATAAGAGAGTTTGATGATATGATAACATCGCTTGTACCAAAAGGTTTGCCGAGAGACTTTTCTCGTCTTATTTCGATGGTCTGTTAAAGGTAAAGCTCTAGACTGGTTATATTCTCTCCCTCGCCATTACATTAAATTTTGGAATACTGCATTGTTAAATTCATAAACAGGTTTAATCCTTTTAAAAAGGTAATTGAACTAAGAAATATCATAGGAAGCTTTAGTAAGAACGTGGGAGAAAACTACCCACAAACCTGGGAAAGATTCTTTGGAATGATCAATAGTATTCCTAATCATGGCTATTCTGAACTAACAATCTGCCATTTATTTTACCATGGTCTCAATACTCAATGTAGAGAATTGCTTGACTTCTCAGCAGGAGGATCAATAAATACTTTAACTATTAAAGAATGTTTGCAATTAATGTCTACTAGGGCTAATAATGATTCATTATATAATCCCGATTTTAGTACTAAGCCAGAAATGGGATACTTTGCATAACTCCTGATCTTATGCCAAGGTACGCAAAACTATGAAAGAAAAAGGTATAACTTCTGAACTTGTTAAGGAAAACAAATTAGATTTGTTATAAGTTTTAACTGAAGAAGATGAAACTATAAAAGTTTTTCAAGAATTAAAAAATTGACAAGTAAAATCTCATAATAACTTGCATAAGCATTTCCAAAAACACAAAAAGATTTTGGCGGACCTCACTGAAAATTATGATGAGATTGGCCAAGAAATAAAACCATTTCACAAGTACCTTAGTATGATTGAAACCCAGGTGAACAAATAGCATATGGTTATCAAATGTTTCTTCGTGAAGATGAAGATATTCCTGTTTCTGCTAATGTTGTCACAAGAAGGGTGAAGTTGTTACAGGAACCTTAGGACCACCGGAATACGAAGCCGAAAAAGAGCGTAGGGAAAAAGCCTTGCTTGAAGAAAGTCAAGAATATGATACATTGGTGGATCCTCGGGATGAAACTGAAACACAAGAACAAACCAAGGAGGACCAAAATGATGCACAAGATGATCATTATGACTCTGATGCAGAAACTGTTGATCCAAGAGAAGATAAAGAAACGAGTAAGGAAGATGAAGTTGTTGTATTAGAAAATAAGAAAAGCAATAAGCAACAACAAAAGAAAGAAACGAAAGAGCCTGACCCCCCAAAAAAGGTAAAAGACAAGAGTAAGTCAGGTGAGAAAAAGCTTCCTTATCCAGATCAAAAAAAGAAAACACCGGATGAGGTAATTTGTAACTCTTTTACAAAGGCACTTAGTGACCTTCATCTGGAAATCTCATTAGCGGATGATATCAAAGTTCCTACTTACGGTAAATTCCTCTGTGATATTATTAGTAGATAGAAAGAAATAACTGAAACTGTTGCTATGGTAACTAGCTATCCTGCTAACGGAAAGCTGGTCTAAGTCTGGAGATCCTGGAATATGATACGTCCAAAACGTATCTACTTTCACGAACACTTTTGCTACTGTTTTTCCTCTAAACTTGTGTGATTTGGATACAACTAACACGAACTGACGTTGTTTTTAGCAGAATTACCTTGGTGTCTAGTTTTTGTGCAGAAAATCAACTATAAGGAAAAATTCCAGAAAATATGCAAAAAATCCTATTTCACCAGAAGACTCACTGATCCAGAAGACGAGACGGAGGAGGGCCACGAGGGGGCCACACCACCTGTCCACGCGGGCCAGGCCAGGCTGCGCTTGGGGGTGGTGTGGCTGCCTCGGTCACCCCCTCGGCCTCCCTCTTTGCCTATAAGTTGCCTCTTGACCTAAAAACCAAGGGGGGTTCACGTTTTTCTAAAAAGAGTTCCGCTACGCCACCACCACCAGATTCCATGAATCAGAACCAGAAACTCCGTTCTAGCACCCTGCCGGGATGGGGAATTGGAGGAGATCATCACCGTCATCGTCACCATCACTTCTCCATCGACCATGCATGTTTCCCCCATCCATGAGTGAGTAATCCCCCGCTATAGGCTATGGGGATGGTAGGGATTGGATGAGATCGTTCATGTAATGGCATCAGATTGTTAGGGCATGGTGCCTAGTATAAATGATTAGTGGTTTTGACTTTGTTGCAACTTGTTATGCTTAATGCTTGTCACTAGGGCCCGAGTGCCATGATTTCAGATCTGAACATGTTATTGACTCATTATGATAGTATTGTTTATGGTCCTACCTGCAAGTTGTATACACATATTGTTGTCCGGAACCAAAGGCCCCGAAGTGACAATAATCGGGATAACTGGAGGGAATGGTTTTGATGTGAGGATCACATGTGTTCAAAGAGTGTTAATGCTTTGCTCCGTTGCTCTATTAAAAGGAGCACCTTAATTGTTAGTAGTTCCTTTGAGGCCCCACTGCAAACGGGCTGGCAGGACAAAAGATGTTGTTTAAGTTCTCATTGCGAGCACGTATGACTATATCGAACACATGCCTATGCTTATTTAGTACTTGGATGCTTTATCTTATTTATCTGCAAATGCCCTATGTCTTGATTGCCATATGAATTGTCTTGTCCATGCAACGTCCATCCATCCATTCCTATGCCTACCGCACTTTAATCCTACTGTTTACTACAATTGTTACTACTGTCTTTACTTTTACTACTGCTATTACTTTACTATTGCTACTACAAAACTGTTGCTACTGATAAACTGCTGTGAGCAAGATTGTTTCAAGGTGCAGCTGAACTGACAACACAGTTGATGAGGACATCCCTACAATTACACCTACCCCAATGACTACTGAAGATGGTACAATTGTTGCAAGAAAGGATCAGTCCAATGAGATTAGAATTGGACCTATTACAAGATCTCGTGCTAAGCTACTTGAACAACAGGTGAATTTACTCCTAAACGAATCTGGTACTTTGATTGATGAGAACTTTATACTGCCTAAGTCTATGCATTTATGTATGATCAGGTTCGTTGGAGAAACAAGCATGGCGTGAGGATGAGAAGGGCTACAAGAGAAGCCCAACATGATGATCGCCCAAGGATGCGCGAGGGAGGAGCGGGAGGAAGGCGCAATACAAGCAAGGGAGATCATCAAAGAGAAGAAACGTTCAATTCGGACAGACAGAAGTCCTGAAATTGAAACGAACGTGGATTCCTCATATGAACTCCAAATCAAGCAAATAAGCACTTGTTGGATAGATAATTCCAAGATCTTTCCAATGAGTACTTCCACGTCTAAAAAGACCCCGGATAATCCGGCCCCCACATCCCAGATAATCCGACCGTGCTTTGGAGATCCTGCTAAGGACATCGGTGCGACGTTCTGTGTTGGGGCGGATATTTGAATGGACTTTTCCCCCAGAAAATCCGGCCACCGGATAATCCGGCCCACCTAGACCGGATAATCCGGCCCAAAAAGTTCCCATCAGATCCGGATGGATCTGACTATATCAGACACGTTTTCGTTTCGTGTTTTTCGGACGTTCCGGCGGCCATATAAGCCTAGGAATGCCCTCTAGTTTAGGTTAGACCACGTTAAAACTATTTTGGAGTTGTTTCTTTCATAGAACCTCTGGAATTACCCTGTGGTCGAATCTACCAACTATAATTGAGTGTGATCTGTTGTTTCATTGGGAATTAGTAGATTGCATACTACCGTTCGTGGTCACGGCTGCGTGCGCAAGAGCGTGGTGTTGTGAATATCCTACAAGGTTTGAGAGCTGTTGCATTGGCATCAAGGATCGAGCGGGAGAGTTCATAGCTACAGGCTAGTTACCTATCATCCACCATCATCACCGCCATCCGCTTACTGAGAATATCGGGCCACCCCATATCATCAGTTGTTAAGGCTTATAAATATTTTTGGGCTCCCCTTCTGTCGAATCAATAAATTGGGTTTCACTTCCCTCGAAAATAATGCGATACACGCCCTATACTTGTGGGTCATCAAGACTATTTTCTGGTGCCGTTGCCGTGGAGCATAGATTTATTTATCAACTTCACTTGGAATCACTATTGTTCGCTGCCATCCATCCATCATGGGTAAGTCTCGTGATTGCAAGGTTCCTATTTTACCAACCACTACAAGGAGAGGTATTGTTATGAACACCTCTGTTGCTCTTGATTCAGCATCTATGATGAGTAAGATCCTTACACCACCACATACACATGTTAACCATACTGCTGCTACTGCTGAATCTGAAAATTCTGATACTTATGATGCTTCTTCTACTGTGCTTGATAAGAGTGGTTCGTTAGGTCCTTTCCTAGATGCTACGATTGCTAAAACTATAGCTGGAAATACTGAAACTCCTAATGAAGACACTACTACACCTGTTAGTTCACCTGAGTCTGGAGAGAGCTATGATATTGAAGACGGTTATATAGAGATGACTGATGAATTTATTAAATAATGTCAAAACACTCATGATAAAAGTGCTATTAAGAATCTTCATGAGAAATATACTATTAGACCTAAATTATCTCCTAATGCTAAGTTTATTACATCTCCCATAAACATTAAAGGTAAGGATTATGATTTCTCTCTTGATTTATCTTACATAACCATTGTTGCGAAAGAACCTTTTTGTGGGACTAAGAATGAAAGTGATGTAGCACATAGACTGAGCTTTCTACCATGAGTGGCTTATTTTCAGATGATATTAAGATGCGCACCTACTTTGTTGCTAAAATTTTCCCTTTTTCACTGAAAGGAGAAGCTAAAACTTGGTTTAATAATTTACCTCCTGGATCTATTGATAGCCCTGATTGCTTGATTAGTACTTTCCTTTAGAAATATTTTCCTCCTAGTGCTAGACATGCCATTTTGTAGGAACTTTTTGATTTTAAACAGGGAGAAAAAGAGATATTGCCTGAATCAGGGACAAGGTTTTGTGCTATGATTCATGCACATGTTGGACGTCCATTACCTAAAAATGAGCTCTTGATATATATTATAATGGACTAATAGAAGAATCCAGGACATATCTGGATAGTTGTGCTGATTGTGTTTTCAGGAATAGAACTCCTAAAGAAGCTGAGGAATGAATGGCTAGAATAAGCAAGAATTATGATGATTGGACTTCACCTAAGCCAACTGCACCTGGGTTAACTATGCCTGAGCCGACACCAACATCAAAGTAGAGGGGAGTTATTGAACTAAATGACGAAGTGATGAAGGAAGCTAAGAAATGCCTTAAGGAGAAGGGAATTAAAGCTGCAGATGTGAAGAATTTACCTCCTATACAAGAATTATGTAAGCCAATCTCCCACTCATCCACTACTGAGGTACACTCTCTCCAACATTTTGATGAAGGTGATTATTCCTTACTCTAAACCTCTTGATCAATGCTTAGAAGAATTTGATGTTTTTATTGTTAAGCAAGATAATTTTAATAAAAGGGTGCAAAATCATCTAATGGAAAACTCTAGGGCTATTGTTGAGTTGAAGGATATTGTGGAAAGAACCTCTAATGATGTTAAAATGCTTGTTAAACATTTCCAAATGGTTGAAACTCAAATTGATCAGCTTATTAAAGTGCAAAAAGTTTTGCTAGTTAATGCTTCTAAGGAAAAACATGCTTATGAAATTAGAATTAGAAGTGGTACTGCTACACAGGATCATCTATATCCTGAGGGGCATCCTAAAATAATTGAGCAGGATTCTCAACAAATTGAAAATAGTGGTGCTTCTCCTATGAAAAGAAAAAATAAATGTAAAACTATTGTAGAATCTCCTGAACCTGCTATAGATACTAATAGTATATCTGTCTCTGATGCTGAAACTGAAAGTGGTAATGAGGAAAATGATGCTTCAGATAAAGATAAAGTTGAAGAAGAACCTGAAAAGCACACTAAGAATACTCAATACACTAAAGAAGATTTTGTTGCTAAGAAACATGGTAGTGAAAAAGAGCCTTGGGTCCAAAAACCCATGCCTTTCCCTGATAAGAAACACAAGTCAAAGGAAGACGAACATTATAATAAGTTTTGTGAGTGGATGAAACCTTTATTTTTGCAAATTCCTTTAACTGATGCTATTAAATTGCCTCCTTACTCAAAGTATATGAAGGATATTGTGTCTAATAAAAGGAAGATCCCTAATGAAGAAATTTCTAATTAAAACTTGGAGACCCAGGGATTCCAACTATTCCATGCTCCATTAAAAATAGTTATGTCAGAACTGTTTTATGTGATTTAGGAGCAGGAGTTAGTGTTATGTCTTTTCCTCTCTATAAGAGACTTCAACTGGAAAAACTAATACCAACTGATATATCGTTGTAAGTGGCTGATAAATCTACTACTATCCTATTGGTATATGTGAGGATGTACCTGTTCAGGTGGCTCATAATTGCTTGATATTAACTGATTTTGTTGTGCTTGAAATGCCTGAAGATGACAATATGTCTATTATTCTTGGGAGACCTTTTCTTAATAGTGCAGGAGCTGCTATTAATTGTAATCAAGGAAAGGTGACTATTAATGTTAATGACAAGGAGCATACTGTCTATTTACCCAAGAAGATTTATAGGAGCATACTGACAAGGAGCATACTGACTATTAATGGTTTAAATTCAATTGAACATGCTAAGGGCATCCAAGTTGGAGAAATATAGTGTCCCATACCACGAGAAAAATATGAAACTATTATGATTGGGACCATTACTATCAAGGTTGAGGTAACATGATCATTGAGTAGAATACAAAGTTTTTGTTTCATATAAAATTGTTTTGGTGACAAGACCTGATCACCCTTGTTAACAAAAGGATTTTAATGAACAAAACAATGTTTTCACCATGGTTATATTTGCTTACTTTTACTTTTTCCATTTTAGTTTTTGCTTTCGCTTAGTTTACTTTTATTTTTCTAGTTGCTTGCATTTTAGAGTGTCTTAGAACTTCTGAAGTTTTAGTTCAGTTTTGCTTTTGCATCTTTCTGAAAAAATCTTTCTATCAGAAAACCATTCATCATTACTTGAAAATTGCTAAAAAATAAAGTGTCTCGAAAAAATCTAGAAAATTCATATTAAATTTTTACATAAAAAAGGGGCAGAGAACTGCCTGGATAGTACCATGGGGGCCCACCAGGCAGGCACACCACCTGGTGGCACGACCACCCCAGGGGCACTCCTAGCCATGGTGTGGGCCACCTCTGGCCCTCCACTCACTCTCTCACTTGCCACTTCCTTCTCTCTCCCGAGAAAGCATCAGTTCATTTCTCAAAATCGTGTTCTTGCTATTCTTGCCCATGATTTTTCGATCTCCTTGCTCAGCCCATCTTTGCTGATGAAATTTGGAGCATTTGTTCTCTGGTATGTGACTCCTCCTCTTGTCCAAGTAGATTTGTGTTTAGTGGTTTATATCTTGAGTATTTTGCTGCTGAAGGTGACAGGTTATGAGAGCTTGTAAGCTTGTTCAATGCTTAGAGAAATTGTTTTGATGCATGTTTAGGCCTCTTACAAGTCCCTATGAGTAGTTACCTTCATTATGTAATCACTTTGCAATCACTTGTATGATGGTTTTCCTAAATTTTAGAAAGAAGATGAGTGAACACCAACTCAACCAACACGAACTAAGGGTGCTTGAGGTTATGAAGGTTCACCGAGAGGAGGAAGTTTTTCCTTCCATCTATCCATGCCCCGAATTCATGAGGGCTGTAGGGATTTCTCAGGACTTCCATACTTTAATTGCTAATGCAAGATTGGAGCATTTTGTGGGAGATGAACTTTACCAATTTGTAAAACTAACTATGTCTGTGGTGCATGACTTTCGATTTAGGTGCTCTTTGCCTAACCCCGTGGTTCACTACAAAATTTACACTATAGCTGTCAACCTTCCTTTTGATGACTTTTGTGTAGCTATTAAAGTACCCTAATGGGGATCGTGTGAAAGGATTATAGAGCGACATGCACCACTCATGGACTTATATGCGGAGATTTGCCAAGGGAGAAGCTTCTCAAAGGAGAGTGGGAAAATTCGTAATATTCATCTCTCGTCTGTTCGGTGCTTCGCTTACTTTATTGCCAAGTGTGTTCTCGCTAGGAAAACTGCTAATAATATCCTCATATGATCTAGCATTCATCTCAGCTGCTTTAAAACGAGATAGGACTTACAATTTGGGTGCCTTGATAGCTTTCCGGCTTGCTGCTAACCGTGAGAAAGGTGGAATTTGTGGAGGCCTCATCGCCTCTCGTTTATTAGCTTTGCATGGTGTAGTACCTCATCATCTAGACCTATAGTTTCCCATAGAGAGGCTTGACATTAATTCCATGATACAACATAAATTTGATTCTTCTTGGGCTAATTTCAGTGATTTGTCTTATGAAATAACCTTTCTCAAGGCTGGTTGGAGAAGGAGTAAGTCCGAGCATGTTGTTCTTTTTCCTGCACCTGCTTTGTTTAACTTTGAAACCAGGATAGGATGGTCACTCACTGACGAAGAGCTCGATACATATCTAGGGGAGCTCTCCCAGAAAGAGCAGGGGACTGGAAGGGAGGCTACAGATGGTTCAGTCCATCTCTCGAATGAGGGGGAGTCTTCGTACCAGTAGCCTACCTATGATTGGGGAGCTTCTTCTTCTTCCCAAGGGTCTAACTATGATCATTCTTATGATGACCCGTTGGCTTGGAACCCTTATCCATGTTGGGGTTGATACCCACTTAGGCCAAAAGCCTAAGCTTGGGGGGAGGTACATCGATATCACACTCATCTACATATCATGTTTAGTCGGTACTTTGTATTTTTAGTTTTCGTTCTTTCTCTACTTTTTCTTTCCAAAACACACAAAAAAGACCAATAATATTTTCATTTTTTCTCTTTGCTTGCTTCTTTGTCTTTTTAGCCTTGGTTTGCTTCTTCCTTTTTTTCTTTGTCTGGACTATTCAAAAAACCCAAAAATATTTTGCTTTTCTTGTTCCTCCTTCTTGCTCTTGCATTTAAAAATCAAAAACACCAAAAATATTTGTTGTTCTTGTTTGGATTTGTGAAGTTCGTTGCAGGGTTCAGAAGTCCTCAGTGGAGTTGGGTTTCATGTTATTATTCAAGCCACACAAGTGAAGGGCAATAATGAGGATTAATGACAACTTGAGGTGTGGTAAGAGGCTAGTAACAAACTCCATTTTTTTCATTTTTGTACATATACTCATCATTGTGGGCATGCTTAGTCTGTTCATGTAAGGTGTATTTTATTTATGGATGCTTAGTAGTTCTTGCTTTCTTATGATTAGCTCGAACTTGCTAATAGTTTGTAGCATGTCATATGAATGTTTTCTTGCATTGTTCTATTCATAAACTTGGTATGACACTGTGGTATCCTCCTTTGAATGTTTCACTTGAATTGACTTGGCACATGCTCACACATGCATATGATTAGTCCTGTTTTGTTGCAAGCATGATTATGACACTTATTGCTCTCTTGTTTGTCGCTCCCTTACCATTGCTAGCCTTCACTTGCACTGAGTATGATCTCTACTCGTGTTTCCAATTCCCTAAAACAAATATTGCCAAAAGTGTCCACCATACCTACCTATTAGCATCATTTGCTAGTCCGTGCATATTCAATATGCCTTGTTTTCTTCCGAATAAAATGTTTGCTTGTTATGAGAAAGTTAGTTAGTAAAGCTCTCACAAACTTGATGGCACACCTTACTTTCTTGCACTTAATAATCTTGAACCATTGTGTCCGCCTTTGTTGCGTATATGCTTGCGCTTTATGAATTGAATTTAGCAGAACCATGTATCATGGGGAACGCTTTCAACATTGCACTTATTATTCTGTTGATATCATGATTCTTTTGCTTATGGATCCCGGCGGTGTGAAATAAAAGGAGAACTTGTAAGATCATGGAGTTTGTATATGTGTTAGAGAAACGCCTGGGCTGCTAGCCTAAACCATGCCTAATAATGGTGGAAACTTGCAGCATAACCATAATGAGCACTCTATGAAGCATCCTCAATAAAAACCTATGCAGATAGCAAATAAAAAGATCGCTGAGATGCTCATTGTCTTCTTGCATTGTCATTTTGATTATGGGATAGCTCTTGTATCATGTGGAAGGGGTACCCCGTTGGCGGTTCGCTATGATACATATGTACTTACAATGACAAGGCTTACTTGTGACTGAAGTTGAGTAGCACGAGGTTCGGTACTCGTAAGAAAGGGGCATGAGATTTCAACTTATAACTTGTCAAGCATATCCTCTTAGTTGTGTCACTTTAACCTTAACCACTTAAAGATGCTTATGATAGGGGCAATGAGAGCTCAAAGCTAATGAGTACCATACTTTCAGCATTTGGAAGCCTTTCCAACTTTTCAAAACCTTTTCACTTCCTTGTTGAGTTACCGCTTATTCTATGAGCACTTTCTTGAGAGCATAATTATCATTTGTAGTGTAATGTACTTGTCTCAAAACTTGATTAATTGTGTCATGACTTTGATGCTAGTATCTTTGATATGTTTACTTCTAGTCTTCACTTGAAGTTTAGACGTGCCTTGGCATTTATGATTGCTCTACAAACAAAGGCAAGTGAGATACCACGATATCATACCTTTTTATGACCATTGTAATGTTTCTTATGTTTATGTTTCATGCTACTTACTATTTGAGTTAGAATCTCTTCATAGCTTGCAATGACTATTGAGTAACCTTATTTGCATACTCCTTATTATGAATTGACCAAGTACTTGATCATATGTTTAGAATATATACATCTTTTGAAGCAAATGTGTTCGTGAAAGTTTATTTTATCACACTCAGTTTTCAACTGAATTGCTTGAGGACAAGCAATAAGCTAAGCTTGGGGGAGCTGATACGTCAAAAACGTATCTACTTCCCTGAAACACTTTTGCTATTGTTTTTCCTCTAAACCTGTGTGATTTGGATACAACTAACACGGACTGGCGATGTTTTCAGCAGAATTACCTTGGTGTCTAGTTTTTGTGTAAAAAATCAACTATCAGGAAAAATCTCAGAATATATGCCAAAAATTATGTTTCACTAGAAGACACATGGATCCAGAAGACAAGACGGAGGAGGGCCATGAGGGGCCCACACCACTTGGCCGCGCGGGCCAGGCCAGGCCGTGCCTGGGGGTGGTGTGGCCGCCTCGGTCACCCCCTCGGCCTCCCTCTTTGCCTGTTGACCTAAAAACCAAGGGGGTTCGACGTTTTTCCAGAAAGAGTTCCGCTACGCTGCCACAACCAGATTCCGCGAATCAGAACCAGAAACTCTGTTCTAGCACCGTGCCAGGACGGGGAATTGGAGGAGATCATCACCGTCATTGTCACCATCGCTTCTCCATCGACCATCCATGTTTCCCCCATCCATGAGTGAGTAATCCCCCGCTGTACGCTATGGGGACGATAGGGATTGGATGAGATCGTTCATGTAACGGCATCAGATTGTTAGGGCATGGTGCCTAGTATCTATTATTATTGCTTTTTGACTTTGTTGCAACTTGTTATGCTTAATGCTTGTCACTAGGGCCCGAGTGCCATGATTTCAGATCTGAACATGTTATTGACTCATTATGATAGTTTTGTTTATGGTCTTACCTACAAGTTGTATACACATATTGTTGTCCGGAACCAAAGGCCCCGAAGTGTCAATAATCGGGATAATCGGAGGGAATGGCTTTGATGTGAGGATCACATGTGTTCACGGAGTGTTAATTATTTTCTCCGGTGCTCTATTAAAAGGAGCACCTTAATTGCCAGTAGTTCCCTTGAGGCCTCACTGCAAACGGGCTAGCAGGACAAAAAATGTTGTGCAAGTTCTCATTGCGAGCACGTATGACTATATATGGAACACATGCCTATGATTATTTAGTACGTGGATGCTTTATCTTATTTATCTGCAAATGCCCTATGTCTTGATTGCCATATGAATTGTCTTGTCCATGCAACGCCCGTCCATCCATCCCTATGCCTACCACGCTTTAAGCCTACTGTTTACTACAATTGTTACTACTGTCTTTACTTTTACTACTGCTATTACTTTAGTATTGCTACTACAAAATTGTCGCTACTGATAAGATGCTGTGAGCAAGATTGTTTCCAGGTGCACTCAATTGACAACTCAGTTGTTAAGGCTTATAAATATTCTTTGGCTCCGCTTATGTTGAATCAATAAATTGGGTTTCACTTCCCTCAAAAATACTGGGATACACCCCCTATACTTGTGGGTCATCAGAATACCAACTATATCATGATCAATAGGTAAAATAGATATTCATAATGCCTTATGTGATCTAGGAGCAGGAGTTAGTGTAATGCCATACTCCCTCTATAAAATATTAGGATTAGGGGAGTATTCTCCTACTACTATCACTTTACAAATGGCTGACAAGTCCACTAAACAACCTGTTGGTATGATTGAGGATATCTTAGGATAGATGAGCATGTTATTCCCACTGATTTTATCATTCTTGAAATGCCAGAAGATGAAAATTATCTATAATACTTGGAAGATCCTTCCTCCGTACTGCAGGTGCGTCAGTAGATTGTGTGGAAGGGAAGATAATATTCAATGTTTATGATGCTCAAATCATTCGGTATTTTCCAAAGAAGCTAGAAGCAGGAGAAAGATATGTTCCACCAGAAAAACGAGTTCATGTGGTAAGTTCCATTGATAAGGGGCAACCAAAGGTAAGAATTCGAGAAGAGATAAGAGGTTGAGTTATTCAACCATTCTTAATAAATGTTAAATGGGAGTCAACCCATTTTCGTTAATTTAGTAGAATAGAGAATACGAAGTTCATCGCATTCCCACCACTTTTTCACATATATTCTTGCGGAAGCGTGCCCGTGAAGATGCAGCTGTCAAAAAGTAGTAGAAATGTCGATTGAGTGAGTAGAGAATAATAATAAGAATAAAAGTTTGAATTTTTCTATTTACAGAAGCTAAAATTTTGCTTTTAATATGCTAATGTTGGTCGATAGTTTTTATTATCAATTTTCTGTTAAAAACTTGGTATTTCGCTAAGTTATGGGATAAGAAGGTATCCTCGAAGAAATCCAATTTTTTTGATGACTGTTGATGGTTTAACGACCAACTATATGGCGGGAATAAAAATTCCGGACGTATAGTTCTGGTCATATAGTTCTCTTTGGCATCAACAAATTTTCTTCGAAGACACAGAGAGTTTAACGACCAACTATATAACATGAATGAAAAATCCGGCCGTATAGTTTCGGCTGTATAGATATCGAGGCCTTTGTATAAAATTTTCTGAAAGGTACTGAGAGTTTAACGACTAACTATACGGCCGGAATAAAAATTTCGGCCGTATAGTTCCGGCCATATAGATATCGGTGCCTTCATAGAATTTTATTCCAAAAGTACTAGGAGTTTAACGACCAACTATACGGTGGGAATAAAAATTCCGGCCGTATAGTTCTGGTCCTATATATATATTAATGCCAGTTTCAGAAATTTATCTCGAGAGACAGCCAGTTTAACGACCAACTATACGGCGGATCATTACGCTCCAGTCGTATAATTGTGCTCGTATAGTTGCTTTCTGTATAAAGAAACCCTAGTTGGCGGCACCGCCGCAACTATACGAGCAGAGCACCATCACCCGGTCGTATAGTTCGGTGCGACCACAAAATCGCACCAGGGCGGCTAGGTCTTCCTCCTGTCCACATTATTTCTCTCATATTCTCTCTCCAAACCTCTCAAAATCCACCTAGAACTCTGGATTCTTCACGGATTTCGTTTGTTTGAGTGGGGGAATCAACATATCAGTCTGTTTCTATCCCTATACATGCTTTATTTTTAGATTTCCATGGTTGAAACTATCACATTGATCTAGTGGATAAACTCAAGCTTATTTAGTTTTCCCTATTAATTTCTCACATTAGGATTGAATTTTTCCACATAGAATCGTTCATATATCATATAGAAACTATATGCCTGAGGTTTTATGGTGAAATTTTTCAGTGCATCACGATGAACAAAATCGGTAGCCTCTTTCGTTCGAACAAGCGCCAACGGGGAGAGGGCTCAAGTTCGGTGGCCTGAGCCCCACGCAACTCCAAGATGGACATTGTTTCATCGAGGAGGGTGCTTCCCACACGTTGGGATGACCACAACTTTCTCACCATGGCAGGGTTGAAGACGGATGTCGACCTCACGTTCAACAGGTCAGGGTTGGTGGCAATTGGCTTTGCAAGCCACGACACCTACGCCGAGCTCACCCATGAGTTCCTTGCCTCCTTCTATGATGACCACATGGAGAAAGGTAACATGTGCATGATAAGCTTCACCATGAACCGGACACACTATGAAGTAAATTTCGAACAATTTTGCAATGCTTTTAGCTTCCCTCATACTGGGGAGCCCAATATTACAAACCTCTATAGCGTCACAAGTGGAGAGAATTGGGAGGTTATTTCTGATAATGGTGGCAGTCACTTTTATCAGAAGAAGATGTCCACCATTCAAAACCCAACCATTCACTACTTTGCTTTGTTCCTCGCCTTTCTTAACAGAATGTTGGGAAGGGGTGATACTGGTTCCATGGCCAATGCGGACATGGCAATGATCACCAAGGCTCTCTTCCCCAATGCAACGCAAAGCCCTAGTCTTGCAGCCCTACTCATCCAGCACTTTCGCTACTAAAGAAATAAGACTAAAGGTGATATTCGCATTGGTGGATTGGTAACCCACCTTGCATATGCATTGAACATTGTACTACCTATTATGGAACCTGTTCATGGCTCCAAACTTATGCATGTCTAGTATTTGACTTCTTGTGGCTTCCTTGGTGTTTACCATGCTAACCGGAGGCTTCGAGCATATCAATTCAGTTATCTTGATGATACACAGGTTGAGCAGGTTCAGTTTCCATGTCCCCAAGCCTTCTCGATTGTGGAGAAGGACACTTGGATCCTCACCAAGGACCAAGTGACAGAGATCTTGGCCGAGCACCAGCCCGAGGAAGAGGAAGATGAAGAGCAGCAGGATGAGCAGGAGAAGGCGAAGGAGAAGGAGGAAGAGCAGGGACACAATCCTGCTTGGGAAGGACAGCAGCAGTAGTAACTGGGAGGAGCCTAGGAACCATGGCCCAACCAGCCGCAGCAGGGGTATGGCTACGTCCCGTGTCAGGGGTTCCAGCAGCTCAACCAACGTGTTGGGGAGATCGACCACACTCTTCAGGATTTGAATGAAGATGTGAACACTTTGACTCACAACTTCAATCAGTTCATGACCCACTTCACCGACTTCTACCAGCAGTATTCGCACCAGCCGCCAAATAACGGCAACAACTGAGCCTGGCAATAGCCTAAGCTTGGGGAGGTTTGAAAACCTCCAAACTTTGCATTCATAATTTTATTTCTTCTTTTGATTTATTTCTTAAAAAATTGCATGTTTATTTTCAGTTTTGCATTCCTAAACCAAAAATAGAAAAAAAAATAGTTGTAATTTTATTTGCAAGTTTGTTTCTTTGTTTCTTTCAGAGATTGCTTAATTTCAGGTGATTTGGCGATATGGAAATATAGGATAGGTTTGAATCGTATACAAGAACGAAGCAAGCAAGAGGAGGTATGACATTCCTTTCATCACACTCTTTGCAACCTTAAATTGATCCTACAATTATTTACTTGCTTGCACTGGAGTCACTCCCCACTTAGCTTGTTATCCTACAAATTCTATTCCTTTGCTAGTGTCTCCTTTTTAGCTTTGAAACAATGAGCAATGAACTTGGTTAAAATACTTCCTACATTTTTACAACAAGAAAAAGCATATGAAATATGACTTGAGTCTATGCTTAGCTCAAAGAATTTGATTTTAGAACTACACCATCCCAATTGTGCTTAATATAAATAGACTCGATAGTACCCTTGATTGAAATTGTTTGATTAAATGGATGCTTCGTAGTAGTAGAAATTATGCTACTACTTTTTCTAATAATTACAGTAAGATATTGCTTTACGCGTGTCATTACAACTCTATCATGCTCCATAGGGAACTATTAACTCCGCTGGCCAATGAACGATCTAAATGTTTGAAATCACTTGATTTCAGCTATTGAGTTATGTAAACGTCTGTAGCAGCAATGTTATGACGTGTGAAAATTTTAGTCTCCTCATGGTTTCACATTCCAAGTGAAGTTGTAGTACTCCTCTATCCCATTATTGCTCAACATCATTTATTGGCATGGCCACGAGTGCACAACATAGTGCCAATTAACATGTTAAAAATAGTGGCATGATTTCTCTATGAAAGAGCTGAAGTTTTTGAAAGAAAAAAGAAAGAAAAAGGTGCTTTGAGAGCCTTCAAATTTTGACATGGGAGTAGATGAGTTGTTCTTAAATTAAATGTTTTGATGCCAACTTGAGTACTCTTAATTGATTAAATGAACAAGAACAAAAGGTTTTGATCTCTCAACAAAGAGAGGCACCAAAAGAATTTTTCTCACCTTCCAAGCTAAACTTTCGACATTTGTTTGGGCATATGATTTATTTGCTAACAAGATATACGTGGTTAGGAAGTAGAATCAGTGCAATCTTGTGAATACTTGTATGATCATATTTAAGATTGTGGGAATTGTGAAGAAAAGAATTTGACACCAATTCAAACTTGTGAGTTCCTTTATTCTCAGTCTCAAATCTCTGTTATTCTTCCTTATTTCCTTGTCACTCGAGGGTGAGCAACATCTAATCTTGGGGAGTTGATAGCTGTGAGATTTGATACATTTTTGCTCGCTTTTATTGATGGTTTTCTCCCAGATTTGATCGTTTTCTGGTTTTACCTCATGCTAATACTTCGGTAGCGAAGAAAACTTGGCTTTTAATGTGTGTTTCAGGTTATGAACGTCGACAGAAGGATTTAACTAGAGAAATACTATATTCTGGAGAAAACAAGCAAGTCCCTCTTTGGAAGCACGCGAGGGGAGATCATAGAAGCTTTAGCAAGCAACTATACAGCGGGAATATTTTTCCGGCCGTATAGTTCGCGCCGTATAGTTGTCGACGCCTCTGTCTTGTCAAAAGGGACAACTTCCGTGAAGGAACCGAGGGCACAAACAAAACACAGCAGCCGCCACACCATCTAGAAGGGAGAAAGAAGAGATCCGGAGAAGAAGAAGAAGACGTTCTTCATCTCGCTCCACGATCTTTGAACTCCTAGCCAATACATCCCCATAGCCACTACTTTGACTTGAGAGAGAGGGGGATCTCACCTTGCAAGACTAGAGTTTGAGATTGTTTCTTCCCAAATTGAATTGTGTTGGATATTTTTCTATTCTTATCTTGGATCTCCACAGTAATACCAAGACAAATTCCCTTTATTTGATTATATTGATGATCCTTTCTTCTCTCATGAGTGAGTAATTCACTTGGGCGTGGGAGATGTAGGGGATTGGTGAGATGTGATGTGCCTTCATATATTTTCCATTAGTTTTTTATTGGTTCTAATTACTATATTATGTGTTCTTGACTATCTATGGGATGCCTAATGCTTGTTGTCCAATTAAGGGCCGAGACAACATGATACCTTGTTCTATATAGATAAGATCTTCTACGCTAGTGGACCAGTGACCCCCGGGTGACACGGGGATATCAATGGAAAGCTAGTTGACTCGAGGATAATGAGTAACCACTGTGCTTATTGCATTAGTCCGATCCAAGGATCTTAATCGCCAAGAGACCTGAAGTGTCTTAATCGTCTAGTGTCTGACCATGGTTTTGGGAGCAGGCTAGTAGGATTATTGAAGTTGGGATGAAATCTACCAAGAGGAGTTCCGGCTAATTATGGGTTGCTCACCTACACATATATCTATAAGATTATAATTGTTACATTTACCACTCGTCCACCTGGCATAGTCACTATCACCATGAACTAAATCTCCCCGCACCTTCTTTCGCCATCTGCAGGAAACAACAAACAAGCAAAGTCGTTCTTTTATTTTATGCATTTTATTTCTGAAGTTTACATTTTAGTTCTATTTAAATCTATCGCATTTAATCAAAATCCCATTCTTATTTCAACACTTGCAGCCAATTCACTCGAAGACCTGTGACAACTTTGGGTGTGACATGGACTTCATCAATAAACACTTACCTTTGGGATCCCTATGGGATTGATATCTAAACTTTGAAACTAGCTATAAATGATTTGTTCTCTTCAAGGTGAGGCTAAATCCTTGTTATTTGCAGCTGAACTAGAGTAAATCCATCCATCTGCTCTTTCATTTCTAAAATAACCTACCCAAAAGCAGTTGCTAGCAATATGCTTGGCTCAAAATGCATGCATAGGAATTATAGAGTGGTCCTAGCAAAAAAAATTCAGTCAGGAAGACAAATGCTAGAGTAAATAACATTTATAGAGATAAAAACATTATAGCTCACTCCTGTGCTCATAAGGTGCAGATAACTACTTCTACTATACCTACTTTAGCTTGCTCTTAAACAACACACTCTTAGTATGTATGCCCTTGGGTAGGTTATTATAGAAATGAAAATTGTCGGGACTTTGAAATTCATGATGTAATTTGCTATTGAGCTATAATACAATTTTGATCATCCTTTGTCAGGAACCGGAAAAAACTAACTTATGCATATAAGGCAAACAAGCACAAAAATTTGGAAGAAAATAAAGCTCGTATGATGGAAATTTTGCAAGAAAAGCTCGTATGATGGAAATTTTGCAAGAAGCGCAAGCCGCCAGAGGTTTGCCTATAGAAAATATAGAAGAGTTAGGACATAAATTTGTGTACAACGGCATCTGCAAAGTGACAGACGCCACCAAAAAACGTAAACAAAAGGATGCTAACCACACTCAACCAGACCCTACATATTAACCTAGTGCAAAAGAAATGGCCACAGCTAATGACGAGCCAACTTCAGATGATGAGGACCAGAACTTCTGTAACCCTAAAACAAAGGTTATCATATCTTCTTTTCACTGAATTTTAATCGACCGTAACATCATAGCTATTTATATTGTCTAGCTACGTAACTACATAATAGATATTTATATTGTCTACCTATGTAACTATATAATATGCATCTCCGTTTTTCACGATGTATTTACCAAGAGAGTGTGCACTAATATTATATAGAGTAGTATGCGCCAACTACGATACAAACTTTAGAAGGAGAGTTGGGAATAGATTAAAGATATGAGCCCCCAGGAAGCATATAAGATGAAGCCAGCAAATGTAGTAGAGATAAGTTGGAAAGATCTTGTGGACAGATGGTTTGATGCCCACTATCAGGTACTAACATTTACACTTACAGGTACTCAGCACATAAATATCATTTGCATAGAAACTCACAAGTTCATACTCAAATTTAGGAATTGTGTGTGAAGAATCAAGTGAACAGAGAAGTTGTGAAGAAGAACCATACAAATGGATCGAGATGGTTCGTTGCACACTACGAAGCTCGTGTATGTTTTTAAGTTCTTATATGAAACAATTGTTCTACCAAACTCAGTATAAATTTCGCTAACTAATGTTCGTAATTTCAATTTTTTGTAGAACTTGGAGGAGGTGACATCTCGAATTGAATTTTATAGACTTACCAACACTAACAAGGAAGGATTCATGACTACGGAAACCAAAGATGCTTATGTAAGACATTTTTAATACTGCTAATATTTTGTAATGAATAAGTGTTCTACTTCAATATTTCTTATGCTATCATTTGAACTTATTTGCAGGATTCAAGGATGACCATGAAAACTATACCATGCCTAGAAGATGAGACCGAAAAAACAGAATTACAGATTATTGAAGAAGTCTTCAATAAGAAGAGCACAATGAGCTCAAGCACATGCACGTTCCTCTCAAATTTGGGAGTTAGATAAATCTCAAGGAAGAGCTCTATGTCCACAACATGCATCCGAGAACTAGAAAACAAGCTTGTTGAACAGGAGGAACAATCACTCCTCGTAGCTAAAAGGTACAAAGAAGAGATGAATGAAAGGATGGAAGCCCAGGATAAAATATTTGAAGAAATGAAAAAACAAGAAGAGGACCTTGCATCTCTGATGAAGGCACAGGAAGAGAAAAACACAACAACTGAAAAGAAGCGGCAAGAATTAGAAGCCACACTTAGTTTCATCTTCACAACATCACAGCAGCAAGGTCAGGGCAACAACTCAATAGCACCTCCATCTTGATGAAATTGTTCATCAATGTGATTTACTTAGTTGTATCTTCATGGTAAAACTATTGCAAAGAATTTTATCGCCGCTATTTTATATATTGGATCTAAATTTTATTTGTTTGTATGATATTTTTTTCAGTTTATACATAATTATTAATGTGACGAAATTACTAACACTGTCATCAACACGCGAATCCACGTGTTAGAATCTCGGTCCCACCTCTCCGAACCATCTTGGTCCCGCCTCTCTGAACCCTACGGGTCCCACCTGTCACAACCCTGTGGGTCCCACCTATCCGAACTGTATCGGACCCGCCATTGGTCCACCAGTAAGAATCACTGGGTCCCACTGGTCATAATGCCACGTAAGTAAATTGCACTAAATTAAAAAAATACCACGTCTCTAATGATGACCTGTCCTACACTCCGTTCTATTTTACAATGACAAACTTTTCATATATATCATGACAAATATTTCAGTCACCGATTGCACACGATTGTTGACAAAACTAACATCGTCAACTAATATAAGTTAAACTATGAAAAAAATGAAACCGTGGTTATGGATTTTTTATGACACGACTTCTATGACAAAATTAGTTACAACCCTTTTGGCAATAGCATATATTCTGGGAGCGGGAGTCCGAAGTCTACTAACTCTTGAATTAAATACTACAATAGAAATGCTAAAAAAAGTTATAAGTAACAAGATAAAATGCGAGTATTGTGTCAAAAGGTGTTCTTAGGTTTTTTGTATAAGAGAAACAATAAGTAAAGTAAAACAATTGAACACAGAAAGTAAGTATCGTGTACGTAAAAGAGATTGGAACTACAATCGGGAAAAAGGCGTTCTCAGAGAGTAGCGGATACACCTCTAGCATTATAAAGAACTAAGGTAATGATTATTATCATGAATATTCTCAACTATGTATATGTGGGAGGAACTCCATATTTGGACAAATAGGCAGCAACCACTAATCACATCATCCGCATAACCACAGCAGTCAGCAATCGACATCAATCAAATTACTGAGCTATTAATTGACTTAATCCCGTAGGACGTATCCCATGGAATGGATAGTGTTCCATGAGTTTCCTCGCTTCCCAAGTTGATCCGTAAGGGGTGCCAACAACTTTATAGTCATTGTAAGTGCTGACACACCTCCGTCTACCAATAAGTAGTTCCCCCCATCAAGTCCCCACAAGATCCAAATATTGAGAGGTCGACTTCTCCCAACATCAAGATGAAGACAATCTAACACATGGTCATAGTGATGAATACATTAAGAAACTTTATCTTATTTCAATATCATACTAGGGTTTCTCCATCTCCCCGAGAACTAATTATCTACGCAGACATGGAGGCAATGAACATCATGGCAATAACAATGGAATTTAGAATAGATGAATAGTACTTGTATAAATCCACAACGAGTACGGAAATTATAACAAGATCTAGACAAGATGTCGATGGGATGGATGGAGATGGTGGCGATGTAGTGGTTGATGATGAAGATTGATGCCTTAGCCTCCCGGATCTGCACAGGGCGAAGATGGATCCCCAGTGGACGAGTTCCCCCTCCAGATGCCTTGCAGAGGTGAGGTTTCAGCGATTTCTGGTTGTTCTATATGTCGTCTCTCTGCTCCAGTTGCATGGGGTGAAACTATTTGAGGAGGCGATGGCGGTGCCAACTATACGGCGGGAACTATACGGCCAGAATTTTATTCTCGCCATATAGTTGGTCATTAAACAGTCTGTATGCCTTGATCGCTTCTGGTTTTCTTCTAGTATTATCTGTATTTCCCAAATAAGTGATTTACGTTGTTTTTGACTCCTTTTCTCCCCAATAGATCTCCTCCAAGAATTGTGTCCATTGTATCTATCATCTGTCCTGATCCTGGTGAAAATAGACATAAAATGTGTGCGCGAACAATGTAAAATACCAAGATCCTACAACTATATTGAAAATAATAATATAAAATATGATGCAATTATGCACTCATCAACTTCCCCAAGCTTAGACTCTTGCTCATCCCGAGCAAGTTTAGCTTAATGGATGTGATCCTCATATTCATGAAGCTGAGTCGATAAAATAAATGAGGCAATTGCAGCATGTGTTTATCATATATAATACATAGGAATAAGTTCATAGATAGTACCTTACTTGAACCATCCGAATAATATTAGCAGGCTTCCACACCTTAGCATTTAACAGTTCACAAAATATCACTCTCAATATGATGTAAAAGCATGCAGTTCAACCGAATATGTTAGCGAGGTAGTCCCAAGTGTTTTGGGATCAACATATTCACTTCGGATTCAAAATCTCAAAACGCCTCTTTGTCTTACTACAATATAGTGGTACATGCCTATATGTTCACACTTTTGTTTAAGGATTGTGCAAATGAGCTAGCCATACATTCCACTTCATGTAGGAATTCAAAGTTTAACAATCTCAATTACCAAATTCCAATTGTATATGAAGCAATCTTTATAGCTTGAATATTTAACCTCGTCTTGTTCTCACTCTAATTTAATAGCACTTTTAATTTTCCTTTGTTCAAGGTTTCTTCTTCAATCTAACTGATTAGATAATTTTTCTTTCTTTGTAAATCAAACCATGTATTTACAAAATATTCCCCAAATTTTCTTTGTATGTTCCATTAATACCAATGGTGTGGAAGACTCCTATTGCTATCATCAAGTGCAAGTAAAAGTATACTCAATCCATTCATATATCCAATAGGGCAAGAACAAACTAAATATTGCTCCATATATGATAATAAACTCAGAATTTCATAAAAGGGATCCACTATTCCTGAAGGGAATTCTAATGATGCAAACTTTATTTCTAGTTTGAACTAATGCAAAACTAAAATAGTAATGTAAAACTTATAAGATATATTACAAGGTCTTAAAGATATCCCAAATCTTGGAATCAATCTAGGCGGGATCAAAGAATCCCTTGCGATTATTTGATACTGTGATTATTGTAGATCACTGTGATGCCATGGCATGTAACACCGCGGTGCATAGCTTCTTGTTTGTATCCTCTAGGGAAGTGATGCGGTTGTTGCACCTACGCAAATTAGATTGCAAAGTGTCCACTTTATCTATGAGTTTATCCACCAATGGGAGAAGATCATCCTTCTCCTCTATCTCCTTGAGATGGTGACGGACTTTGACGCGATGGAGTAACTACTGCTTCTGATATATTTCTAGTGCTCGCACGCGGTCCTTGGTCCTGGGAGAAGCTTCTTCTTTCTCGTCCATAATTGATGGATCAGGGAAGTGGAAACCATTCCACCACTCTTCTTGAGGTTTCACCCTCATATGATCACCCATGGTAGGCTTCAAGGCTGGCACCGTCGCTCCCTTGCTAGCACATGCACAATTATTTGGTAATTCCTTGCACTTGTGCAACCTGGGGTCCGTGATGATGAACTTGACCGTCTCCACACGCCCTTTTCCATGCGACTTGTGACCTTCTCTCTCTCCTTGAGCTCTCTTCATTGCTACCCAGTTGATCTCTGGGGGATCATAGACATCACGGCAGATGTAGATGTCACTGCAATCTTCATCGAGATCATTGTTGTAGAAGCTTGGCATGATGTACTCCTTGTAACCCAGGCTAAACCTCTCCACCTACTCGCTGTCGTTCTCCATGGATGGGCTACGAGAGCGGTCCCTAGAAGGAGAAATGAGACATACGGGTTTTCCATGGTCTAGGACAGGATAGCGCATGGCTAGCTTAGTTCCTGGTGATTATGATTAGAGAGAAACACAATAGCATTATATAAGGGGGGTCAGAGGTCGGTAAAACTCCCGAGAAACACCAAATTCATGCCCAAGAAAAGAATCTTAATTAAACAGGGAAAGAAATCACGGATTTGGAGGAGTCCTGTCATGTAACGACCAACTATACGGGCGCGGCCCGTATAGCTATGGCCATATAGTTGGTTTCGGGTAGATATTTCCAAATATCTTGAGTCCAGGTCGATTAAGTTACCAACTTGGAACCGACAAAACAATTTTTTAATCGAAAATGAAAAAGGAAATCGAAAAATGTCTGAGAGTATAACGACCAACTATATGGCGGGAGGGTTTTCTCTAGCCGTATAGTTGTGATCATATAGATCCAGATATCGAAAATCGAAAATGTCTGAGAGTTTAACGACCAACTATACGGCTGGAGATTTTTCTTTGGTCGTATAGTTGCGACAGAAAACAAAACAATTTCGCGAGGAAGATACAGAAGGTTTAATGACCAACATACGACCGGAGAATATTTTTCTCTGGTCATATATTTGCGACTGTATAGTTGGTAAAAACCTTTAGAAACTTCAAAAAAACACGAGGAAATCAAAGGCAAAAAATTTAGGAGTAAAATTTGTGAAAACAAATAACTTATTTGAGTAAGAACACTTACTTTGAACTTACCATTTACTTATTCGGGGATGACAAGATCCTCCAACAACAAAGACTTCTTCTCTTTTGGAGGAATTGACCTAGTTCATTTAATAATTCTTGTAAATAAAAATCACCAGTACTAAAGTTGCACTCAATAAGATTGGTGTCTTGCTAGGTGTATATGGACACTACATCCAACATCTTTATTTCTTGCCTCTGCATAATCTGCAACTCAAATTGTTGAAGTAAAAGGATCCAACAGATCAGTCTTGGCTTATGATTTTTCTCTCAAGGACTTCTTTTAAACCATCACGATCCGCATGAACTCTTACTTTTGTATCAACTATATAAGAACGAAATTTATCGCAAGAGAGAAATACAACAAAAAGTTCCCTCTCTTCCTTAGGACAATTCTTTTGAGCACTATTAAGAGTTCTACTAGCATGGTGTACAATATTAAATCTACAACCTATATGTTGTCCCAGAGTTACTCCTACAACATCATCACTAGCTTCACATATTAAGTCAAAAGTCATATCCCAGATAGGTGGTTAAATTATAGGAGCATGGGATAAAGCATATGTAAGTTTATCAAAGGCTATAAGACATTAATCATCAAGTATAAATCTTACTCCCTTTCGTAGAAGGTTAGTGAAAGGTTTAGATATTCTAGAGAAATTGCTAACGAACCTTCTATAAAAACCCACATGACCAAGTAAACTTCTTGTACCTTTTATATCCCTAGGTTGTGGCATTCTCTCTATTGCCTCAAACTTAGCTATATCCACTTCAATTCCCTTACTTGATACTTTATGTGCAAGGACCATACCTTCTTTGACCATAAAATGGCACTTCCCCTAGTTTAGAACAAGATTGGTTTCTTCGCAACGCTGCAAAACTCTTTTGAGATTATCGAAGCAACTAGTAAACGAAGTTCCATAGATAGAAAAGTCATCCATAAATACTTCCATTAGCAGTTCTATAAAATCCGCAAAAATAGCAGTCATGCATCTTTGAAAAGTAGCTAGAGCATTACATAAACCAAAAGGCATATGACGGTAATCATGTAAACCATAAGGACTAATGAAAGTTGTTTTAAGTTGGTCATCAGGATGAACAGCTATTTTAGAAAAACCAGAGTATACGTCCAAGTAGCAAAAATGAGTGTGGTTTGCTAACCTCTCTAAAGTTTGATCTATGAAAAGTAAATGATAGTGATCTTTCCTAGTCTCTTCATTTAATTTCCTGAAATCTATACACATCCTATGTCCAACAATAGTTCTAGTAGGTATCAATTCATTGTTTTCATTAGGAATAACAGTAAAGCCGCCCTTTTAGGGACACAATGAACATGACTTACCCATTCACTTTCTTTTACACGATATATTATACCTGCATCCAATAGGCGTACTATTTCTTTTCTTACCACTTCGTTCATTTCGGGCTTCAGCCGTCTATTAAATTCCACAACTTTTTAGCACCTTCCTCAATGAATATTCGATGGACGGTTATCATGGGACTAATCCCTTCAAATCATCCATTGATTACGTGAAGGCCTTGCGATGCTCCTTAAGTATTATCATGAGTTCTTCTTCTTCATATCCTGAAAGTTTAGCACTAATAATAATAGGAATTTTTTTTGTATCATCTAAAAATATGTATTTAAGATTATCTGGTAGAGTCTTCAATTCGGGGATGGTAATTCCTCGTCCCCTCTCTTTTCTAGCTCTTCAAAAGCCTCATTAGTTGGAGGCCCTATAATGGGAAGTGAATCGAATTCACCTTCTAGTTCTTCTAGGGACTTGTCCTCCATAACTATTACTTCATAATTTAAGTCTTCATTTATTTCTTCTTTTTGATCACTAAAGAAGAGATCTACCATTTCCTCAATAGATTTATCTTTCTCTTCTTCTTGTATTAGTAGAGGTTTGTCTTTAAATTTGGGATAGTGGAATTCATTTTCCGCTTCCCCAAGCTTAAGAGACACAATCTCCTTTTTGAAATCAACTTTGGCACCTACATCACTCAAAAAGTTTCTTCCAAATATAATTGGGCAAAGAGTGTTAGTTGGCATATCAACAACTACAAAATCGATAGGAAAGTTTTGTTGCCAATTATGATAGTTGCATCTTCAACTACTCCCATTGGAATTCTAAGAGTTTTATTGGCTAACATGATTGTCATATTAGTATTTTCAATTGTAGCTAGTTCTATTTCTTATTTTATTTCTAAATATAAATAATAAGATATAATATTAACTTTGGTGCCAAGATCGCATAAACCATAATTCTAGGTTTTTTTAATATGCAGGGAAGAATAGGCTTACCCACATCGTTTACCTTTGTTTTACCTTCAACCAATACGGAAGTCTCTTTATCAAGTTCAACTATGTTACAATGTGCATAAATAGCCATAATTGCTTCCTTGGTTACCTCTTCATCTTTGGTTTCTTCTAGATATTCCTTAACTTCTGGCATACTTTCCTCTTCCTTCTTCTCATGTACTGCTTTGACCTATTCATATTCAAAAATATGCTTCTGTGCAGTGTTACGGAAAGGTATCTCATATATTGGTTCTAGGGAGGCTAGTGTTGCTTTAACTTCTCTTTTGTTCTCAGGTTTGGGTGGTGGATCATACTTTACCAAACCCTCTTTTGGAGCTTTGATGTGTACTGTAAAAGCTTTAACAACATGCAACACAAGATCTAAATCCAAATAACGTTCTTTAGATAATTCATTAACATGGCCCTTTTTATTATAGTCATGAATACAATCATAATTCTATGCCTCCTTCGCTTCCTAGACCAAAAATTCATGAAACTCTACGATCGCAAATTCTCTTAAATAAAGCCCAAGCTTTACTTATAGGAAGATTCATAAAGGATCCTTCCACGAAAGAGTCTAGTTCAATTTTATTAGGTTCAATTAAACCACCATAAAAGATATGCAATAAATACCATTCAGGCAAACCATAAAAGATATAGGCTCTTACTAGTACTTCATTAGGATGGTTCCTCCAAGTAATTATAAGACGCCTGATTCCAAAAGATTTTGGTAATGGATAATATTTTGCTAGAAAAATGGCTAAATTATCCCAAGTAGTAGTTGCTTCTGGGGGTAGAGATCTGTACCATGAGATCATGATCTTCTTTATCTCCAGCAAATTGCTTCTTGTGTAGTCAAAGTCTGACTAAAAAGTTTAACCCTTACCTCATTAGCGGTATATCCCAGTAATTGGAAAGTGCCACATATATCTTTGCAGCATGCAATATGCTCATATGGATCAGGATCTTCTTCATCTCTAGTAAATTCCTTCTTGTGTAGAACACCAAGTAGTAGAGGATTTATTTCAAACCCCCTTGTTTTCTCGTTGGAGTTGTCTCTATTATAAATATCATAGGGATTTCTAAAGTGGCTAAGTGGGTTAGCACTAGCCATATGCTCAAACTCCATCATGTTGGTGGAAACCTGTAACTCAAAACAAAACCTAGCAAGACAAAAATGAATAAGCAAAAACTAAAAGACCTACAATGCTTAGCTCCCCAAAAATGGCACTAGAAAATAGCTTGATGACTGCAAGTGAACAGATCGTTTGTAGCTAGTTTCGAAATAAACATATCGATCCCACAAGGAGCAGGAGTCTGAAGTCTAATAACTCTTGAATTAAATAATACAATAGAAATGCTAAATAAAGTTCTAAGTAACAAGATAAAATGTGAGTATTGTGTAAAAATGTGTTTTTGGGTTTTTGGTATAAGAGAAACAATAAGTAAAGTAAAAAAACTGAACACAAAAAGTAAGTATCGCGTATGTAAAATAGATTGGAACTGCAATAGGGAAAAATACGTTCTCAGCGAGTACCGGATACACCTCTATCATTATAAAGAACTTAGGTAAAGATTATTATCATGAACATTCTCAACTATGTATGTGTGGGAGGAACTCTGTTTTTGGACAAATAGGCAGCAACCACTTCTCACATCATCCTCATAACTATCAATCGAATTACTGTTCTACTAAGGGACTTAATCCTGTAGGACGTATCCCATGGCATGGATAGTGTTCCGTGAGTTTCCTCGGTTCCCAAGTTGATACGTAAGGGGTTCTAGCGGCTTTATAATCACTGTAAGAGGCAAATATTGAGATGTCGACTTCTCCCAACATCAAGATGAATACAATCTAACGCATGGTCACGACAATGAATATCATAATAAACTTTATCTTATTTCAGTCTCATACTAGGGTTTCTCCATCTCCCCATGAACTAATGATCTACTCAGACATGGGGGCAATCCACATGATGGCAATAACAATGAAATCTATCATAGATGAATAGTACTTGTATAATTCCACAACGAGTATGGAAATTACAACAAGATCTAGACAAGATGTAGATGGCATGGATGGAGATGGTGGCGATGCAGCGGTTGATGATGAAGATGGATGCCTTAGCCTCCCAGATCAGCGTAGGGCAAAGATGGATCCCCGCTGGATGAGTTCCCCCTCTAGATGCCTTCCAGAGGTGGGGTTTCGACGATTTCTGGTTGTTCTGTATTTTGTCTATCCGATATAGTTGCACGTTGTGAAACTATTTGAGGAGGCGGTGGCGGCGCCAACTATACGGTAGGAACTATACGTCCGGAATTTTATTCCCACCGTATAGTTGGTCGTTAAACCATATGTATGCCTTGATCGCTTCGGGTTTTCTTCTCGTCTTATTGATATTTCCCAAATAAGTGATTTACGTTGTTTTTTACCCCTTTTCTCCCCAATACAACTGCTCCAAGAATTGTGTACATTGTATCCATCAACTATCCTGATCCTGGTGAATATAGACATAAAATGTGCACGTGAACACCGTAAAATACCAAGATCCTACAACAACATTGCAAAATAATAATATAAAACATGATGCAATTATGCCCCCTTCAACTCCCACATGCAATAGAGCACCAGTGTGAAAGAGGTTCCATCACCACACCGACTTGAGTGTGTGTGGTCTTGTAGATCACTGTGGTTTGGAAAGGAACACATGCAATGCCACTCAAATATATGTCAAACCATCGTCAGAACGCCTAGGAACATGTTGGAATTCAACTGCCAGATGCAATGGAGCACCAGTTTGACATAAGTTGCATCACCACACCCACTTGAGTGTGTGTGGCCAAGTGGATCATTCTGGTTTGGAAAATAACACATTCAATGACACTCCAATATGTGTTAAACCATGGTCAGAAAACAGAGGAACATGTTGGAATTCAACTACCACATGCAATGGAGCACCAATTTGATATCAGTTCCATCACCACACCCATTTGAGTGTGTGTGGTCATGTGGATCATTGTGGTTTTTAAAATAACACATTAAATGACACTCCAATATGTGTCAAACCATGGTCAGGAAGCCCAAGAACATGTTGGAATTCAACTACCACATGCAATGGAGCACCAGTGTGAAATAGGTTGCGTCACCACACCCACTTGAGTGTGTGGGGCCATGTGGATAATTGTGGTTTTGAAAAGAACGCATGCAATCACACCCCAATATGTGTAAAGGCATGGTCAGAAAGACCAGGAACATGTTGGAATTCAAATGCCACATTAAATGGAGGACCAATGTGAGAGAGGTTGTGGCACCACACACACTTGAGTATATGTGGCCATGTGGATCATTTAGTATGCAAAAGAACACATGAAATGAGAATCAAATATGTGTCACACCATGGTCAGAAAGCCAATGACCATGTTGGAATTCAACTACCGCATGAAATGGAGCACTAGTGTGAAAGAGGTTGCATCACCACAACCAATTAAGTGTTTTTGGCAATGTGGATCATTGTGGTTTGGAAAAGAACACATGCAATGAAACTCCAATATGTGTCAAACCATGGTCAGAAAGCCCAGGAACATGTTTGAATTCAACTGCCACATGTAATGGGGCACCAGTTTGACATAAGTTGCATCACCACACCCAATTGAGTGTTTGTGGAAATTTGGATCATTGTGGTTTGGAAAAGTACACATGCAATGACACTCCAATATGTGTCAAACCATTGTTAGAAAGCCCAGGAACATGTTGAAATTCAACTGCCACATCCAATGGAGCACCCGTTTGACATAAGTTGCATCACCACGCCCACTTGAGTGTGTGTGGCCATGTGGATCATTGTGGTTTGCAATACAACACATGCAATGACACTCCAATATGTGTCAAACCTTGGTCACAAAGCCTAGGAACATGTTGGAATTCAACTGCCACATGAATTGGAACACCTGTTTGACATAAGTTGCATCACCACACCCACTTGAGTGTGTGGTCATGTGGATCATTGTGGTTTGGAAAAGAACACATACTATGGCACTCCAATATGTGTCAAACCTTGGTCAGAAAGCCCAGGACCATGTTGGAATTCAACTGCCACATCCAATGGGGCACAAGTGTAAAAGAGGTTGCATCACCACACCCACTTGAGTGTGTGTGGTCATGTGTATCATGCTATTTTGGAAAAGAATACATGCAATGTTGGTCCAATAAGTGTGAAATCATGGACAGAACACCCAGAACGATGTTGGAATACAACTGTCACATGAAATGGAGCACCAGTGTGACATAAGTTGCACCACCACACCCACTTGAGTGTGTGTGTGTCTATGTGGTTCATTATGGTTTGGAAAAGAACACATACTATGACACTCCAATATGTATCAAACCATGGGTAGAAAGCATAGGAACATGTTGAAATGCAACTTCCTCATGCAATGATGCACCAGTGTCAAAGAGGTTGCATCGGCACACCCACTTGAGTGTGTGTGATCGTGTGGATCATTGTGGTTTGGAAAGGAACACATGCAATGCCACTCCAATATGTGTCAGACCATGGTTAGAAAGCCTAGGAACATTAATGGAATTCAACTGCCACATGCAATGGAGCACCAGTTTGACATAAGTTCCATCACCACACCCAATTGTGTGTGTGTGGTCATGTGGATCATTGTGGTTTGGAAAATAACACATGCAATGTCACTCCAATATGTGTGAAAGCATGGACAGAAATCCCCGGAAGATGTTGGAATTGAACTCCCACATGCAATGGAGCGCTTGTGTGACATAAGTTGCATCACTACACCCACTTGAGTGTGTGTGGCCATATGAATTATTGTGGTTTGGAAAACAACACATTCAATGTCACTCCAATATGTGTAAAACCATAGTCAGAAAGCCGATCTTGGAATGCAGCTACCACATGCAATGGAGCACTAGTGTGAAAGAGGTTGCATCACCACACCCACTTGAGTATGTGTGGCCATGTGGATAATTGTTTATTGGAAAAGAACACATGCAATGACACTCCAATATGTGTCAAACAATGGTCACAAAGCTTAGGAACATGTTGGAAGTCAACTGCCACATGCAATGGAGCACTAGTGTGACATAAGTTGCATCACCACACCCACTTGAGTGTGTGTGGCCATGTGGATCATTGTGGTTTGGAAAAGAACACATGCAATGACACTTCAATTTGTGTCAAACCATGGTCAGAAAGCCTAGGAACATGTTGGAATTGAACTGCCACATGTAATGGGGGCACAAGTGTGAAAGAGGTTGCATCACCACATCCACTTGAGTGTGTGTGCCCATGTGGATCATTGTGTTTTGGAAAAGAACACATGCAATCACACTCCAATATGTGTCAAACCATGGTCACAAAGCCTAGGAACATGTTGGAATTCAACTGCCAAATGCAATGGAGCACTAGTGTGACATAGGTCGCATCACCACACCCACTTGAGTGTGTGTGTCCATTTGGATCATTGGGGTTTGGAAAAAACACATGCAATGACAATTCAATATGTGTCAAACCATGGGCATAAAGCCCATGAACATGTTGGAATTCATCTTCCACATGCAATGGAGCACCAGTGTAAAAGAGGTTGCAGCACCACACTCACCTGAGTGTGTGCCTATGTGGATCATTGTAGTTTGGAAAAGAACACATGCAATCACGCTCCAATATGAGTCAAACCATCATCAAAGAGCCTAGGAACATGTTGGAATGCAACTGCCACATGCAATGGTGCTCCAGTTTGACATAAGTTGCATCACCCCACCCACTTGAGTGTGTGTGGAATGTGAATCATTGTTGTTTGGAAAATAACACATGCAATGACACTCCAATATGTGTTAAACCATGGACAGAAATCTCAGGAACATGTTGGAATTCAAGTCCCACATCCAATTGAGCGCTAGTGTGACATAAGTTGCATCACCACACCCACTTGAGTGTATGTGGCCATATGAATTATTGTGGTTTGGAAAACAACACATTCAATGTCACTCCAATATGTGTAAAACCATGGTCAGAAAGCCCATGTTGGAATGCAGCTACCACATGCAATGGAGCACTAGTGTGAAAGAGGTTGCATCACCACACCCACTTGAGTATGTGTGGCCATGTGGATAATTGTTTATTGGAAAAGAACACATGCAATGACACTCCAATATGTGTCAAACAATGGTCACAAAGCTTAGGAACATGTTGGAAGTCAACTGCCACATGCAATGCAGCACTAGTGTGAGATAAGTTGCATCACCACACCCACTTGAGTGTGTGTGGCCATGTGGATCATTGTGGTTTGGAAAGAACACATGCAATGAAACTTCAATTTGTGTCAAACCATGGTCAGAAAGCCTAGGAACATGTTGGAATTCAACTGCCACATGCAATGGGGGCACAAGTGTGAAAGAGGTTGCATCACCACATCCACTTGAGTGTGTGTGCCCATGAGGATCATTGTGTTTTGGAAAAGAACACATGCAATCACACTCCAATATGTGTCAAACCATGGTCACAAAGCCTAGGAACATGTTGGAATTCCACTGCCAAATGCAATGGAGCACTAGTGTGACATAGGTCGCATCACCACACCCACTTGAGCGTGTGTGTCCATTTGGATCATTGGGGTTTGGAAAAAACACATGCAATGACAATTCAATATGTGTCAAACCATGCGCATAAAGCCCATGAACATGTTGGAATGCATCTTCCACATGCAATGGAGCACCAGTGTAAAAGAGGTTGCATCACCACACTCACCTGAGTGTGTGCCTATGTGGATCATTGTGGTTTGGAAAAGAACACATGCAATCACGCTCCAATATGAGTCAAACCATCATCAAAGAGCCTAGGAACATGTTGGAATGCAACTGCCACATGCAATGGTGCTCTAGTTTGACATAAGTTGCATCACCCCACCCACTTGAGTGTGTGTGGAATGTGAATCATTGTTGTTTGGAAAATAACACATGCAATGACACTCCAATATGTGTCAAACCACGGACAGAAATCTCAGGAACATGTTGGAATTCAACTCCCACATGCGAGTGAGCGCTAGTGTGACATAAGTTGCATCACCACACCCACTTGAGTGTATGTGGCCATATGAATTATTGTGGTTTGGAAAATAACACATTCAATGTCACTCCAATATGTGTAAAACCATGGTCAGAAAGCCCATGTTGGAATGCAGCTACCACATGCAATGGAGCACTAGTGTGAAAGAGGTTGCATCACCACACCCACTTGAGTATGTGTGGCCATGTGGATCATTTTTTATTGGAAAAGAACACATGCAATGACACTCCAATATGTGTCAAACAATGGTCACAAAGCTTAGGAACATGTTGGAAGTCAACTGCCACAGGCAATGGAGCACTAGTGTGACATAAGTTGTATCACCACACTCGCTCGAGTGTGTGTGGCCATGTGGATCATTGTGGTTTGGAAAAGAACACATCCAATGACACTTCAATTTGTGTCAAACCATGGTCAGAAAGCCTAGGAACATGTTGGAATTCAAATGCCACATGCAATGGGGGCACAAGTGTGAAACAGGTTGCATCGCCACATCCACATGAGTGTGTGTGCCCATGTGGATCATTGTGTTTTGGAAAAGAACACATGCAATCACACTCCAATATGTGTCAAACCATGGTCACAAAGCCTAGGAACATGTTGGAATTCAACTGCCAAATGCAATGGAGCACTAGTGTGACATAGGTCGCATCACCACACCCACTTGAGCGTGTGGTCATGTGGATCATTGTGGTTTGGAAAATAACACATACTATGACACTCCAATATGTGTCAAACCATGGGCATAAAGCCCATGAACATGTTGGAATGCATCTTCCACATGCAATGGAGCACCAGTGTAAAACAGGTTGCATCACCACACTCACTTGAGTGTGTGCCTATGTGGATCATTGTGGTTTGGAAAAGAACACATGCAATCACGCTCCAATATGAGTCAAACCATCATCAAAGAGCCTAGGAACATGTTGGAATGCAACTGCCACATGCAATGGTGCTCTAGTTTGACATAAGTTGCATCACCCCACCCACTTGAGTGTGTGTGGAATGTGAATCATTGTTGTTTGGAAAATAACACATGCAATGACACTCCAATATGTGTTAAACCATGGACAGAAATCTCAGGAACATGTTGGAATTCAAGTCCCACATCCAATTGAGCGCTAGTGTGACATAAGTTGCATCACCACACCCACTTGAGTGTATGTGGCCATATGAATTATTGTGGTTTGGAAAACAACACATTCAATGTCACTCCAATATGTGTAAAACCATGGTCAGAAAGCCCATGTTGGAATGCACCTACCACATGCAATGGAGCACTAGTGTGAAAGAGGTTGCATCACCACACCCACTTGAGTATGTGTGGCCATGTGGATAATTGTTTATTGGAAAAGAACACATGCAATGACACTCCAATATGTGTCAAACAATGGTCACAAAGCTTAGGAACATGTTGGAAGTCAACTGCCACATGCAATGGAGCACTAGTGTGATATAAGTTGCATCACCACGCTCGCTCGAGTGTGTGTGGCCATGTGGATCATTGTGGTTTGGAAAAGAACACATCCAATGACACTTCAATTTGTGTCAAACCATGGGCATAAAGCCCATGAACATGTTGGAATTCATCTTCCACATGCAATGGAGCACCAGTGTAAAAGAGGTTGCAGCACCACACTCACTTGAGTGTGTGCCTATGTGGATCATTGTAGTTTGGAAAAGAACACATGCAATCACGCTCCAATATGAGTCAAACCATCATCAAAGAGTCTAGGAACATGTTGGAATGCAACTGCCACATGCAATGGTGCTCCAGTTTGACATAAGTTGCATCACCCCACCCACTTGAGTGTGTGTGGAATGTGAATCATTGTTGTTTCGAAAATAACACATGCAATGACACTCCAATATGTGTCAAACCACGGACAGAAATCTCAGGAACATGTTGGAATTCAACTCCCACATGCAATTGAGCGCTAGTGTGACATAAGTTGCATCACCACACCCACTTGAGTGTATGTGGCCATATGAATTATTGTGGTTTGGAAAACAACACATTCAATGTCACTCCAATATGTGTAAAACCATGGTCAGAAAGCCCATGTTGGAATGCAGCTACCACATGCAATGGAGCACTAGTGTGAAAGAGGTTGCATCACCACACCCACTTGAGTATGTGTGGCCATGTGGATAATTGTTTATTGGAAAAGAACACATGCAATGACACTCCAATATGTGTCAAACAATGGTCACAAAGCTTAGGAACATGTTGGAAGTCAACTGCCACATGCAATGGAGCACTAGTGTGAGATAAGTTGCATCACCACACCCACTTGAGTGTGTGTGGCCATGTGGATCATTGTGGTTTGGAAAGAACACATGCAATGAAACTTCAATTTGTGTCAAACCATGGTCAGAAAGCCTAGGAACATGTTGGAATTCAACTGCCACATGCAATGGGGGCACAAGTGTGAAAGAGGTTGCATCACCACATCCACTTGAGTGTGTGTGCCCATGAGGATCATTGTGTTTTGGAAAAGAACACATGCAATCACACTCCAATATGTGTCAAACCATGGTCACAAAGCCTAGGAACATGTTGGAATTCCACTGCCAAATGCAATGGAGCACTAGTGTGACATAGGTCGCATCACCACACCCACTTGAGCGTGTGTGTCCATTTGGATCATTGGGGTTTGGAAAAAACACATGCAATGACAATTCAATATGTGTCAAACCATGCGCATAAAGCCCATGAACATGTTGGAATGCATCTTCCACATGCAATGGAGCACCAGTGTAAAAGAGGTTGCATCACCACACTCACCTGAGTGTGTGCCTATGTGGATCATTGTGGTTTGGAAAAGAACACATGCAATCACGCTCCAATATGAGTCAAACCATCATCAAAGAGCCTAGGAACATGTTGGAATGCAACTCCCACATGCAATGGTGCTCTAGTTTGACATAAGTTGCATCACCCCACCCACTTGAGTGTGTGTGGAATGTGAATCATTGTTGTTTGGAAAATAACACATGCAATGACACTCCAATATGTGTCAAACCACGGACAGAAATCTCAGGAACATGTTGGAATTCAACTCCCACATGCGAGTGAGCGCTAGTGTGACATAAGTTGCATCACCACACCCACTTGAGTGTATGTGGCCATATGAATTATTGTGGTTTGGAAAATAACACATTCAATGTCACTCCAATATGTGTAAAACCATGGTCAGAAAGCCCATGTTGGAATGCAGCTACCACATGCAATGGAGCACTAGTGTGAAAGAGGTTGCATCACCACACCCACTTGAGTATGTGTGGCCATGTGGATCATTTTTTATTGGAAAAGAACACATGCAATGACACTCCAATATGTGTCAAACAATGGTCACAAAGCTTAGGAACATGTTGGAAGTCAACTGCCACAGGCAATGGAGCACTAGTGTGACATAAGTTGCATCACCACACTCGCTCGAGTGTGTGTGGCCATGTGGATCATTGTGGTTTGGAAAAGAACACATCCAATGACACTTCAATTTGTGTCAAACCATGGTCAGAAAGCCTAGGAACATGTTGGAATTCAAATGCCACATGCAATGGGGGCACAAGTGTGAAACAGGTTGCATCGCCACATCCACATGAGTGTGTGTGCCCATGTGGATCATTGTGTTTTGGAAAAGAACACATGCAATCACACTCCAATATGTGTCAAACCTTGGTCACAAAGCCTAGGAACATGTTGGAATTCAACTGCCAAATGCAATGGAGCACTAGTGTGACATAGGTCGCATCACCACACCCACTTGAGCGTGTGGTCATGTGGATCATTGTGGTTTGGAAAATAACACATACTATGACACTCCAATATGTGTCAAACCATGGGCATAAAGCCCATGAACATGTTGGAATGCATCTTCCACATGCAATGGAGCACCAGTGTAAAACAGGTTGCATCACCACACTCACTTGAGTGTGTGCCTATGTGGATCATTGTGGTTTGGAAAAGAACACATGCAATCACGCTCCAATATGAGTCAAACCATCATCAAAGAGCCTAGGAACATGTTGGAATGCAACTGCCACATGCAATGGTGCTCCAGTTTGACATAAGTTGCATCACCCCACCCACTTGAGTGTGTGTGGAATGTGAATCATTGTTGTTTGGAAAATAACACATGCAATGACACTCCAATATGTGTTAAACCATGGACAGAAATCTCAGGAACATGTTGGAATTCAAGTCCCACATCCAATTGAGCGCTAGTGTGACATAAGTTGCATCACCACACCCACTTGAGTGTATGTGGCCATATGAATTATTGTGGTTTGGAAAACAACACATTCAATGTCACTCCAATATGTGTAAAACCATGGTCAGAAAGCCCATGTTGGAATGCACCTACCACATGCAATGGAGCACTAGTGTGAAAGAGGTTGCATCACCACACCCACTTGAGTATGTGTGGCCATGTGGATAATTGTTTATTGGAAAAGAACACATGCAATGACACTCCAATATGTGTCAAACAATGGTCACAAAGCTTAGGAACATGTTGGAAGTCAACTGCCACATGCAATGGAGCACTAGTGTGATATAAGTTGCATCACCACACTCGCTCGAGTGTGTGTGGCCATGTGGATCATTGTGGTTTGGAAAAGAACACATCCAATGACACTTCAATTTGTGTCAAACCATGGGCATAAAGCCCATGAACATGTTGGAATTCATCTTCCACATGCAATGGAGCACCAGTGTAAAAGAGGTTGCAGCACCACACTCACTTGAGTGTGTGCCTATGTGGATCATTGTAGTTTGGAAAAGAACACATGCAATCACGCTCCAATATGAGTCAAACCATCATCAAAGAGTCTAGGAACATGTTGGAATGCAACTGCCACATGCAATGGTGCTCCAGTTTGACATAAGTTGCATCACCCCACCCACTTGAGTGTGTGTGGAATGTGAATCATTGTTGTTTCGAAAATAACACATGCAATGACACTCCAATATGTGTCAAACCACGGACAGAAATCTCAGGAACATGTTGGAATTCAACTCCCACATGCAATTGAGCGCTAGTGTGACATAAGTTGCATCACCACACCCACTTGAGTGTATGTGGCCATATGAATTATTGTGGTTTGGAAAACAACACATTCAATGTCACTCCAATATGTGTAAAACCATGGTCAGAAAGCCCATGTTGGAATGCAGCTACCACATGCAATGGAGCACTAGTGTGAAAGAGGTTGCATCACCACACCCACTTGAGTATGTGTGGCCATGTGGATAATTGTTTATTGGAAAAGAACACATGCAATGACACTCCAATATGTGTCAAACAATGGTCACAAAGCTTAGGAACATGTTGGAAGTCAACTGCCACATGCAATGGAGCACTAGTGTGAGATAAGTTGCATCACCACACCCACTTGAGTGTGTGTGGCCATGTGGATCATTGTGGTTTGGAAAGAACACATGCAATGAAACTTCAATTTGTGTCAAACCATGGTCAGAAAGCCTAGGAACATGTTGGAATTCAACTGCCACATGCAATGGGGGCACAAGTGTGAAAGAGGTTGCATCACCACATCCACTTGAATGTGTGTGCCCATGAGGATCATTGTGTTTTGGAAAAGAACACATGCAATCACACTCCAATATGTGTCAAACCATGGTCACAAAGCCTAGGAACATGTTGGAATTCCACTGCCAAATGCAATGGAGCACTAGTGTGACATAGGTCGCATCACCACACCCACTTGAGCGTGTGTGTCCATTTGGATCATTGGGGTTTGGAAAAAACACATGCAATGACAATTCAATATGTGTCAAACCATGCGCATAAAGCCCATGAACATGTTGGAATGCATCTTCCACATGCAATGGAGCACCAGTGTAAAAGAGGTTGCATCACCACACTCACCTGAGTGTGTGCCTATGTGGATCATTGTGGTTTGGAAAAGAACACATGCAATCACGCTCCAATATGAGTCAAACCATCATCAAAGAGCCTAGGAACATGTTGGAATGCAACTGCCACATGCAATGGTGCTCTAGTTTGACATAAGTTGCATCACCCCACCCACTTGAGTGTGTGTGGAATGTGAATCATTGTTGTTTGGAAAATAACACATGCAATGACACTCCAATATGTGTCAAACCACGGATAGAAATCTCAGGAACATGTTGGAATTCAACTCCCACATGCGAGTGAGCGCTAGTGTGACATAAGTTGCATCACCACACCCACTTGAGTGTATGTGGCCATATGAATTATTGTGGTTTGCAAAATAACACATTCAATGTCACTCCAATATGTGTAAAACCATGGTCAGAAAGCCCATGTTGGAATGCAGCTACCACATGCAATGGAGCACTAGTGTGAAAGAGGTTGCATCACCACACCCACTTGAGTATGTGTGGCCATGTGGATCATTTTTTATTGGAAAAGAACACATGCAATGACACTCCAATATGTGTCAAACAATGGTCACAAAGCTTAGGAACATGTTGGAAGTCAACTGCCACAGGCAATGGAGCACTAGTGTGACATAAGTTGCATCACCACACTCGCTCGAGTGTGTGTGGCCATGTGGATCATTGTGGTTTGGAAAAGAACACATCCAATGACACTTCAATTTGTGTCAAACCATGGTCAGAAAGCCTAGGAACATGTTGGAATTCAAATGCCACATGCAATGGGGGCACAAGTGTGAAACAGGTTGCATCGCCACATCCACATGAGTGTGTGTGCCCATGTGGATCATTGTGTTTTGGAAAAGAACACATGCAATCACACTCCAATATGTGTCAAACCATGGTCACAAAGCCTAGGAACATGTTGGAATTCAACTGCCAAATGCAATGGAGCACTAGTGTGACATAGGTCGCATCACCACACCCACTTGAGCGTGTGGTCATGTGGATCATTGTGGTTTGGAAAATAACACATACTATGACACTCCAATATGTGTCAAACCATGGGCATAAAGCCCATGAACATGTTGGAATGCATCTTCCACATGCAATGGAGCACCAGTGTAAAACAGGTTGCATCACCACACTCACTTGAGTGTGTGCCTATGTGGATCATTGTGGTTTGGAAAAGAACACATGCAATCACGCTCCAATATGAGTCAAACCATCATCAAAGAGCCTAGGAACATGTTGGAATGCAACTGCCACATGCAATGGTGCTCCAGTTTGACATAAGTTGCATCACCCCACCCACTTGAGTGTGTGTGGAATGTGAATCATTGTTGTTTGGAAAATAACACATGCAATGACACTCCAATATGTGTTAAACCATGGACAGAAATCTCAGGAACATGTTGGAATTCAAGTCCCACATCCAATTGAGCGCTAGTGTGACATAAGTTGCATCACCACACCCACTTGAGTGTATGTGGCCATATGAATTATTGTGGTTTGGAAAACAACACATTCAATGTCACTCCAATATGTGTAAAACCATGGTCAGAAAGCCCATGTTGGAATGCACCTACCACATGCAATGGAGCACTAGTGTGAAAGAGGTTGCATCACCACACCCACTTGAGTATGTGTGGCCATGTGGATCATTTTTTATTGGAAAAGAACACATGCAATGACACTCCAATATGTGTCAAACAATGGTCACAAAGCTTAGGAACATGTTGGAATTCAACTGCCAAATGCAATGGAGCACTAGTGTGACATAGGTCGCATCACCACACCCACTTGAGCGTGTGGTCATTTGGATCATTGTGGTTTGAAAAATAACACATACTATGACACTCCAATATGTCTCAAACCTTGGTCAGAAACCCCAGGACCATGTGGGAATTCAACTGCCACATCCAATGTAGCACAAGTGTGAAAGAGGTTGCATCACCACACACACTTGAGTGTGTGTGGTCATGTGTATCATTCTGTTTTGGAAAAGAATACATGCAATGTTGCTCCAATAAGTGTGAAACCATGGACAGAAAACCCAGAACGATGTTGGAATACAACTGTCACATGAAATGGAGCACCAGTGTGACATAAGTTGCACCACCACACCCACTTGAGTGTGTGTGTGTCTATGTGGTTCATTATGGTTTGGAAAAGAACACATACTATGGCACTCCAATATGTATCAAACCATGGGTAGAAAGCATAGGAACATGTTGAATGCAGCTTCCTCATGCAATGATGCACCAGTGTCAAAGAGGTTGCATCGGCACACCCACTTGAGTGTGTGTGATCGTGTGGATCATTGTGGTTTGGAAAGGAACACATGCAATGCCACTCCAATATGGGTCAAACCATGGTTAGAAAGCCTAGGAACATTAATGGAATTCAACTACCACATGCAATGGAGCACCAGTTTGACATAAGTTCCATCACCACACCCAATTGTGTGTGTGTGTGGTCATGTGGTTCATTGTGGTTTGGAAAAGAACACATGCAATGTCACTCCAATATGTGTGAAAGCAAGGACAGAAAGCCCTGGAAGAAGTTGGAATTGAACTCCCACATGCAATGGAGCGCTAGTGTGACATAAGTTGCATCACCACACCCACTTGAGTGTGTGTGGCCATATGAATTATTGTGGTTTGGAAAACAACACATTCAATGTCACTCCAATATGTGTAAAACCATGGTCAGAAAGTTCATGTTGGAATGCAGCTACCACATGCAATGGAGCACTAGTGTGAAAGAGGTTGCATCACCACACCGACTTGAGTATGTGTGGCCATGTGGATCATTGTTTATTGGAAAAGAACACATGCAATGACACTCCAATATGTGTCAAATAATGGTCACAAAGCTTAGGAACATGTTGGAAGTCAACTGGCACATGCAATGGAGCACTAGTGTGACATAAGTTGCGTCACCACACCCACTCGACTCTGTGTGGCCATGTGGATCATTGTGGTTTGGAAAAGAACACATGCAATGACACTTCAATTTGTGTCAAACCATGGTCAGAAAGCCCAGGAACATGTTGGAATTCAACTACCACATGCAATGGGAGCAAAAGTGTGAAAGAGGTTGCATCACCACATCCACTTGAGTGTGTGTGCCCATGTGGATCATTGTGTTTTGGAAAAGAACACATGCAATCACACTCCAATATCTGTCAAACCATGGTCACAAAGCCTAGGAACATGTTGGAATTCAACTGCCAAATGCAATGGAGCACTAGTGTGACATATGTTGCATCACCACACCCACTTGAGTGTGTGTGTCCATTTGGATCATTGGGGATTGGAAAAAACACATGCACTTACAATTCAATATGTGTCAAACCATGGGCATAAAGCCCATGAACATGTTGGAATTGCATCTTCCACATGCAATGGAGCACCAGTGTAAAAGAGGTTGGATCACCACACTCACTTGAGTGTGTGCCCATGTGGATCATTGTGGTTTGGAATGGAACACATGCAATCACGCTCCAATATGTGTCAAACCATCATCAAAGAGCCTAGGAACATGTTGGAATGCAACTGCCACATGCAATGGTGCTCCAGTTTGACATAAGTTGCATCACCGCACCCACTTGAGTGTGTGTGGAATGTGAATCATTGTTGTTTGGAAAATAACACATGCAATGACACTCCAATATGTGTCAAACCATGGACAGAAATCTTAGGAACATGTTGGAATTCAACTGCCACATGCAATGGAGCTCCAGTGTGAAAGATGTTACATCACCACACCCACTTGAGTGTGTGTGGCCATGTGGGTCATTGTGGTTTGGAAAAGAACGCATGCAATCACACCCCAGTATGTGTAAACCCATGGTCAGAAAGCCCAGGAACATGTTGGAATTAAAATGCCACATGCAATGGACTACCAATGTGAAGTAGGTTGCATCACCACACGCACTTGAGTACGTGTGTCCATGTGGATAATTGTGGTTTGGAAAATACCACATGCAATGACACTCCAATATGTGTCAAACCATGGTCAGAAAGCCCATGAATATGTTGGAATTCAATTACCGCATTAAATGGAGCACTAGTGTGAACGAGGTTGCATCAACACACCCAATTGTGTGTTTGTGACAATTTGGATCATTGTGGTTTGGAAAAGAACACATGCAATGACACTCCAATATGTGTCAAACCATTGTCAGAAAGCTGAGGAACATGTTGGAATTGAAGTGCCACATCCAATGCAGCACCAGTTTAACATAAGTTGCGTCACCACGCCCACTTGAGTGTGTGTGGCCATGTGGATCGTTGTGGTTTGCAAAAGAACACATGCAATTACACTCCAATATGTGTTAAACCTTGGTCAAAAAGCCCAGGAACATGTTGGAATTCAACTGCTACATGAATTGGAACACCTGTTTGACATAAGTTGCATCACCATACCCACTTGAGTGTGTGGTCATGTGGATCATTGTGGCTTGGAAAAGAACACATGAAATGACACTCCAATATATGTCAAACCTTGGTCAGAAAGCCAAGGAACATGTTGAAATTCAACTGTCAGATGCAATGGAGCACCTGTTTGACATAAGTTGCATCACCACACCGACTTGAGTGTGTGTGGTCATGTGGATCAATCTGTTTTGAAAAGAATACACGCAATGTTGCTCCAATACATGTGAAACCATGAAAATAATGCCCGAGAAGATGTTGGAATTCAACTTCCACATAAAATGGAGTGACAGTGTGACATAAGTTTCATCACCACACCACTTTAGTGTGTGTGTCTATGTGGGTCATTATGGTTTGGAAAAGAACACATACTATGACACTCCAATATGTGTCAAACCATGGGTACAAAGCCTAGGAACATGTTGAAATGCAATTGCCACATGCAATGGAGCATCAATGTTAAATAGGTTGCATCACCACACCCACTTGAGTGTGTATGATCATGTGGATCATTGTGGTTTGGAAAGGAACACATGCATGCCACTCCATTATGTATCAAACCATGGTTAGAAAGCCTATGAACATGTTGGAATTCAACTACCACATGCAATGGAGCACGAGTTTAACATAAGTTGTATCACCACACCAAATGGAGTGTATGTGGTCATGTGGATCAATGTGGTTTCAAAAATAACACATGCAATGTCACTCCAACATGTGTCAAAGCATGGACAAAAAGCACCAGAAGATATTGGAATTTAACTGCCACATGCAATGGAGCGCCAGTGTGACATAAGTTGCATCACCACACCTACTTGAGTCTGTGTGGCCATTTGAAATATTGTGGTTTGGAAAAGAACACATTCAATGACACTCCAATATGTGTCAAACCATGGTCAGAAAGCCCATGTTGGAATGCAGCTGCCACATGCAATGGAGCACTAGTATGAAAGAGCTTGCATCACCACACCCACTTGAGTGTGTGTGTCCATGTGGATCATTGTGGTTTGCAAAAGAACAGATGCAATGACAGTCCAATATATATCAAACCATGGTCAGAAAGCCCAGGAACATGTTGGAATTCAACTCCCACATGTAATGAAGCACCTGTTTGACATAAGTTGCATCACCACACCCACTTGAGTGTGTAGTCATGTGGATGATTGCGGTTTGGAAAATAATACATGCAATGTCACTCCAATATGTGTCAAACTGTCACATCCCAAGATTTTAGAAATTGGGACTAGAAAAGAATTTTTTCATTTGCATGTCATTCATGATCATTGCATTGCATATTGGCATCATAAAAAATTCTCAAATATAAATAAAGACCTAAAACCCTAAATTCTATGTCCCACTTTATGCCTAAAGAGAATTAATTAGGATAAAACCCATCATTGCTAAAACATAAATATTACTAAACATTAGCCTAATATGATCTATTGAATATCAAAAAAAATTAGAAACAATTTTCAAGTCATTTGGATTTAGTATGGAAAAGTTATTGAATAAATAGTAAAACTGAAAAAGGAAAATAATAAAAAAATAACTACCCAATCGGGCTACCCTGCAGCCCAGCCCGCCCTAGCTTTGTGCCGCTAGTTTAAGGTGCCTAGAAAAATTCGTGAATACTGATGTAGTTTTAGGACAGATTTTGTCTATTGCTTTTAAGATTGTAGGTTCACCCCCAAACAAAATTAATTAAAATAAACATCTTTGTTGATGGTATGCCACTGAAACAAAACATCTGGAACATAAACAAAACTATTTTGTATTGAGTGTTGTTTGTAATGATTGTTGGCTTGTGTGTCAATTGATTATTTCATATAGTTATGGGTAGTAATACTTATCTATTCTTTCTATCTATAAATCATCTATGCTATCCCAAATAGATGTCGCCTCATTATCAACCCACTGCGATGGAGCAGTTGATAGTACCACAGTCACAACTAGCGCAAGTGGTGGCTCTGTTCATAGCAAACAACAACAACAATGGGAACAACGACAATGGCAACAACAACCCACCCCAAGTGGATGCACTCACTAGGTTTTTGAACTGAGGCCTGCAAAATTCTCAAGTGCACCTAAGCCTATGATAGCACTTGATTGGCTTCGCTCAGTGAATAAGGACTTAGTATCAGTTGCATGCACAGACGAGGAGAAAGTAAGATTTGCTACTCACTTACTTGAAGGACAAGCAGCTACTTGGCGGGATAGTTTTCAGATCACCCACCCCATTAGTACTGTCACCTGGGAGATGTTTGAGGGAGGATTCAAAACAAACCATGTCTCGTCTGGAGTTATGATCGTGAAGTGAAGGTAATTCTGTGACCTACACCAGAATAATCGCACTGTCTTAGAGTATATAGAAGAATTCACCAATTTGTCTCGCTATGCTCCGGAAGATTTGGACATAGATGATAAAAGGAAAGATAGGTTTCTAGATGGACTGAGTGACGATATTTCTGTTTAGATTTCAGTAGTTTACACTCCCACTTTCTAGGATCTGATGGACAAAGCTAGAATTCTAGGAGAAAAGTCAAATCAAGTTGAGAAGCGCAAGAGGAAGCATAAGAACAACTACAACCTAGGATCATGTCGGAAGATCTGTACATTCCATGATGGGAATGGAAGTTCTGAACATCACATGCATGAAGGCAATGGATACAATGACCATGATGGTATTGGACATCATCACCGAGAAGGAAATGGATGCAACCATAATGTCCACATGAGTCTAAACAACCGCAACTCTGAAAGAGGGAATGATCATAACCATGGAGACAACAATGGTGAATCCCACAAAACCAATCTCGTTAGGAAGGACATAAGCAAGGTTGGATGTTTAAAATGCAAGTAGAAGGGACACTATTCGAGAGACTGCCCTGAGAAGAAGAACAACAAGATTGATGGCTACAAGCCAAACCCATTTCAGAAGGGACATGTTAACCATGTTAATGCGGAGGAAGTTCAGAGGGAACCTGATGTTGTGATTGGTACGTTCTAGCTCAATACCTTTACAACACTCATTCTATTTGATGATGGAGCATCACATTCGTTTATATCAAGGGAATTTGTGGATAGAAACAAAATTCCAACTAAAACCATTAACAAGCCCACCAGAATAAGTACTCCTAATGGAGAAGTGGTAGCAACTTTCAGTTGTCATCAATTGAACCTAAATATGTGGGCATAAAACTTTCCCACTAACTTGAATGTGTTGGAATAACAAGGCTTGGATGTAACTCTAGGCAAGGATTGGATGTAACTCTAGGAAAAGAACACATGTAATGTCACTCCAATATGTGTCAAAGCATGGACAGAAATCCCCGGAAGATGTTGGAATTCAACTCCCACATGCAATGGAGCGCTAGTGTGACATAAGTTGCATCACCACACCAACTTGAGTGTGTGTGGACATGTAAATCATTGTGGTTTGGAAAATGTTGGAAACTCCAATATGTGTCAAACCATGGTCAGAAATCTTAGGTAACATGTTGGACAACTGCCAGATGCAATGGAGCACTAGTTTGAGATAAGTTGCATCACCACACCCACTTGAGTGTGTGTGGTCATGTGGATAATTGTGGTTTGGAAAAGAACACATGCAATGACACTCCAATATGTGTCAAACCATGGTTAGAAAGCCCAGGAATATGCTGGAATTCAACTGCCACATGCAATGGAACACCGGTGTGAAAGAGGTCGCATCACCAGACCCACTTGAGTGTGTGTGTCCATGTGGATCATTGTGGTTTCGAAAAGAACGCATGCAATCACACACCAGTATGTGTAAAGCCATGGTCAGAAAGTCCAGGAACATGTTGGAATTCAAATGCCACATGCAATGGACTACTAATGTGAAATAGGTTGCATCACCACACGCACTAGAGTATGTGTGGCCATGTGAATCATTGTGGTTTGGAAAAGATCACATGCAATGACACTCCAATATGTGTCAAACCATGGTCAGAAAGCCCATGAACATGTTGGAATTGAACTGCCGCATGAAATGGAGCACTAGTGTGAAAGAGGTTGCGTCACCACACCCAATTGAGTGTTTGTGGCAATTTGGATCATTGTGGTTCGGAAAAGTACAGATGCAATGACACTCCAATATGTATCAAACCATTGACAGAAAGACCAGGAACATATTGGAATTCAACTGCCACATCCAATGGAGCACCAGTTTGACATAAGTTGCATCACCACGCCCACTTAAGTGTGTGTGGCCATGTGGATCATTGTGGTTTGCAAAAGAACACATGTAATGACACTCCAATATGTGTCAAACCTTGTTCAAAAAGCCCAGGAACATGTTGGAATTCAACTGCCACATGAATTGGAACACATGTTTGACATAAGTTGCATCACCATACCCACTTGAGTGTGTGGTCATGTGGATTATTGTGGTTTGAAAAAGAACACATACTACGACACTCCAATATGTGTCAAACCTTGGTTAGAAACCCCAGGACGATGTTGGAATTCAACTTCCACATGCAATGGAGCACCTGTTTGGACAAGAATACATGCAATGTCGCTCCAATATGTGTGAAACCATTGACAGAAAGCCCGGGAAGATGTTGGAATTCAACTGCCACATGAAATGGAGCACCAATGTGACATAAGTTGCACCACCATATCCACTTGAGTGTGTGTGTGTCTATGTGGCTCATTATGGTTAGGAAAAGAACACATACTATGACATTCCAATATGTATCAAACCATGGGTACAAAGCCTAGGAACATGTTGAAATGCAACTGCCACATGCAATGGAGCACCAGTCTGAAAGAGGTTGCATCATCACACCTACTTGAGTGTGTGTGATTGTGTGGATCATTGTGGTTTGGAAAGGAACATATGCAATGCCCTCCAATATGTGTCAAACCATGGTTAGAAAGCCTAGGAACATGTTGGACTTCAACTGCCACATACAATGGTGCACCATTTTGACATAAGTTCCATCACCACACCCAATTGAGTGTGTGTGGTCATGTGGATCATTGTGGTTTGGAAAAGAACACATGCAATGTCACTCCAATATGTGTCAAAGCATGGACAGAAAGCGCCGGAAGATGTTGGAATTCAACTCCCACATGCAATGGAGCGCTAGTGTGACATAAGTTGCATTAGCAGACCCACTTGAGTGTGTGTGGCCATTTGAATTATTGTGGTTTGGAAAATAACACATTCAATGACACTCCAATATGTGTCAAACCATGGTCAGAAAGCCCATGTTGGAATGCAGCTACCACATGCAATGGAACACTAATGTGAAAGAGGTTGAATCACCACACCCACTTGAGTGTGTGTATCCATGTCGATCATTGTGGATTGGAAAAGAACGCATGCAATGACACTCCAATATGTGTCAAACAATGGCCACAAAGCCTAGGAACATGTTGGAATTCAACTACCACGTGCAATGGAGCACTAGTTTTACATAAGTTGCATCACCGCACCCACTTGAGTGTGTGTGTGTCCTTGTGGATCATTGTGGTTTGGAAAAGAACACATGCAATGACACTTCAATATGTGTCAAACCATGGCCAGAAAGCCCAGGAACATGTTGGAATTCAACTGCCACATGCAATGGGGCACCCGTGTGAAAGAGGTTGCATCACCACACCCACTTGAGTGTGTGTGGCCATCTGGATCATTGTGTTTTGGAGAACAACACATGTAATGACAGTCCAATATGTGTCAAACCATGGTCACAAAGCCTAGGAACATGTTGGAATTAATCTACCACATGCAATGGAGCACTAGTGTGACATATGTTGCATCACCAAACCCACTTGAGTGTGTGTGGCCATTTGGATCATTGTGGTTTGGAAAAGAACACATGCAATGCGAATTCAATATGTGTCAAACCATGGGCATAAATCCTAGGAAGATGTTGGAATGTAACTTCCAGATGCAATGGAGCACCAGTGTGAAACAGGTTGCATCACCACACCCACTTGAGTGTGTGTCCTTGTGGATCATTGTGGTTTGGAAAAGAACACATGCAACGATGCTCCAATATGTGTAAAACCTGTTGGGGTTATAGTTTCCGGGTATCCTCACTGTGCCTCACTAACTAGGGTGGCCCTCTTCCGATTAGAGCTTTGCTTCATGGGCGGCCCAGTCAGGGAGAAGAGACGGAGACCAGTCCGTCTATGGGAACGCCTAGAAGACTTACCGACATAGGCCCATAGTGTTACTCATAGTTCAAGATGTACTCTGTAACAGACTCTTAGTCATAAGGCGGATAGATCTCTCCTGTAAACCCTAGGCCGGATATCTATATAAGCTGTCCTAGGGAAAGCCTTTAGGGCACCCTCACAATAGTCTACAATCTCAGCTCGCACAGGCGAAACCCTTGTAACCCATATCCGGCTCTACCGTATTACTGGATTGCTAGCAGGAGTAGGATCCGTCCAAAGCCGACGGATTCGAACCTAGGTAACTTGTGTGCTCACCGTCCTGGAATACCGTATGTCTCACACCCCTCTCTTCCACACACCTCGATGACCCCCTCATGGCGTACTTGTCATAAATACAATGACAATTGGCGCCCACCGTGGGGCAAGTGAGCTTCGGATCTGCATTTCGAGCGGAATCTGCAAGAATCGAAATCGGCGAGACTATCGCCGTCGGTCACATCCTCTACTCCAGTGACGTCCCTCTCATCGTTCTCGACGAGACCTGGATTCTGGCTAGGGAAGTCGTGACCACCTACACCATCATGTCTTTTGGTGAGATTGATGTTTACATCGGTTTCGCTGAACCTGCCCTACCAACCCAAGCGGTGATGGTAGAGGCAGAAGAAAATTCTGGGTCCCCCTTGTCCGCGGAGGCGGCAGAGTTCCGGATCTCAGAAATCCCTAATCCCACCCAGCCCGCACCCATTGCGGAGATAGTGGAGAAAGCTGAACCTGAAACAGATCTTGTAGTGCAAGTCGAATCTGGAGTAGATCTCCCTGGCAAGGTCGAATCCCAAACTGATCCACCCGTGGAGGTCGAAATCCAGGAAGAGCAAGAAAATAACTCTGATTCTAGCTCTAATAATACCGGAACTGATAAACCCTTCCTGAGATACACGTTGAGGCGCATGATGATGCAAGACACAAGCGTGGATGAAATTCTCGAGACCATCAGGTGTTTTGAGGAAGTCGACCGCGAGATATGCAACTACCCCAGGAGGCACACATCGGACTTTGTCAGATATGTTTGGCTCCGGATCCGGCTCTGCCGATGCTGGAGACAACGAAGACTCGGTGCTGGAGGCAATCGGAACAAGTGTCGACTTACCGACATCTTTGGATGATTCCATGACGTCGGCAGATTTCTGGAAGTTCTGCACGAAATACGAGGAGGAGCTTAACTCCACAGCTGGAGAAGAAGGAGAAGCCATGGACGAAGGATCCGGAGAAAACTCTCCTAAAACCCAGGATAACATGGATCTCGGAGATAATCTCGAGGACCAAATGGCTGAAAACACTGATACGTTGCAAACATATCCATAATTTTGATGTTTCATGCTTGGTTTTATGTACTTTCTTATGTTTTGTTCCAACTTTGGAGTACTTTCTATACACTTTCTGGACTAACCTATTACCAAGAGCCACAGTGCCAGCTGCCTATTTTCTGCTGTTTTTGGTTCCAGGAAAGTCAGAAAATGAATATTCTCGGAATTGGACGGGACAAAAGCCAAAGTCAGTTTTTCACTGAGGGTCACAGAGAGCCAGAATACGAGCCGGAGAGGGGCCAGGGGGCCGCCACACCACCTGGCCGTGCGGCCCAGCCTGGCCCGCGACAGGGGGTGGTCTGGCCGTCTCCGACACCCCCTCGGCCTCCCTTTTGCCTATAAGATGCCTCTGATACAGAAACCCTAAGTACCCGGTCAAAATTCCACAAAAGACTCTGTAGCCGCCGTCATCTCCATCCCTAGATCGGGAGGGATCTGAAGCCCTTCCCGGCATCCTGCCGGAGAGGGGAATTCACACTGGAGGCCTTCTTCATCACCATGCAAGCCTCCGGTATGATGCGTGAGTAGGTCATCTTTGGACTACGGGTCCATGTAGTAGCTAGATGGTTGGTTATCCTCCTTTGTGCTGTCTTGTTTAGATCTTGTGAGCTCCGTTCATGATCAAGATCATCTATTTGTAATTCCTATATGTTGTGTTTGCAAGGATCCGATGGAAATTGAGATGCTATTTCAGATTGATTATCGATTCTATCATGTCTTTGTTATTTGTGATCTTGCATTCTTTCCATTGTTAGTAGCTATCTTGGCCGAGTAGATGCTAGCAACTCCAAGAGTTGGTATTTATGCTCGATAGTGGGTTCATGCCTCTAGTAATCTAGGGAAGTGACAGAAATCTCTAAGGTACTAGATGTGCTATTGCTACTAGGGAGAAAACAACAATCCTTTATTTATAGAACAATCGTATTTTTTACTTTACACGCAATGCGTAATGCAATGATCAGTTGCTTGCAACTTAATACTGGAGGGGGTTCGGATGATAACTTGAAGGTGGATTATTAGTCATAGATGAAGTTGGATTATGGTCTATGTATAATGTTGTAATTCCCAATCAAGTCTCAAAGGAGTCAAGATGAGTAGTATATGCATGTATGCTTTCTCGATGTTTGTCAATTGCCCCGCTGTAATTTGTTCACCCAACATGTCATCTATCTTAAGGAGAGCCACCACTAGTGAACTATGGACCCCGGTCCTTTCTTTTATCATGAATCTACAATCAACTGTTTACTGCTTTTGTGTTTACTTTCTGCAAACTATAACTTTGTTCCACTCAATATGTTTAATCCTTTGTTTTCAGCAAAACTGGTGAGATTGACAACCTCACTGTAAGTTGGGGGCAGAGTTCTGTGGTTGTGTTGTGCAGGTTTCCACATTGCTGCTGGCACCGGTAGTGCGCCCTGCCAAAGTTTAGCTAGCAACACCTTGGAGGTGTTTCCTTGCTCCTACTGGATTGATAACCTTGGTTACATAACTGAGGGAAAACTTGCTGCTGTGCTGATCACACCTTCCTCTTGGGGTCCCCAAAGAGCTCGATATATTTTGCGCCATCAAGAAATTTTTCTGGCACCCTTGCCGGGGAGTCAAGTACATCTTCACAAGGGGAGTCCCTCATAAACAATCTCTTTACTTTGTTGTTTTTGTTTTCCTTAGTTTACTTTTGCTTTGTTTGCTTGTTTCTTTATCAAAAACACACAAAAAATTAGTTTTACAAGTTTACTTTCTTTATTAAAAACAAACAAAAATTAAGTCTTTCTATAGTTGTTACCTCTTTCTTAGCTCACCATGTTGATCCCTAAATTCACTTTGAAAGACCTTTCAATAGGTAGTGGCTCTATAATTGGAAAAGATAATATTGAAGAATACTTTAATCATGTTAGTAAGCATGAGGATATTGAGGATAAATACCTTGCAGAGCTTGCTCCAACTTATGAAATTGCTGCAGCTTCTTTAGTTCACATGTTGGAGGCTGGTTTGTTAACCTCAACCCCTTAATGCAAGTAATGTTTCTTAAACTTAAGGAAATTGAGGACCCTGAAAAGAGAGATTTTATTCTGAAAACCTTGCTTAAAGAATTCTATGATGTTGCTAAGGAAGCTAGAAAAGTGTTTGATCGTTTTAATATGCTAGGCTCATGTGTAGATGTTATTTGTAAACGAGAAAAGATGAACAAAACCGAACCTAATGCGGAGGAAATTAAGATACCAATACCTTTCAAACTTGTAGCAATGCATGAAGCCGTAGAAAAGAATCTTGATTGGATTGTTCCTGAAAACTCGTTTGATGAAAATAGTGAACCCAACAGTATTGAGAGAGGATCCTCTAGAACTTATTTGTATGAGATACCTTGCCTTGTTGAAGATATTTCTGGTATCAATCTTAATGTTTCTTCATTTGAGAACACTTGATTCTTTTTCTTGCTTCTTATGCCTAACTTAAAGGCGTTAAAGTTCTGTCAAAAAAATGCATTAAAGAAAAGTACTTATTGGGAGATAACCCAAACGTTTTAGATGAGTCTTGGAAGTTATTACCTTTGTAATAACCGCTCCTTATCATTTTTATTCACTTTTGGTGCCAAGAGTAAACTCTAATGAGAGAGAAGTAATGATTGGGAAAGTTTTTGTCTCGCAACAGATTTATCTGCTTCACCGTAAACATTCGTGTAAAATCTATGTACGTTCTTTTGATGCGTGAATTTTTGTTCTTCTGCCCCAGGTTGTTATCTAACTTTTGTTAGTTCAACACTTTTTGATTTGAGCAACAGAAGGTCTTCAAAACAATTCGTCTTTACCTGCTGGTCTGTTTTGACAGATTTCTACCGTTATTTGCATTTGCTTCTTGTTGATTCCTTTTTGAGTTCTTTTGGGGAATTGAGATTTTTGAGGGAAGTGCTACAGTAGCTTGTGTTTTAACCGAAGTTTTATTGGTGTTGAAACTGAACCTAAAGACTTATTATCTTGAGTGCACTAATGTTGCTAATAAACACTGTGTGAAGTTTTGTATGAAGGAAAAATTTCAGGTGTATGGAAGGAATGAGTAATGAGTTGAAGGATGGACTAAATCTCAAGCTTGGGGATGCCACGCGTGTCATCCCAAGAAATATTCAAGAAGTAGAAGCGTCAAAGCTTGGGGATGCCCAAGGCATCTCCTTCTTCATCAATAAAAATCCCAAGTTTTTTCCAAACACTTCATTTTTATAGTTTCATGCACAGTTGTGTTGTTCTTGGAGCGTCTTCTTTTTCATTTTTGTTTTGGTTTTCCGTTTGCTTGGTTTTCTTAGTTTGCTGAATAAATTGGTTGGACCCCCTCTTTCATACATTGGTTTTCAAATAGTTTGGTTCGATTTGGAAAAGAGTAGGAAAGTTCATGCTTAAGTGGTAAAGAGAGCTTGTTTTTGACTATGGCCTATGCTTTGTCATGCCATGCTTGATATTGTTTTGGCTTTATGCTTAGTATTCTTTGTTGTAGCATGACTTGTTATAAACAATTGATATTGCTTAATGTGCCTTTGAAGAATCATGCGTTGTTTTAGCATATTAAAGCATAGTATTGTGGTATTCTCCTTTGATGCTTTATTTGGGTTGACTTGGCACATGCTCACACCATGTTATGACTATCCCAAGTCACCATAAGACTTTACGATCCTTTAGTTTTCAACTTGTAATATCACTTTATGCTTTCTTCATGATTATGGCCATTATTGCTCTCTTAGTTGGTCGCTCCTAGTCTTTTGCTAGCCTCCATAACCAAGTATGAGTTCCACTCATGCATCCAACTCGTAAAACCAAGTTATTCCAAAGAGTCCACCATACCTACCTATTAGCATATGCTATTCCAAGTATATTCATGTTTTTAGCTACCTTCTGAATTAAACTTGTTATGAGAAAACTAGTGATTAAAGCTCTCACGAACTTGATGGCACACTTTACTTTTCTTGCCCTTAATAAACTTGTTGTGTCGTCTTTGTTGTATATGCTTGCACTTATATGTTGGGGATTATCAGAACCATGTTGTCATGGGGAACGCTTTCAACATTGCACTTGTACTTTGTACCTAGTTGATATCATGCTCTTTTGTCTATGGATGTCATCGGTGTGAAATGAAAGGGGAGCTTGTAAGTCCATGGAGTTATGTGTGTGTGTTAGAGAAATGCTTGGGCCGCTGGTCTAATCCATGTTGGCATGGTGGAAACCTGCAGCGTAACCATAATGAGCTGTCTATGAAGCATTCTTCTTATTAAAAAAAACCAGATATTGAGAAAAAAGAGAAAAAGGAAAAAAAGAGATGAGAAAAGAGGAAAGAGAGAAAAAAGCACCATTTTCCCATGGTAAATAAGAAGATTGCTGAGATGCTCGTTGTCTGCTTGCCTTGTCATTTTGATATGGGGATTCTTCCATATCATCGGGCAAGGGGTACCCCGTTGGCAGTTCTATATGATACACATGTACTTACTATGATAAGAACTTACCGGTAACTAAACTTGAGTAGCATGAGGAGCGACCCTCGTATTCAAGGGACATGAGATTTCCAACTTATACTTTGTCAAGCATATACACCATAGTTTATTCACTTTAACATTAATCACTTCAAAATGCTTATGATAGGGGCAATGAGAGCTAAAAGCTAATAAGTACCATAATTTTTGGAAGCTCTTTATGAGACTTGAATCCCTACTTCCTTCTATGAAGGCCTTTCTTTTACTTTTATGTTGAGTCTCTACATTCTATCTTTATGCACCTACTTTGAGAGCATAGTGGCCATTCTTAGTTCTATGTGCATTGTCCTAAGTCCTGTTTATTGATGCATAACTTTGATATTGCTTGTTTTAAACTATTTGTATATAGTCACTCTTATGAACTTTGAAGGTGTCCTATGCATTTATGTTTGCTACTCTATGAGGAACAAGCTGAATGCCACTATACTATGTTTTCTTTATGTGAAACAAACAAACGTCTTGCAAAGCATTGTTATTCATGAATCTTTTGTTTGTGCCTTTTCATGTTGCAACATAGTTGCTTTGTCTTATTGTTAGAACTTTGTTTTTCATGTTATGATTGAAGTACTATGATACCAGCTATCAATGTTTACAAATACTTTGATCAAGTTTATCATGGTGCATGTCACCTCAAAAATTAATCTTTCTTTTTATCACTTACCTACTCGAGGACGAGGAGGAGTTAAGCTTGGGGATGTTGATACGTTGCAAACGTATCCATAATTTTTGATATTCCGTGCTTGGTTTTATCTACTTTCTTATGTTTTGTTCCAACTTTGGAGTAATTTCTATACACTTTCTTGGACTAACCCATTAACAAGAGCCATAGTGCCAGCTGCCTGTTTTCTCCTGTTTTTGGTTCCAGGAAAGTCAGAAAATGAATATTCTCAGAATTGGACGGGACAAAAGCCAAAGTCAGTTTTTCACCGAGGGACACACGGAGCCAGAATACGAGACGGAGAGGGGCCAGGGGGCTGCGACACCACCTGGCCGTGCGGCCTAGCTTGGCCCGCGCCAGGGGGTGGTCTGGCCGCCTCCGGCACCCCCTCGGCCTCCCCTTTCGCCTATCAGATGCCTCCGATACAGAAACCCTAAGTACCCGATTAAAATTCCACGAAAGAGTCTGTCGCCACCGTCATATCCATCCCTAGATCGGGAGGGATCTGAAGCTCTTCCCGGCACCCTACCGGAGAGGAGAATTCATCCTGGAGGCCTTCTTCATCACCATGCAGGCCTCCGGTGTGATGCGTGAGTAGCTCATCTTTGGACTACGGGTCCATGTAGTAGCTAGATGGTTGGTTCTCCTCCTTTGTGCTATCATGTTTAGATCTTGTGAGCTCCGTTCATGATCAAGATCATCTATTTGTAATTCAATATGTTGTGTTTGCGGGGATCCAATGGATATTGAGATGCTATTTTAGATTGATTATTGATTCTACCATTTCTTTGTTATTTGTGATCTTGCATGCTTTCCGTTGTTAGTAGCTATCTTGGCCAAGTAGGTGCTAGCAACTGCAAGAGTTAGCATTTATGCTCGATAGTGGGTTCATGCCTCTAGTAATCTGGGGAAGTGACAGAAATCTCTAAGGTACTAGATGTGCTGTTGCTACTAGGGAGAAAACAACAATCCTTTATTTATAGAACAATCGTATTGTTTACTTTACACGCAATGCGTAATGCAATGATCAGTTGCTTGCAACTTAATACTGGAGGGGGTTCATATGATAACTTGAAGGTGGATTATTAGTCATAGATGTAGTTGGATTACGGTCTATGTATAATTTTGTAATGCCCAATCAAGTCTCAAAGGAGTCAAGATGAGTAGTATATGCATGTATGCTTTCTCGATGTTTGTCAATTGCCCCGCTGTAATTTGTTCACCCAACATGTCATCTATCTTAAGGAGAGCCACCACTAGTGAACTATGGACCCTGGTCCTTTCTTTTATCATCAATCTACAATCAACTATTTATTTCTTTTGTGTTTACTTTTTGCAAACTATTATTTTCTTGCACTCGATACGTTTAATCCTTTGTTTTCAGCAAAACCGGTAAGATTGACAACCTCATTGTAAGTTCACAAGGTCAATTTCTGGAAGTTCACAAGGTCCTCTTCGAAAGAGACCCAGGGATGCCTCAACTCGACAGCAAGGGAGATCTGGTGTACCCAATGCCGGTGCAAAACACTACCACAACTCGAGTATCCTGGCAAATAATCTAGGCCCAGAACAGGTTCGATTGGGCATTAAGCTAGTCACCAAGGGTCTGGAGCAGCAAAAGGCCGCAAAGTCCAAAACCGGAAAACTGGTCTCCCAATTCGATTAATGTCGCACGGATCTGGCCTGGAATGACATAAGATCCCAATGGTTTCCGTAACAGCATCACCGTTCCAACCGTCGGGAAGAGAACTACTCAAGAACCGGATCTTCAGGACAGCACCACAGAACTGCACATGACTAGCGCAACGTTGCTCTAGCCGCCGAGCAAAAGGCAATTGCTGCACTATATCCGAGAAATCCTCCCTAGCGAGAGTCGAACGATCGCAGGGAAGAAGACAAAGAGAAACGTCAGGAGGAGGACCGTCAAAGAATGCCACCTCCTAGACCTACAAACCGGCAGGGGGCTCGTCGTAATGAAGAACCTCCCCGGAACCGGAATAATGATGTTTCGGACGGAGGCCGGCGATCAGCCAGAAACAATCCAGCTGCCCCACCTTCTCCACCAAGTAGCCGCCACAACGGCTCCCAAGGAGGCCAAGGAGGGCGTCACGGCGGAGGTGGTGCTGGTAGAAGCCGAAGTACGGGGCCAAGGCACTATCGCCATAGCCGTCAATCAGGACGATGATCTCTGTCTCCAAGTGATGCGAGACGCCAGATTAACTCCAACATAGAGGCGCGGTGCTACGAAAATGATGATATATACATGGGCCCAAAATGCTTCGGACCACGCATAATAGCAACAAAATTCCCGGAAGGATTTGTTATCTCAAGGCATATCTAGCCCTACGACGGTGTAGCTCAGCCAGATACTTGGCTTCAGGAATTTTTCCAGGCTTGCTGCATCGCCAAAGGCGGAATCAGCCTGGTCGCAACCCGTTATCTCCCACTCATGTTGTGGAATACGGCACGATCATGGCTCAATGAACTTCCGGAGAACACCATCCACAACTGGTATGACATGCAAAGCGCATTTTTTCGAAATTTCGAAGGAACATACCGGAGGCCTTGTACGGTAGGAGACCTACAGCGTTGCACTCAGAAAGCCAGAGAAACTTGCCGAGATTACCTCGGAAAGATGGATCGACACCAAGAACTCCTGTGAAGAAGTAAATGACCAAACTGCGATTGAAGCTTTCATTGCAGGACTCCCTATTGGTTTACTACGTCATCGCTTGAAGTGTGACAAGGTCACTAGTCTGGGAGAAATGATAGAAACAACGAGCAAGTATGTAGATGCTGACGACAACATAGAGGGGTTACTGAATGCCTTGGCCATGCCACAGTCGGCAAAACAACCAAAGCAGCAAGCTCAGAAGCGCAAGAACACCTCGGAATAAAAACCCAACGCGGAAACGGCAGTGGTTACTGCTACTTACAGGTCTGGAGGATGAGGAGGGCACGGCGGAGGCCGTGGACACGGTCGTGGGACATCAAGAGTCCAGGGTAGAGGAGACCAGCAACCTGGCAAAACCAACTCTTTGGACGACATTGCCAATAACCCGTGTGTACATCACTTAGATGCCAATGGGGGATCGTCTTACACAAACACCGAGTGTCGTTTTAATGACGACATCAAGAAAGATGATACCACTGGCTACAGGGCTAAGAGGAAGAAGGGAAAGAAGAATCCCTAAAAAGATAAAGAGACCAAGGAAGATTCCGACATGGAGGAAGCTGACCCTTCAAATCCCAAGTCGGGGGAAAGAAAAACTTCCCCACAAAGAAAGACACGTACATCACCTTCCTCGGATTTTGACCAGCTAAGGTCAAGAAAGCAGTTTTGCATGAGCTCAACACAATAATTCCGGCTGTCCCCCAATTCCTGGACTGGTCGGAAGTGGCAATCACCTTTGATCGTGCTGATCATCCGCCTAAGTTGCACAGATGAGGAAAATACGCCTTAGTCGTCAATCCACTTATTGATGGCTATGGTTTCTCCAAGACTCTCATGGACAGCAGCAACAGCATCCTGTATGTCAAAATGCTACGCTGGATGCGAATCTTGGAGACCTAGCTGAATGACAGCTCTCTAATCTTTCACGGAGTTGTCCCAGGAAGACAAGCAAATTCCCTAGGAGAAATCACTTTGGATGTTACCTTTGGAACTCCAAAGAACTATCGGATAGAAGCACTTTCCTTCGAAGTGGTCCCGTTCAAAAGCGCGTACCACGCTATATTCGGAAGTCTGGCTTACTAGGCTTTTATGGCTCGTCCGTGTTACATTTACAATATGATGAAAATTCCAGGTCCCAACGGCGTGATCACCATCAGGGGAGACCCGAAGAAAGCGCGAGAGTGCGAGGATGGAAATGCCGCATTTGCTGAAGCCGTGCTGCACGCCCAGGAGTACTAGGAAATCAAGAAGACCATCGATCCATCCGAGATTCCCGCAAAGAAGGAGGTTAAAAAGTCAAATCCAAAGTTCAAGGCATCAGAAGAGACGAAGAAGACGACGTTGAAGGATGATGACCCCTCCCAGGTGACCAAGATAGGCGTAGGCCTAGATAGCACATAGGAAACTGCGTATGTCAAGTTCCTCCAAGCAAATCAAGATATCTTCGCATGGAAGCCATCTGACATGACCGGAGTACCTAGGGAACTTGCCGAGCACTCTTTAAATGTACACCCGAACGATAAACCCGTCAAACAGTCCCTACAACGTTTTGGCGATGAAAAGCGTAAGGCAATAGCTAAGGAACTAGCCCGACTCGAGTTAGCCGGATTCATAGAAGAGGTCATCCATACTGATTGGTCGGCCAACCCTATAATAGTCCCTAAAAAGGACACCACTGATTTAAGGATTGTGTGATTATACTGCCTTGAACAAGGCTTATCCCAAAGATCCATTCGCTCTGCCTAGAATTGATCAAGTTATCGATTCTACGGCTGGCTCGGAACTCCTATGTTTTCTCGATGCATATTCCGCCTATCACCAAATTCGGATTAAGGAATCAAATAAAATCAAAACTTCATTCATAACCCCCTTCGGAACCTTCTGTTTCGTTACGATGCCTTTTGGGCTCAACAACGCAGGAGCTACGTACCAGCGCACTATGCAGCGTTGCCTCCACGACCAAATTGGATGCAATGTACATGCATATGTGGATGATATTGCGATGATGTCTAAAAACAAGGAAACATTAATTTCCGACTTGGAGGAAACGTTCGCCAATCTACGAAATTACAACATAATGCTTAACCCGAAGAAGTGTTTCTTTGGAATTCCAGCCGGAAATTATTTAGGTTTCATCGTGTCTCAAAGAGGCATAGAGGTGAACCGAGACAAGATCAAGGCTATACTCAATATTTCCAGGCCGACTCGCCTGAAAGATGTTCAAAGACTAACTGGTTGCATTGCTGCAGTCAGTCGGTTTCTAAGCCGGCTCGGAGAAAGAGCCGAACCACTCAACAAGCTCCTGAAAAAGACCAAAAAATTCATTTGGACTGATGAAGCTAAAGCTGCATTACAAGACCTGAAAGAAGTACTCTTGTCTGCTCCTATCCTTGCAGCACGGGAACCAAGGGAACCGATGTTGCTCTATCTCACTGCGACAAATAGGGTCGTCAGTGTCGTCATGGTGGTGGAGAGACTAGAGGAAAATTAGGAACACCTGGTGCAGCGTCCGACTTACTACCTCAGCGAAGTCCTAACTGAATCAAAGCAGCGGTATCCGCACTATCAAAAGCTGGCTTATGGTGTGTTTTTCGCATCCCATAAGTTACGGCACTATTTTCAGGAACACCCAATTACCATGGTGAGCACAGCTCCCATGAGAGATATAATCAACAACAGCGAGGCTACAGGATGCGTCGCAAAATGGGGCATAGAGCTATCAGCTTTCGACATTGAGTATAAACCTCATACAACAATCAAATCCCAAATCCTTCCTGACTTTGTCGCCGATTGGACAGAGACAACGGAGAATATGATCCTCCTAGAGTCGGAATATTGGACCTTACATTTTGACGGGTCTAAGGCTCGAGGGGCTCGGGGGCTGGCGTGGTGCTCAAATCACCCCAAGGAGATAAACTTTTCTATGTGTTGCAGATTCACTTCACAGTGACAAACAACATTGCCGAGTATGAAGCACTGCTGCATGGAATCTGGATTGCTAAGGATATCGGCATCCGACGTTTGATGTGTTATGGAGGTTCGGATTTTGTTGCTCAGCAAGTGTCAGATATCTATAATGCAAATAAACACATGGCAGCATATAAAGTTGTCATGGGTGATCTATCTAAAACGTTCGCTTTTTTGGAGCACCTCAAAGTTCCCTCTATAAAAGGAGTGGACGAGGAATATCCGACCAAATCCGACTCACCTCTAGTAGCAGTTCTGGCTGTAATTCCCAGCTAGACTCAACCCTACCTTGAGTACTTGGTAGATCGCAAATTACGCGAAGACGAGGTTCTGAGCCGGCAGATCGTCTGATGAGCAAAAGCCTATACTATAATTAGTGGTGAGCTCTATAAGCGGAGTGCGTATGGGGTCTTTCAACGCTGTGTATCTCTGGAAGAAGGAGTGGAAATCTTACAAGAATTCCACCAAGGCGAGTGTGGTCACCACGCTGCAGCCAAATCTTTAGTGGAAAAAGCTTTTCGACATGGTTTTTTCTGGCTTACAACCAAGGCAGATGCCGAACGGCTGGCCAAGACGTGCAAAGGCCGTGAAAAGTACGCCAAACAAGCTCACATTCCGGCTGATCAGCTGCGAACAATACCTATAACATGGCCTTTTGCGGTCTAGGGGCTTGACATGGTAGGACCGTTTAAACAGGCTCCAAGTGGATTTACTCACCTCTTAATGATGGTGGATAGATTCACCAAACGGATTGAGGCTAAACCCGTCACTAGTTGTGATGGAGAAACAACCAGAAGATTTGTCAAGGATGTTATAATCCAACACGGTTATCCCCATAGCATTATCATGGACAACGGGAGTAATTTCTCTATGGGAGAGCTTGCCGAATTCTACAACAAACAAAATATCCGGCTTGACATTGCGTCAGTCGCACATCCGCAGGCTAATGGACAAGTCGGAAGAGCAAATGGTTTAATCCTACAAGGCCTAAAACCAAGACTCGAAGCACCACTGAGACGTGCTGTGGGGGCTTGGGCAGAGGAATTTCCCTCTGTAATATGGATCTTCCGAACAACTCCGAACAGGTCAACCGGATACACACCTTTCTTCTTGGTCTATGGTGCTGAAGCAGTTCTTCCTAGTGATTTGATTCATACTTCTCCTAGAGTTGCCACGTATATCGAAGAGGATGCCGAGATTTCTTGAAAAAATGATCTCGACTTAGTTGAAGAAGTTCGCATCATTGCTGAGATGAGATCAACAGCCTATCAGCAGAAGTTACGCAAGTATCATAGATAGAGAGTTAGAAACTGATCTTTCAATAAGGGTGATTTGGTTCTCCGTCTTGTGCAACAAATAATGCACAAACTTTCCTCAATATGGGAAGGGCCTTTTTTAGTTAGTCGAGTACTGCACAATGGTTCTTACTACCTAACCGACATGCGGCCAGTCAAAGAAAGACCTGCTACTAAGAAAACAAAGAGAGCTGGAGGCAGTACAAACCTGGAAGAATTAGACAGACCATGGAATATTGCTCTGCTACGTCCCTTTTATTCTTAGTTTATCCTTCTTTGTAATCATATATGTGTACATGTTCAATAAGAAATAAAGTGTTGGTTGCCTCAAAAAAAATTCTGGGAAATTTTTTATCATCTTATTTCCAAATGATCATGTCACAGTCGAAAATCTCAGAATACTTGAAAGTACTTTATACTCATGTTTGTTCTGGTTTAGATTTCCGATTCTAAAATTGCTACCTTCGGGTATAAATCTAAATTTTCTAGTCTATACTTTGGCTATTTATCTGATTGCCGTATGCGGGCATTTTTCGAGGAGTGAATTGTTGATACTAGAAGCTGGCTTTGTTTCCGAGTTTAAACTGGTTGAGCAATTGAGCTCCATTGTTCGGAAAAGTTTTCGTGCTAAAGGTTGGTCGGCTCACAAAAGGGATGAGGCGGAAAGCTAGATAAACGATAAGTGTAGACAAAAAAGACAAGTGCTTATGTAAACATTTCAGGCACGAAAATTATAAAGCCAAAAGTGCTGAATAGATAAAATAAAAACTTAGCACTAGAAAAAGTATCATACTACTTATTTACAGACCGAAATTGTTTTTAGAATAACACATTATTCTTTCTGATACTCTATGATGCAGGAGAAGAAGAAGAAGAAGGAGATGCCAACTCAGTGGAGACATCAGCCTCGCCTCGATATCTTCTGAGACGTTCAAATCCGAGATGGTTTTCTCGTCATCGAAAGCTTCACCAGTTTCTTCGGCGGGCGGAGGCGGTGTCTCTACACGAGTGAAGAAGGGGGTATCGTAGCTGGTCAAGTCAGCTACGTGGCACCCATATTCGGCACCGGAGTCCATAATGGCTTTGATGTCCTACTCCTCACCATCTTCATCCACTTTACAGTACCCTCTGGTTACTTGCCAGATTTCCATGTTTCCATGGTGGCTCATAACCATGGTGAGAGCGTTCTGCGCTGCGGTCCACGCGTAGGACATGTTCTAGTTCTGGACGAGCTGGGGCATTTCCTTGGCTTTGTCTCGCACTTCAAAGTCGGACATGCTATGCATGTCCAGAACCTGGAGAACCTCTCCAATATCTTTAATGGATTGGCGGAAGTCATGAAGCATATCGCCGACTTGTGTAAGCCGGCTAGTGCGAGATTCGGTAGAGGCTGAGTCCAGTAAGTTCAGAGGACCTGTGCATGTAATGCAAAACGGTTAATAATAGAAATCCTACTTCAAAAGAGTCGGAAGATGCAGAAAAGTCAGAAAGAAGGAAACGTACTGAAGATGACATCGTCGACTTTGGTCTTCTCCTCCCGAAGACTCTGGAGTTCAGCCCGGAGTTTCTCGGCAATATCCTTCTTTCTAGACAATTCATTGCTGAGATCCGAGATTTTCTTATCCTAGAGCGCGATCTTATAATCACGCTCCTCGGTGGCCATTGAGGAGGATTCGAGAACTTGAGAAATTCTCTTCTCATGATCCGCCTTAAGCTTATCTAGCTCTTGGCGGAGGTCCTTGTTTTCCACCTCAAGGGTTCTTAGATTCTCGGCCTCCTCAATCATAGCACAGGCTTGCTTTACCAGTGCTGTAGTCAAAAGAACAACAGTTGAACAAAAATTCAACTATGAAATAAAAGGCAAGGTTTGAGTACTGAAATGGTTACCTTCAGCCTCATCCCTAGAAACTTTCAGTTGAGCATTTCCAAGTCGGAGAGCTCTGATTTCTCTCCACTTGTTACAGATATTCTTAAATAATTCCTAGTTATATGAATTAACTTTATGTAAGTCAGAATACCCAGAGTTAGAAGTCTACTAAAGACTCGGGCTAATATTTTTTACTAGTATCAGCACGAGCCTTGGGGGCTACACTAGTCCGTTCTTTGGCATCCTATGAAAGCATAAATCCAGCTTGTCTATCCAACTTCATGCTTGGGGGCTAGAGGATATGTCATAAAGTCAAATAAAAATGTCAGTTGGAATTCCGACTTACATGTTTTTAATGAGTAAGTTTACTCAAACTCCTGTTCACTTCCATGGTAACCTTCTCAGCAAGAGTGAGCGGGATCACTGGCGGTGTTGGAAGCTCGCCGGTTCTTAGCCTCTCGTCGCGAAGGCGGACTTGTTCAAGAAGTTCAGAGTACTTGACGTCCTCTGCTTCTTGTGCTTCTTCTTCGGCAGAGATAGCCCGGCGCTCTAGGCATTGCCAGGCCAGCCGTTGGATCTCCTCTGCAGATTTCCGAGAAAGGCCAAGTTTGGCAAGACCAGGATTCCTGAGGAGATTGTCAGCAAAGACCTCTGCCGAGGGATCATTACCCGAAGAGGGTTCACCCTTATCAAAACCTGAGTCACCCATGGTGACGTCAGTTTGTGATCCAAGGATCACTGGCTCTGTTGATTGAGCCGGATCTTCTACAACGGTCGGAGATGGAGTAATCTTCGGTGCTGCAGAAGGTTGAGGGGCAGGAGTCGGAGGAGCTGCAGCAGGAGAAGCCAAGCTCAGCTTCGACTCGCGTAGGGGCTTCGAGGTAACTCCCTTCCCTTTACCCTTGGTGATCTGTTTAGCTCTGAGAAGGTAATAGAACAAAAAACATTACATCTCGGAAAGAATTACGATATATAGGACAAAGACCTTGTGAGGAAAGATTACCTCTTCACAATAGGCACCTCCTTTGTGCCAATGGCCACTGTAGGAGCTTTACGCTTCCGAGGAACAATTTCTGGTAGTGGAACCAATTCTCGCTCATCCTGAGAAAACTCAGGAGGGTATCCGTCAAGAGGAGCAAGCTCCAACGGGGAGTTCAGCAAGCTGATAAGAAGAAATGTCTTAGTGTTGCGGAAAAAAGATAATAAAGGTGAACACATATTTCGAGTTACTGTTGGAAACTTACTGGTACCACGGGGTCACCGGCCGTATGCATCTCCAAAGACAGCTCCAGGATTTTCCTCTCGACCCGCTCCTTGATCAGCCATTTAATCTAGGACTCGTAATCCTTATTCGAATAAGCATTGGGGCAGATCCGGAGGGAATCCGTCTTACTCTTGGTGATGGAGTGCATGAGCCTATCACCATGATGCTGGAGGGGCTAGATCTAGCGTGCCAGCCAGCAGTGGACTAAGTTGGATCCTTTCAGATCCTTGTGTTTCATCAGGTATTTGATCCGCCTCTTGGCAAGAAGCAGATCGTCACTGAGAGCCGGCGCATCTACGTCCCAGGATTCTTGGGGCGTGGCGGCACCATCGACGAAAGCCAACGAAGCAGTAGCTTTGCTGGGAGCAAGAATATCCTTGTGGTAAAATAAAGTGGACGGCCATCTTTTGACCGACTCACTAGCCCTAATCTGAGGATAGACGGCTCTCTTATAATAGAAAAACTAATAGTACCGGTAATGTAGGGAACGGTTTAGCTGTAGCCGCTCCGCTAGTCGCTGGCACGAAGGAGCCACTTGTTCTCCACGATGCAGATCTTGGCGTTGTCGAGGACGCACGGGATCCAAACCCCATGGGTGCTCTCCTTCTCCGCTGCCGCTGCTGTCACCGCCGCCGCTGTATCGGAGGATGATGCTGCAGCCATTTTCCTTAATGTCGGTGACATAGGATGGGCGGCACTGGAGGATTGAGGGGGACAGAGAAGCTATGTGTTCATGGGAGACATTGGAGAGAAGGAAACAACGCAAGTGCTGGTGAAGAAGATGGGGAAAGGAATCCAAGCCACTTATATCCTCCGGCCGCGTCAAGATTCGTGTAAACGCCACAGTCAACATGCCATGCGTCATGGAAAGAACTAGGTAACCCCCGTGCAATGATTATGCCGCCTCGATCTCCATGCGTGCATTGAAACGGCGCCTCGGTTCTGCGAAAGGCAGACCCACCAACGGTCATGCTGACAGGAATGTCTGTAAGTGACGTGACTTGACCATGACTAGTGTCAGGTTACGTCAGAGACCAAGTTCCGGCTTAGTTTGAATTTCGAGCTAGAAACCCGAATAACTTATTCATAGGTCCGGCTCATTTGAGACTCGGATCCTATCCTTTCTTTTTTGAAGTTTCAGGAACCCTTCACGATTCTGCAAGCCAAAGATAAAGCTAGGCGATGATGAAATCCGACTTTGGAGGCTTCCAAGGGCTGCTGTTGGGGATATACTTTCCAGTTATCCTCACTATGCCTCACTAACTAGGGTGTCCCACTTCGGGTTAGAGCTTTGATTCACAGGTGTCCCAGTCAGGGAGAAGAGACGGAGTCCAGTCTGGCTATGGGAAGGCCCAGAAGACTTACCGACATAGGCCATAGTGTTACTTGTAGTTCAAGATGTACTCTGTAACCGACTCTTAGTTGTAAGCCATATAGATCTCTCCTGTAAACCCTAGGACGGATATCTATATAATCCATCCTAGGGAAAGCCTTTAGGGCACCCTCAAAATAGTCTACAATCTCAACTCACACAGGAGAAACCCTTGTAACCCATATCAGGCTCTGCCGTATTACTAGATTGCTAGCAGGAGTAGGATCCGTCCAAAGCTGGTGGATTCGAACTTGGGTAAACTTGTGTGCTCACCGTCTCGGAATACCGTACTTCTCACACCCCTCTCTTCCACACGCCTCGAGGACCCCCTCATGGCGTACTTGTCATCAATACGATGACAAAACCATCATCAAAGAGCCTAGGAACATGTTGGAATGCAACTGCCACATGCAATGGTGCTCTAGTTTGACATAAGTTGCATCACCGCACCCACTTGAGTGTGTGTGGACATGTGAAGCATTCTGTTTTGGAAAATAACACATGGAATCACACTCCAATATGTGTCAAACCATTGTTAGAAATCCTAGGAACATGTTGGACAACTACCAGATGCAATGGAGCACTAGTTTGACATACATTGCATCACCACACCCACTTGAGTGTGTATGGTCATGTGGATCATTGTGGTTTGGAAAAAACACATGCAATGACACTCCAATATGTGTCAAACTATGGTTACGAAGCCCAGGAACATGTTGGAATTCAACTACCACACGTAATGTAGCACTAGTGTGAAAGAGGTTGCATCACCACACCCACTTGAGTGTGTGGGGCCATGTGGATCATTGCAGTTTGGAAAACAACACATGCAATCACACCCCAATACGTGTAAAGCCATGGTTAGAAAGCCCAGGAACATGTTGGAATTCAAATGCCACATGCAATGGACTACCAATGTGAAATAGGTTGCATCACCACACACACTTGAGTATGTGTGGCCATGTGGATCATTGTGGTTTGGAAAATAACACATGTAATTACACTCCAATATGTGTCAAACCATGGTCAGAAAGCCCATGAACATGTTGGAATTCAACTGCCACATGAAATGGAACACTAGTGTGAAACAGGTTGCATCACCACATCCAATTGAGTGTTTGTGGCAATATGGATCATTGTGCTTTGGAAAAGAATACATGCAATGGCACTCCAATATGTGTCAAACCATGCTCAGAAAGCCCATGAACATGTTGGAATTAAACTGCCGCATAAAATGGAGCGCTAGTGTGAAAGAGGTTGCATCACCACACCCAGTTGAGTGTTTGTGGCAATTTTGATCATTGTGGTTTGGAAAAGAACACATGCAATGACACTCCAATATGTGTGAACCCATTGTCAGAAAGCCCAGGAACATGTTGGAATTCAACAGCCACATCCAATGGAGCATTAGTTTGACATAAGTTGCATCACCATGCCCAGTTGAGTGTGTGTGGCCATGTGGATCATTGTGGTTTGCAAAAGAACACATGAAGTAACACTCCAATATGTATCAAAACATGGTCAGAAAGCCCAGGAACATGTTGGAATTCAACTACCACATCCAATGGAGCCAGTTTGACATAAGTTGCATCACCACACCCACTTGAGTGTGTGTGGCCATGTGGATCGTTGTGGTTTGGAAAACAACACATGCAATGACACTCCAATATGTGTCAAACCTTGGTCAAAAAGCCCAGGAACATGTTGGACTTCAATTGCCACATGCAATGGAGCACCTGTTTGACATAAGTTGCATCACCACACCCACCTGAGTGTGTAGTCATGTGGATTATTGCAGTTTGGAAAATAATACATGCAATGTCACTCCAATATTTGCCAAACTGTCACATCCCAAGATTTTAGAAATTGGGACTAGAAAAGAATTTTTGCATTTGCAGGTCATTCATGATCATTGCATTGCATATTGGCATCATGAAGAATTCTCAAATATAAATAAAGACCTAAAACCCTAAATTCTATTTGCCACTTTATGTCTAAAGAGAATTAATTAGGATAAACCGACCATTGCAAAACAGAAATATTGCTAAACAATAGCCTAATATGATCAATTCAATATTAAAAAAATTAGATACAATTTTCAAGTCATTTGGATTTAGTATGGAAAAGATATTAAATAATTAGTAAAATAGAAAAAGGAAAAGAATAAAAAAATAACTACCCAGCCTAGCCACCCTGCAGCCCAGCCCACCCTAGCTATCTGCAACTAGTTTAAGGTGCCTAGAAAAATTCGTGAATAATGTTGTAGTTTCAGGACCGATTATGTCTATTGCTTTTGAGATTGTAGGTCCACCCCCAAACGAATTTTAGTAAAAAAAACTAATTTGTGGATGGTATGCCACTAAAACAAAACATCTGGAACATAAACTAAACTATTTCGGATTGAGTGTTGTATGTAATGATTGTTTTCTTCTGTGTCAATTGATTTTTTCATATAGTTATGGGTAGTAATACTTCTCCATTCTTTCTATCTATAACTCATCTATGATATCCCAAATAGATGTCGCCTCATTGTCAACCAACTGAGATGGAGCAGTTGATAGTAGCACAGGAGCAACTAGCGCAAGTGGTGGCTCAGTTCATAGCAAACAACAACAACAACAATGGGAACAATGACAATGGCAACAACAACCCACCCCAAGTGGATTCACTCATTAGGTTTTTGAAACTGGGGCCTGCAAAATTCTCAAGCGTACCTAAGCATATGATATCACTTGTTTGGCTTCGCTCAGTGAATAAGGACTTAGTATCAGTTGGATGCGTAGACGAAGAGAAAGTAAGATTTGCCGCTCACTTACTTGAAGGACAAGAAGCTACTTGGTGGGATACTTTTCAGATCATCCACCCCATTGGTAATGTCACCTGCGAGATGTTTTAGGAAGGATACAAAACAAACCATGTCTCGTCTGGAGTTATGATCCTGAAGTGAAGGCAATTCCCTGACCTACACCTGAATAATCGCATAGTGTTAGAGTATATAGAAGAATTCACCAATTTTTCTCGCTATGCTCCAGAAGATTTGGACATAGATGATAAATGGAAAAGGTTTCTAGATTAAATGACTGATGAGCTTTCTGTTCAGCTATCAGTTGTTTACACTCCCACTTTCTAGGATCTGATGGACACAGCTAGAATTCTAGAAGAAAAGCAGAATCAGGTTGAGAAGCGCAAGAGGAAGCACACAGACAACTACAACCTATGATCATGTCGGAAGATCTATACATTCCATGATGGGAATGGAGGTTCTGAACATCACATGCATGAATGCAATGGATACAATGACCATGATGGTAATGGACATCAACATCGAGAAGAGAATGGACGCCACCATAATGTCCACATGAGTTGCAACAACCGCAACTCTGAAAGAGGGAATGATCCTAACCATGGAGACAACAATGGTGAATCCCACAAAACCAATCTCGTTAGGAAGGACATAAGCAAGGTTGGATGTTTCAAATGCAAGTAGAAGGGACACTATTCGAGAGACTTCCAGAGAAGAAGAACAACAAGATTGATGGCTGCAAGCCAAACCCATATCAGAAGGGACATGTTAACCATGTTAATGTGGAGGAAGTTCAGAGGGAACCTGATGTTGTGATTGGTACATTCTAGCTCAATACCTTTCTGGCACTCGTTCTATTTGATGATGGAGCATCACATTCGTTCATATCAACGGAATTTGTGGATAGGAACAGAATTCCAACTAAAAGCATTAACAAGCCCAGTAGAATAAGTACTCCTAATGGAGAAGTGGTAGCAACTTTCAGTTTTCATCAGTTGAACCTAAATATGTGGGCATACAACTTACCACTAGCTTGAATGTGTTGGAATCACAAGGCTTGGATGTAAATCTAGGCAAGGATTGGATGTAACTCTAGGAAAAGAATACATGCAATGTCACTCCAATATGTCTCAAAGCATGGATAGAAAGCCTAGAAGATGTTGGAATTCAACTCCCACATGTAATGGAGTTCTAGTGTGACATAAGTTGCATCACCACACCCACTTGAGTCTGTGTGGCCATTTTAATTATTGTGGTTTGGAAAAGAACACATGCAATGACACTCCAATATGTGTCAAACCATGGTTAGAAAGCCCATGTTGGAATGCAGCTAGCACATGCAATGGAGCACTAATGTGAAAGAGGTTGCATCACCACACCCACTTCAGTGTGTGTAGCCATGTGGATAATTGTGGATGGGAAAAGAACACATGCAATGACACTCCAATATTTGTTAAAAAATCGTCACAAAGCCTAGGAACATGTTGGAATTCAACTGCCACATGCAATGGAGCACTAGTGTGACATAAGTTGCATCACCACACCCACTTGAGTGTGTGTGGCCATGTGTATCATTGTGGTTTGGAAAAGAACACATGCAATGACACTTCAATATGTGTCAAACCATGGTCAGAAAGCCCAAGAATATGTTGGAATTCAACTGCCACATGCAATGGCACAGCAGTGTGAAAGAGGTTTCATCACCACACCCACTTGAGTTTGTGTGGCCATGTGGCTCATTGTGTTTTGGAAAAGAACACATGCAATGACACTCCAATATGTGTCAAACCTTGGTCACAATGCCTAGGAAAATGTTGGAATTCAAATTCCACATGCAATGGAGTACTAGTGTCACATAGGTTGCATCACCAAACCGACTTGAGTGTGTGTGGCCATTTGGATCATTGTGGTTTAGAAAACAACACATGCAATGCCAATTCAATATGTCTCAAACCATGGGCATAAATCCCAGGAACATGGTTGAATGCAACTTCCACATGCAATGGAGCACTAGTGTGAAAGAGGTTACATCACCACACCCACTTAAGTGTGTGTCCATGTGGATCATTGTGGTTTGGAAAAGAACACATGCAATGATGCTCCAATATGTGTCAAACCATCATCAAAGATCCTAGGAACATGTTGGAATGCAAGTGCCACGTGCAATGGTGCTCCAGTTTCACATAAGTTGCATCACCGCACCCACTTGAGTGTGTGTGGACATGTGAATCATTATAGTTTGGAAAATAACACATGCAATGACACTCCAATATGTGTCAAACCATGGTCAGAAATCCCAGGAAAATGTTGGACAACTGCCATATGCAATGGAGCACTAGTTTGACATAAGTTGCATCAGCACACCCACTTGAGTGTGTTTGTTCATGTGGTGGTTTGGAAAATAACACATGCAGTGACACTCCAATATATGTCAAATCATGGTTAGGAAGCCTAGGAACATGTTGGAATTCAATTTCCACATGCAATGGAGCACTAGTGTGAAAGAGGTTGCATCACCACACCAACTTGAGTGTGTGGGGCCATGTGGATCATTGTGGTTTGGAAAAGAACGCATGCAATCACACCCCAATATGTGTAAAGCCATGGTCAGAAAGCCCAAGAACATGTTGGAATTCAAATGCCACATGCAATGGACTACCAATGTGAAATAGGTTGCACCACCACACGCATTTGAGTATGTGTGGACATGTGGATCATTGTGGTTTGGAAAAGACCACATGCAATGACACTCCAATATGTGTAAAACCATGGTCAAAAAGCCCATGAAAATGTTGGAATTCAACTGCCACATGAAATGGAGCACTAGTGTGAGAGAGGTTGCATCACCACACCCAATTGAGTGTTTGTGGCAATTTGGATCCTTGTGGTTTGGAAAAGAAGACATGTAATGACACTCCAATATTTGTCAAACCATTGTCAGAAAGCCCAGGAACATGTTGGAATTGAAGTACCACATCCAATGGAGCACCAGTTTGACATAGTTGCATCACCACGCCCACTTGAGTGTGTGTGTGTCCATGTGGATCATTATGGTTTGCAAAATAACACACACAATGACACTCCAATATGTGTCAAACCTTGGTCAAAAAGCCCAGGAACATGTTGGAATTCAATGCCACATGAATTGGAACACCTGTTTGACATAAGTTGCATCACCACACCCACTTGAGTGTGTGGTCATGTGGATCATTGTGATTTTGAAATGAATACATACTATGACACTCCAATATATGTCAAACCTTGGTCAGAACGCCCAGGAACATGTTGGAATTCAACTTCACATGCAATGGAGCACCTATTTGACATAAGTTGCATCACCACACCGACTTGAGTGTGTGGTCATGTGGATCATTCTGGTTTGGAAAAGAATACATGCAATGTCGCTCCAATATTTGTGAAACCATGGACAAAAATCCCGAGAAGATGTTGGAATTCAACTGCCACCTGAAATGGAGCACCAGTGTGACATAAGTTGTATCACCACACCCACTTGAGTGTGTGTGTCTATGTGGGTCATTATGGTTTGGAAAAGAACACATACTATGACACTCCAATATGTGTCAAGCCATGGGTAGAAAGCCTAGGAACATGTCGAAATGCAACTGCCACATGCAATGGAGCACGAATGTTAAAGAGGTTGCATCACCACACCCACTTGAGTGTGTGTGGCCATGTGGATCATTGTGGTTGGGAAAGGAACACATGCAATGCCACTCCAATATGTGTCAAACTATGGTTAGAAGCCTATGAACATGTTGGAATTCAACTGCCACATGCAAGGGAGCACGAGTTTGACATAAGTTCCATCACCACACCCAATTGAGTGTGTGTGGTCATGTGGATCATTGTGGTTTGGAAAAGAACACATGCAATGTCACTCCAATATGTGTCAAAGCATGGACAAAAAGCCCCAGAAGACGTTGGAATTCAACTGCCCCATGCAATGGAGCACCAGTGTGACATAAGTTGCATAACCACACCCACTTGAGTGTGTGTGGCCATTTGAAATATTGTGGTTTGGAAAAGAACACATTCAATGCCACTCCAATATATGTCAAACCATGGTCAGAAAGCCCCTGTTGGAATGCAGCTACCACATGCAATGGAGCACTAGTATGAAAGAGGTTACATCACCACACCCACTTGAGTGTGTGTGGCCATGTGGATCATTCTGGATTGGAAAAGAACACATGCAATGACAATCCAATATGTGTCAAACAATGGTCACAAAGCCTAGGAATATGTTGGAATTCAACTGCCACATGCAATGGAGCACTAGCGTGATATAAGTTGCATCACCACACCCACTTGAGTGTGTCTGGCCATGTGGATCATTTTGGTTTGGAAAACAATACATGCAATGACACACCAATATGTGTCAAACCTTGGTCAGAAAACCCTGGAACATGTTGGAATCTAACTGCCACATGCAATCGAGCACCAGTTTGACATAAGTTGCATCACCACACCCACTGGAGTGTCTGTGGCCAAGTGGATCAGTCTGGTTTGGAAAAGAAAACATTCAATGACACTCTAATATGTGTGAAACCATTGTCACAAAGCCCAGGAACATGTTGGACAACTTCCACATGCAATGGAGCACTAGTGTGACATAAGTTGCATCACCACACCCACTTGAGTGTGTGTGGCCATGTGGATCATTGTGGTTTGGAAAATAACACATGCAATGACACTCCAATATGTGTCAAACCATGGTCAGAAAGCGCACGAACATGCAATGGAGCACCAGTGTGAAAGAGGTTACATCACCACACCCACTTGAGTGTGTGGTGCCATGTGGATCTTTGTGGTTTGGAAAAGAACGCATGCAATCACACCCCAATATGTTTAAAGCCATTGTCAGAAAACCCAGGAACATGTTGGAATTAAAATGCCACATGCAATGGAGCACCAATATGAAATAGGTTACATCACCACACGCACTTGAGTATGTGTGGCCATGTGGATCATTGTGGTTTTGAAAAGAACACATGCAAAGAAACTCCAATATGTGTCAAACCATGGTTAGAAAGCCCATGAACATGTTGGAATTCAGTTGCCACATGAAATGGAGCACTAGTGTGAAAGAGGTTGCATCAGCACATCCAATTGAGTGTTTGTGGTTACATAGATCTTTGTGGTTCAGAAAAGAACACATGCAATGGCGCTCCAATATGTGTCACACCATGGTCAGAAAGCCCATGAGCATGTTTGAATTCAACTGCCGCATAAAATGGAGCACTAGTGGGAAAGAGGTTGCATCACCACACCTAAATGAGGGTTTGTGACAATTTGGATAATTGTGGTTTGGAAAATAACACATGCAATGATATTCCAATATGTGTCAAAAAATTGTCAGAAATCCCAGGAATATGTTGGAATTCAACTGACATATCCAATGGAGCACCAGTTTGACATAAGTTGCATCACCACGCCTACTTGAGTGTGTGTGTCCATGTGGATCATTGTCGTTTGCATAAGAACACATGCAATGCTACTCCAATATGTATCAAACCATGGTCAGAAAGCCTAGGAACATGTTAGAATTCAACGGCCACATCCAATGGAGCACCAGTTTGACATAAGTTGCATCACCACACCCACTTGAGTGTTTGTGGCCATGTGGATCGCTATGGTTTGGAAAACAACAGATGCAATGACACTCCAATATGTGTCAAACCTTGGTCAAAAAGCCCAGGAACATGTTGGAATTCAACTGCCACATGCAATGGAGCACCTGTTTGACATAAGTTGCATAACCACACTGACTTGAGTGTGTAGTCATGTGGATCATTGTGGTTTGGAAAATAATACATGCAATTTCACTCCAATATGTGTCAAACTGTCACATCCCAAGATTTTAGAAATTGTGACTAGAAAAGAATTTTTGCATTAGCATGTCATTCATGATCATTGCATTGCATATTGGCATCATGAAAAATTCTCAAATATAAATAAACACCTAAAACCCTAAATTCTATGTGCCACTTTATGCCTAAACATAATTAATTAGGATAAAACCCATCGTTGCTAAAACAGAAGTATTGCTAAACATTAGCCTAATATGATCTACTAAATATTAAAAAAATTAGAAACAATTTTCAAGTCATTTGGATTTAGTATGGAAAAGATATTGAATAAATAGTAAAACAGAAAAAGGAAAAGAATAAAAAATAACTAACCAGCCGATCCACCCCGCATCCCAGCCCGCCCTAGCTATCTGCCGCTAGTTTAAGGTGCCCAGAAAAATTCGTGAATACTGCTGTAGTTTTAGGACCAATTATGTCTATTGGTTTTAAGATTGTAGGTTCACCCCCAAATGAATTTTAGTAAAAAAAACTACTTTGTGGATGGTATGCCACTAAAACAAAACATCTGGAACATAAACAAAACTATTTTGGATTGAGTGTTGTTTTTAATGATTGTTTGCTTGTGTGTCAATTGATTATTTCATATAGTTATGGGTAGTAATACTTCTCTATTCTTTCTGTCTATAACTCATCTATGCTATCCCAAATAGATGTCGCCTCATTTTCAACCCACTGAGATGGAGCAGTTGATAGCAGCACAGGCACAACTAGCGCAAGTGGTGGCTCAGTTCATAGCAAACAACAACAACAACAATGGGAACAATGACAATGGCGACAACAACCCACCCCAAGTGGATGCACTCACTAGGTTTTTAAAACTGAGGCCTATAAAATTCTCAAGCGCACCTAAGCCTATGATAGCACTTGATTGGCTTCCCTCAGTGAATAAGGACTTAGTATAAGTTGGATGCACACACAAAGAGAAAGTAAGATTTGCCTCTCACTTACTTGAAGGACAAGTAGCTACTTGGTGGGATAGTTTTCAGATCACCCACCCCATTGGTACTGTCACCTGGGAGATTTTTGAGGAAGGATTCAAAACAAACCATGTCTCGTCTGCAGTTATGATCCTGAAGTGAAGAGAATTCCGTGACCTACACCAGAATAATCGCACAGTGTTAGAGTACATAGAAGAATTCACCAATTTATCTCGCTATGCTCCGGAAGATTTTGACACGGATGATAAAAGGAAAGAGAGGTTTCTAGATGGACTGAGTGACGAGCTTTCTGTTCAGCTATCAGTAGTTTACAATCCCACTTTCTAGGATCTTATGGACAAAGCTAGAATTCTAGAAGAAATGCAGAATCAAGTTGAGAAGCGCAAGAGGAAGCACAAGAACAACTACAACCTAGGAGCATTTCAGAAGATCTGTACATTCCATGATGGGAATGGAGGTTCTGAACATCACATGCATGAAGGCAATGGATACAATGACCATGATGGTAATGGACATCAGCACCGAGAAGGGAATAGATGCCACCATAATGTGCACATTAGTTGCAACAACAGCAACTCTAAAAGAGGGAATGGTCATAACCATGGAGACAACAATGGTGAATCCCACAAAACCAATCTCGTTAGGAAGGACATACGCAAGGTTGGATGTTTCAAATGCACGTAGAAGGGACACTATTCGAGAGACTGCCCTGAGAAGAAGAACACCAAGATTCATGGATACAAGCCAAACCCATTTCAAAAGGGACATGTTAACCATGTTAATGTGGAGGAAGTTCAGAGGGAACCTGATGCTCTGATTGGTATGTTCTAGCTCATATACCTTTACAACACTCGTTCTATTTGGTGATGTAGCAACATATTCGTTCATGTCAAGGGAATTTGTCGATAGAAACAGAATTTCAACTAAAACCATTAACAAGCCCACCAGAATAAGTACTCCTAATGGAGAAGTGGTAGCAACTTTCGGTTATCATCAATTGAACCTAAATATGTGGGTATAAAACTTTCCCACTAGCTTGAATGTGTTTGAATCACAAGGCTTTGATGTAACTCTAGGCAAGGATTGGATATCTAAGTATGAAGGCCACATAGATTATGCACGACGAGCAATTTCACTCACAACCCTAGAAATTGAAGAGGCCAACTTAAACTCTCTTAAGGGGGTTATCTCAGAAATTTTACCCATAGTGAAGAGGAGCTACGTGGGACAAGAAAATATCCTACGCCTATTTGCTAGCCATTCCGAATCTCGAGGACGAGATTCATCTTAAGGGGTTTGCTAGCCATTCCGAATCTCGAGGACGAGATTCATCTTAAGGGGGTTAGTCTGTCACATCCCAAGATTTTAGAAATTGTGACTAGAAAAGAATTTTTGCATTTGCATGTCATTCATGATCATTGCATTGCATATTGGCATCATGAAAAATTCTCAAATATAAATAAAGACCTAAAACCCTAAATTCTATGTGCCACTTTATGTCTAAAGAGAATTAATTAGGATAAAGCCCATCATTGCTAAAATAGAAATATTGCTAAACATTAGCCTAATATGGTCTACTGAATATTTGAAAATTTTAAAAACAATTTTCAATTCATTTGGATTTAGTATGGAAAAGATATTGAATAAATAGTAAAACAGAAAAAGAAAAAGAAAAAAATACCCAGCCGAGCCCGCCCTAGCTATCTGTCGTGCACCTCCACCCCGCGCAGGACGTAGCACAGCCAACCAATAGGCTGGTCTAGAGCAACCCGTAGGTAGCCGCAGCTCGCTTCCACTGCTCCTCTCGCTGACGGGCACACCCCACATGTCATCCCCCTCGCTGAGTCCGTCCTCGACATAGACTCGAACGACCACGGGGGAAATCTCCCGATTCAGTTGTTTTTCCCGAGCCCCTTGTCCGATTCCCCCCTCCTCAAAACCCCTTTGGAACCCTAGCAAATAGCACCGCTAGCCCAGCTAGCTTAGTGCCGTCCCCTAGCGCGTGACACACAGCGGCCCAGAACCGGCCCAAAGTAGCAGCAGCCCGCAGCCGTTTCCCCTCTCCCTCCCACTGACATGCCTGGCCCATCCCGGTCGTCTTCCTCCCTTGATCGGAACAGAGCCAAACTGACAGGATCGTTCCCGATCCAATCCCCAAGAAATCCGTGCAGGTTCGTTCGATTTTTGACGCCCTCTCGCACGCTAGAGCCCCTTATAAACCCCCTCCCCTCTCCCTGTGCGATTTTTCGTGAGTTCACAAACCCTAGCCCACCAGCCAGAAGCTTCCGTTCCGTCACAGCCGGAGCTTGCAGATCGACGTTGGTATCACTGGTTCCAAGCACCCCGAGCCCTCTTCTACCCTCCATCATCTCCCCCTTGCTCGCCCGCATCTCCTCACCCCTTTTTCCTCTCCTCCTTGTAGTACAACAACCGGGAGAAGACGTCAGAGTGTCGCCGGTGTCCGAGTCGACCAGCGGCCTTCCGCCACCATTCTTGGTAGCACAACCTGTCGTTGTGGACACCATAGTCCTCCCCGTGACATGCCGCATCCCGTGCACCCCTTCTACATTGCCTTCGTGCGCTGTAGTCCCCGCCACAATCACCACCTGCGGCCACCCGCTCCAACTCTGGCGAGCCCAACCGCCAGAGAGCATGGTCCATCTCCTGGCCGCAATACAGACGGTGTTGATCTAATCGAGACGAGCTCAGCCAAAGCCGACTCGAGACCAGACTTCAGCCAAGCCGATATGGAGCCATCGCACAGACGTCGTCGGATCTCGATCTGACGCCTCAGAATTAATCACTAACTGAAAAGGTATCATCCACTAAAAACAAGCCTTTGTGGCGCCACGTCCCTGGTTATTCTAGAAATTGATAAAATTGGACAAAACAATTCATAATCTTGTATAATTCATATATCACTATCTGTATGTCCAAATTTGACAAATAATATACCTATGGATTCAGAAAAGTACGTACAATACTATTGTGCTAGTAGATCATACTTTTACAATACAGATTTACTGTAATGATTTAAATTGTTTAATAGACTTTTTGCTGTAAATAGATCATAGTAATTAATTTATAGACTCTAAAAATAAAAATAAGATATATATGGAATCCCTGTGACATGTAAGACATTAATCTGGCCTTATATCTAATTATGGATGAAGAAAATATTTTAAATGATTTAAACACTTCTAGTGGGTATATAAATTATAGAAACATATCCCGAACTCCAAATTGAGTGAATCCAATTTCCACGTGTTTTTTCCAGTAATACCCGTATGTAGAAAATATAAGAAAAATTATTTGTCATGATTTTAACAGATAATATTGCAGAAAGCTATAAACCGAATTACAATAGTAATTAAATAATAAAACAATATCTGTAAATGATTTTTAGGTGATTCCAATTGCTACTATATTTAAATTGAACTACCTATCCATCAATATTTAATGTACAATTAAATAAGACATAAACATCACAAGTTGAATTATAGTGAGTTAAACCCTATTAAATCAAATTATCTTTATTAATACTTTGTCTTATGCATTGAAATCTTTTCCATATGCATCATGAGACACATTAATGTTCAGAGAACTAAATACAACCATTGTGACATATTAAATCATCATTCATGCATTTGTTCATCATCGTTTTATTGTAATATGCATAATTGCAATGTTTTGAATGGTGTGTTTGTTGTGCACTTGTTTTAATCATTAGATTGCGAGGAGTGAAACTATTGTGATCATGACGAGTGCAATATTTTCTATTGTGAGGATTATCTAAATAACTACATCTACAACAAAGGCAAGTAGAGCTATCATAAATATCCTACTATTCTTCTTATGAATGTAGTATGTTTTTAGTAGAGATTGCATGTGTAGGATGTTTTGCTTATATGCTATTGTATGACACCCAGGCACGATTGCCATATTTCTATGACTTGAGTTCCTTTGATCCATTGTAGTGCAGTTGCTTAGCCATGTTTATTAGATGCGCAAATGGGAATTCATGATTGATTCTATTATGGAAAGATGTGTTTTGCTAAAATGAAAACAACTAGAAAGCAATGAATCTCCTGTGTGTGATGGGGTTGATATTTTTTGGTGGTTTCAATGTGGAAAGGCACCCAGGACATTGAGATTGGACATGTTTCTTGTGTAGTAGCTTCTAGTACATCCGCATGTCATTATATGTCTTTACTAAGTAGGTTGTGGGAACCTGACCCGACGTGACTAGTAGATGTAGGGGATGTAGGTTGGTATGGGTCCGTCCTGAGGGCTCAGGGTTCCACTTCTAAAAGGTATCGTCTTAGTTTTCTCCCTACCATGGCACAAAATGAGTGTAATGGTAAGAGCGGGTTGACTGGGTCGTGCGGGTCAAGTGTACGAACCTCTCGAGAGTGTTATAATCTAAGTAGTTAGTTGTGTCCCCGGTTATGGACATCTATGAGCAACTGGACCTAGAACTATTTGGAAGATCTCACTCATCCCAATTTCTCAATTACTAAAATTTGATGGGTGAACATGGGTTTAGGAGAATAGGAAGCTAAACTGTCTTGTTTCTACATGGGTTGATGCTCATATGTCCTTAGAGGAATTGTTTTAAAGAAATAAAAGTATTTCTAAAGTAGCGAAAAGTTATATCGCTTTTATGCAAATGAGCTTGAGCTCCACCTAGCCAAATATGCATGTAATTGATAGGTTCCATTATACATCGACATACTAGTCCTACTTACCAATACATTCAAAGTATTGACCATTCGTGGCTGCAACCTTTCATGTTGCAGGCTATTCTATTTCCGAGTGATCATTCATAGGTTGCGACACTCCACTCAATAATTGTCCGCCTGTGACACATTTGAAGGATGGAGATCTACCATGTTATCGTTTTCCGCTGTGTTCTTGGATAATGTAATGTAAATTCTGAATCATATTCGTTGTATTTATGACGCACAATTATATTTGATATCATATTGTACTGTGTGTGCTAGTGAACCGATCTAGGGATTAGCACTATACACAGGAACTCATCCTTATCGGGAGAGGGTGTTACAAAAACCATGGACAGAAAACGCGAGAATATGTTGGAATTCAACTACCACATGCAATGGAGCACCAGCGTGACAGAAGTCATCACCACACCCACCTGAGTCTGTGTGTCTATGTGGATCATTGTGGTTTCAAAAAGAACACATACTATGACACTCCAATATGTGTCAGACCTTGGTTAGAAAGCCAGGAACATGTTGGAATTAAACTTCCACATGCAATGGAGCACCTGTTTGACATAAGTTGCATCACCACACCGACTTGAGTGTGTGTGGTCATGTGGATCATTGTGGTTTGGAAAATAATACATGCAATGTCGCTCCAATATGTGTGAAACCATGGACATAAAGCCCGGGAAGATGTTGAAATTCAACTGCCACATGAAATGGAGCACCACTGTGACATAAGATGCATCACCACACCCACTTGAGTGTATGTGTCTATGTGGATCATTATGGTTTGGAAAAGAACACATGAAATGACACTCTAATATGTGTCTAACCATGGTCAGAAAGCCCAGGAACCTATTGAAATGCAACTGCCACATGCAATGGAGCACTAGTGTGAAAGAGGTTGCATCACCACACCCACTTGAGTGTGTGTGGTCATGTGGATCATTGTGGTTTACAAAGTAACACATGCAATGCCACTCCAATATGTGTCAAACCACAGAAAGCCTAGGAACATGTTGGAATTCAAATGCCACATGCAATGGAGCACTAGTGTGAAATAGATTGCTTCACCACACCCACTTGAGAATGTGTGTCCATCTGGATCATTGTGGTTTGGAAAAGTACACATGCAATGACGCTATAATATGTGTCAAACCATCGTCAGAATGCCTAGAAACATGTTGGAATGCACCTGGCAGATGCAATGGAGCAACAGTTTGACATAAGTTGCATCACCACACCCACTTGAGTGTGTGTGTCCAAGTGGATCATTCTGATTTGGAAAATAACACATTCAATGACACTCCAACATGTGTCAAACGATGGTCAAAAAGCCTAGGAACATGTTGGAATTCAACTGCCAAATGCAATGGAGCACCAGTGTGAAAGAGGTTGCATCACCACACCCACTTGAGTGTGTGGGGCCATGTGGATCATTGTGGTTTGCAAAACACCGCATGCAATCACACACTAATATGTGTAAATCCATCGTCAGAAAGCCTAGGGACGTGTTGGAATTCAACTGCCACATGCAATGGAGCACCAGTTTGACATAATTTCTGCCACCACACCCACTTGAGTGTGTGTGGTCATGTGGATCATTGTGGTTTCGAAAAGAACACATGCAATATCACTCCAATATGTGTCAAACCATGGACAGAAAGCCTCGAAAGATGTTGGAATTCAACTGCCACATGCAATGAGCACCGATGTGACCTAAGTTGCATCACCAAACCCACTTGAGTGTGAGTGGCCATGTGAATCATTGTGGTTTGGAAAAGAACACATGCAATGAGACTCCAATATGTGTCAAACCATGGTCACAAAGCCGAGGCACATGTTGGAATTAGCCTGCCACGTGGAATGGAGCACTAGTGTGAGATAAGTAGCATCACCACACCCAGTTGATGTGTGTGGCTGTGTGGATCATTGTGGTATGGAAAATAACCCATGCAATGACACTTCAATATGTGCCAAACCATGGTTAGAATGCTCATGAACATGTTGGAAAGCAACTACCACATGCAATGGAGCACCAGTGTGAAAGAGGTTGCATCACCACACCCACTTGAGTGTGTGTCCATGTGGATCATTGTGGTTTGGGAAAGAACACATGCAATGACGCTCCAATATGTGTCAAACCATTGTCCAAAAGTGTAGGAACATGTTGGAATGGAACTTCCACATGCAATGGTGCACCAGTTTGACATAAGTTGTATCACCGCACAGACTTGAGTGTGTGTAGACATGTGGATCATTGTGGTTTGGAAAATAACACATGCAATGACAATCCAATATTTTCAAACCATGGTCAGGAATCCCAGGAACATGTTGGACAACTGTCACATGCAATGGAGCCCCAGTTTGACATAAATTGCATCACCACACCGACTTGAGTGTGTGTGACCATGTGGATCATTGTAGTTTGGAAAAGAACACATGCAACGACATTCCAATATGTGTCAAACCATGGTCAGAAATCCTCGGAACATGTTGGAATTCAACTGCCACACGCAATGGAGCACAAGTGTGAAAGAGGTTGCATCACCACACCCACTTGAGTGTGTGGGGCCATGTGGATTATTGTGGTTTGGAAAAGAATGCATGCAATCACACCGCAGTATTGGTGAAGCCATGGCCAGAAAGCCTATGAACATGTTGGAATTCAAATGCCACATGCAATGGAGCACCAATGTGAAAGAGGTTTCATCATCACACGCACTTGAGTATGTCTCTCCATGTGGATCATTGTGGTTTGGAAAAGACCATATGCAATGACACTCCAATATGTGTCGACCATGGTCAGAAAGCCCATGAACATGTTGGTATTCAACTATCGCATGAAATGGATCACTAGTGTGCAATAGGTTGCATCACCACACCCATTTGAGTGTTTGTGGCCATGTGTATCATTATGATCTGTAAAAGAACACATGCAATGACACTCCAATATGTATCAAACCATGGTGAGAAAGCCCAGGAACATGTTGGAATTCAATTGCCACATGCAATGGAGCACCATTGTGACATAAGCTGCATCACCACACCCACTTGAGTGTGTGTGGCCATTGGGATCATTGTGGTTTGGAAAAGAACACATGCAATGGCAGTCCAATATGTGTCAAACCATGGTAAGAAAGCCTAAGAACATGTTGGAATTCAACTGCCACATGCAATGGAACACCAGTTTGACATAAGTTACATCACCACACCCACTTCAGTGTGTGTGGTCATGTGGATCATTGTGGTTTGGAAAACAATACATGCAATGTCACTCCAATTTGTGTCAAACCATAAATAGAAATCCCAGGAAGATGTTGGGATTCAACTGCCACATGCAATGGAGCACCAGTGCGACCTAAGTTGCATCACCACACCCACTTGACTGTATGTGTTTATGTGTATCATTGTGGTTTGGAGAAGAACACATGCAATGACACTCCAATATGTGTCTAACCATGGTCAGAAAGCCCAGGAACATATTGAAATGCAACTCCCACATGCAATGGAGCACTAGTGTGAAAGAGATTGCATCACCACACCCACTTGAGTGTGTGTGGTCATGTGGATTATCGTGGTTCGCAAAGGAACACATGCAATCCCACTCCAATATGTGTCAAATAATGGCTAGAGGGCCCATGAACATGTTGGAATTCAACTGTCACATGTAATGGAGCACCAGTGTGAAAGACGTTGCATCACCACACCCACTTGAGTATGTGTCCATGTGGAACATTGTGGTTTGGAAAACAACACATGCAATGACGCTCCAATATGTGTAAACCCATCGTCAGAACGTGTAGGGAACATGTTGGAATGGAACTACAAGATGTTATGGAGCACAAGTTTGACATAAGTTGCTTCAGCACACCCACTTGAGTGTATGTGGCCAAGTGGATCATTCTTGTTTGGAAAATAACACATTCAATGACACTCCAATATGTGTTAAACCATGCTTGAAAAGCCCAGGAACATGTTGAAATGCAACTGACACATGCAATGGAGCACTAGTGTGACATAAGTTGCCTCACCACACCCAAATGTGTGTGTGGCCATGTGGATCATTGTGGTTTGGAAAATAACACATGCAATGACACTACAATATGTGTCAAACCATGGTCAGAAAGCCTAGGAATTTGTTGAATTCAACTGCCACATGCAATGGATCACCATTGTGACATAAGTTGCATCACCACACCCACTTGAGTGTGTGTGTGGCTAAGTGGATCATTCTGGTTTGGAAAAGAACACATTCAATGACACTCCAATATGTGTCGAACAATTGTCGGAAAGCCTAGGAACATGTTGGAATTCAACTGCCACATGAAATGGAGAACTAGTGTGACATAAGTTGCATCACCACACCCACTTGAGTGTGTGTGTCTATGTGGATCATTGTGGTTTGGAAAATAATACATGTAATGACACTCCAATATGTGTGAAAACATGGTCAGAAAGCCTAAGAACATGTTGAAATGCAACTGCCACATGCAATGGTGTAGCAGTGTGAAAGAGGTTGCATCACCACAACCACTTGAGTGTGTGTGGCCAAGTGGATCATTGAGGGTTGGAAAGGAACACATGCAATGACACTCTAATATGTGTCGAACCATGGTCAGAAAGCCTAGGAATATGATGGAATTCAACTGTCTTATGCAATGGAGCACTAGTATGACATAAGTTGCATCAACACACCCAATCGAGTGTGTGTGGTCATGTCGATCATTGTGGTTTATAAAAGAACACATGCAATGACACTCCAATATGTGTCAAACCATGGAAAAAAATCGTATGAATATGTTGAAATGCATCTGCCACATGAAATGGAGCACCAGTGTGACATAGGTTGCATCACCACACCTACTTGTGTGTCTGGCCATATGGATCATTAATTTTTGGAAAAGAACACATGCAACGACACTCAAATATGTGTCAAACCATTATCAGAAAGCCAGGAACATGTTGGAATGTAACTGCCGTATGCAATAGAGCACCAGTGTGAAAGAGATTGCATCACCACACCCACTGGAGAGTGTGTGGACATGTGTATCATTATGATTTGTAAAAGAACACATGCAATGACACTCCAATATGTGTCAAACCATGGTTAGAAAGCCCAGGAACATGTTGGAATTCAACTGCCACATGCAATGGAACACCATTTTGACAAAAGTTGCATAACCAGACCCACTTGAGTGTGTGTTGCCATGTGGATCATTGTGGTTTGGAAAAGAACACATGCAATGGGACACCAATATGTGTCAAACCTTGGTCAGAAAGCCCAGGAACATGTTGGAATTTAACTACCACATGCAATGAACCACCAATTTGACATAATTTACATCACCACACCCACTTGAGTGTGTGTGGTCTTGTGGATCATTGTGGTTTGGAAAAGAATACATGCCATGTCACTCCAATATGTGGCAAACCATAGACAGAAAGCCCGGGAAGATGTTGGAATTCAACTGCCACATGCAATGGATCACTAGTCTGACCTAAGTTGCATCACCACACCCACTTGAGTGTGTGTGTCTATGTGGATCATTGTGGTTTGGAAAAGAACAGATGCAATGACACTCCAATATGTGTCAAACCATGCTCAGAAAGCCCAGGAACCAGTTGAAATGCAACTGCCACATGCAATGGAGCACCAGTGTGAAAGAGGTTGGATCACCACACCCACTTGAGTGTGTGGGGCCATGTGGATCATTGTGGTTTGGAAAAGGAACTCATGCAATGTGCACCAATATGTGTCAAACCATGGTTAGAAAGCTCAGGAACATGTTACAATTCAACTGTCACATGCAATGGAGCACCAGTTTGACATGAGTTCCATCACCACACCCACTTGAGTGTGTGTGGTCATGTGGATCATTGTGGTTTGGAAAAGAACAGATGCAATGTATCTCCAATATGTGTCAAACCATGGACACAAGCCTCGGGAAGATGTTGGAATTCAACTGTCACATGCAATGGAGCACCAGTGTCATAAGTTGCATCACCACACCCACTTGAGTGTGTGTGACCATGGGAATACTTGTGGTTTGGAAATGAACACATGCAATGACACTCCAATATGTGTCAAACCATGGTCACAAAGCCCAAGAACATGTTGAAATGAAGCTACCACATGCAATGGAGCACCATTGTGAAAGAGGTTGCATCACCACACCCAGTTGAGTGTATGTGGCCATGTGGATAATTGTGGTTTGGCAAAGAACACATGCAATGATACTCCATGATGCAGCCTGTCCTACGGACGCCTCTACATCTACATCACCAAGTCCCCCAAGTGGACAAATGAATCGTGCCCAAGCTAAACTCCTACAAGCTAAGGTGAATTCGCTCCTATCCTCATGTGATTTTGATACATCGTTGGATGGCTTGCTACTTCATGCCAATACCCTATGCATCCTCAGATATGAACCCAATGAAGAAATGTCGAGAGAAAGAGCGAAGCCATTGCAAGAGGGAGCTCCAAACCATACTAGCGCCAAGATCAGCAGACCGTATATCTCACCGAAATTTCTGGCGCACACTCTGGTGGACCAGAATTTCTGGCGCACGCCGAAACCAACCGGCGCACGCCGAAACACAGATTTGTAAGCCATTCCGTTGGCCGACCGGAATGACCGACGCGGACCATAATTTCCACCGCCTAGTCTGGTCATGCCGGACTTATCATCGGAACACCCAGTCCCAAAGCCAACAAGGGTTTCATGCCCGAGAATAATCATATTTCGTCCAGTTTTTACCCTTTTGTGCCCAAACTACCCCTGTTTAAGTGGTTGGCCTATATATAGCCCCCACACCCCTTGTATTACTCAGACTTGGATAATTAAAATTAGAAGACACCCTTGTGGATCTCCCTAATTTCTAGTCTCATGTTCCTTGAGAAAGGAGCACCAATTATCCCCTAACTTGTTGGAGTTTGCATCGTGCCTCCCTCGTTGTGCAAGGCCTTGGCATCGGAGCCCCTTGTCAAGACGTCAAGATCTCACCAAGACTCCCCACTCGCTGTGCCAGTTAGAGAGAGATCTTTGCCCGACGTTGATCCTAGGGATTACGCCGGACCGGTCACCTCTCCTCCTTGATTTCAAGGGGTTCATGAAAGATCAGGCCATCCGTGAGGTTTTCCCTCAACATATTGGTATCAAGAGCTAAGTTGCTCATGAATTCCCCCCCCCCCCAAATCTTCTATCCACCAAAAATTCTGAAATCCCAAAAAAGAGCCCCAAATTGCCTTCGGATCGATCTCTGGATTTGGTGTGTTTTTCATGGTTTTGTTCCACATATCTGTTGATTTGGGTGTCGATCTACCTTCCTAGAACCTTTTTCCCAACCCAATTTGGACAGATTTCCAAAAAGTTTCCTTGATTTTACTTTTCAAATTCATCAGGCACTCAAATCGGCAGCAAGCCCGGCGGACCAATCTAGCCGCCAAAAATTCGGACAAAATTTCCGATGAACCGGAATTTCCGCCAACATTTCCGGCGCACGATCCAGCGTTGCTAGTTTGGCCGCTAAAACTTTTGTTTTTACCCTTTTTTCCAATTTTCCTCGTGTGTTGTTTGTGCTACATGTGTGTATCGCTACAACTAACTTCAAGCTTCTGCAAATCATCACATACCGTGCTCCTTGGCACCGCGACGCCGAAACATCATCCATAACACCGTTAGCAAGTCGTCAATACTGAAGGTATACCTTGTCCTACTTTGTTAAGCCTTATTCCTTGTGTGTATCTATCCTATCAGAGCAGCTCATCTTGTGTTTTCTTAGCATTGTGCACTTGTCCTTGGAAAGTGAGAGTGTGTAAGCACATTCAAGAGTTGACATAGTAGTATAGAAAGGGAGAAAAAGAACCAAGAAAATAAAAAGAAAAGAAAAAGAAAAATAGCAAGATACAGTCTCCCAATACAAATAGAGTCTCAAGCTTGTAAGAAAAGAGAGAAAGAGAAAATCCACGACCAAGGAAAGTGCACAAATCCGTTGCTTATCCTCTTTTGGCGAACAAGTTGTGGTATCTCCTTTCGTTGGCACGACAACCGAGCTTAGTCTTTATTAGGACATTTTGTGCTCATTTTCATAGTCGTGCTAACCTTATCCATCTCGACGTGTGTGTATACTTGTGTTTTTGTGGATCATATCCTTTTTGCTTTTTATCTTTGATTCTCTACCAGCTTTAACAATAACCTTTTATTTGGATCGTTTCCTTTGGTGTTCCACCACCCTAACCTTCCACCAAAAGATTTTGAGAGTTAGTTCCTTCTTTAATGTGAGTTTTCTTTGCGTTTTCACTTTGCACACTTATAGTTCTCACGTGTGGTTTATAGTTTGGTCCAATCCCCAATGCGAGGTCAAAGGCTAACACCACCATATTACACTTCCATATACAATCCTTATGTGTTTTGCATGATGGATAGGCACAGTGAGTCAAGCCAACCACCTCCACAAGAAGAAGAACAATGCCCATACATGAGCCGCGCAAGCCACTACATCATCCGACATGAATTCCATGATCGTTGCCAAGCGCTTGAGATGCGACAAGATGAACAATTCGTTGAGACTCAAGCCAAGTTCAAGAACATGAACAACCACTTCGATAGCCTTGAAAGAAAAATGCATGCAATGCAACACAACTTTGGCCATAAAAATGAAGCGCTCCAACGCTCCATCGCCGAAACAAATGACAAGATTCGACTCCTCATCGACGTAATGACAAGACCGCGTTGACGTGCATCAAGCTCTTCAAGCTCGTCGTGTCACCGTTCTCCTCTTCATCACGATTATCATCCAAGTGCCCCAAGACGCAATGAGGCCACCGTGGTTGAAGATGGAAGCTCTTCGCACTATGTACCTTCCCCACGGCATGTCGCAACGACAATATATGATGGTGATTTCTACTCAAGGCCCCAAGCAAGGCGAGAAGAACACCGTCATCACGCAAGGTCACTAGTGATCGAATAAGCGCAACCACAAGTGGAACCTCAAGCACAACCTAAAACACAACCTAAAGTCCACCACCATCACCTGGGACACATACTTGACACAACAAGTGATGACTCCAACCACGAGGAACAAGCTCGTCACTGACATGAAGCTCTCCAAGAATCTCATCTTTGTCATCGCCATCATAAACGTCCATGTCAACACCATGGTCATCACGAGGCACCTCTTCCACCACATGAAGACATGGAGCGTCAAATTGTACATGTTGAGCGACGCCCACAACATCATGAGGCTCAATACCATGATCTTTGTCATGAGGCCCAAGTGCCTAACCCGCAACACCAACCGAGGAACGAGCCTCCCCTTCTTCAACAATCGTGCCAAGAGCAAGAGCAAGCTCCACAATAACATCGCGAGAATCAAGTTCCACCACCTCCAAATGAGGCTGCATCAACAAGGTCACCAAGATCGTTACAATGATTACATAGAAGACGAAGACCGTCACCATCAAGGAAACAACCGCTATCGTGACTGCAAGGATGAAGAAACCTTTGGAAAGATCAAGTTCACAATGCCCAAGTTCATTGGCTCAAATAATCTCGAAGAATATCTCTAATGGGCGCTCAAAGTAGACAAGTTCTTCCATATGCACAACTATAGTGATGATAAGATGGTTGCCATGGCTTCTCATGAGTTTGCTGATTATGCCAACCTTTGGTGGGAACAAGTTCAAGTTGCTCATGACACAAGAGAAGAGCCACCAATCACAACTTTTCATGACATGAAGGCTCATATGAGATCTCGCTTTGTTCCTTCGCACTACATGCGCGACCTCTTCAACAAACTGCAATCGCCTAGTCAAGGGACAAAGACCGTGGAAGAGTACTTCAAGCAAATGGAACTCAACATGATCTGCGCCAACATTGAAGAGAGCTAGGAACAAACAATGGCATGTTTCCTCATCGGCTTGAACCATCCAATCAAGCACATCGTCAAGTTCCAAACATACAATGACATGGCTGAGCGTGTGCACATCGCAATAAAAGCCGAGCATCAAGTGCAAGAGGACATCAAGTACAATAAGCCCAAGACATACTTCACCTACAAGCAAGCTTCAACCGCTACACCAACAACGTTCAATGGAAGCTCCTTAAGTACCTCCAAGCCTTCCTTCAAGTCCACACTCCCTCAACAAAAACTGCCCTTGAGTGGAAAGTATACAAAGGATGCCACACCATTCAACGGCGAATGCTACAAGTGTGGAGGCAAAGTACACAAGTCGGCCTAGTGTGGAAACAAGAAAGTATTGTTCATCCATGATAATGGCGAGGAAGAGTACTTGAGTGAAGATGAATTTGATGCCAGAGTCAAGGAAGCAATGACAAGGCAACATGTCAAAGATGACCAAGAACTCCTCATGTGTGAACATGATGCAAGTCCATCAATTGTCGTCACAAGGATCTTTACCACTCAAGCACAAGAGCATGAAGATCAACGATCAAATATCTTCCAAACATGTGCTGGCATCAATGGGAAATCTATAAAGGTGATCATCAATGGAGGGAGTTGCCACAACCTTGCAAGGACCGAGTTGTGTGAGAAGCTGAATCTAACCCTCCATCCTCACAAGAACCCCTACCATGTTCAATTGCTAAGTGACCAAGGATCCATGAATATCAAGCTCATCGTCTCGGTAAAATTCTCTATTGGTCCATACAAAGACATGGTGGAGTGTGATGTCGTCCCAATGACGGTTTACCACATGTTTCTTGGTAGACCATGGTAATTCGACAAAGGTGCTCTACATGATAGTCGCACGAATGTATACACCTTCAAATGTCTTAACAATACATGTGTTTTGCAACCGATGACTCCTAGCCAAATAATTGCGGACAATGCAAAGGATCTAGCGAGGGCGCAAACCACAACACCTTCTTGTGAGAAGAGTGGTGAGTGAGATAACTACCATATAGCGAGTGAGAGCCACAAGCCTAACTTGAGTGGAAAAACTAGGAGTGTTCTTCTTGCCACCAAAAGTGAAATGAGAGATGTGAGGAAAAACCCATCCATATTGCACTATGTCCTCATTTGCAAGGGCCTAGCGCAAGGAACTAATGACTTGACAACTATTCCACCCTATTTGATGATTGTTTTGCAGGAATTCAAGGATGTGTTTCGCAAAGAACTCCCACATGGACTACCTCCTCTTCGGGGAATTGAACATCACATTGACCTCAGACCCAGTGCACCTCTTCCAAACCATGCCGCCTACCACACGAACCCAGAGGAGACAAAGGAGATCGAATGTCAAATCAACCAACTCGTCTCCAAAAGTTTGATCCACGTAAGCACTAGTCGAAGTGTGGTACCCGTGATTCTTGTTCCAAAAACGGATGATACGCTACGGTTATGCATGGAATGTTGTCCTATCAATGCTATCACCGTGCGTTATTGACATCCCATAGCACGTCTCGATGACATGCTTGATGAGTTGTGTGGAGCCACTATTTTCTCGAAAATTGATCTTCGTAGGGGTTACCATGAAATATGCATGGTGGAAGGTGATGAGTGTAAAACCGCCTTAAATACCAAACTTGGTCTCTATGAATGGTTGGTCATGCCTTTCGCTTATCTAATGCCCCATCCACCTTCATGTGCCATATGAATCATATTTTGCATTCTCTCATTGGAAAAAGTGTTGTTGTCTATTTCAATGATATACTTTTCTATAGCAAGTCACTGGAGGAACATGTTACACATGTCAAGGAGGTCTTGCAAATCCTTCGATATGAAAAGCATATGCTAATCTTCCCAAGTGCACTTTTGCTAAAGACAAGTTGATTTTTCTTGGATTTGTCATTTCTTCGAAAGGCATTGAAGTTGATGTTTCCAAGGTAAAGGACATATGAGATTGGCCTATCCCCACAAATGTGAGTGAACTCTGAAGTTTTCATGGGTTGGCCAGGTTCTATCGTCGCTTTGTGAAATACTTTTCTACCATTGCGTGTCCTCTCAACGAGTTGACCAAAAAGAATGTCACCTTTGTGTGGGGCAAAACACAACAAAAAGCTTTTGATGAACTTAAAAAGAGGCTCACTGGAGCACCTCTTCTTGTGTTACCGGATTTCACAAAAACTTTTGAGATAGCGTGTGATGCTAGTGGTACTGGCATTGGAGGAGTCCTCATGCAAAATGGGTGTCCTATTGCATACCATAGCAAGAAACTTGATGGTGCACGCCTCAATTATCTGATTTATGACAAAGAGCTTTTTGCCTTAGTTCGTGTAATTCAAGTTTGGCAACACTACCTTTGGCCTAAGGAATTTATTATGCATTCCGACCATGAGTCATTGAAATATCTCAAAGTCCAAGCCAACTTGAGTAAGGGACACGCTAAGTGGGTTGAGTTCATGGAGTATTTTCCGTACATTGTCAAGTACAAGAAGGGAAGATAATGTAGTTGCGGACGCTTTGTATCGCAAGCACACAAGCCTTCTTACTCGACGTGAAGTATTAAGGGAATATGCCCGAGAGGCAATAAAAAGTGGTTCTTATCTTACTCCTTGTTTATGATAAATGTTTATTTTGCATGCTATAATTGTATTAATTGGAAACGTTTATACATGTGTGTTTAATAAACAAATAAAGCGTTCCTAGTTATGCCTCTCTTATAAACTAGCTCATTGATTAAGAAGATGATCAAGGTTTCCTGATCATGGACATTGGATGTTGTTAATAACGAGGTCACAACATTGATTCAATGGTGTGATGAACATTCATCCAAAGTATATCAATACAATCAAAGTCATTGTGTTTAAATTGCTATAACATTGTATGAAGTAATTCTAGTCCTTAGATAATGAGATCATGTCAATCACTAACACTAGAAGAGTAACTTGATAACATAAAACGTCACACCGAAACAAGCTAACAATAAAGGTGGGTTCAGATACTCCGAAGGTGTTATGTAGAGGATCATGGATCAAGAGTGGGATTTGTCCATCCCGATGATGGATAGATATACTATGTGCCCTCTCGGTGATATCACATTGAGATAGCTTGCAAGCAAGTGATGTGGTCACTAGAATGTTATATCACAGGAATAAGAAAAGAGTGCATGTTGGTAACAAGATCAAACTAGGTATGGAGATACCGATGATCGAATCTCAGAAATGTAATATATCGTGAGACAAAGGGAATTATTTACGACGTTAAAAGGTTCACACGATCACTAGAGTCACTCGTTGAATGTGTGGGAGTTAGTACGATTCTCCAGGCCCCGCTGCAGATTATTGATCGGAGAAGGGTCTTGATCATGCCTGCATTATTCGCGAACCGTAGGGTTACATGCTTAAGGGATACCGACACCATTTGGAGCAAATATGTTTCCGATAAATATTTAAGAAAGCGCTGGAATCATTTCGATTGAAACCGGAATTGTTTTGGGTGAAATTGTTGAAATTGGTTCTGTATGTGAAATTGAAATGTTGCAAGGGGTTTTCTGTGAATGTTTGAAATTCCGAATAAAATAAAAAAATAGTTTTATTAAATGAGAGATACATTAATTTTGGTGGAAAATTAATGCATGTGTGAGTGGAATTTATAGTGGAGGGATTTTGTGTGAGTGGGCGCTCCACCCACATGAATGAGGACGAGGTGGGGGCACGCACCATGACTTCCACACCTTGTCCTTTGGCTTCCCCCTCCTCCTATAAAAGTCACCTCTCACTCCAACACACACACACACCTCCTCGTGAAGGATCTCTCTTCCCCTCTAGAAATTATTCCCCATGGTCTCGGATTAGCGAGATACATGTTCCTGGTGGCTTTATCTGGAAAGGAGTTGCTACTTCCGCCGCTTCGCTGGAGCGAGGACACAGAGGTTTTCGGGGTACCGGACATGTGTGAGATCATGGATGCACCACTTCTTTGCGGTGCTAGACTTGCTGGTGCTGGACCTGCTGGACTTTATCATGATCTTGAGATTGGCAAGTGTACTACTACATCATCCACGAGTTCAACCTTGTTAACAATGCTTTGTCACTCGTCAAGGGTATGTTCTCTATGGTTGTATATCCACCCGTTGATTGTATCTAGGTAGATAGATCTTGGTGCTTAGTTGTTCATATCGTATGGTTTTTTTTTCGATGTTGTGAACCCAACAGTGGTATCGGAGCCTGATCTATGCATAGATGCTTTGCACGGGTATAACACATAAGAGTATGTGGGCGATGATGAACATGTTATTGCATCCTCTATTTATTTTGGATATTGCTGGCATAGTGGGATGAAGCGGACCGGACTAACTTTACATGTCCTCGCACATGAGACATGTTCCACGCTTGACATGCAACTAGTTTTGCATAAGTGGGGTGTTTGTCTCTCCTACTATAGTCAATATCGATTTACAACAAGTTGCTAATAATATGGTTATCATTGTTATGGTTCCATGTTCGTAGGTAAGACTGGTTCTATCTTCGAAAGCTTTAAGCCACATAAAACTTGCAATTGATAAATTAGAAGCGTCTAGTTTAGATTGTTGATTGGCTAGTGTCATGATATGGTAATGTTATAATTTGAAGTATAGTTGATACTCTTGAAAATTATAGCGTACCTAACGTGTAATTTCCATAGACCTTGGCCTTACACATAAAAGAACGATAAAGATCATACCATGATGCACATGATAGTGATCAAGTGCAAGAACCATATCATTTCACTTTATGCATATGATGTTTGTATCTTATATTGCTTGTATGGCACTTTAGTAGCATTATAAGATGATCCCTCATTTAGATATGAAGATAAAATGTGTTCTTCCTTAAGTATGCACTGTTAAGAAAGTTCGTTGTTTTGAGACATCATGTGATGATCGGGTGTACTTGACTCTACGCTTTCATACAACGGGTGTAAGATAATTTTACCTCATGCGAGTACTAAGGTTCTTACTTGGCGAGCCTAGCATGTACATACATGGCCTCGGAACATGGACTAAAAGGTTAAGCATGAGTCATATGGTTGATATGATGCCCATATAGATGCTCACCTTTGAAGCTATATCGACTCACGTGATGATCGGACTTGGTGTAGTGGATTTGGTTCATGTAATTACCAAAACAACTCGAGGGATGTTGGTTTTGAGTGGGAGTTCATTTGTAATTTGGATTAGTCAAACTCAATTTATCAGAAACTAAAATCGAAGTGAATTTTCATAATTTGTTGTAGTCATTGGCATCCGCTTACTACTTTATTCTTAGTTATAATTTTGATAATAGAACTATAGAATTCGGGATATTTACTTGACGAACTGGTATCATATTGTTTTGAGTGTCAATCTGAAGTTCAGAAGTCCTATTGCAAACTTTCAGTAAAACTCCATTTGCTCCATGAAGGTTAATAAGTATTAAATCAAGAGTAACAATTCCATTGTTAGTATCTAAAGTATCATGTTTGCCTCCATGATTCTTGATATTCAAAAGTTGTTTTAATATCAAGGTTATCTAGGAGCTGGAATACTTGTTTTAGAAACCATCATGTGTGGAAGATATTGTGATATCTAAAACAATGTTTATGGTTGCAATATGATTGAGTGTAATTTGGAAAAATACATGTTGTCTTATTGTATGAGAATTTGCGAAGGTTGGAGATGATAGGCGTACTAATCTCCCAAAAAGGTTTTGTGAACTGACATTGTACTAACGATTCTTCCTTATAGGCTATAGTAGCTTGATCGTGAAAGTTGTCAGGATAAGGATGAATAGAATATGTAGGTAAAATGGATACTACACTAAAAGATTACTAAAGAATGGATTTTGAAAGAACGCCAAACATTTGATGATGGTGATCCACTTCAAATTGCAAGTCCAAAGGTATTAGTATTTGACTATACACGCTTTGGACTATGTGTCATGTGTATGGCACCACTATTGATGTTGATAGATTCTTTTAAAAGAAAAGGAAATGCTGAAAGAGAATCTATAAAATATTTGGCAGAAAAGAAAAGGTTGGAAATGTATAGCTTAGGTATATAGATGATATACATGTTACGGTTGAATTCTTTGCTTGTTGAACAATGTGGTTCTTGGGTATTGGATACTAAATTGGTTGGTATGAAATGTCATAAAGGACAACAGTATTCATGAACTGCAATGGCCTAAGTAACTAGCAAGAGAATATGTGATGATGTTCATCAAAAAAAAATAAAGTGTTATTGTATTTCTAGTTGACATCAAAAGCCTTCCTTTAAGATTTGTTTTAATAATTATTATTTTGGTTCAGGTATTATGAGAATAAAGGTTGTTCAAGTGATTACCGTACTCCATAGAAGATGGATGAACTTTTACAAGTATAGTTGGAGAAATCACGTCCATAAACACTATTGTTAAAATGTTAGAAGACAAATGATTGAAATATCACATATGAAGTGACATCGCCGTTTAAATTATATTGGAAAGAAAACATGAAGAAACTTCATGTTGATAGATTTTTGGAGTCTTTAATTTTGATCAATTGACGCTTGTGAGAGTTTTCTGGAGATAATTAAAATTACATTCATAGGCCAAAGAGGAACGGATGATTATGTCACATCCCAAGTTTTTAGAAATTGGGACTAGAAAAATTGTTTTTACATGTCATTCATAGGCATTGTATTGCACCCATGCAAAAATTTGCAAGAATTGAATTTGAAAATCCAAACCCTAATTACAATGTGCTAATTTATTCCTATAAGGAGTTAAATAGAATTTATAAAACCCATTATTGATAAGACAACAACTATTGCTAAATATTACCTTAATATAATATACAGAATTTTAGAAACAAATTTTAAGTCATTTGGACTTATTATGCAAAAGTTATAAAAGAAACAGTAAAAACTGAAAAAGAAAATGGAAAAAAACAAAACCTATCTGCAAGCCAGCCCGGCCGCCCACCTCCTACCTAGCCCGACCCACCTAAGCGCCCCTATCTACCGCCCACAACCCTGTCGGCCCATTGGTTCCAGCAGCCAACCCGCCTCCCCTCCCCTATGTCTTTGACGTGTGGGGCCCGTCCCCATCGTCTTCCACCACGAGGCAAAGACGAACATGGGAACAGACCCGATCGAGAGCCTTGCGAAATTCGTTGGTTTTGTTCGATCTCGTATCCCCGTTTGCACGGAATCTTCAATATAAAAACCAGCCGCACCTATCCCCGTATTTTTTTCAAGTTTCCCTAACAATAGCCTCGAAACTGATCGAATCGGATCTCACCGCCGCCGGCGCCATTGTTGACCTCAGGAGGTTAAGCATCTCGGGGTTTCCCTCTCCTCCTATCCAGCTCAAGGTAACATCGTGTTCCCCTTCCAGTACTGCATTGTCTCATTTAGTTTCCCCCGTCCACAGGCTGTCACCTAGCCCTGGATTGCTCGCGGGAGTTGCGTGCCAACTGACACATCCATCAGAGCTGTGTCGCCGCTCGAGGAAGCAAACGATGAACCCATGACTACCATCGCACTCTCCATATCGCTCTGAAGCCCTTCGTATCCTCCCCCTCTCCGGTGAGAACCGCAGCACCGCCATCCATCAACTTCCGAGCGCCGCCGTCGCTAGCTTCATCGACGATGAGCCCCCCAGAAGCTTTGCTCAGCGTCGTCCGATCACATCTGGATGGACCAGACCGACCGGCGCCCAGCTAGATCTCCCACTGATTCGATACGAGCCGTTGATCCCTGTCCGTCATATCCAGATCCAACGCCCACGAACACATCACTTAAACAAGGGTAAGAAGTAATCAGGTCACGCCATGTCACCACACTGTCTTGGAAATTGATTAAAAGAGGCAGAAAACATGTTAAAATTGTATAATTCATATAAAATTATACGTATGTCCAAATTTGATAAATAATATATCTACGGATTTAGAAAAGTACATACAATATTATTGTGCTGTTAGATTGGACTTTTACAGTATATATTTACTGTAATGATTTAAATTGTTTAATGGATTATTTGGAGTAAATAAATTATATTAAATAATTTATCGACCCTAAAAATACAAATAAGATATGTATGAAATCCCTATGACATGTACCACATTAATATGGCCTTATACTAAGAAAATATTTTAAATGATGTAAACACTTCTAGTTAGTATATAAATAATTCAAAAATATCCAGAACTGCAAATTGAGTGAATCCAATTTACACGTGTTTGTTTCAGTAATACCCATACGTAGAAATTATAAGCAAAATTATTTGTCAAGGTTTTAACAAATGATATTGCAGAAAGCTATAAATCCAATTACAATAGTAATTAAATCATAAAACAATATCTGTAAATGATTTTTAGGTGATTCTAATTGCTATTGTCTTTAAATTGAACTACCTATCCATCAGTATTTAATATACAATTTAATACGACATAAACATTAGAAGTTGAATTAAAGTGAGTTAAACCCTATTAAATCAATATATCTTTATTCATAATTTTTCTTATGCAATAAATACTTTTCAAGATCCATCATGAGACATATTAATGTTCAGAGAACTAAATACAACAATTGTGACATATTAAATCATCATGCATGCATTTGTTCATCATCGTTTTATTGTATTGTGCATAATTGCAATGTTTTGAATGGTGTGTTTGTTGTGTCTTGTTTTAAACACGAGATTGCAAGGAGTGCAACTATTATGATTGTGACAAGGGCAAGCTTTTATATTGTGAGGATTATTTGAACGACTACATCTACAACAAAGGCAAGTAGAACTATCATAAATGTCCTATAATTTTCCTATGCATGTAGTATGTTTTCAGTAGTGATGCATGTGTAGAAATTTTTTTACTACTATGCTATGCTATGATACCCAGGCATGATTGCCATATTTCCATGACTTGAGTTCCTTTGAGCCATCGTATTGTAGTTGATTAGCCATGCTTATTAGATGCGCAATGGGAATTCATGTTTGATTCTATTATGGAAAGATGTTTTTTGCTATATTGAAAACAAATGGAAAGCAATGAACCTCCAGGGTGTGATGGGGTTAATATTTTTTGATGGTTTCAATGTGGAAAGGCACCTAGGACACTAAGATTGCACAGGTTTCTTGTGTAGTAGCTTCCAGTACAGCCGCATGTCATTATATGTCTTGACTAAGTAGGTTGTGGGAACCTCACCCGACGTGACTAGCAGATGTAGGGGATGTAGGTTGGTATGGGTCCGTCCTGAGGATTCAGGGTTCTACTTCTGAAAGGTTTTGTCTTGGTTTTCTCCCTACCATAGCACAAAATGAGTGTAGTGGTACGAGCGGGTTGACTGGGTCGTGCGGGTAAAGTGTACGAACCTTTCGAGAGTGTAAATCTAAGTACTTAGCCGTGTCCCCGATTATGGACATCTATGAGCAACTGGACCTGAAACTTTTTGGAAGATCTCACTCATCCCAATTTCTCACTTATTAAAACTTGATGGCTGAAGAAGGGTTCAGGAGCATACAAAGCTAAACTTTATGCTGGTATGTCCTTAGAAGAATTATTTTAAAGAAATAAAAGTATTTCAAAAGTAGGGAAAAATTATATCTCTTTTATGCAAATGAGCTTGAGCTCCACTTAGCCAAATATGCATGTAATTGATAGGTTCCATTATACATCCACATACTAGTCCTACTTGCCAATATATTCAAAGTATTGACAATTCGTGGCTGCTACCTTTAATATTGCAGGTTATTCTATTTCTAAGTGATCGTTCATAGGTCGCGAGACTCCACTCAACAATTGTTCGCCCGTGGCACATTTGAAGGATGGAGATCTACCTTTGTTATTGTTTTCCTCTGTGTAGTTGGATAATGCAATATAAATTCTGGATCATATTCGTTGTATTTATGATGCACAGTTATATTTGATATTATTTTGTACTGTGTGTGCTAGTGAACCGATCCAGGGATTAGCACTATACACATGAACTCATCCTTATCAGGAGAGGGTGTTACATGATGGTTTTAGAGCTGTGTGTTGACTGTAGGATCGTGACCTAGGAATAGAATAGAAATCCATATGAATTATAGAGTCTATTTCATTCTATCTTCTTCTCTTCATGCACTTCTTTCTAGTATCCTCTTACCACTTCAATTCTCATACTTCTACTATTAGAAGTAGTCTAACACAAATATTCCTATCACAAAATGATACTTTGCCTACAAGTAAAAGGACAAATAAGATGATATAATAATTATCTCACCAAGTTTGAGTAGATATAGACCACAATGTTTATCTCTCTAGGAGATCATCGCCATCATGTTAGAATATTGATCTTACCAACTTATGCTGTATGACAATACTAGTTTGCTTGCTTGTTTGTTGTGATACATATTGTGTGATACCTTGTTTGGATCTGGTTTTTTTGCAACTCCAAAGTTCAAGGACTTCTGAGAGGTTTTATAACATGTTAATAAAAGTAAAAGCTTAAAATTCGTGATAATTTCACTGCAGTTTTCTGCGTGACTAGTTGTACAATGCGATTTTTCATTTCTTACTGGTAACTTGGATTACGCTCATATTGTAGCATCTTGTTCGTAATTTGCTGTAGTATAATTATAAAAATTTGCTAAAATTCCGGATGAGTTTAGTTTGCCCAAAAAAATTCGTGAACACTGCTGTAGTTTCATGACAGATTATGTCCATTGCCTTCAAGATTGTAGGTTCACCCCAAACGAATTTTAGACAAGAGAAAACTATTTTGTGAATGGTAGGCCACTAAAAAAAAACTTCTGTAACATAGAAAAAATTATTTTGGTTTGAGTGTTGTTTGTAATTATTGCTTGCTTGTGTGCCAATCGATTGTTTTACATAGTTATGGGTAATAATACTTCTCTTAGTCCTATTCTATCTATACTAATCTATGCTATCCCAAAATGATACCGCCTCGTCGTCAACCTACTGAGATGGAGCATTTGATAGTAGCACAGGCGCAGCTATCGCAAGTGGTGGCTCAGTTCCTAGCAAACAACAACAACAATGGGAACAATGACAATGGCAACAACAACCCACCCCAAGTGGATGCACTCACTAGGTTCTTAAAACTGAGGCCTACAAAATTCTCAAGCGCACCTAAGACTATGATAGGACTTGTTTGGTTACGCTTAGTGAATAAGAACATAGTAACAGTTGGATGCACTGACGAAGAGAAAGTGAGGTTTGCTGCCCACTTACTTGAAGGACAAGTAGCTACTTGGTGGGATACTTTTCAGATCACCCACCCCATTAATACTGTCACTTGGGAGATGTTTGAGGAAGGATTCATGACCAACCATGTCTCGTCTGAAGTTATGAGCCTAAAGAGAAGGGAATTCCATGACCTGCACCAGGACAATTGCACAGTGTTAGAGTATATAGAAGAATTCACCAATTTGTCTCGCTATGCTAGGGAGGATGTTGACAGTAATGATAAAAGGAAAGAGAGATTTCTAGATGGAGTGAGTTACGAGATTTCTGTTTAGCTGACAGTAGTTTACGCTCCCACTTTCTAGGATTTGATGGGTAAAGCTAGAATTCTATAAGAAAAGCAGAATCAAATTGAAAAGAACAAGAGGAAGCATAACAACAAATACAACTCAAGACCGTATCAGAGGATCTGTACTCTCCATGATGGGAATGGAGGTTCTGAACATCACATGCATGAAGGCAATGGATACAACGACCATGATGGTAATGGACATCAGCACCACGAAGGGAATGGATGCCACCATAATGTCTACATGGGCCGCAACAACCAGAACTCTGAAAGAGGGAATGATCATAACCATGGAGACAACAATGTTGAAGCCCACAACACCAATCTCGTTAGGAAGGACATAAGAAAGGTTGGATGTTTTAAATGCAAGTAGATGGGAGACTATTCGAGAGACTGCCTTGAGAAGAAGAAGAACAATATTTATGGCTACAAGCTAAACCCATTTCAGAAGGGACATGTTAACCATGTTAATGTGGAGGAAGTTCATAGGGAACCTGATGCCATGATTGGTACGTTCTGCCTCAATACCTTTCCAGCACTCATTCTATTTGATGATGGAGCATCACATTTGTTCATATCAAGGGAATTTGTGGATAGAAACAGAATTCCAATTGATACCATTAACAAACCCATCTAGATAAGCTCTCCTAGTGGAGAGATGGTAGCAGTTTTTGGATGTCATCAATTGAATCTAAAGATTGGGGAATACGAATTTCCCACTAGCTTGAATGTGTTGGAATCACAAGGCTTGGATGTCATCTAGGCAAGGATTGGATGTCATGCATGACGAGCAATTTCACTGACAACCCTAGAGGGGAGAAGAACCAGATATAGCACAATCACTGAAGTTGGAGAGACTAACTTATATGCTCTTAAGGGCGTTAGCTCGGAAAGCTTAACCACAGCGAAGAAGAGCTACACAGGACAAGAAGATATCCTACGACTATTTGTTAGTTATTCTGAATCTCGAGGACGAGATTCATCTTAAGGGTATTAGTCTGTCACATCCCAAGTTTTTAGAAATTGGGACTAGAAAAAAATTGTTTTTACATGTCATTCATAAGCATTACATTGCACCCATGCAAAAAAATTGCAAGAATTGAATTTGAAAACCCAAACCCTAATTAAAATGTGCTAATTTTTTCCTATAAGGAGTTAAATAGAATTTATAAAACCCATTATTGACAAGACAACAACTATTGCTAAATATTACCTTAATATAATCTACATGATTTTAGAAAATTTTAGAAACAAATTTTAAGTCATTTGGACATCTTATGCAAAAGTTATAAAAGAAAAACTAAAAACGAAAAAAGAAAATGGAAAAAAACAAAACCTATCCGCAAGCCAGCGCGGCCGCCCACCTGCTACCTAGCCCGGCCCACCTAAGCGCCCCTATCTACCGCCCACAACCCGCCGCTCGCTAGGCGCGCGAGCGACGCACAGCAGCACTAGGCCGGCCCATTGGTTACAACCGCCAGCCCGCCTCCCCTTCCCTATGTCTCTGACGTGTGGGGCCCATCCCCATCGTCTTCCACCGCGAGGCAGAGACGAACACGGGAACATACCCGATCGAGAGCCCCGCGAAATTCATTGGTTTTGTTCGATATCGTGTCCCCATTCGCACGGAATCTTCCCTATAAAAACCTGCCGCACCTATACCTGTATTTTTTTGAGTTTCGCTAACCATAGCCTCGAAACCGATCGAATCGGATCTTACCGCCGCCGACACCATTGTTGACCTCAGCTCGGCGTTTCCCTCTCCTCCTATCCTATTCAAGGTAACATCATGTTCCCCTTCAAGTACCGCATCGTCTCACCTAGTGTCCCCCATCCACAGGCTGCCACCTTGTCCTGGATTGCTTGCTAGAGTTGCGCAGCAACCGACACCTCCATCCACACTCTGTCGCTGCTCGAGGAAGCAAACGACGACCCCATGACTACCATCGCACTCTCCATATCGCTCTGAATCCCTTCTTATCCCCCCTTGCCGGCGAGCAGCACAGCACCACCAGCCATCTACTTCCGAGCGCCGTCGTCATTGCTAGCTTTATCGAGGGTGAGCCCCCAGAAGCTTTGCTCAGCGCCGTCCGATCACATCTGGATGGACCAGATCGACTAGAGCCGAGCCGGACCTCGAGTCTCAGCCTAGATGGAGCTCCCAGTGAGCCGATACAAGCCGTTGATCCCTGTCTGTCAGATCCAGATCCAACGCCCATGAACACATCACTTAAACAAGGGTAAGAACCAATCAGGTCGCGCCATGACACCGCACTGTCAGTTTTTTTTGGAAATTGATTAAAAGGGGTAGAAAACATGTTAAAATTGTATAATTCATATAAAATTATATGTATGTCCAAATTTGACAAATAATATATCTACGGATTCATAAAAGTACGTACAATGTTATTGTGTTGTTAGATCAGACTTTTACAGTATATCTTTACTGTAATGATTTAAATTGTTTAATGGATTAATTGGAGTAAATAATTTATAGACCCTAAAAACACAAATAAGATATCTATGGAATCCATGAGAGATGTACCACATTAATATGGCCTTATACTTAATTATGGACGAAGGAAATATTTTAAATGATTTAACCACTTCCAGTTAGTTTATAAATTATTGAAAAATATCCAGAACTCCAAATTGAGTGAATCCAATTTACACGTGTTTGTTTCAGTAATACCCATCCGTAGAAATTATAAGAAAAATTATTTGTCTAGGTTTTAACAGATGATATTGCAGAAAGCTATAAACCCAATTACAATAGTAATTAAATCATCAAACAATATATGTAAATGATTTTTAGGTGATTATAATTGCTAACATCTGTAAATTAAACTACCTATCCATTAGTATTTAGTATACAATTTAATATGACATAAACATCATAAGTTGAATTAAAGTGAGTTAAACCCAATTAAATCAATATATCTTTATTCATAAATTTTCTTATGCATTAAATACTTTTTCATATGCATAATGAGACATATTAATGTTTAGAGAACTAAATACAACAATTGTGACATATTAAATTATCATGCATGCATTTGTTCATCGTCGTTTTATTTTATTGTGCATAATTGCAATGTTTTGAATGGTGTGTTTGTTGTGTCTTGTTGCAAACGCTAGATTGCGAGGACTGCAACGATTATGATGGTTACAAGTGCAATTTTTTATATTATGAGGATTATCTGAATGACTACATCTACAACAAAGGAAAGTAGAACTATCATAAATGTCCTACTATTTTCCTATGCATGTAGTATGTTTTCAGTAGTGATGCATGTGTAGGATTTTGTTTTACTACTATGCTATGCTATTACACCCAATCATGATTGCCATATTTCCATGACTTGTGTTCCTTTGAGCCATCGTATTGTAGTTGCTTAGCCATGCTTATTAGAAGCACAACGGAAATTCATGATTTATTCTATTATAGAAAGATGTGTTTTGCTATAATGAAAACAACAGGAAAACAATGAACCTCCTGGGTGTGGTGGGGTTGATATTTTTTGGTGGTTTTAATGTGGAAAGGCACCCAGGACACTGAGATTGGATAGGTTTCTTATGTAGTAGCTTCTAGTACAGCCGCATGTCATTATATGTCTTGACTAAGTAGGTTGTGGGAACCTGACCGACGTGACTAGCAGATGTAGGGAATGTAGGTTGGTATGGGTCCGTCCTGAGGGCTCAGGGTTCTACTTCTGAAACGTTTTGTCTTGGTTTTCTCCCTAACATGGCACAAAATGAGTGTAGTGGTATGAGCAGGTTGACTGGGCCGTGCGGGTAAAGTGTACGAACCTCTCGAGAGTGTAAATCTAAGTACTTAGCTGTGTCCCCGGTTATGGACATCTATGAGCAACTAGACCTGGAACTTTTTGGAAGATCTCACTCATCCCAATTTCTCGATTATTAAAACTTGATGGGTGAATAAGGGTTTAGGAGCATACAAAGCTAAACTTTCTTGTTTCTACATGGGTTTATGCTGGTATGTCCTTAGAAGAATTGTTTTAAAGAAATAAAAGTATTTCAAAAGTAGGTAAAAGTTATGTCGCTTTTATGCAAATGAGCCTGAGCTCCACTTAGCCAAATATGCATGTAAATCATAGGTTATATTATACATCCACATACTAGTCCTACTCGCCAATACATTCAAAGTATTGACCATTCATGGCTGCAACCTGTCATGTTGCAGGTTATTCTATTTCTGAGTGATCATTCATAGGTCACGAGACTCCACTCAAAAATTGTTCGCCTGTGGCACATTTGAAGGATGGATATCTACCTCTGTTATCCTTTTCCGCTGTGTACTTGGATAATGTAATATAAATTTTGGATCGTATTCGTTGTATTTATGATGCATGGTTATATGTGATATCATTTTGTACTGTGTGTGCTAGTGAACCGATCCATGGTTAGCACTATACACATGAACTCATCCTTATCAGGAGAGGGTGTTACAGATTAGCTTATTAGACTTTTTGCATATTGATGTATATAGTACAGTATGTGTAGCCATGTGTGGTAGATATTTTAAGTTCATATGCTTTCTCCAGAAATATGAGCGAATATATGTGTATATTTACTCAATAAGGAAGAAGTATGAAACATTTGAAAATTGTTCAAAGGCTTTCAAGATGAAGTATAAAATAATTGTAACAAGAAAATAAAGAATTTATGATTTAATCATAAAGGAAGATATTTGAGTTATATGTTTAGCAAAACAACTAAGTTTGAGGAATCATTCCTTGGATTTGTATTTCCCGATAAAACCATAGGGGTATGGAGTGTTCGAGAGATGAAATCAAACATTGTTTGACCTGGTAGGATCAAAGGTGTCGTTTATAAAATTGCCATTATGTTTTAAAAGATTAAAGCTTTAGAGACTACTGCTTTTACACTGAAAAGAGCACCATCGTGATTCATCGAAATGACACCATATGAGTTATGGCTTGGGTTAAAGCCCGGGTTGTCTTTTCTTAAATTTTGGTATGCTATGCATAAATAAAATGTTTACAACCAAATTCGAATACGCACATCTTTGTAGGTTATTCCAAAGAGACAGTTGGGTATCTATTATATATTAAAAATACATGACAGGCTAACAAGAAAAAAGAAAGACATCCCAGAAAATCCCACAAAAAAGCAAAACATCTGACCCTTGATTTAGTAAATAAATAAATCACAGCCGATAGATTTTCTGTGTGGATCTGTTTAGAAAATTACCCACGTATGCCACTGTCAAAAACCTTTTCGCACCACATTAAAAAGAACGTCCCGTTCCCAATCTCTCCAAAGCAGTGCAGGAGCGGAAGCCGGAATCCTAAAATCACATAGGCATGTTGGATACTTGGATGGGTTCCATTCTCGGCGATGCATGACAGTCAATTAAAGAGACTATCGATGCATAACCCGTTGGCCTCCACTAAGAGATAAAGCGGACGACAAGTCAGGTACTACGTGCATGTCAATGATTTTATGAATAAGTGCCCTAATTTTGATTGGCATGCAAGTGTCCCCTGATGGTGAATTGGTGAGGAATTGGGATTCCCATCGGGTGAATTTGTGAGGAATTGTGAGAATCCTACTCTACAGAGTTCTGTAATAGCAATCTACCTGGAACTGTCAAACAAGATCAATGACTTAACGACAGATTTGGGAAAACAAGATTCACGCGATAGGTTTTGGCAAACAAGAATCACGGGATGATTTGCGTTCTGCCCTGAGGACTCCAAGGTGAGGTCCTATTGCTTGATTAATAGTTTTATATTCACTGTATTCTAAATTAACTGAACCCGACAAATTTAGATTATCACGTATCTACACACTAAAACAAGTATAGATACACGCGTATATAGACAATTCTCATCCGTTAATTTCCGGAAGGAATAGTTAATTATGAGTCGAGCAAAGTAACAGAGGCCCTAGCGTCGTGTTCTAGATTTTTTTTGTCAGAAGGATTTGCATAACATAATACATCTCCTTTATCCGGAAAAGGAAAAGGATGTCTTAAATTTAGCTAAACTATTGTAGTGTATAGTGCGAATCTAAACAAAATTTACGATATCTTTTCCAGAGGGAGGGTATATCAGTTTTACCAAATTATTTTATCGACTAGATATGTTCAATTTTAGAGGTTAATGTTTGCTGTTGGGCCAGGCAATTTTGCCGTTTTAGAATTCAACATTCCTATTTTTTTATCTGTATTCTACGACCATAGTACGGTCGTAAAAGAATGAGGATTTAGCAAATCACCGTTTACAAGGTGTCAAGCACTATGTAATTCAGAACTGAATGCTTGTCGTTCAGTTTGCTTCTTAAACTAATGTTTCAGTTTTCTTTTAAACTAATGTTCACAGTGCCACCATGCTGTTTGATTGACATTTTGGAAATACACCAAAAGTATTCTCCTTCTTGATCGCTAGAGAAAATATAACTTATTCCTATTGTTTTTTGTCTGTTTTCTACTACCATAGTGCGTAAAAGAATGAAAATTTAGCACATCACAATTTACATGGTGCCAAGCACTAGGTAATTCGGAACTGCATACTTTTCATTCAGTTTGCTTCTTAAACTAACATTCATAGTGTCACCATGCGGTTTGATTGACATTTTGTAAATAGACCAAAATTAATTTCCTTCTGGGTCACTAGATACAATAAATACTTATTGTTGCATGATAGAGAAAAGAAGTGTATTTGTTATCTAAATTTTCAGTATAAATTTGGTCCCTCAACTTCTAGCATGTCAATTTGATCACTGATTGTTGTTTCGGCCAATCTAGAGTTGTTTAAACCAACCTAGCCAACGCAACAGAACATAAAAAAATTGTACGTCATAACAAAATAGGAACTTCCGGTAAGTGTAGTAAAAAAGCACACAAGATTGTACTTATTATTTTCTAAAAGCAAAAGGAGAAAATCAAGCGAAACAATAAAATAAGGAAATGATATTAGAGTTATCAAAGAAGTGATAAAATAAAATCATGAATTGTGAAGCCCCAAAACCATAAAAATATTTGGGACAAAGAGAATTTTTTTTTTTCGAAAATGTAACAAAGTTGGACTTTTATTAATCCTCATCATTTCTTTAATTTATTTAAATTTGCGGTGGACTTCCATTTCGCACAGGAACCGTGAGATAAAAAATGGAACTTCTTGAAGGAAAAAGATGACGGGTATGGCATACACATGGTCATGATGTGGAGTCTAGAAGTCGCCGCCACGTTGAGCAAAATAGATTTGTGGCAGTTATTTTAGAGATCATGTGTATATATGTTTGTCTATTTTTTTAGGTACCATTTGGAAAAATATATTAACTAAACCTTATTAAGTGGACAGAACTGATAAGTCTACATCCAATTATCGAATGGAATATTAGTACCCAATATACCGTAATTGATATATTTCCATAATTTACATAAATAGCATCTAGCCATTGTTATAGTGGAATTATGTTGAACACAACACACGATTTTTCAGAATCATAATCATACATCTATTCATGATCTTAGATTCAACCTCGTGTGTTGATGTAACAATTGTCATTCAAACTATGTTTTTAAAAAGGCACAATAATCGTGTGGCCAAAATTAAAGATTAATCCAACATCGGTGACGTTTAAATAATTTAAAATTTTGGCAGATGTAAAACTGTACTGTATCTAATCATATAATATTATTTCATTCAAGGGTATAAGCAAGATCGACTCAACATATGCACGCCAACCCGACACAAACAAGTGGTTTATCTCTACACGACTTGGAAAAAATAACTAATGTATCATTGTCCACGTATTTAACTAAGATAATGTCCTCGCATTTGTGGGAGCCAGAGGCCCATCGTTCTAATCGTATCACACAAATATTTATGAATTATGAATTTATCTAATCTGAACGTATTATGCTGGAAATGTGAAGGGGAAGTTGGATATAATATTTCAAATTATCGTGGTTTCAAGTGATCCGTCTCTGGTTCTATATCATACTATTTACTAATTTTTGTTCTGTTTTTTTGAAAGATGATGAACAAGTATTCTAAGTAGGATATAGACAAATATAAAAATTGGTCTAGATAGCCATGCATAAAGAAACAGGGGCATAGAGTTATAGACCTACCGCGAGTACAAGACAATTGATTTCGAGGACATGAGAATTTCATATTAGTTTTCCCGGTTCTTGACGACTCTAGGAATGACTATATAAATATATTAATAAGAAAATTATTATTATTATATTTTGTAACAAATTTTTCGTATTTATTTGTTGTATTTTACAATCAAAAAGATGTTGTATTTTACAATCAGAAAGGTAAAATGGTGGGCAAGATTGTTTGCATTATTCACAAAACAAAAACATTACATTACATTTTCAACCAACTAAAGATGATGTTGCGAGGGCCACCGTGCTAGTTCCTCCATAATAATAAAGACAAAAGAGTTTGTCGGTTAGAACATCAAATTTCTTAAGAAGGAATTTTTAGCAAAAGTTAAGTGGGAGGACAATAGAACTTTGATTAGGTTGATGAACCTAAGCAACATGTGATAAGTAGCGTAGCGCCAGAAATTGTCCCGGAGGCGGCCACAATGCTCATGACTTGCATGATTACAAAGGTTGTGACCTCAGAGATTAGAGTTCCTATTGAACCATGTGGGTCGGGTAACAATCAAATGGCAAGATTTGATAAACAAGTCGCTATTGTTTTGATAATGATGAACCGACTACATGCAAAGAAGCGATGATGGGACCTGACTCCATAAAATGACTAGAAGTCATATAATCTGTGATAGTTTCCATACACGAGAAATCAAGTTTTTGAACTTTGAAGACCCTTCAAAAAGGAATAAATCCTATCGGTCCTATTTGGATCTATATAGAAATAGACATGGATATTTGACATCTATGAAATAATCGCCATGTCGGAAAAGAGTTTACGACAATGTTCAAGGACTTGACTACGACAAGATTTGATCTTTCGTAGCGATATTTAGTCTTGACGGATTAATGTAGCAAGCACTACATATAAGTTGGTATATGGTAGTGGAATAAAAAACAAGGTTCTTCTAATAGAATGGTTACCTAGGATGTGTGCATAACATGGTACAAAGGTTTTTGTTGGTTCAAAGGATGCTAAAAATGGCATGCAAACTTCTATGGTTGAAGTGAGCATAGCGGAGTTGGAATCTTCACGTGATAAAAATGTTAAAATGTTTAATTTCATCGAAGACGATGAAGATGCTTGCATTTGCAAGAAATTAAGTGGGGGCGCTGAGACAAATTTCCAATATATTATGTAGAGGACACGTTGTTAATTGGAAATGATGTATTTTTTATTGACACAGATTAAGAATTTCATTAAAACTGGATTTCGATGAAAGACTTGGGGAAAAACCAGAATAATTGGCATCAATGTCTATATGGATAGACTGAAATGCTAATATGGTTGTTCCAGACGTACATATATGAGATACTGAATGAGTTCAATATGGAAACAATAAGAAAGGTTCTTGCCGCATGGGAAGGGTTGAATCAAGATTCAAGTGTATTGACACTTGGTGAGTGAAATCACATGAATATTTTGATCAATAATTTATACCATGATATGTACATATCCAGATATGTCATATTCTCTAAATGTTATGTGCATATATCAGAATAATTCATATGATGATCATTGGACAATAGTAAGGATATTCTTATGATCTTTGGAAGAACTAAGAGTATATTTATGTAGAGCTGACAAATAGTTACAAATAGTTCATTCTAAAGTGTTACATTGATACTAGTTTGTCACAAGATACAAATTAAATTTATCTCAATTTAAACTATGGGTGGCACAATGTAACGGAAGGGATATTCCATGATGTATTTGGATGAGTTCCAAAGTTGATACATTATGATGGATACTACAACAAAGGGCTAAGTATATGACTGCTATAGTAGTAGCAAATGAGGGAATTTGGTTAAGTCGTTTGTTATCAAACTAGGTGTGGTTCACAGTGGGCTAGTACTATGAAGATATATTTAGCTACAATTATATCAACATGTTTTAACCCAAAGTAACTAAAGGTCTCACCAAAGGACTAAATTTATACAATGCCATCTCATTAGGGAATGAGTGATGCGTAGAGACGCAAAGACATGCAAATACACATGGACCTAAAACTGTCGGATTCGGATATTATGTTAACCACTAGCAAACACCTATATACAACACCAGAAAGCCATAGGTGTTGAATGCGCAAGTTTTTCAAAACTAGATTATTGACTCTAGTGCAAGTGGGAGACTAAAGGGAATATGCCCTAGAGGCAATAATAAAGTGATTATTATCTTATTCCTTGTTTATGATAAATGTTTATTTTGCATGCTATAATTGTATTAATTGTAAACGTTAATACATGTGTGTTTAATAATCAAATAAAGGGTTCCTAGTTATGCCTCTCTTATAAACTAGCTCGTTGATTAACAAGATAATCAAGGTTTCCTGATCATGGACATTGGATGTTGTTTATAACGAGGACATAGCATTGGTTGAATGGTGTGATGAACATTCATCCAAAGTATAGAAATACGATCAAATTCATTGAGTTTAAATTGCTATAACATCATACGAAGTAATTCTAGTCCTTAGACCATGAGATCATGTAAATCACTAACACTATAAGAGTAACTTGATAACATCAAACATCACACCGTAATAGGGTGAAAATAAAGGTGGGTTCAGATACTCCGAAGGTGTTATGTAGAGGCTCATGGATCAAGAGTCGGATTTGTCCATCCCGATGACGGATAGATATACTTTGGGCCCTCTCGGTGATATCACATTGAGCTAGCTTACAAGCAAGTGATACGATCACTATAATGTTATATCATGGGAATAAGAAAAAAGTGCATGTCAGTAACGACATCAAACTAGGTATGGAGACACCGATGATATAATCTTGGACATGTAATATATTGTGATACAAAGGGATTTAGTTATGACGTTAAAAGGTTCTGGTCACTAGAGTCATCATTGAATGTGTGGGAATCAGTACGGATATCCAGGTCCCACTTCTGATTATTGATTGGAGAAGGGTCTCGATCATGCCTGCATTATTCGTGAACTGTAGGGTGACACACTTAAGGGATACCGACACCATTTGGAGCAAATATGTTTTAGATAAAGATTTAAGAAAGCGCTGGAATCATTTCGATGGAAACCGGAATTGTTTCGGGTGAAATTGCTAAAATTGGTTCTGCATGTGAAATTGAAATGTTGCAAGGGGTTTTATGTGAATGTTTGTTAATTAATGTAATTAACAAAATTCTGAATAAAATAAATAAAATAGTTTTATTAAATGAGAGATACATTAATTTTGGTGGAAAATTAATGCATGTGTGAGTGGAATTTTGAGTGGAGGTCTTTTATGTGAGTGGGTGGTCTACCCACATGAATGAGGAAGAGGTGGGGGCACCAACCATGGCTGCCACGCCATGGCCTTTGGCTGACCCCTCCTCCTATAAAAGGCACCCCTCTCACTTCATCACACACACACCTCCTCGTGAAGGATCTCTCTCCCCTCTAGAAATTATTCCCCATGGTCTCGGATTAGCGAGGTACATGTTCCTAGTGGCTTTATCTAGAAAGGAGTTTCTCCTTCCGCGGCATCGCTGGAGCAAGGACTCGGAGGTTGTCGGGGTACCGGATGTGTGTGCAATCACAGATGTGTTGCTTCTTAGCGGTGTTGGCCTTGCTTGTGCTGAACCTGCTGGACTTGCTGGACTTCATCATGATCTTGAGATCGGCAAGTGTATGACTACATCATCCATGAGTTCAACCTCATTAACATGCTTTGTCACTCTTCAAGGATATGTTCTCTATGGATGTATATCCACCTGTTGATTGTATCTAGGTAGATTGATCCTGGTGCTTAGTTGTTCACATCGTAGGATTTTTTTGTTTTCTATGCTGCGAACCCAACAAAGTAATCATGTTGACTCTCGATGAAATCAAAACTTTGTATGCTTCCGACCTGTTCTTTGGACCAATTTTCGCAAAGTGCTCCATTGACAAAGAGATTGATGGTTTCTATTTGCATAAGGGCTTTCTATTTAAACAAAACAAGTTTTGCATTCCGAAGTCGTCTCTTCAACTTTTTCTTCTACAAGAATCACATGGTGAAGGCCTCATGGGTCACTTTGGCTGTGACAAGACATTGGACATGCTTTCCATTCATTACTATTGGCCCAAGATGAAGCGAGACATGGAGCTCTACATTCAACAATGCACGACATGCATTCAAGCCAAGTCTAAGTATAATCAATTTGTTCTTTATATGCCATTGCCTATACCTCATGCACCTTGGTCCGAAATTAGCATGGATTTCGTGTTAGGATTTCCTAGGTCTAAGCATGGTCATGCTTCTATATTTGTTGTCGTGGGTCGCTTCTAAAAAAATGAAACACTTCATATTGTGTCATAAGATAGATGATGCTTCACATGTTACCAACTTGTTTTTCAGGGAAAATGTTCGTCTTCATGGTGTGCCAAGAACAATCATCTATGACCGCGACGTCAAATTCATGAGCTACTTGTGGAAGACCCTCATGGCCAAGCTCGGCATCAAGCTACTCTTCTCTTCCGCATCACACCCACAAACCGATGGGCAAACCGAAGTCGTCAACTGAAGCCTTGGTATTCTCCTTCGTGTGTTGATCCATAAGAACTTGAAAGATTGGGAGGAATGCATTCCCCACGCTGAGTTGGCCTACAATCAAGCCAAGCACTCTACAACCAAGATGAGTCCATTCATGGTTGTCTATGACCTCGAGCCCCTCACCGCGCTCGACATCCTACCACTACCTGCCCATGAGCGCTCCAACATGGACGTTGACAAGCGTGCCCAAGATATGAAGAAGCTCCACGAAGAAACAAGAGATACAATCGAGCAACAAGGCTCAACAAGGACAAGAAAGAATTGATCTTCGAGGAAGGTGACCTCGTATGGATACACCTAAGCAAAGACCGCTTCCCAAAGAACGCGTCTCCAAGCTCAAGCCACGGGGAGATAGTCCCTTCAAGGTCCTCAAGAGAATCAACAACAACGCCTACATCATCGACATTCCGACCTCCAAGTACCTTTTGAGCAATACGTTCAACATCAAGGACCTCTAGCCTTTCCATGGAGATGTTCAAGATGATAACAATGAAGAGTCGAGGATGACTCTTTCCCAAGGGGGGAGCTGATGCAGATCGTCCTATGGACACCTCTACATCTACACCACCAAGTCCCCCAAGTGGACTAATGAATCGTGCCCGAGCTAAACTCCTACAAGCTAAGGTGAATTCGCTTCTATCCTCATGTGATTTCGATACATCATTGGATGGCTTGCTACTTCATTCCAAGACCCTATGCATCCTCAGATATGAACCCCATGAAGAAATGCCAAGAGAAGGAGCGAAGCCATCACAAGACGGAGCTCCAGACCAAATTGGCGCCAAGATCAGCGGACCTGATATCTCGCCGGAATTTCTGGCGCATGCTCTGGCGGACCGGAGCCCCGACTAGAATTTCTGGCGCACGCTGAAACCAACTGGTGCATGCCGAAACACAGATCTGTAAGCCATTCTGGTGGCTGACCGGAATGACCAGCGTGGACCAGAATTTTTGGGACCTAGTCCAGTCATGCTGGACTTATCGCTGGAACGCCCCAGTCTTAGGGGTTGTTCATTTTCGGCCCCGAAGTTTGTGGGAGAGTACATCATGGGGCTCGACTTTCCTGTAATTGCTGCGTCGCAAAGTTGGGCTACCAACTACCGAGAGGGGCCATTTCAAGGCAAACTCATCTTAGCTCTACCAAATTCAAACATTCCATTAAACCGCCTCGTGAAGTAGACGATCGGGACCCACATGTCAGTAATCTGTCTGTGACGCGAGCGCCAACGCGACAACCTCTTAGGAAAATCGAGGAACTAAGGGGCTTGGTGCGTTGACCAAATTCACAAATCCACTCCCTCCTTTCGCATGAACCCTAGCATTGGCGGCACGGAATCCACCCTCCAAGCAGAACAATCCCTTTGGACATTTGACATCCGGTGCCAATTTGCTGTGCCCATTTGCTGATCCCGAGCTCCAATGCCGCATGCCGTGGCTAGTGTTGCGAGGCTCTAGCCCACCTCCGTCGCTGACAAGCTGAGCAGCACGGAGGATGGCAGATCCTACTACCAAGGAAGAAGAGGTTATGGCTACAAGCGGGTGAGTTACCGCTGTTTACAGTAGGTGTGATCTGGGTTTAGATATAGTTTAGGCTAGTTGCAATTTCGGTTGTGTTTAGTGTGAGTGCAAATTTTATGCTTCATTTTATTACTATCAAGTTTACTAAGGATTGTAATAATCTACTGTAATTCATAGTTGTAAGTCGTTTGAGGATTGTTACAAACCGAGCATCTATTGGAATTACTACACGTACATGAAAAAACAGTGAAATTGTAAGAGGTACAACACACGATCTTCTTTAAACAGGGAGAACATCCATTGTATTACATGGGCACCATAGAACTTGCATAATTCATAGACATTCACTCAACAAACTTAAGACACAAAGAGCTGAACTAAAGAGTACATCAGGAGCAGACCCATATGATTCATCAATCTAACGGATAGCCGTCGTAGTAATCGTAGTGGGTGGTACCATCCTCGTCATAAGGAGGCACCATCTGTAGCTCAGAATGCTCGAAAATTCCGCAATACTCCCCTAACAATCGATCGAGTTCGAAAGGACGGTCATTGATCCATAATCGTTCTACTCCATACCCATGTACGAGCCTCTTCCCATGCAAGAGCCTCAAAGTTGTAAGATCTAATCTCGGATAGGTCCGCATAGTATATGTTGCCCGCCGGCATTGTTGGTTCCCTGGCACTGTCGACGTAGATGGACCGATTGTAAACAACAAAGAGAGCACAACTTCCGATGCCTCTGATCGGCTGAAGGACACGGTTCTGGGTATCAACCTGGTACACAACCAGCCTGCCACTGTAGACCGGTCCACTCACAACGAACAACAACTCCCCGTTGGACTCGATGAGGTAAAAACGATTCTCTAGGAACAGGCAGCCTGAAACAGGGCTTGCAACGGTGGGATGCATCTCCAGGGTCTATGCGGAGCGCTATAACTGGACATCTCCATGAGGAGTACCACACATAGACGAGAGGACACACCTGTATCTGTCTGCGACAAAAACATCACCGGCGAAAGAATTCATGCTCTAGAGGTCCGCGAAGTGATACGACGAGTATGACCCTTCACCAAGGACCGGGCGACTCCCTTCCTCTGTATCCTCATCCACGCACCGAATAGTGGTGTTATGATTGTTTGATGTAAACACCATCAACGACGGGAACATCGTCACAGCGATAGAATTCACCAGCTCGGTCAGTATCTCCGCCCTCACTCGCTTGATAGCCCCTGAGGAGGGATTGTACAACCAGGTCTTGTACGGCTACACCCTTTGTCCAAGCACCAGGAGGACGCAGATGTGTTACCCACATAAAGTACCTTCAAGAGGAGAAACAAAGATTCAGTAAAGGTAATCAGACTGAGATTCAATGAAAGTAAACCAACTAGTAGACGAAGAAACAGAACTTGAAAAATAGATAGTATAGGAGGTGAATGCAAAAAGGATCACATATATATACAGATAAATATCAACAAAGCACCTACGAATAACCCGACTAATCTTCTTCCGAAGGTGGCGGCCAGTTCTTACGTCCAGCAACATGAAGGTGGCATCATCTAGCAGATACTCCTCCCACAACTAGTGCTCCAGCAGAATCTAGTTGGCTAGCATAAAGCACTCCTCTGTGCAGCTGCACCAGGGATTGCATACTTCCCGGAAGGCGGCATAGTAGTCGAAGTCGTCCGTCGAAAGGAAGATGTCGCCTATCTTATGGACAAGTCTCTTAGGGAGACTAGCCCACAATGAGTCATGCTTCTTCTTGCTGGCCATGGATGATGGCGTTTGTGTGGTCTCGGTCCCGTTAACTGGCAGAGGAAGCAGTTCTAGAGACACTCATTAAAAAATGGCTAGGAAAGCCAAGCGAAGCGTTTCGAAACGAGATGACGACATGCACATAGCAACCACAACCACATTTCATCAAACTGGCATGGGCATGTGCCTGTGCCTACGCACACGCACTAATTATAGACAACGAATGTGCACACTAGCATACGACTCCTGGGAGCATGCGAATATGTAGGATGATACTAGTAGTAGTATCATAACCTCATTGTATTTAATTATCCCTGGGAGCACGTGAATGTGAGAATGTGTAGAGAAAATTGTAGGTAACACCAACATTCGTGGCCTTTGTTGCACAAAACACATAAACACAGTTTGGGGCTTAAATTTTTGCACCTAGCCCAAATAAACTACTTAACTTAACAAGATGAATAAGAGAGAATCTCAATGTTCATACACAATTATTCATACTTGCAAGCTCCATTTATTCATAGATTTCCCACATGCAGGTGTAGAAAGAGGCTTCGAGGGGAAAGAAGAGAAGTAAATGGGACGTGATACTAGCAGGTGGGCCCATGGAACACGTGACACTGGCAAGTGGGAGCACACGTGACACTTGCATGTGTTATTTTCCAAAACCACAATGATGCACACCGACACACACACATATACAATGAAATCTGGTGGATCCATGTGGTTTAGGAAACAGAACACATGCAATGACATCTAGGGGATCCATGTGGTTTATGAAAAGAACACACATGCAATGACATCTAGTGGATCCATGTGGTTTATGAAAAGAACACACATGCGATGAAATCAGTGGATTCATGTGGTTTATGAAAATAACACACATGCAATGACGTCTAGTGGATCCATGTGGTTTAGGAGAAGAACACCACATGCTGGAATGGCATCATTGCATGTGTTCGTTTCCAAAACCACAATGATGCACATTGATACACACACATATATATACAATGACATCTAGTGGATCCATGTGGTTTATGAAAACAACAGGCATGCAATGACTCTAGTGGATCCATGTGGTTTAGGAAAAGAACACACATGCAATGACATCTAGTGGATCCATGTGGTTTATGAAAAGAACACACATGCAATGACATCTAGTGGATCCATGTGGTTTATGAAAAGAACACACACGGAATGGCATCAGTGGATCCATGTGGTTTATAAAAAGAACACACATCCAATGAACTCTAGTGGATCCATGTGGTTTATGAAAAGAGCAGCACATGCTATAGTGGCATCATTGCATGTGTTCTTTTTCCAAAACCACAATGATGCACACTGATACAGACATATATTCAAGTGGGTGTGGTGATGCAACATCTTTCAAACTGGTGGTACAATGCTTGCTGCAGTTGAATCCCAGCATGCTGCTAGGCTTCCTGGACATGGCTGGACACCACATGCTGGAGTGGCATCATTGTAGGGTTCGCAGCATAGAAAACAAAAATTTCCTACGATGGGAACTATACGCCAAGATCTATCTACTAGATATAAGCAACGGGTGGATATACATCCATAGAGAACTTACCCTCGAAAACAACAAAGATTTATTAACGAGATGGAACTCGTGGATGATGTAGTCGTACACTTGCCAATCTCAAGATCATGATGAAGTCCAACAGGTCCGGCTCTAGCACGTCCATCAGATCCAGCTCCAGCAAGTCCAGCACCACAAAGCAGCTGTGCATCCGTGATCGCACATACGTCCGGTACCTCGACAACCTCTGTCCCTCGCTCCAGCAAAGCAGCGGAAGCAGCAACTGCTTTCTAGATAAAGCCACCGGGAACATGTATCTCACTAATCCAAGACCATGGGGAAAAATACTAGAGGGGGAGAGAGATCCTTCACGAGGAGGTGTGTGTGTGTGTGAAGGTGTGAGAGGGGGGCCTTTTATCGGAGGAGGGGGTGCCCTTCCCCATGGCCTGCGCCCAAGGGGTGACCCCTCACCTCCTCATTCATGTGGTGGTAACTCCCTCCACATAAATTTGCTCCTTCACATTCTCTTTTAAAGTCTCCACTTTAAATGCATTAAATTTCTCCAAATTTAATGCTCTCTCATTTAATAAAAATCTTTTATTAATTTTATTCAGAATTTTGATAATACTTTAATTAACAAACATTCACATAAAACCCCTTGTAACATTTCAATATTACATGCAGAACCAATTTCAGCAATTTCACCCGAAACAGTTTCGGTGTCTATTGAAATAATTCCAGCGCTTTCTTAAATCTTTATCTAAAACATATTTGCTCCAAATGGTGTCGGTATCCCTTAAGTGTGTCACCCTACTATTCGCGGATCATACAGACATGATCGAGACCCATCTCAGATCAATAATCAGAAGCGGGACCTAGAGATCCATACTGACTCCTACACATTCAACGATGACTTCTTTGATCGTGGGAACCTTTAACGCTAGTAACTAAATCCCTTTGTCTCGCGATATATTACATGTCCGATATTCGATCATCAGTATCTCCATGCCTAGTTTGATCTCGTTACCGACATGTACTCTTTTCTCGTTCCCGTGATATAACATTCTAGTGATCTCATCACTTGCTTGCAAGCTAACCAATGTGATATCACCGAGAGGGCCCAGGGTATATCTATCCGTCATCGGGATGGACAAATCCCACTCTTGATCCATGAGCCTCTACATAACACTTGTGTAGCACTGAACCCACCTTTATAATCACCCTTTCATGGTGTGACGTTTGATGTTATCAAGATACTCTTCTAGTGTTAGTGATTGACATGATCTCATGGTCTAAGGACTAGGATTACTTCGTATGATGTTATTGAAATATAAACACAATGATTTTGATCGTAATGCTATACTTCGGATGAATGTTCATCACATCATTCCACACATGTTGTGACCTCATTATTAACAACATCCAATGTCCATGATCAGGAAACCTTGATCATCTTGTTAATCAACGAGCTAGTTTATAAGAGAGGCATAACTAGGAACTTTCCTTTTGTTTATTAAACACACATGTATTAACGTTTCCAAATTAATACAATTATAGCATGTAAAATAAACATTTATCATAAACAAGGAATAAGATAATAACCACTTTATTATTTAATCTCGGGCATGTTCCCTTCAATCATTCCATGTGTACTTTTCCCAAACCACAATGATGCACACTCATACACACATCCAAGTGGGTGTGGTGATGCAGCATATTTCAAACTATTGGTACAATGTGTGCTGAAGTTGAATCCCAACATGTGTCTAGGGTTCATGGACATGGTTGGATACCACATGTTGGAGTGGCATCATTCCATGTCTACTTTTCCAAACCCAGAATGATGCACACTGATACACACAGACATCCAAGTGGGTGTATTGATGCAGCATCTTTCAAACTGGTGGTACAATGCATGCTACAGTTGAATCCCGACATGCTGCTAGGGTTCCTGGACATGGTTGGACACCACATGTTGGAGTGTCATCATTCCATGTGTACTTTTACAAAACCACAATGATGCATAGTGATACACACACATCCAAGTGGGTGTGGTGATGTAGCATCTTTGAAACTGGTGGTACAACGCATGTTGTAGTTGAATTGCAGCATGCTGCAAGGGTTCCTAGACATGGTTGGACACCACATGCTGGAGTCGCATCACTGCATGTGTACTTTTCCAAAACCACAACGATGCACGCTCAGACACACACACACCCAAGTGGGTGTGGTGATGCAACATCTTTCAAATTGGTGGTACAATCCATGCTGAAGTTGAGTCCCAGTAGGCTGCTAGGGTTCCTGGGCATGGTTGGACACCACATGCTAGAGTGGCATCGTTCCATGTGTAATTTTCCAAAACCACAATGATGTACTCTCATACCCACACTTGATGTATGCCAAGATATATTTCATTGTATAAGACACGAAATTTGATGTATGCCAAGATTTATTTCATTGTATAAGACACTCACTTTCCATTTTTATACTACTCAGTTTTGCCCTTAGTTTTTTGATACTACTCAGTTTTGCCCTCTCTATCTCTCGTAGAAGCCCAAACCTCTACTCACTCTATCTGCAACGCCCTGATTGGTGGTCACAGTTGTCATGCGGATCGTGCGCATGAACTATTGATCCTCTGTGATCCAACACGGATCATTTCACACATTGTGCCCTTCAGGTACATCGTGAGAAAACATGGATGTCTCTCTCAGTGAGACTTCTACAAGAAGGAACATGAAGTTGTCCATGGAAAAAGTCGCCAAGTGGTCCTGTCATGTTTAATCATGTCTGAAAAGCCTACTACTACTACTATGCCACAACACATGCATAGGGAAATGGGGTCATCGAGTGCACGGTCTTCGATGAAGACGTATCCCATTTTTACGCAGCACGCTCTCAATCTCACTTCCAACTAGGCCCTACCGCAAGAAACTTCCACTCTAGTAGGATGCCGAAGAACTGAGAAATGGGTCTCGAGGAGGGCGCCCCTCGAGGAGACCTAACGTTGCTAGAAATTGGTTCTACGCCACTTGCATGGAGTGGAATCGACGTATGCCATGGACGATCTAAGCATCGTGCACCTTCCCAAGGTAGAATGCACATGTTTTTTTTGAGGAAAAGCTTGCGCGTGTTATCAATGCAGTTAGAAAGTGGAGATCATGGTTGTTTCAAAAAAATTGGAGATCGTGGTAGCCCCCCACCCACACGTGTCCACTCGAGGACTACCAACGGTCCAGTGTATATAAACCCGCTCAGCCTTCTTCTTCCATGACCTCGTGTCATTTTCCCCAATTTGTCTAGTCCCAAAACCCCAATCTGCACCTTCCGCTCGTGTTGAAGCTCCTTTGCTTGCACCACCGCCTTCCCTAAAGGAGCCGGAGGTGAAGCCAGTTGGAGGCGCAGCACCAGATGGCTAGGTCGTTGCCAGAGTAGGCGGAGGCGTCTTCTCTGGGCACGCACGCAACTCTTCACCATACCATTGAGGCTTTGAGCTCATCTGTCCAGCCAGTAGTGTGGCATCCCGCAAAACCACTACTAGAAAATCGCGTTGTTTTTGTGCATTGCATCATCATGACCGCATGCTCATGTCATCATGCCACCTTGCATTTGAGCATCGTCATGTCATCTTGCATTTGTTTGCATAAAACTATTTTCGAAAAGTCTGTTTTTGCTTTCTAAACGCCCCGTCTTTAATTCAAATTAAAACCCGGGTCTCCGGAATATTTTGTTTGTCTACCAACGGTTTGCAAAAGCCTCGTTTTTAATAAATAAAATATTTAAATTATTTTTAGGAGGCAGCCCGCCAGGCCTGAAATCCCGGCCGGCCACCTCCAAATTAAAAACCTAATCTGTCTAAATCCCAAACCCTTTCTACCAAATAACCTACCCAGCCTATCCTGCCCAACCCCTCCACCTCACCTGCACCAATCGGTGCTTGCCACCTCAAACCCTCCACATCACCCCAACCAACCACCGGTCGCCACCTGACCCCACCAGCAGCCCACGGCGCCCTTCCCCTGGTCTAACCCACCACCTGCATGTGCCTCACCTGGGCCCCACACCTGGCCCCACCCTCAGGCCACCACCTGCCGCCCCTGCGACACGATCCCCAGGCGCACCAACCGCACGGAAGAGCCGCTCCGCTCCCCCGCTTTTCCACCCGATGCGTGCCCCACGTGGAGCCCACCCCGCGGTCCCACCATCCCGCTCCCTTTCCTCTCCATCGCGATCCCGCCCCGCCTTCGTCCTCCTCCACGTGCCGAACCCCGCCGGCCGCGCCCTCCGCTACCCGCAGCTACCTTCCCTATCCCCTTTCCCCCGCCGCCTCCACCTTCCTCTCTGGCGCCGCCGGGCCCCCCCGCACCCCGCGTCGCCCGTCCCCGCCGAGGTCCCCGCCGCCTGGTTCTCCTCCGGCCGCCGCCCCATCGCGCAGTCCTCCTCAACCCGGCCGCCCCTGCATCTGCACCGGCTGCCGCCCTCCATGCCGCCGCGTGCCCCGCCTCGCCACCAGGCCCTGCCTCGCCTCGAGCTCAAGCCGCCGCCTCCCTCGCGAGTGCAGCATCTGCCGCTGCTACTCTCCCTTCCCTCTCCTCCCTCCGTCCCGCCGTCGTCGACCCCCTCCCCGCCGCGCATCTCCAGCCGCGTCCGCGCCTGTCGCTGCCTCCTCTCCTCGGTTCCTCGTCGCCACCTGCGCCTCCTCCCCGAGCCCTCCTGGCCGCCTCGCCTTGGGTCGCCGCCGCCCCTCTGCCCTGGCCGCCTCCGCGCCCGACGCCTTTCCCCGCCTCCAGCCAGCGGCCGCTCCCTCTGGTTCTCCCAAGACCGAGCCCATCCCCCTGCACGTGTCAACCGTTGTCCGCGAGAAAATCATCCTCGTGCAGCCTCGTAGTGTTTCCCGCGCTACACGCCTCCACGACAAGGTCATCTCCGTTGTTCTTTTGAGTTGAGCTCCTGCTGTTATTACTGCAGTCTCACATGACATAGCGCAATGGAAATGCCTCTATTTGTTTGAACAGGCCAGGAAGATTGTGGTGTCCCCTATGATCCAACCAACGAGGGAGCCATCTGATGTTTAAGCAAGGTGTCGATCCCGAACGCCACTAGAAAACCCTTCGACAAGATCGCCTTCCCGGATCCAAACCCCGGCATCGGCTTCATACTCTCCTTCCCAGATGCCAAGCCCCGTTCCTGGAGGCGAAGTCCGAGCACGAAGACCACCTAGCTCTTCTTCCCGGAATGACAAGTGCTTCGCCACGGATCCGATGTTCGAGACCCTGAACCCGAAGACCCGATCCTGGCGAGACCGAACCTGAACGACATCGAACCAAGATCGCCAAACCCCAATGGGTGACCCTTTTTCCGAGACACCTTATTTTTTATAATATATAATATCTATCTGCTGCATATAAATTGATCATACTTGCATACATCAGATCATGAGGTTTGGGGTATTTAGTCGAATCACCTAAATTAAATATGGAGACCATATGCGAGCTATTTTTGTCTCATATGGCCCCCATTTAAATTTGTGAAGAGAACCGATGCCATATTTTGCCTTGTTAATAAAACATTTAAATTGCGGGGGTTCTAAATAACTCGAACCGTGTAATTAATTATTGGGACCCCAGTTCCGCTTAATATTGCCTATTTGCACCGCATCTGTGCCTTGCCATGCATCATATCATAATCATGCCGGATCTTCTGCCCTAGTATTAAATATTGCATTCAGTGTTTGTTCTAGTGTTTGCTTCTTCGCAGATTAGGACGATGAGTGGATGCGAGTATCGACAAGTTATCCGGATATGAACCTTTGGCAGTGTTTCCCAGGCGAGCATCTCTCCCCCTTCTACCTATTTTGCATTTATAGTCTTTATTTCCTCCTGTTCATCTATTGCTATCCGTGTCGCGATGCTTTAGTTTCTGTGCACCAGTTATATCACGTGCAGCCTCTATATTGCCATGGACACCTCCTAATACCTGTTGTTTGGTAGATAGCTGGCCTTGTGAGTTGTAGTTGCTTGCTCAGGTGCGATCTCGTGTTGTCGAGTACCACAGTTGTTGGATTGGTGGAGATGTTTATTGGTGGAGATGTTTATGGTGGAGACGATCATGACTTTAAATACAACTATTAAAATGCTAGATATAACTAATGCAGAGGCATCGGTGGGCAATAGATGTTATTTGGTTCTTCCACGCTCACTTGTGTCCCGTAGGACCCCGAGTACTTGATACTTATTCCTTGAATTTTCGCACTATCCACATCCGGGAGGCCTTATGGACCCCCCTGAGCCAGAGCTTGATTCATTTCTATTTCTTGGGGCCACAAAGTAGTTTGGGGCTTTATTACTATCCTGTACCTATGCCATGCTTTACTGCTTTATTTAAGATTGTGCGTGGAGCACCTGTACTGTTTTGGATCGCGCCACGTTTTTGCGGTATCGACAAGCCTAGTCACACTCTCGGGTTCCCAGTCGTTTACAGCCGTCGTCGGAAACCCTGGGTCCGTTCTGAAGCCGGCCAACTTCATTGCGGGTAGCTTAGTGGGGTGGCCCCCTGAAATATTTCTGAATCCTGTGATCGCTTTGTTGTGAATGCCCCGTTAGGTTTTGATTTGGTTTTTCCGAGGTTGATCGAGTGTGTGTTGCTATTTGTGCACCCCTGCAGGGTAAAACTTTCTGAAAGCCATGTCCGCGGTTATGGATGACTTGGAGCACAGTATCTCGATCATAGACAAGCATAACTAAAGTAGTGCTATAAATTTGACTAAATATGTGACTAGTAATCAGCTCAAGTATAACGGAATGGATAATAAAAATGCCAACATCTGGTGGATCCGTGGTGATCCGTGTCATACTATACCTGCCTAGTAAGTATCGCAACTCCAATGGGATGTGATAAAAGCGCCAACAACTGCTGGGTTTTGGGATCCATGAAGACAATTATATCTGACTAGTAACTGTTCCAACTACAACAGAATGTTAACTAAAACTGCCCACTACTTATGCTTCAGGATGACTCATGCTATCTATATCTGATTAGTAACTGCTGCAACTATAATGGAATGAGTAAAATTGCCAAGTGTGTGAGTTCCTTGGTCCGACTTCCTCGTTTGGTCTCAAGGGGGAAATACCAGGATGGGTTTGTTTGGTGTTAGCTTCAGGTTGGATCCGAATAGGTCTTTCTTATCCCTCTATGATAACCTCCTGTTGTATTGAGTCTCTATAGGTTGTTTAGTGCCGCTGCGCTGCCGCTTCAGCCCACCATACCTATGTAGGCGAGAGCCGCCGAATTCTAGCCTCGCCGTGTACTGGCCTCAATACTGATGCTCCTCCTTTTCCTTTGCCCTTGTCGGCACCCCTTTTGTTTTAGCAGGTATGAGATCGACGTCGTTAGCAGGGTTACCCTTCCGGCTTGGCCTGGGTAGGGTTATGGACGCCATTGGTTATTCTTCAGGGCTCTTAGCCCCATTTGAATCTTGTCTGTAGTCGGACGCTCTATCGTTTCCAAGGTGATTTGGATCTTTGTATTGTATATCTGTATTCTTGACTCAGGGAGTCGTTGTTGTATATATATTTGTTCTGTGTGTCCCATCGAGGACTGTTGTGTAATGTTATTACTTCGTTTTTCACCCGCACGAAAGTGCCTGGTGGGCGTCCTTGAATCGTTTCTATGCGGGTTTGGCGGAAAGGGCTAAAACTTGCATAGGACCGATTTGAGGGTGTTACAGAGTGGTATCAGAGCTCAGTAGTTGCGATACCCCACAAGTCCAGCCTGTAGGATAACCTAGCTAACGGCCGAAGTAGAGAGTCAAAACTATTTTGCAAAATCGGTTGGATAGATCTGATTAGGTCTGCTTTTACTCCTTATCCCTCTGCTGTCTCCTCTTACCTCTGCGTGATTTTGCAAAACTATTTATTATTTTTCAAATATTTCATCTTTATATAGCAATCCACATTAGCGTCGACGTTGTATGGTAGACCATTTATATCACTCTCCCAATATGTAGTTTCATATGTGAATTTCCTTCTATGGGACATGTGTACTGCATGTTAACTTTCTATGTGCTCTCCTATTATAGTCTGTACTTCCTCTGTGTTAAATTTGAACTTCTCTATGTGCGTCATTTGTAATGTCTATTAACTTCCTTTGTGCTTCTCCCCTGTTGTACTCTACACTTTCTCTTTTTAAGGACCCAGTGATCTTAGTTTGCGTAGACGCGATATCCTTAGATGTAAGGATACCGAGGATGCGTCTTTGTCGACGTGGTAGCGTCGCCAAGTGACGTAACCTTGGCACCCTAACACCCAGTAGAGGTTGTCACCCATCCACTATGTCAGCGGTGACGGGTGACGAAGCCGAGCCGTTGGTCCATAAAGTTGTGTTGAGCACGTGCACGACGACTTAGAGTTGAGGGTGGGTGATGTCAAAACCCCCAACTAATATATCGTTATGGAAATAAGACTTAGATTTCATTTCTCACTTGGTACCTGTCGACGCGTTAGCGTCGATGCTTCATGATAGGCCATTTGTATCCCCCAATATCTAGTTTGATATGTGAATTTCCCTCTGTGGATACTTCCTGTTAACTTTCTCTGTGCTTCCCCCTACTGTATTCTACACTTCCTCCATTTTAAGTTTCAACTTTCCTCTATGGGGCATGTGTATGGCTATTAACTTTCTCTGTGCTTCCCCCTATTGTAGTCTGCACTTTCTCTTTTTTAAGGACTCAGTGGTCTTAGTTTAGGTAGACGCGATAGCCTAAGATGTTAGGGTAACGAGGATGCATCTCCATCGACACGGTAGCATCAACAAGTGACGTAACCTCGGTACCCTAACACCCAGTTGAGGTTTCGTCACCCGTACGACGTGACATCAGCGCGAGCGACAAAGCTGAGCCGTTGGTTCATAAAGTTGTGTTGAGCACGCGCACGACGACTTAGGGTTTGGGGTGGATGGTGTTAAAACCCCCAGCTAATATATCGTTATGCAAACAAGACTTAGATTTAATTTCTCACTTGGTAGCTGTCGATGCGTTAGTATCGACGCCTCATGGTAGACAATTTTTATCCCCCAATATCTAGTTTCATATGTGAACTTCCTCTATGGGGCATGTGTACTTCCTGTTAATTTTCTCTGTGCTTCTCCCTATTGTAGTCTGCACTTCATCTATTTTAAATTTGAACTTTCCTCTGTGGGATATGTGTACTGCATGTTAACTTTCTCTGTGCTTCCCCTATTGTAGTCTGCACTTTCTCTGTTTTAAATTGGAATTTCCCTCTGTGGGGTATTGGTACTGCCTATTAACTTCTTATGTGCTTCTTCTCTGTTGTACTCTACATATTATCTTTTTTAATTATTTAGTGGTCTTAGTTTACGACCGCGTCGAGAGCAACGCACCCTCGGTTACCTAACACCCATTTGAGGCTTCGTCATCTGTACGGCGCATCAGCTGCAGTGGGCGACGAAGCCGAGATGCTGGTCAATACTATTGTGTTGAGCACAAGCACGACGACTTAAGGTTGGGGGTGGGTGGTGTTAAGACCCCCAACTTATATATCGTTATGCAAACAAGATTTAGATTTAAGTTCTCACTTGGTACCTGTCAATGCGTTAACGTTGATGCTGCATGGTAGAAAATTTTATATCCCGCCCATTATATCTAGTTTTAGATTTAAAATTTCCTTGTGTGGCACCTGTACTGCCTGCTAATTTCCTCCGTGCTTCCCCCGATTATAGCCTGTGTTTCCTTTGTTTTAAATTTGAAATTCCCTCTGTCTGGCACCTGTACTTCCTCTGAACTTTTTTTAGTTGTAGTCTACACTTCCTCTTTTTTAATGACTTAGTGGTTTTAATTTACATAGATGCGGTAGCCTTATGTGTTAGGGTATCGAGAATTCATCACCCTAACACATTTTTGAGTTTTCGTTGTCCGTACGCCGTGTCAGGGGCGACATGCAATGCAGTCGAGATGCTGGTCAATAATGTTGGGTTGAGCACGCGCATGACAACTTATGGATGGGGTGGGTGGTGTTAAGCCCCACAATTTATATATCGTAATCCAAATAGGAATTAGATTATTCTCAATCCTTGAGAATTAAATAAAAGTGGTTTGACCAAAAAAGTTTTGTCTAGTTGACACCTTTCCAATGATATGTTACCTGTATCATTGGATGTATCATTTGGCAATAAATATAAAAATAGTTCGCTGCCAAAATCTAAAAACTACGGAGGGTAATTTGAAAAATACTTTTAAATTGTAAGAATTTTGTGAACACATTCTGCACAAAAACGTTGCGCCTAGTTCATAGCTTTCCAACGCCATATTATTTCTATTATTCGGATAAACAGTTGAAAAATAATTGTAAAAATACTGTCCGTCCGTTTTTGACCAGATCCAAATTTTTATATATATAGGGCTGAACTATTCTGAAACACGTTGAACTTCTCTTGATGAGTAATTGTGCTTCTCGACAAACTGCTAAAAATGGATGTGGCTATTTGGCTCCCGAGCTCATGTGCACCGTTTATTTGAATTTGATTTTGTCAAAATTTGAAATGCCAATTTTTTTAAAAAAATATGTGCACGTAGAACTTCAAATTTTAGATGCACGCAAAGTCATTTTGTGAAAAATGAATATATCGGTGCTAAAGCAACGTGCTACATATGACAACTTTTTGTCTTTTTTGCACAGCCCACAAAACATATCGATTTTTCGTGGAATAACTTCGCGTGAACCTAAAACATGAAGCTACACATGAACTTTGTTTTTTTTGAAATTTTCAACATTTTAAAATATGTTATCTTTGTACTGGATATGCTCCCGGGTTCAAAAATGGATTTCCGTCAAAAAAATAAGATATTATACTTCTTTAATGAGATATGTATTTTAAACCGTATTTCTCAACAGTTTATCAGAATTGCACAAATAATATATAGTTAGATAGCTAATGAAATTCCGCAATTTTTATATCTCTTAACATTTTCACAAATTTTGCATGTTTTAAACGTAGTTTCAAAATTCGGAAATCTGTCTAAAAATAAGCGGACAATATTTTCACTCTAGTTTGCGAACCGTTTATCCAAATGGTGCAAACGATATTTTGTTAGAAACACAATAAAATTTTGCAACTTTTTCGTGTTTAAAGTTTTTTCACTTCCTCACAGTTTTTGAATAGATTTGAAATATAGAAATTCGGATCTAGTCAAAAATGAGCTGACAGTATTATTACAATTATTTTCAACTGTTTATCTGAATAATGGAGATAATATCGCGTTGGAAATGTGTGAACTAGGCGCAACTTTTTTGTGCGGAATGTGTTCGCAAAATTCTTACAGTTTGAAAGTATTTTTCGAATTACCCTCCGTAGTTCTTAGATATTGGCACCGAACTATTTTTACATTTATTGTCAAATAGTATATCCAAATGATACAAGTAATATATCGTTCGAAAGGTGTTAATTAGACGTAACTTTTTTGTTCAAACCACTTTTATTTAATTCTCAAGGGTTGAGAATAATTTAATTCTTGTTTACATAAGGATATATAAGTTGTGGGTCTTAACACCACTCACCCTCAACCCTAAGTCGTCGTACACATGTTCAACCCTAAGTCGTCGTACTAGCGTCTCGTCTTCGTCGCCCGTTGCCATAGATGCAGTGTACGAGCGATGAAAATTCGAAAGGGTGTTAGGGTGATGAATTCTCGGTACCCTAACACCTAAGGCTACCATGTCTATGTAAATTAAAACCACTAAGTCATCAAAAAGGAAGAAGTACAGACTACAACAAAAAGGAAGCACATAGAAAGTACAAGTGCTACATAGAGGGAAGCTTAAATTTAAAATTGAGGAAGGGCAAACTATAATAGGGAAAGGCACGGAGGAAGTTAACATGCAATACAGGTGCCACATAGAGGGAAATTTAAATCTAAAACTAGATATTATGGGCGGGGGATACAAAATGGTCTACCATGCAGTGTCAACATTAACGCGTCAATAGGTACCAAGTGAGAACTTAAGTCTAAGTCTTGTTTGCATAACTATATATAAGTTGGGGTTTTTAACGCCACCCACCCCAACCCTATGTCGTCGTGCTTGTTCTCAACACAACATTACTGACCAGCGTCTCGACTTCATCACCATCGCCTCTAACACGGTGTACAGGTAACAAAGCCTCAAATGGATATTAAGGTACCGAGGCTACGTCGCACCGTCGGTGCCCTAACACCTAAGGCTACAATAGAGAAGAAGCATATAGGAAGTTAATAGGCAATACAAATGCTCCACATAGGAAAGTTCAAATTTAAAATAGAGAAAGTGAAGACTACAATAGGGGCAAGAATAGGGAAACTTAACATGCAGTACACATCCCATATCGGGAAGTTCAAATTTAAAATGGAGAAAGTGCAATCTATAATAGGCTGAAGCACAGAGAAAGTTAACAGGAAGTACACATGCCCCATAGAGGAAGTTCAAATATGAAACTAGATATTGGGGGATACAAATGGTCTACGGTGAAGCATCGACGCTAACGCGTTGACAGGTACCAAGTGAGAAATTAAATCTGAGTCTTATTTGCATAACAATATATTAGTTGGGGGTTTTAACACAACCTAGCCCTAACCCTAAGTCGTCGTATGCGTGCTCAACACAACCTTATGGACCAACGGTTCGTCTTCGTCGCCCGTTGCCGCTGACGCAGCGTACGAGTGACGAACCCTCGAGTGGGTGTTAGGGTACCGACATTACATCGCTCATCGACGCTACCAAGTCGATGGTGACGCATCCTTAGTACCCTAACACCTAACGCTATCGCATCTACGTAAACTCAGACCACTGAGTCCTTAAAAAAGAAAAAATGTAGACTACAACAGGGGAGAAGCATAGAGGAAGTTAACATGCAGTATAAATGACCCACAAAGTAACTTCAAATTTAAAACAGAGAAAGTGCAGACTATAATTGGGGAGCACATAGTAAGTTCACATGCAGCACACATGCCCCATAAAGGTAAATTCACATATGAAACTATATATTGGGGTGAATACAAATGGTCTACCATACAATATCGACGCTAATGTGGATTGCTATGTAAAGATGAAATATTTGAAAAATAATAAATAAGTCTGCAAAATGAAGGAATTGCACATTTTTACTTTGGGAAGTACAAATGTATAGTCCAAGAAGTACAAATACTAGTCGAGGAAAGTTCAAACAACTACTTCTAATCCATAAGGAATTTAAAACAAGAAGACAGTAATTTAAAACCTGCTCCTAAACCATGAGAAATTTGGGAAAACATTTTGAATAAAAAGTTTGCTCCTACTTCATAGATTTCCAACGCCATATCATTTGTACCATTCCGACAAACAGTTTAGAAATAATCGTATAAATACCGTCTGCTCATTCTAAATAGATCCCAATTTTAGTATTTTCAAAATTATTCTAAAACCATATAGACTTCTAAAAAACTTTAAAAACTAAAAAGTTGCGCAATTTCATTATCTTTCCAATTGTATATCATTTGTATCATTTGGAAGAGGAGTTAAAAAACTAGAGTAAAAGTTCATTATCTTTCCATATAGATAGATTACGTATTTTCCAAATTAAATTCAAACCATGTAGAATCTTTGAAATCTTTGAAAATGAAAAAGTTGCGTTTTTTCAAGATCTTTCCGACGGAATATTATTTGTACAATTCTGATTAACATTTAAAAAATAGAGGTAAAATTATATGTTGGAACAAATGGGCACAGTTCACGGAATTCAAATGAGAAGCTCAATACTGCCATTTGAGAAGCACAACTATTAACAACAGAAAGTGCAGTCTGGTGGTATTATTCTGCAAACCGGTTGCAGAATAGCTCTAGTATATATATATATATATATATATCTACACCTTTATATGGAGTTTCTTAAAATTTGTAGTGTTCAATTATATTACTGATCATGCTCATGTACACTACCAAATATTTCTAGTGCTCAATTATATTATAATTGTCAAGGAATACATCAACAAGTTAAATTGGTAGACATTTCGTATTGAAGTAACTAAATGATCTCACATCGGCGGTGGATGTTGGCAAAAGCTGAGGCCGAAGGCATCAGCCGCAGACCTTGGCGTGGCACGCAGACTTCGGCAAATTTCTCCGGGATCATGTTAGGACTGGCCTGTATCCCCTTGAGTAGGATGTCCCGGCCTCCTAATGTTGCCCCTGCCCTGGTAGGCGTCTCCATGTCCCGGTCTCTTGTTGCTGCCCCTGTTTTTATTTTATTTAAGTTAATTATTACCTATGGTTGAATGTAAGACAATATATTCGTGGTGTCTCTGGTGAACCTCGTCTATATATATGTACTCATTTATATGGAGTTCCATTAAATTTTTAGTGTTCAATTATATTACTGATCATGCTCGTGCACACTACCAAATTTCTAATGCTCGATTATATTATAATTGTCAAGGAATACATCAACAAGATTTTAAATTGGTAGAAAATTCGTATTGAAGCAACTAATGATCTCACATCGGCATTACTGTATTCAACAACGGGTATGGGCATCACTGTACTCAAAAACGGGTTGCCGCCACCCAGCTCCGAATTCGATTACAGGTTCAACATGATAGAACTTCAGCTCCTGAGGGTACAACTCACACAGAGACCTCGGCAGGGGTGGAAGAATTGGTGCGGGTGCGACCACGACAACGACGAGCTGGATTCTGGAGGAGAAAAACAGGACCGAGCATGGTTGACACGGTTATAGATCTCACTCGGAACCAATTCTCGTCCCCGTGTCGTGCCATGGGTGCAGTCGTGGTGAGGGCGAGCTCTGATTTGGGATGAGGAGGAGAGCGGGGCCGAGCAGGTTCGTGGAGGTCCTAGGTCTAACCACTGAGCGAGATGGCATCCTAGCTCCGCGCCATGGATGCGACCACAGATCGTTGCTCAGGGGAAGAAGAAGACGCGTAATGTGGAATGGATGCATGCACCAACACTACAAGTCTACATGGCAGCCATGACGACAGCGACATGACGGTGAAAACTGGCAGGGGGGTCCAACTTGACGGGCGTTAGCCCGATATTTTGTATTCAAATGTTAAGTTGAATTCATGCCGAAAAGACCCCCTAAGTATTTGGCACACCAAGTATTGGCAACACGGCTGATTACAAGCAACTTGGGTACCGCTTTGCCTTGGTGCCTCAACTTTCGGGCCACAGAATTATATTCTCTCAGTCTCAAAGTCAACAAGGGTTTGATGCCCAAGAATATTCCTATTTCGTCCAGTTTTTACCCTTTTGTGCCCAAACTACCTCGGTTTAAGTGGCTGGCCTATATATAGCCCCCACACCCCCTTGTATTACTCAGACTTGGATAATTGAAATTAGAAGACACCCTTGTGGATCTCCCTAATTTCTAGTATCATGCTCCGTGAGAAACGAGCACCAATTATCCCCCACCTCGTTGGAGTTTGCATCGTGCCTCCCTCGTTCTACAAGAACTTAACATCATAGCCCCTTGCCAAGATGTCAAGATCTCACAAAGACTCCTCACTCGCCATGCCAGTTCGAGAGAGAGATCTTCGCCCGACGTGATTCCTAGGGATTGCGCCGGACCGGTCACCGTCGGCATGAGCTATAGGTGTGTATCATGTTTGTGTGTGTTCATCATGCACGAGTTCGCAGATTTCACCCTCTCCCTCACCCCTCCTCCTCGATCTCAAGGGATTCATGAAAGATCAGGCAATCCCCGAGGTTTGCACTCAACACTCCAATATGTGTCAAACCATGGTCACAAAGCCCAGGAACATGTTGGAATTCAACTGCCACATGCAATGGAACACTAGTGTGACATAAGTTTCATCACACACCCACGTGAGTGTGTGTGTCCATGTGGATCATTGTTGTTTGGAAAAGAACACATGCAATGGCACTTCAATATGTGTCAGACTATGGTTAGAAAGCTCATGAAAATGTTGGAATGCAATTGCCACATGCAATGGAGCACTAGTGTGAAAGAGGTTGCATCACCACATGATGAGGACATCCCATCTATTGATAGAATCGTTGTACCTACAACTACACAAATACAATGACCCATCACTCGAGCCCATGCCAAGCAACTTAACTATCAGGTACTTTCGTTTCTTGGAACTATTCCTCATATACATGATAATATGATGTTGCCTAAATCAGATGTGTTTGTTACTCTTAGTAATGATGGACCTAGCATAGACAAGAGGGACAAGCATTGGAGCATGATCATGCATGGAGATGGCAGCAAGCATGTGAGGATTAAAGAGGACGCCAAAAGTGGAGATTTCAGAACTTTGAAGCCACCATAATGAAGATTGAAGGCTTGGACTAAATATTCAATAATATTACTTCGTAAATTCGTCCATAGCTTGATTTGGTGTTGCGTCACCTTTTTTGGTTCAGGCCCATGTTATTTTCACAAGATTTTTAATACCCACTTTTAGAGTTTGTATTTGAGGGGAAAAGGCCTTTTAGGGTTTGATTCAGTCACCATACCTATGGCTGGCCGAAACCCCACCCTTTCCTCCTTAAATACCCCCCATAGCAGTCACTTTAGACTCGGATTTTGTTTAGACTTAAATTTAGCCATCATTACAACTTTGCCAAAGCTTGAGTGTCGTAGAGACCTCTTGTACTTCACACCTATTTAGGATCCCATCAATTTCAATAAAGCTTTCATCTTTATTCGTAATATCTTGATTGCAATATTAGTTCTTACTTGTTCTCGATTTCAGGTAGGAATTAAGACCCTCGTTGGTCAGGCTGATCATGCTTCTGCAAGATCGGTAACCTCCGGGAGATTGGCCTAGAGATTACATTAGCGCTTGTGCTTGCACGTGTAGTCGGATCCTCAAGCCCGAACTCCACCCAAATCAACTATCACCATCTCTTCAAAAGATCAGACACGTTTGCCCTATCATAAACACACCCACTTCAATTTGTGTGTCCATGTGGATCATTGTGTTTTGGAAAACAACACATGCAATGATGCTCCAATATGTGTCTAACCATCGTTAGAACGCCTAGGAACATGTTGGAATGCAATTGCGACATGCAATGGAGCACCATTTTGACATAAGTTGCATCACCACACCCACTTGAGTGTGTTTGTGGCCAAGTGGATCATTTTGGTTTGGAAAATAACACATGCAATGACACTCCAATATGTGTCAAACCATGGTCAGAAAGCCCAGGAACATGTTGGAATGCTACTGCCATGCAATGGAGCACCAGGGTAAAAGAGGTTGCATCACCACACACATTTGACTGTGTGTGGCCATGTGGATCATTGTGGTTTGGAAAAGAACACATGAAATGACACTCAAATATGTGTCAAACCATCGATGACCACTATCGGCACCACAACCGTAGATTTTGCAGATAATGGCTTCAATCGTCATTGCATCGATGACAACTATCGGAACCACAGCCGTTGATGTTGCGGATGATGGCTTCCATCATTGTCTTTCATCAATGGCCACTGTCAGCACCACTACCATCGCACTGATGTTGCGGATAATAGCTTCCATCGGTGTCTTTCATCAAAAACGGATCGGAGGATGTGAACGGAAGTGAGACAGACAGAGACAAAAATTTCAGGCAGTTAGATCCTCAACGCCGCATGCCGTTCTAGCAACCGCGCTTAGATCCGTGCCGCTGCAAGCCATTCCGACCCCAACGCATAGGTATGCGCCGACGTACATCGATAGGAGGGGAGGAAGATGCGCCTGGTATATGTGCGATGGGGAAAGGGAGGGAGAGACATCCAGCCCGTCGGATCATGACGTATCCAATGGTGGTTGGCAAAGATCCGTGTGACATACATCTCGACCAATCAGAGCACAGCCAAACTGAGAGCTAGTTGATGCGGCTGGTATACATGTGTCAGGGAAAGGGAGGGAGAGACATCCAGCCTGTCAGGCTCTCCTCGCCGTACAAGGTTAGGTGTGCCCATCAGGAGAGAGAGACCTCCAGCCAATCGGATCATGATGTATCCAATGGTGATTGTCCAAGATTCCTGTGACATACATCTCGACCAATCAGAGTGCTAGCCAAATTAAGACATGAGAAGGGAAAAGTGAGGAAAACTTTAGCAGGAGGGGAAAACTGAGGAAAACATTAGCGGGAGGGGAAAACTGAGTCGAGCTAAGGAAAACAAGGGCGCTCAGATAAAAAAATGACTAAGGGAAATTCAAGCTTTTAGCATAACAAATGGAAAATGTGCTATTTGAACAAAATAATCCATCTTGGCCGACATTATATTGTTTGCAACTCAAAGAGATACACAAGTGTGCCAAATTTGGCCTCATTTAGACAAATTATGTTTTGGGATGGGTTATCTTGGAGGTTGACTAAGTAGAAAGCCATGCATCGTCATAGCTAGTAGCTCATTCCAAGAAGTGGTTTAGGGGAGAAATCTATTGCTCTTTATTTTCTTTTCCTTTATTATTCATGCTAGGTTTTAGCTAACATAACAAGACTCCATGCGAAGGTTAAAATATGTTTTGACTTCTTTTTTGAATTAAACTAACCCTAAAACCATTTATTTGAATTTAATCAGTTAGAAAAAGAAAAACGTGGCTGATTACAAGTGAATCTAAAATTTCCAATTTCATATGATAAATCAATCTAGGATACACAAGTGTGCAAAATTTTGGATCAATTGGTCAACGTTTGCTATGGTTAAAGCCATGAACTAGCTAAACCCCATGTGTTGACCACATGTCGAGGGCAAAACTGAGCAGTGCTAAGCAACTAGGTGCATGACAATAGAAACTTGCAATAACACATACATTAAGGGGTTATCCAACATACAAACTTGGAAGCATCACAAACATTGACAGTAGTTCAAATTCAATACAAACATTGACAGTAGTTCAAATTCATCATACAAATTCAAATTAATAATTCAAATTCAATTTTTTCTTGCTCCTAGTATTTTTTCCTGGAATATTCTCGGAGTTCATCACCTTGCTCCGGGTGATCCTAGCTGGAATATTCTTCGAATCTACCATCGGCTTCTTCCGTTTGTTCCCTTTGTTCTTTTTCTCTGCATCAAATTAATCAAGTCCTCCAGTCTATCGTACAATTGGTTCAACCACGTTTCGATTCATTGGTTCATACTATTCAAAATACATTGGCATCATTTCTTCAATATCATCTTGTGTAATTCCTTTACTTTTGAACTCTTCTTCCAATGAATAAATTGCTTCAATCTCCCATGCAATTGGTGCAATCTCCCCTTCATTTGGTTCAACCTCCTCTCGAAACATTGGTTCAATCTCCCCTGCATCTAGTTCAATCTCCGCTCGGTCCGTTGGTAAAATCTGCAATGTATCCATTGCTTCATTCTCCTCTCGTTCATATACTTCATTCTCATCTGCATTTGCTGCTCCCGCCTGATCATCCATTCCATAAGCTGGGTCCACTGCATTTTTACAAAGCCTGCCAATTTGCCCTAGGATCCCACAATGTTTGCACTTACATCGTCGAGGTGGTGCACCACCCTCTGCACTAGCTCTCATCCTATTCTTCCTTGGCCTACATGCTGGTCTAGTAAAAACTGGAGGGTATAACTTGAAGCCTAGATTCACTTCCATCCATTGGTCTTTTCCCAAAAAGGTTGGAACATTTTGAGCATATGCTGCCCTAAATTTGGCAACGGAGAAATACTCTGACACGTAATGATCAACTTCACCCTCTTCTCCTCATAGAACACCCATGAAAAGCAATACATGTATGCAGGGTTTCCCACAATGCTTCCATTGCCTGCGATGGCATGTCCTGTCAGCCAACTCACTGGATACCTCCATTGGCTATCTTTACTGTCAGTGTACATTACCTCAGCGTCCATTCCTTTTCTAATGCATTTCATCTTCAGTTGTTTTGCCCTAGCATGCAATTACTTAATCAAAGATGGGAGGATGAGATGGCTAGCATAAACTATTGATGCAATTCTTTGATGCAAATCGATCTTTATCATTGTCAACACCCGGATTTTTAATCCCAGATGCCTGTTATGCCATACATCGCAATCCCAGGATTACCATTTTTGCGAGACATAACAGATTGGATATCATAGTACATCATCCATTACAAACCATAATAAGGTCTTACACAAATAAAGGACCTCATGATCCAGTCTTAATACAATCAAGTAGCAGAATAAATAGCGTAGCAGTGGGGTCCATCTTCAGTGTCACAAGCAATGATGACGATGGGAGATGATCCTAGTTCTCGTAGTCGTCCTGTTGTCCTCCTTCAAGGTAGTCCTCATCATAGTCTAGCCATAGGAATAGCCAGGGACAAAAGCCATGAGTACTCTTTAAGTACTAGCAAACTACCACTAACAAGTAAGATAGTTCTAGTAGGAATTCTAGGTTCTAAGTTTAATTGTAAAGTTAAGTTTGAAACCTAAGGTGAGTTCAGAAACAAAGGAAGATAAAATAAAGTTTGCAAACACCTAAGTGGGAACTTAGTTGTCATAGTCACCACTCTGTTGTGGTCAAGTTAGGTCACAACTCATTTCATAAGTCATTTTTAAAACATCTAACAACAGAACAGTATGGCCACTCCAACTGTCCATAACCACGGACGCGGCTATTCGAATAGTTTGAGACTCTGCAGAGGTGGTACACTTTCATCACAAAATTCGATACATCTGTCAGGGATAACCCTGAATAATCATACTTAGTATGCAGATAATCAAACATAACCTTTCCTTTACACATTCTAGTATAAGCACCTTTCCTATGAGTATGGCCTCCCAGCCATGACCATCTGTCATCCTAGGCACTACATAGGTCGACAACATTGAGAGGTAGCCTCAGCTCAGACCTCTCCCGCGAGGGAACTAATACTAATGCATATAAACTTCCAGCTAAGCCTTGCCCAATTTAGGTATTGCTGTTGTACGGTAAAATTGGAATGGTATCGCACCGGAACCCAACCATTAGTTTTTATAAAAGGGGCTAAGGCTCATGCCTCAACATTTTCATCATCATAAACCATTTGTGTTTCTCAACACATGTCAAAACATTTCAATAGAATGACTCATCATTCTATGGTTTTCACAAGTCATTTTCACCAAGTACTCCCATCTAAAGTGACCAAGTTTTTGGTTTGACTCTAAACTACTAAGTTAAGAGTGTTCACTAAAGTGGGATGCTAAGATCAATCTCATGCCATAGAATGACATCTACTTCTAACTAGATAGGCCAAGTTTTATACTCTATATGCTATCTATAAACAAGTAAGAATCTTTGGTAAAGTAAAAGAAAGTAAAGCTTGTAACTAATACTTGGATGGTATAAGTCAAAAATGTATAACCAAAGCATGCTTAAGGCATCTTGCTTAGGTCCTCTATCTTGCAAGGGTTAGCTTGCATGGTTAATGATGGCCTGCTAAGTATAATACTTGAAAGTGTTAGCTTGCTAATAATAGCTTGCCTTGGTTGGTGAAGTGGTTAAAATTCTCTTCCTCCTCTTCTTGGTAGAACTCCTCCTCCTCGAAGACTTGTTTGGTACTATCGTCTATAAATACATACGGAATACACAATCACCAAACAATACTTAACTAGTCTATTTAGTACACTAAGGCACACATTTGATGATCTATTGTCATCACAAACATCACAAGGTTTAATAACTTGTTTCATTTATTTTATTTGGGAAAAGTAATTTCTACTCATTGAAAAATAACTAAGATTTATTATTCTCCAATTAAAATATGGGATCATGTGGACACATGTCATCACCACATATTCTAATGCATGGGAATGTGATTTAAATGTTGGATCACGTTTTAATAAGTTTAAGTTTAATATTTAATGATTTAAAGTGACTAGAAATGCCTATATAGCATTATTTTGGTACTAGTCCAAAGTCACTACATGCAAACCTTAATATTATTACATATTCAGATAGGTATGGTTAAATGTGATTTTTGAGAGTTGGAATCAACTCAAAAGCTATTATGGTTGATTTTGTAAAAATGTTTGAATATGAAAAAGCTTCTGTCTTGTTATTTTAGCTAGGAGAGAACTATAACTCTAAATGATTTAAATCCAACGAGCTTGGATAGCGATTTTCATTACCTTTCCAACAAACTAAGGGACAAATTCTAGTTTAATTCTAAAAAGAAAAATCCTAATTTGAATCACAGGGCCAGCGCAAGAAATAAATGGGCTGGCCCAGTTTCACTCTGCAGTGCTGAGGACTTCTGACAGGGGGTCCTACCTGTCAGTGGCTCATTCAACGTGAAGCGGTACGGGGCAGTGTGGACCGTAGGATTACAGATAGAATCTATAGTTGGGGCTTATCGTCAACGACGGACTCGTCACCGGCGAGAGGGAACCCTAACGGCTTGGTGGGGGTGCGGTGAAGGCATACTAGGGCTCCAACGAGTGCGGCGAGGCAAGCAAATGAACGAGGAGACGACGACACGCTCAGTCGAAGTCGCAGCAGAGGCTGGGGTGGACGAAATCGACGGTAGCATCTCCTCCTCTGCTGCGGCTACCTCCGGCGAAATTCCTATGGTTGGCTACTCGAGGGGCTCCGGCGAGAGGTGGGGAAGGATCAGTGGAGAGAGGGGAGTGTGAGAGAGTGAGGAATTCGTGCTGGGGTGGCTTCCTTATATAGGCCCGGCGAGGCGGCAGAGAGGTGTGGGCAGAGCTCGTCGGTGACGACGGCACAGGGGGCTATCGTCGTGGGCGAGGTAGGCGGACGGTGGGCGGTTCCCTGGCGGTGAGCTAAGGCGTAATGGTTGTTCTAGGGGCGGTGGATTATGGTCGGGAGCGTCACGCACTCTGGGAGATAGAGGTGGTGCTTGACGCGGTTCTCAGCGAGTGTGGGTCGAGTGGCGGGGTACGGGCATGTCTGGCGGGTTGAGGTGGTCAAGGCGGAGCGGTGCATGCGGTCTATGGTCGAGGCGCGGCGTGTGGCTGGTGGTGATGGTGCTCTGGCGTGCACCGGCGCGGCGGAGAGACTTAGTGCGGCGCTTGGCTTCGATGGTCCAGGGGCTAGCAGGGGCCATGGGGTGGACCGTGGACGGCGGTGAGGTCACGCCTTGCTTCTTGGAGCGCTGGAGAGGGGCTGGTGGTCTCCTACAGGCTGGGCACGACCGTCCGGCGAGCATGTCCTTGGGGTGGCGTTCCACTGCTGCTAGGGACTAGGGGATGGGCTGGTTATGACCTGGTTGGGTCCAGGGGTGACCAAGAGGGTTAATGTGGCTCAATTGGCTCGACAATTTTTGATCAACAACAGTAATAGTTAGGCCAGTTTGATTCTGCTCACAAGGTGTTTGACAAAATGGCCGAAAGAAACCAAGTTTTGAATTTTGAAATGAAATTTGGTGGATTTGTTTGTCACATGCTTGAGCATCTCTGGTTGCTTGGCATTTTTAAATGGAGTTCATTTGGATGGTTTTTTAAAAAGTGTGATCTAGACATATGAGATGGGTTCCATTTTCAAATATCATTTAAAATTAGAGTTTAAATGTTTTTGGCAGAACACAAAATGGGCCTTGGTACCTCTTAACTTGTACTAGCAAGGGGTGCAAAGATCCACAATTTTATCTGTTGGAAATTGAGTGCTAGGAATACCCAAAGTGGGCTAGTTGATTAAAATGGCAAAAGTGACCATTTCCTTTATTTAATTCTTTTTTATTTCTTTTTATTTGGATTTTGCTTGGGAATGATCTAGATGATGTGGCATGCATATTAGAATCATTTTGCAACCATTAGAACACCTCATCATGTCATTTCAAACAACTCCTATTTAAATGCAACACTCATATGCATCCTTAAAGATTTAAAAAGGAAAAAGTTTTTGTTAACCCTAAATTGGTTAATTAGGATATTGATAACTTGGATTAAAGTTTTGGGATATTACAATCATGATCATCTGCCTAATTTTATCAAATATTTGCCGTAGCATAAGCCCTTTCAATGACTTGACCTTTGCATTGAAACTCTCTGCAAGGTTACTTGTCACATAGTCTACCTTGCAAATTTCATTGAATTGGCTTCTTGACCACACCATTCCATAATATGCATCCAAGTACTCCTTCACCGCAGGTTGTTGTTTATACAACACTTCCAAATAATACAGATGCTTCCTCAAACTGCATGTGTCGCATACATTCCCTATGCTCCACTCTAGGGAATACTGCTTCTACAGCTTTCTCCAAACCTTTGCAAGCGTCCGTGTGGATTGTAAGTCCTGGTGGATGACCTATAAGGGCGCACAAATTCTCGAGAAACCAAGTCCAACTTTCCTCGAACTCAATCTCCTAAACTCCAAAAGCAATAGGGAACATCCAATTGTGGGCATCAACTGCAGTAGCAGCTACTAGATATCCTTTAAATCTATCATGAAGAGTTGTTGCATCCACGGCAAAATAAGGCCTGCAACCATCCAGAAACACTTCCCAACAAGCTTTGAAACAAACAAAAGCCCTTCTAAAGAACTCCTTCTCCACTATCTTCCATCTTAGTTTGTACTGAACTGTATGCATCTCTATTTGTACAACACTACCTGGAATAGCCATCTCCACTTCATCTTTGAAACTCTAAAGAAACTGAAAACTTTCATTCCATGGACCATTGATCCTATCAAGAGCCATTTCCTTTGCATAGAACATCCTCATGTAAGGAACTGTAATATTAAACTTTTCAGAAACTTTTTTATGAGCGATGTTGCACCAAGTGATGGGTTCCTTCTCATCCAATCCATGATTGCATCTTCCAACCACCTAATCTTTGCTAGTTTTGTTTTATCCATTGGCTGTCCCCCTTGAGGTGGACAAGAATGTTCGAACCGGTTACCTTTTATATGAAACATAATTAAAATGTCAGGTACAGTTAACAAATTCTACACAATGATATAAAATACACAACTGGTTGTAATACCTGAACCAAAATGCTCCTGAGCATAGTGGATGCGTGCATCCTCCACCTACACCTCTTGTATGGGCACTTCACAGTGAACCTTGTTGGCTCACTCTTAATAACAACATAATCATTATTAGTGCAGATGCAATATGTAGTAAGGGCAATACGACAGTCCCGCATCGTTTCAAATATGGTGCCTTCTGAAATCTTAGGATTGTTCCTGTCCCACTCAATTACTGGCAAGTCCTCGCCATCATACTCGGCTAAAATGAGACTATCATTGTTCTCCTTGTCCTCTTCTTCATCAGTGTCATCAAATCTGGCACCGTGGGCCAATTCCTCCGTGTATTGATCCTCTAGTGCCTGTTTACTAAATCTATCTACCAATTAAGGAAACATCAACTCATCCTCATCATCTAGTGGAGGCGCTCTCTCGGCAAGCTCTGCTTCGTCCTCCACACAACCGCATGAGCGATTTGTCTTACACTCGCAGTGCAAACAGATGGTACTGATGTGGACTTACAAGGAGTACGGGGGCACACACTATTAGCAGAGACAATAGAGACACATGATGCTCGACCACCTGATGATGCCTAACCACCAGATGATGCTTTAGCCCTCTTTCCCGTGTGTTCAACTTTAGGTTGCACATGGAGATGAATTCAACGAAAATGTTCGACAACATTCAAAGAGAAAAGCATTACTAGATCAGCTTCGCTAGTTAGTGGAAGCAATCTTTGCTCGCTAATGTTGAAATATTGAAAATCAACTGAATCAACATTGCTCTAGGGGAATTTAGGATATATTTTATCTTTCAAATCTCTAGGAGTTATGGAGGTTTCAGCCACCACTAGGAAGAAAAATCCAAAGAGATACCGTTCACAACCACGAATTATGCTAGTATCTAGTTTAACCGCCGGCCGAAATGCCAGTGATGGATCAATCCTATTCGGAAAGCAAGGCAGTTAGCTGAGCACCGGCGATTCACGCTCAATTACTGCCTATAATCAATCCACAGATGGAAACAATACTAACCCAGATGGAATCCATGTGTTGGATCCCTCTGATTACACCCAATCTTCTCCATGCTCGACGGGGAGGACCGGTACACCCGTCAGCGTCGCATATTGTTCCGCGAAAGGGGTAGATCTAGCGGGGGAGGAAGCGGAGCCGGAGTGGGCTCCGCGGCTAGGGGAGGGGCGGCTCAGGGGCTAAGGACGACATAAGGTAGGAGGGGCTCTCAGTTGAGGAGGGCACGACGGGGGGGAGCGGAGCGGAGGGGCGGTGTAGGAGTTGTTCCAGGCTCAGAGCGAGAATGGCCGGTCCGACGTGTCTCCATTCGGCCCCACCCTTCACCACATATGCAAGACCCGTCCCAATGCGGCCCCACCCTTCACCACGTATGCAGAACCCGTCCCAACATGGCCCCACCCGTCAGCATGTAATGGTCGAGGTGACGTAACGTAACGCTCAAGGCAGGACCTACCCCAACGTGGTCCACCTGTCAGCATATAACGGTCAAGCCTTTGAGCTGATGGCATCCCCCCGTCCGAGCATATGTGAGGGTTTCGGAATGGAGGGAGGGGAAAAGTGAGGAAACTCTATGCGGCTGGGGAAAACTGAGTACAACTAATGAACCAGTGGCATGAAAATAGAAATCCCTAAACTTTAATCCCTCAAAGAAGGTCCAATCGGTCTACCCGCCAGTGCTGCATCATCACAAGGCGAGCATTCTTGGTAGTAGGCTCATAAAATTGAGGTGCTGCCAATTCTTTTCGACTAGGTGGGTTCGTGTCGGACTCTTATAGCGGAAGCACTTGGTAAGCTAGATGGGTCTATCACAACGGTTTTGGGGCTTGGGGAGAGGTCGGTCGGGAGCCGGGGCATGAGATGCCACCCGGCCAATAGGAGTCGCATGAGATGCGATTGGCAAGGAGTTGCCTACCTAGATCATTTGATGGCTAGAAGTGATGCTAAAGTTCACTACTCGGCTTGCTTATTTAGGATCCTGAATCACTAAGTAACCATCGGAGGGGTGTTGGTTCTAGCGTGAGCATAGGTATTAAAGTTTTTAATACGCTTGCTCTTCTATGAATACTTGACTTAAGTGTTTTTGCATATTTCCTGTTGTAGATAATGGCACCTAGTAGCAGTCTCCCTCAATTGTCCGGTTTTGCTTTGAGGATGATCCTTGAGAAAGATAAACTTAATGGAACTAACTTCACCAACTGGTATCGTAATCTGAGAATTGTTCTCAAACAAGAAAAGAGGGACCACGTTCTAGATAACCCACTTCCAGATGTGTCGGATGAGAATGCGAGTGTCGCAGCAACCAATGCCTACCGTAGAACATGTGATGAGTCTACGGAAATTAGTTGTCTTATGCTTGCTCACATGGAACCGAACTCGCAGCAGCAGTTCGAGAATGTTGAGGCCTACGATATGATCGAAAGCCTCAAAAGAATGTTCCAAGCTCAGGCAAATACCAAGAGGTATCAAGTCTCTCAAGCTTATCTGAGTTGTAAGATTAAGGATGGTGATCCACTGAGTCCGCATGTGATCAAGATGGTTGGTTACGTGCAGTCTCTGGAAAGGCTTGGCTACCCCATTAGCGAAGAGTTCGCTACGGATATAATTCTGAACTCTCTTCCTAGTGTGTATGGTTAGTTCATATCGAACTACCACATGCATGGTATGGATAAGAAGCTCACTGAATTACATAGGATGCTTAAGTAGGCAGAGGTTGATCTCAAGAAAGGTACCAACCAAGTGTTGGTAATACAAAATAAGTCTAAGTTTAAGAAGAGTTCTTGGACTAAGAACAAGAAGGCTAAGTCAGGAGGTAATGCTCAGGATGAGATCCCAAGCGTTTCCTTAGGGACTAAGCCATCTACTTCAGTCGGATCCGCTTGCTTCTATTGCAAGGTAGATGGCCAATAGAAGATGAATTGCAACAAGTATTTGGTGGATAAAGCCAAGAGTAGAGGTGTGACTTCCAACTTAGGTACACTGTTTGCAATGTTATAGACCTTTATATTGCTGATGCAACTGGTAGTTCTTGGGTATATGATATCGGATCAATCATTCATATCTGCAACTCGTTGTAGGGACTAGAATAACTAGGGGCGTAGCAAGAGGCGAGGTTGACATTCGGGTTAGCAACAAAGCGAGAGTCGCTGTGTTGGAAGTCGGCACGATGCAACTTCATTTACCTTCAGATTCTTAATGGAACTAAATAATTGTTATTATGTTCCAATGCTTAGTCAAAACATCATTTCTACCTCATGTTTGATGAGACAAGGCTATGAGTCTAATATTAAGAACAACATTTGTTCTTTATATTTGAATGATATGTTTCACGGCTTTGTACGCGTTCAAAATGGGTTGTTTATTTTGATCTTGATGGTTGGTTGGTCAATAACATAAATGTGAAAAGGTTGAAACCAAATGATCTGAATATGACTTACTTTTGGCACTATCAACTTGGTCATATAAGTTGTAAACGCATGAAGAAGCTCCATGATGATGGACTCCTAACTTTGTTCGACTTAGAGTCGTTTGAGACATGTGAATCCTTCCTTCTAGGCAAGATGACCAAGACACCTTTTGAAAGGAGTTGTGAAAGGGCATCTAACTTGTTGGGACTAGTACATAGTGATATATGTGGTCCAATGAGCACGACATCCAGGGGTGGTTATGAGTACTTCATTACCTTCATTGATGATTTCAGTAGATACAGATATGTCGACTTGATGAAACATAAGTCAGAAGCCTTTGAAAAGTTCAAAGAATTCTAGAATGAAGTACATAATCAACTCGGCAAGAAAATAAAGTTTCTTCGGTCGGACCGAGGAGGCGAGTACATGAGCCATGAGTTTGATGACCATCTGAAGAGTTGTGGAATAGTTCCTTAGCTCACTCCGCCAGGTACATCGTAGAGGAACGGTGTGTCAGAACGGCAAAATCTGACCTTGTTAGACATGGTACGATCAATGATGAGTCGGAAAGATCTACCTTTATCATTTTGGGGTTATTGTCTAGAAACGGGGGCGTTCACACTAAACAGAGTACCATCAAAATCGGTAGAGAAGACACCACATGAGATGTGGATGGGCAAGAAGCCAAGTTTGTCTTTTCTTAAGATTTGGGGTTATGAAGCATTTGTCATGCAACGCTAGTTGGACAAGCTTACAGCCAAGTCGAATAAGTGTATTTTCATTTGGTATCCAAGGGAAACCTTGGGTTACTACTTCTACAACCGAGAAGAGGGCAAAGTGTTAGACACTCAAAACAGTGTCTTCCTTGAGAAAAAGTTTCTCGGTCGGGGAGTTAGTGGGAGTACGGTGCAGCTCGAATAAGTTCAAGAGGAACCGGTCAGTAGCGAGTCGGAAAAATTCTTGGAGGTTGAGCCCGTCGTGGTAGCTGAGCTAGCATGTGCACCTACACTACAAAAATCGGCAAGATTGCGAAGTGTTCATGATGTATTATTGTTGGACAGTGATGAGCTGGAAACTTATTCGGAAGCAATGGTGGGTTCTGATTCTGAATCATGGCTCGGAGCCATGAGATTCGAGTTAAATTCCATGGATGAAAATCAAGTTTGGAACTTGGTTGATCTGCCAAACGGTGCAAGACCCGTCGAGTGCAAATGGGTCTTTAAGAGGAAAACTAATATGGATGGAAATATTTCTATCTATAAAGCACGGCTTGTCCCAAAGGGCTTCCGGTAGGTTCAAAGAGTTGACTACGATGAGACTTTCTCACCTGTAGCGATGCTTAAATAAGTTCAGATCATGTTAGTTATAGCAGCCAATTTCGACTATGAGATATGGCAGATAGATGTCAAAATGGCTTTCATTAATGGAAAATTAATCGAGGATGTGTATATGATACAACCCAAATGTTTTGTCAATTCGGCTAATGCTGAAAAGGTATGCAAACTTAAGAAATCCATTTATGGGTTGAAGCAAGAATCTCGGAGTTCGAACATTCGCTTTGATGAGGTAGTCAAATCGTTTGGCTTCATCAAAAGTGATCGTGATTCTTGTTTATACAAAAAGTTTAGTGGGGGCAAAGTAAACTTTCTAATCTTATATGTCGATGACATATTATTGATTGGAAATGATGTCTGATGTTGCAAGAAACGAAGGAGTCATTGGAAAGGAGTTTCTCAATTAAGGACTTGGGTGAGGCAACTTATATACTAGGAATCAGGATCTATAGAGATAGATCCAGGCGGCTCATTGGATTGATCCAGAGTACATATTTGGACAAAGTGTTGAGGAAGTTCAACATGGAATCGTCTAAGAAGGGGTTCTTACCGATGTCCCATGGCATAAAACTTAGCAAGACTTAGTGTCCTTCGACAACTGATGAGCGAAGTAGGATGAATATGATCTCATATGCTTCGGCAGTTGGATCCATCATTTATTCCATGATTTCTACTAGGCCAGATGTTTCCTATGGTCTAAGTGTTGTGAGCAGATACCAGGCTGACCCTGGAGAAATCCACTAGGCAGTAGTTAAGAACATTCTTATGTACTGGAGTAGGGCTAAGGATGTGTTCCTTGTTTATGTAGGTGAGGTTGAACTTAGTGTAAGGGGTTACACGGATGCGAGTTACCTTACCGACTCAGATGATTCTCATTCGCAATCTGGGTATGTGTTCGTAATGAACGGAGGGGCTGTGAGCTGGAAGAGTTCCAAGAAAATATGAGAGTTAGTCCAGTGAATCACATATCATGGTATGAGAAGAGAGTTAAATTATTAAAGGGATGGAAAATACTCGCAATTAGCTTAACAGGTATATCGTGAGGCAAATGGACTTTCACGAATGTCACATTGAAGGTTCGTATTCTGACTTTACGGCACATGGGAGTTGGCACATCTTGCTATAGGCTTCTACCACTTGAGACCAAGTGTTCATGGGAGTGAGCTGGACTCAAAGCCATGCTGAGATACTTGGAGGAGTAGCTCATGTCGTGTCCAGGTGTACGTGAACCTATAGGGTCACACACTTAAGGGCAAGGAGCCCATGTGGATTAGATCCATGTGGAGATTGGAGTATGGCCTAGATGTGCCTCAAGCGTTGAGCCTAGCTAGGAGTGTATATAAGTGGGGTGACAAGGGATAGTCCCTGACCTAGCCGTCACTTTCTCCACTTCCATTTCAGGCTAGACAGGATCTAGCAATCCTTTGTCCGAAGCTCCTTCCTGTACTTGTTGATACCGATAGAGGCATTGCACGTGCGGTGCTGGAGGCGAAGGTGTCCGTGGGGATCTTGTGGAGGACTATCCGCAGGTCTGGAGGACTGTCTATGGGATCGTTCGGCACTTCTTTGACGCAGTACATCAACTTCCGCATATGCGCGCCTAGCGGTAATCTTCTGGCCTATAACATGAGCTGAATCTTCGGAGTACCGCACTAGGGAAAAAGTTTTGTTTATCTCTGTGTGGCCTAACTTGTGGGATAGGTACACACAAAGGAAGATAGGGTTAACAAGGTGACAAAAGTTATACCTTGGTAATGATGAACTTGGTGCCGGTGGTGTAGGATGATGTTCGGTGTTGTGGTGTTGATGAGCGCAGAGCATGAAGATGCAGAAGCTTGTTCTTAGTTGACGACACGCACACGGGACACGAAGAAACAAGATGAAATTAGCGAATGTGAAATAAGAGGCAAAAGTCAAAATGAGGCGTCAGGGCCGGAAACTCTGGTGTCTTTGGGCTAGAAACTCCGGTGTAGGATGGAGACTCTAGTGTGGTTAGGCCGAAAACTCCGGTGTAGGCTGGAGACTCCGGTCTGTAGGTCCAGAAACTCCGGTCTAGGGACCAGCTCAATTTGCTCATGTTCTTGAGCAGAAATCCACGCCTTGGGACCTCAAATCTGCGAAAAATTGGCCAAATTGGGGTGGGAAGCGCAGGGTAAAGTTGTACCAACACCTAAGACAAGATTTGGTTGGGTCAAAACCACAAATAACACTCCAAATCAAGAGATCGATCCAAAGGCAAATTTGGGGCTCTTTTTTGGGGATTTTCGAATTTTTCGTGGATAGAAGAAATATTCATGGGGGAATTCGTGAGCAACGAAGCTCTTGATACCAATATGTTGAGGGCTAACCTTGGGGGTGCCCGATATTTCACGAATCCCTTTCTAATCGAGGGGTAAGTGCGGGGGAAGGAGAGAGGGGATGAACACGACGAACTCACGCACGAAGAACACGATGAACACACTCACGCAAAGTCATGATACAAGACAATATCTCACGCCTACGGTGACCGGTCCGACGAAATCCCTTGGATTGGCATCGGGCGGAGTGCTCTCTCTCGAACCGGCACGATGAGTAGGGAGTCTCGATGAGATCTTGATGTATTGGGAAAGGGACTCCAATGTGAAGGCCTTTTACAACAAGGGAGGCACGATGCAAACTCCAACAAGGTGGGGATATTTGGTGCTCCTCTATCAATGGAGCATGAGGCAAGAACTAGATAGATCCATAAAGGGTATCCACTAATTACAAATATCAAGCCTAGGGTTTACAATAGATGTGGAGGACTATATAGGCCAGCCACTAATCCAAGGGTACTTTGGGGATAAAAGATAAGTTCTGGACGGAGAAAGGGGTACATGGGCCGAATGCCCAAAGGCTTTTACATGCCTGTCGACACACGGTCCGGAGATTCTAGGGTAGCGACCCGAAGATTCCAGTGTAGACCGGAGATTTCGGTCTATCTTCGAATGGGGTATTAGACTGTCCTCAGGCCTCACTCCGGAGGCTGGTCCGGAGACCGGCCAATGATTCCGGTGCGCCATTCCGGAGATTCCGGTATGCTAGACCGGAGACTCCGGTGTGTGAGCTCCAGGAGCTTCTTCTCCTTGGCCTGCTCCTTGCACTACATCCATATGGGCTGGATGATGCGTTGGGGCTTCATAGGTGAGAATGCATAGTGTATTTGCATGAAGTATCAAACCATCCAAATATGTCTCAAAGTCACATGACGAGAGGAGCGAATTCACCTTTGCTTGGAGGATCTTGGCTCGGACACGAGTCATGGGTCCACTTGGGGGACTTGGTGGTGTAGATCATCACCACCTCGTTGGAGTTTGCATCGCGCCTCCCTCATTGTACAAGGCTTACGTTTGCGAGTGTGTGAGCGTAGTTGTCAAGACCCTCTCCAAGGTGTCCTTCCCTCTCCGCTTGGGATCGAGGGAGCACGTTGACCAATCTTTCCTTACGAGGATTATATCGGACCGGTGGCCACCGGCAGGAGCAATTGGCCTTGTATCCTGTGAGTTTTGCATGTGTTCATCGTGTTCTTCGTGATATGAGCATGCCCTTCCACTACCTTCTCCCTTTCCCCTCTTTTTCCCATCGATTTCACCACGAGATCCGTGAAGATCGGGCCACCGATGAGGTTAGCCCCCAATACGTAGGATGGTGTTGACGGAGATCATTGGCATGCCTTGTCGAAGGTTGATGAAGGTGGTGCCTTCCAGAGCTTGACTCATCGAATTTGGTGAGGTTGTCGTCCATGTCCCTCTTGAACGTGACGAGGTCGCTTTTCAACTTCTCCAATAGGTGTTGGACCTTGGCGCTCCCGAGGTGGCGAAGATGCCTTGGACAACGTCTTGTATCCTCTTGATGTTGGCGATGCTCACGAGAGGATGTATGTCGATGAAGATTCTTGTGTCGCGGCACCTCTTGTGGAAGATGATGTTTGGGCGCCACTTTTCTTGGAGTAGGTGGCACTTGATGCCTTGGAGGTAGATGTGCTTGACGCCTTTGAGATGGTGGAGGTTGGCGCCTTGGATATGATGGAGCTCGTCGCCTTGGAGATGGTAGCGCATGACGCCATGTAGGTGGTGGCTCTTGATGCCTTGCAGGTGGACCAACAAAGGCGTATTGAGACTAGTTCCTCCTATGATTGCTTGGGATATGCATATTTGATACCTTGTAGAATTCCGAGCAAAAGGTGTGAGCGTGCTATCTCATATAGTTATCTTGTATAGTTGTTGGCACAAGGAAGAGGAAAGTGAAAAATAAAAGAAAAGGTAAAAAAATAGAAAAAATAAAAAGAGAAAAAGAAACAAACAAACAAGTGCCTCATAGAATCGGAAGCGCAAGCTCGATGAACATCAAATATGTCATACTTATTGTGCATATCTTATTCGGAAGTGATGGTGGGTTCTGATTCTGAGTCACGGATTGGAGCCATGATATCCGAGCTAAAGTCCATGGATGAAAATCAAGTTTGGAACTTGGTTGATCTGCCAGACAGTGCAAGACTCGTCAAGTGCAAATGGGTCTTTAAGAGGAAAACTGATATGGATGGAAATATTTCTATCTATAAAGCATGGCTTGTCGCGAAGGGGTTCCGGCAGGTTCAAGGAGTTGACTATGATGAGACTTTCTCACCCGTAGCGATGCTTAAATCAGTTCGGATCATGTTAGCTATAGCAGCCTATTTCAACTACGAGATATGGCAGATGGATGTCAAAATGGCTTTCCTTAATGGAAAATTAACCGAGGATGTTTATATGATATAGCCCGAATGTTTTGTCAGTCTGGCTAATGCTGAAAAGGTATACAAACTTCATAAATCCATTTATGCTTTGAAGCAAGAATCTCAGAGTTGGAACATTCGCTTTGATGAGGTAGTCAAATCATTTGGCTTCATCAAGAGTGATCATGATTCTTGTTTATACAAGAAGTTTAGTGGGAGCAAAGTAAACTTTCTAATCTTATATGTGGATGACATATTATTGATTGGAAATGATGTCCACATGTTGCAAGAAACCAAGGAGTCATTGGAAAGGAGTTTCTCAATGAAGGACTTGGGTGAGGCAACTTATATACTAGGAATCAGGATCTATAGAGATAGATCCAGGCGGCTCATTGGATTGATCCAGAGTGCATATTTGGACAAAGTGTTGAAAAAGGTCAACATGGAATCGCCTAAGAAGGGTTCTTACTGATGTCCCATGGCATAAATCTTAGCACGACTCGGTGTCCTTCGACAACTGATGAGCAAAGTAGGATGGGTGTGATCCATATGCTTCGTCAGTTGGATCCATCATGTATGCCATGATTTTCTACTAGGACAGATGTTTCCTATGTTCTAAGTGTTGTGAGCAGATACCAGGCTGACCATGGAGAAATCCACTAGGCAATAGTTCAGAACATTCTTAAGTACTTGAGAAGGACCAAGGATGTGTTCCTAGTTTATGGAGGTGAGGTTGAACTCAGTGTAAGGGGTTGCACGGATGCGAGTTACCTTACTGACTCAGATGATTCTCGTTCGCAATCTAGGTACGTGTTCGTAATGAATGGAGGGGTTATGAGCTGGAAGAGTTCCAAGCAACAAACTATGCCTACATCTATAGTAGATGTTGAATATATTGTTCCCTTAGAGGCGGCAAAGGAAGCTTTTTGGATCAGGAATTTCCTGATTGATCTTGGTGTGGTTCAGGGCTCGGCCAATCCGTTCGACGTGTATTGTGACAACAATGGTGCTATTGCTCAAGCCAAGGAACCTATACAACACAAGAAGAACAAACATATACTCATGCGATACCACCTGATTCGCCAATTCGTGGATCAGTGTGATATCAAGTTATGCAAGGTACACACAGATGCAAACGTTGCAGATCCATTGACAAAGCCACTTCCATAGCATAAGCATGAGGCACACGTAAGAGCAATAGGAATGAGATGCTTAGACATGTGATGTCGAGATGATTGACTCTAGTGCAAGTGGGAGACTGTTGAGAATATGCCCTAGAGGCAATCATGGTTGACGATATTTCTCAAAGTATTCATAAAGTAAAGTTTTCCTTGTATGAACATCAGATACGTATCAGTAGTGGAACTATATATTCATGATTGTTCATACTAGATTGTCCTTGGTCATAGTGGTTGTGTTGGACACACAACTTAGACCAATGTGCAAGTCGGCTGATGACACGGTTCCACATGTCATGGGCATGGTGATGCTATTCCAACTTACACTGATTCGGCTAAAGAGTTTAGCGAGTCGGACTGACCCACAGTTGAGATGCAACGAGCATGTTGTCATTTGTAGTATCAAGCAATGGAATCCTTTGACCTGAGGTGATTGCATGATCCGAGTCCTGGATCGCCAACTTAGGTTCTATCAAAGGATGTTCTGTGAATGGGCAGTTATAAAGGTAGAGTTCGGATTGGTTGTGAAGCAAGCTGCGTGACGTGGATTACCAAGATGGGATTTCCCCCTCCGTAATGGAGAGATATTATCCGGGCCCTCTTGTGTGATATGATTCGTAACCATGGCCATGTGCTACTCAGTTAAGTGTTAACTGAGGAGTCGGACTAAGAGTTAGTCCGGTGAATCACATATCATGGTACGAGAAGAGACTTAAGCTATTAAAGGGATGGCAAATACTCACCTATAGCTTAACAGGTATATTGTGAGGCAAAGGTACTTTGATGAATGTCACATTGAAGGTTCGTCTTCTGACCTTATGACACTTGGGAGTTGGCACGTCTTGCTAGAGGCCGCTACCATCTATCGACTTTAGACCAAGTGTTCATCGGAGTGAGTTGGACTCAAAGCCATGACGGGATACTTGGAGGAGTAGGTCATGTCGTGTCTAGGTGTACGTGAACCTACAGGGTCACACAATTAAGGGTAAGGAGCCCATGTGGATTAGATCCATGTGGAGATTGGAGTATGGCCTAGTTGGGCTTCAAGCGTTGAGCCCAGCTAGGAGTGTATATAAGTGGAGTGACAAGGTATAGTCCCTGACCTAGCCATCACTTTCTCCACTTCCATTTCGGGCTAGACATGATCTAGCAATCCTCTGTCCGAAGCTCCTTCCTGTACGTGTTGATACCGATAGAGGCATTGCACGTGCGGTGCTGGAGGCGAAGGTGTCCGTGGGGATCTGGCGGAGGATTGTCCGCAGGTTTGGAGGACTGTCTGTGGGATCATTCGACACTGCTTCGACGCACTACATCAACTTCTGCATCTGCGCATCTAGCAGTAATATCGTGGCCTATAACCTGAGCTGGATCTTGGGAGTACCATGCTAGGGAAAAAGTTTTGTTTATCTCTCTGTGGACCAACATCTCGTGAGATAGGTACACACAAAGGAAGATAGGGTTAACAAGGTGACACAAATTATACCTTTGTTGGTAATGATGAACTTGGCATCGGTGGTGCCGGATGATGTCCGGTGCCATGGTGTCGATGAGCGTGGAGGATGAAGATGCAAAAGCTTATTGTTAGTTGACGACACACAGATGGGACACGAACAAACAAGAGGAAATTAGCAATGTGAAATAAGAGGCAAAAGTGAAAATCCAGCGTTAGGGCCAGAAACTTCGGTGTCTCTGGGCCGGAAACTCTGGTGTAGGATGGAGACTCCGGTGTGGTCAGACCGGAAACACTGGTGTAGGCTGGAGACTCCGATCTGGGAACCAGCTCAAATTCCTCATGTTATTGAGCGTAAATCCATGCCTTGGGTCCTCAAATACACGAAAAATTGGCCAAATTGGGGAGGGAAACGCAGGGTAATGTTGGACCAACACCTAGGACAAGATTTGGTCGGATCAAAACCACAAATAACACTCCAAATCAAGAGATCAATCCAAAGGAAAATTTGGGGCTCTTTTTTGGGGATTTTTGAAATTTTTGCGGATAGAATAAAAATTCGTGGGGGAATTCGTGAGCAACGAAGCTCTTGATACCAATATGTTGAGGGTTAACCTTGGGGGTGCCCGATCTTTCATGAATCCCTTTCAAATCAAGGGGGTGTGGGGGGAGGAGAGTGGGGATGAACACGACAAACTCACGCACGAAGAACACGATGAACACACTCGTGCAAAGTCACAATACAAGCTAATAGCTCAAGCTGGCGGCGACCAGTCTGATGCAATCCCTAGGATCGGCGTTGAGCGGAGTGCTCTCTCTCGAACCGGCACGACGAGTAGGGAGTCTCGGTGAGATCATGACGTCTTGGCAAATGGACTATGATGCCAAGGCCTTGTACAACGAGGGAGGAACGATGCAAACTCCAACAAGGTCGAGATATTTGGTGCTCCTCTATCGATGGAGCATGAGGAAAGAACTAGATAAATCCACAGAGGGTTTCCACTAATTCCAAATATCAAACCTAGTGTTTACAATAGAGGTGGGGGCTATTTATAGGCCAGCCACAGGTTAAGGGGTACTTTAGGCGATAAAGAGTAAAGTCTGGACGAAATTGAGGTTACAAGGGCCGAAGGCCGAAATGCTTTTACATGCCTATCAACACGCGGTCCGGAGATTTCTAGGTAGCGCGCCGAAGACTCCGGCGTAGACTGGAGATTCTGGCATGTCTCTGGAGGGGGTATCAGACTGTCCTCATGCCTCGGTTCGGAGGTTGGTCCAGAGACCGGCCAGAGATTCCGGTGCGCTAGTCCGGAGATTCCATGCCAAACTGGAGACTCCGGTGTGTGAGATCCAAGATCTTCTTCTCCTTGGCCTACTCCTTGCACTTCATCCATATGGGCTTGGTGATGCGTTGGGACTTCATAGCTAAGAATGCATAGTGTATTTGCATGAAGTAACAATCCATCCAAGGATCTATCAAAGTCACATGAGGAGAGGAGCGAATTCACCTTAGCTTGGAGGAGCTTGGCTCGGGCACGAGTCATGGGTCCACTTGGGGGAATTGGTGGTGTAGACGTAGGAGCGTCCGTAGGACGGGATGCATCAGTCGGTCTCAACTAAATCCTACACACTATGCTTTTGGACACCATGGTACCAACCAGCGGCACTACCGCCCACAAGCGGTACTACCGGACTTTAAGTCTGGTACTACCGGTCATGCCAGTGCCTACGCACACATAGCTGGGCCACATCCCATGTATTCCCTTATTATGTTGCAACCCTTGTTCTATTCCCAAAATACCCCCATGTAAGTGGCTGGCCTATATATAGATCCCCCACCCCTCATGTATCCCTAGGCATAGATGATAGACTAAAGGCACCCCCTTTGTGGAATCTTTAGTTAAGCCTCATCCGCTTAAAAGGGGGCCGACTATCATCACCACCTCGTTGGAGTTTGCGTCGCGCCTCCTTCGTTGTACAAGGCTTACGTTTGCGAGTGCGTGAGCGTAGTTGTCAAGACCCTCTCCAAGGTGTCCTTCCCTCTCCGCTTGGGATTGAGGGAGCACGTTGACCGATCTTTCCTTGCGAGGATTCTATCGGACCGGTGGCCACCAGCGGGAGCAATCGGCCTTGTATCGTGTGACTTTTGTGTGTGTTCATCGTGTTCTTTGCGAGGTGAGCATCCGCTTCTGCTACCTTCTCCCTTTCTCCTCACTTTCCCATCGATTTCACCACGACATCCATGAATATCGGGCCACTCACAAGGTTAGAGCCCAATACATATGATGATGTCGATGGAGGTCGTTGGCCTGCCTTGTCAAAGGTTGATGAAGGTGGTGCCTTCCAGAGCTTGACTTGTCAAATTTGTGAGGTTGTCGTCCATGTCCCTCTTGAACGTGATGAGGTCGCTTTTCAAATTCTCCAATAGGTGTTGGACCTTGGCGCTCCCGAGGTGGGGAAGATGCCTTGGACAACGTCTTGTATCCTCTTGATGTTGGCGATGCTCACGAGAGGATGTATGTCGATGAAGATTCTTGTGGCGTGGCACCTCTTGTGGAAGATGATGTTTGGGCGCCACTTTTCTTGGAGTAGGTGGCACTTGATGCCTTGGAGGTAGATGCGCTTGACGCCTTGGAGATGGTGGAGGTTGACGCCTTGGACGTGATGGAGCTCGTCACCGTGGAGATGGTAGCGCATGACGCCATGTAGGTGGTGGCTCTTGATGCCTTGGAGCTGGACCAAGAAACACGTATTAAGACTAGTTCCTCCTATGATTGCTTGGGATATTCATATTTGATACCTTGTAGAATTTCGAGCAAAAGTTGTGAGCGTGCTATCTCATATAGTTATCTTGTATAGTGGTTGGCACAAGGAAGAGGCAAGTGAAAAATAAAATAAAAGGTAAAAAAATAGAAAAAAAATAAAAAGATAAAAAGAAACAAACAAACAAGTGCCTCATAGAATAGGAAGCGCAAGCTCGATGAACATCAAATAGGTGGTACTTATTGTGCATATCTTGTAGCCCACAAATTTTATTGCAATTGAACTAGCATCTCTCCTTGCACTTGTAGTCTTTTCTAGGTAATAATTTGGTTCTTAGCTAACTTTCCGTCGCACAAGTCCCATGTATCCCACCGTGTGTGTTTCCTTGTACATAATTCCTATATCTTGTGGACTGATTTGTTTTGCTTTGTGATCGTCGTGGTTCTTTACTTGCCATTACAATATCTTGATTTCGGATTGTTCTTGGACATGCCACCTTCCATACCTATCCACCATAAGCTTTGTGTGTGTTTTTAGTGGTTATTTGATTTTGGTGTTCTGCGTGAACTTCACTTTAATTGGTTTTGATTGCTCTCAAGTGTGGCCACTTGCATGATACTATATTCCAAGGTAAAGTAAGGTTTGACGTTACATCCCTAACCCCCTACCACTTCCATATACACCACTTGGTCTTGTGAATCATGTATAGGCACTCCAGGGCCGAGGATGATTTCTATGAAGAATGCACGATGAGCCACCGTGCATATGCCTCCACAAGCATGGATAACATGATGGAGAACTATACTAACAATGGCTCCACATGCTTGGGTGATATGGAGTAATACAACAACAATGACTCCCCAAGCATGGACGACTTCAAGAACAACAACGACATGCTCCTCAAGTCACGTCGACCAAGAAGGAGCCTTCACCTCGAGATCACCAAATAGCCCTCAACAACTTCAAGAAGGACATGGACGACAATCACCAAGAACGTGAGAATCCTCACCAAAGTTTACGAGTCTACCTCAAGATTGCACCACAAGCACAAGAAGAGTTCCAAGGATAAGGATCATGGTCGCGAGCGTCATGTGGATGACCAAGTGCGCCACCTACATCAACCTTTGGCAAGGCATGCCAATGACCTCCATCGACACCATCAAAAGGAACCTTCCACTACTAGTGCCACCACCAAAATGGCACCAAGTGTGAGCCTTCTTCCATGCCATCAAGCTTCAATGCCAAAACATGACGTCCTAGATGACACATGCAACTTCATGGATGAGGAAGACCAGGACCTCTACTTCGCCAAGTTGGAATAGTACGTCAAGAGAATGTCTACACAAGGCAAGGAGGTCATGGAAGAGGATGAGCAAGCGCCAAGTCAAGAGTCTACACTTCAAAATGGAGGTATCCAAGTCCAAATATGTGATGAAGTCGATCTAAGCATCGCTCTCGACAACAACATGAGCCTACTTCCACCACTACTACAAGATGGTGACATGAAGGTCGAGCATGGGATTTTCCCTTCAACCATGGAGGTGAGCGATGACCATTTTATGGCATCCAACATTGACGGCGATAGAGTTGAGAATTGTGAGCATGGAATTTTCCCTTCACCAAAAGAGGCACATGGAGTTGAGAGAACCGAGCCTATCCCTATATGCTTGAATGATGATGCGGTACCAATCCCGTGTGAGTATGAGAGCTACTTAGCCCACTTGAGTGAGAACAAGAGTGAGATGAGTGACTCCACCATACGTGAGATTGAGTGCTTCCATTTGGAGGGCATCAGTGATACACCGACTGAGTTGCGAGTGGTAGTTGATAGGTCATGTGAGACCATTTTGATTTCTAACGACTTAACCTCTACCTCTAGTGTGTTTTCTCATGATGTGCTAGGTTCCATGGATCAAGAAGTGACGACTGCAAGTGCATAGATAGTTTGTAGCTAGTTTCGAAATAAAGATATCGATCCCACGGGGAGCAGTAGGCAAATGACTAAAATGCTTTTAACTAAAACTAAACGAAGTACTTAAGGAATAAATTTAAGATTCAAGACAAGTAGAGTTGTTTTTGGTTTTTGGTTGAACTAAGCAAGTAAAGTAAAGTAAAGTAGAACTTAATGCAGAATGTAAGAATCACGTGTGTAAAAGAACTTAGAACTATAATAGGGAAAAAGGTGTTCTCTAGGAGTGGTGGATACACTGCTAGGAATTTATACTAAGAAATCAAGATTATTATAACAAATATTCTCATGATATGTATGTATGTGGGAGGAGCTCCATATATGGACAAATAGGCAGCAACCACTGCTCACATCATCCTTCATAACCACATCCGATAGATAAACGACATCAATCATATTATCCCGCTATTAAGGGATTTCTCCCATGGCATGGACATGGCTTTATGAGTTCTCCTTGATTCCCCAAGTTAGTACGTAAAGAATGACAACAGCTTTATAGTCAAAGTAAGTGATATCATCCCTCCGTCTACTAACAAGTAATCCCCTTCATCGAGTCCCCATACGAGGCAAGTATTAAGGAGGTGCACAACTCCCAACATCAAGATGAAGACAATTAACTCATACACATAATGATGTATAACATAATAATATCTATCTTATCTCAATCATATGCTAGGTTTCTCCATCTCCCAAAGAACTAAGGATCTACTCAGACATTGAGGCAATCAACATCATATAAATGGTAAATGGAATCAATTGTAAATGAATAGTTCTTGTATAAATCTACAACGAGTATGGAAATTACAACAAGATCTAGATGGGTGAAGATGGGATGGAGATGATGGTGGTGCACTGGTTGATGAAGATGAAGATCGATGCCTTGGCCTCCCAGATCTGCGTAGGCTAAAGATGGATCCCTTGGGTGAGTTCCCCCTCCAGATTCCTTCCGGAGGTGAGGATTTTGGCGATTTTTGGGTGTTATGTATGTCATCTCTCGATCCAGTTGAATGGGGTGAAACTATTTGTGGAGGCGGTGGCGGCGCCAACTATACGACTGGAACTATACGGCCAGAAAAAGTATTCCGGTCGTATAGTTGGTCGTTGAACCACCTATAAGCCTTGATCGCTTCGGGTTTTCTTCTAGTATTATTGATATTTCCCAAATAAGCGATTTACTTTGTTTTTGACTCCTTTTCTCCCCCATACAACTTCTCCAAGGATTGTGTCCATTGTATCCATCATATGTCCTGATCCCGGTGAATACAAACATAAAAGATGTGTGCGAACGCCATAAAATACCAAGATCCTACATCTACAATCCAAAATAATAATATAAAACATGTTGCAAATATGCACTCATCAACTTCCCGAAGCTTAGACTCTTACTCGTCCCGAGCAAGTTTAGCTTAATAGATGTGATCCTCATATTCATGAAGATGAGTCGATAAAATAAATGAGGCAGTTAGCATGTTTTTATCATATATGATACATAAGTTCATGAATAGTACCTTACTCAAACCATCTGAATAATATTAGAAGGGTTCCACACCTTAGTGATCAACGGTTCACAAAAGATGAATCTTAACATGATGTAAAGGTATTTGGTTCGATCGAATGAGTCAACGAGGTAGTCCCAAGTGTTTTAGGATTAACATATTCACTTGGGATTCAAAATCTTAAAACGCTTCTTTGTCATACCACAATATAGTGGTGTATGCCTATTTGCTCTTTGCACATTCACTCTTTTTCTTCTTCTTCTTTTTCTCCTTTCTTTATATATGCTCACACTTTTCTTTTAAGTGTTGTGCAAAGAAGCTAGCCATACATTCCACTTCATGTAGGAATCCAAAGTTTAACGATCTCAATTATCAAATTCCAATTGTATATGAAGCATCTTTATGAATTCAAGATTCTACCACGACTTGTCCTCATTCTATTTTGATAGCGCTTCTAATTTTCTTTTTGTTCAAGGTTTCTTTTTCATCTTGACTAATCAGGTTATTTTTACTTTTGTAAATCGAACCATGAACTTACAACATATTGATTAAATTATCTTTATATGTTCCATTAATACCAATTGTCTGGAAGACTACTATTGTTATCATCAAGTGCAAGTAAAATTATACTCAAGCCATTCATATATCTAATAAGATAAGCACAAACTCAATAATGCTCCATATATAATAATAAACTCGGAATTTCACAAATGGGATCTACTATTCCTTAAGGGAACTCGAATGATGCAAACTTATTTCTAAATTCGAACTAATGCAAAACTAAAAAAGTAATATAAAACTTATAAGATAGATTACAAGGTCTTAAAGATCTCCCCAAGCTTGGAATCAAGCCAGTCGGGATCAAATAACTCCTTGTTGGTACTTATTCCTCCTCCTAGGTAGGAAGAGCATTACCCTCCTCTTTTATGTTGCCATATTTTACTATGCTTGCAAAGCGGATGATGAGGTCGGCCATGTCGTATTGAAGCTTCAACATTCTCTTCTTGAGGAATTTCTTCTCATCTGTCAATTAAAAAATAGTTTTGATCAAGAAACCAACTGTACCATTGATGTCATTGACCTTTTTCTCAAGGTCTTTGATCATCATCCAGTAGGAGTCAATCCCTTCTCCAATTGTTTCAACACATGCCTTCGAAGCTTTTTCCAACTCATAGATCTTATCATGAATCTCATCTTTCTGCACCTTCTTAGGTTTAAGAGGTGATGGACTAAGAGGAGTTTTATAATAGGATCCTATGTTGTGATGATAGGGATTAGGGAGATACTCATCCTTGTTCTTCCCTGCTCAGCTTGCCTCATCATCTCCATCCGTTGCGGGAACATGTCCTCCTAGTTTAGGAGAGGCTTGATCTCTAGGCTGGATGGTGATGGGGATCCTTTAGGCTCTACTTCTTCGATCCTCTTCACGGGCTTCTCTTCTTTCTTCTTCCAGATCTTTTTGACATGGAAGGGTTGCATGGCTTCGCTGCACGAATGTTATTAGGGGGCTTGTATAGGGATGGCAAGGATTTCTCAAGGCTGGAGGCTGTAGCTCTGCAACAACTTAATGAAAAAGGTTAGTGTGATCAGCTTTAAAAGGAGAGGTTGAAATCCCTAGCCGCCTTTAATAACGAGCAACTATACGGGCGTTGCCCGTATCCGTATAGGTCCCGCCGTATAGTTGCGAGCCGACTATAGAATTTCTTCTACGGTGGAACCAACTATATGGCTAGGACTATACGGGCGGGAATTTTTATTCCCGTCGTATAGTTGGTCGTTAAACTCTCTGTATTCCGAATAATTTTTTTGGATATGGGTCGATATCTATACGACCACAACTATACGGGCAGAATTTCTATTCCCGTTGTATAGTTGGTTGTTAAATTATCACTACCAAGAAACGAACTTTTTCAAAGGCATCGATATCTATACGATGGCAACTATATAGGCGGAATTTTTATTCTCGCCTTATAGTTGGTCGTTAAACTATCAGTACCTTTCGTAGACGGAAGGGGTGATGTCAAAACAACTATACAACCGCAGCTATACGGCCGGAATTTTTATTCCGGTCGTATAGTTGGTCGCTAAACCCTCTGGGTCCAGCAAAAATTTCCTGCTTCTCTAGGGATTCCTTATTACTCTGAAACTTAACGAAATATCAAGTTTTGATAGAAAAATGACAGCTTAAATTTTCAACCAATATTAGTGTTATCAATCTTCCTCTTTCTTTGCTAGAGCTTCAAATGTTCCTCATTTAACACAAGCTCATAAAAACTTTAGAACTTACTCAAGCCTTTACCTTGCATGGGTTGCCTCCCATGAAGCGCTCTTTTATGGTCCATAGCTTGACCGTAGTGTTGCATATTTCGTCTAGAGTCCATTTTTCTTGAAGTTGCCATCCCTTGCATATCTTTTCTCAATCAACTCTTCTGGGGTGATCACTTGTATGGTGACTGCACTTATATCTTATTTTACTCGATAATGCTTCAAGCGTTGTCCATTTACCACCCATGAAAGAGAGGGTGCTTTTCCCTTGAGCTTCACTACTCCCGATGAATAAGCTTCTTCAACTATATAGGGACATCCCCACTTTGATCTGAGCTTCCCTGGAAACAACTTAAGATGAGAATTATAGAGCAACACTTTGTCTCCTTTTTAAAGGTCTTATTTTCTATTTTTCTATCATGCCATCTTTTCACTTTTTCTTTAAACAATCTAGCATTTTTATAAGCCTCACTTATAAACTCATCTAAAGCATGAATATCTAATAAACATTTTTCTCCTGCTGCTTTAAGATCATAGTTTAGGTTCTTGATTTGCCAGAAAGCTTTGTGTTCCAATTCTAAAGGTAAATGGCATCCCTTACCGTATACCATCTTATAAGGTGTCATACCCATTGGATTTTTAAACGCATTACGGTACGCCCATAGAGTGTCATTTAACTTGTATGACCAATCTTTTCTTGATTTGTCCATCGTCTTCTCGAGTATGGTCTTTAATTCTATGTTGGAGAGTTCCATTTGATCGCTTAGTTGAGGATGATATGGTGAAGCAACACGGTGAGTTACTCCATATTTGCTGAGGATTTTCTAGAAAGTTCCTTCCATAAAATGAGAACCACCATCGGTAATTAAGAATCTAGGAACTCCAAACCTGGGGAATATAACATCCTTGATCATCTTCACCGAGGCGGCTGCATCTTCATGGCTTGTTGGAATAGCTACAACCCATTTAGTAACATAATCAACAGCAACAAGAATATGAGTATAACCATTTGATTCTATAAAAGGTCCCATGTAATCCATTCCCCTTACATCAAAGGGTTCAATTATAAGACTATAATTCGTGGCCATTTCTTGTCTCCTACCTATATTACCTCTTATTTGGCAAGCATCGTAGTGTTCTACATACGTATGTGCATCCTTAAGCAAGGTGGGCCAATAGAATTGGGATTGAAGTACCTTTGCTGCAGTTTGCTTGCTTGCATGATGTCCTCCATACGGGTTGTCATGACAAGCTTGCAAAATCGCATTCATTTCATGGTTAGGAACACACTTCCGAATCATTCTGTCAGGTCCATGATGCTATAGATATGGATCATACCAAAAGTAATATTTAAGATCATTAAAGAATTTCATCCTTTGATTTCTTGTCATACCAGGAGGTATAAATTTTACTGTGAGATAGTTAGCATAATCTCCATACCAAGGATCAGTGATTTCAACATTTTCTAAATACTCTCCTGGAAATGACTCATTTATGGGTACGGGTCAGTAATTATTCCCTCCATCCTAGAGAGATGATCTTTTTTTGAGGATGAACAGTGAGCAAAAGCCCACGACAATTTTTAGATTAAATTATAAGTAGAGTACAAGAATAATTACAGAGGCCTAACTATCCAAGGAAAAAAAACTAAGTCTGAGATTGGAGCCAAGCTTTAAAGTTTTGAGCAAGGTCTCTCTTGATTCTAAAGCTAATCCATCTTACCTCTTCCTTATAAATTGCCTTCCCATTGCTGAAACTTGGTCTTTGATTATTGAAAATCTTATTATTTCTGATAATCCAAATCCCCCAAGCAGCTAGGATGATGATTTCCATAGCAAAGGGTAAATGCAATTTCTCCTTAATATCTTCAATGGCCTCAAACACTGATAAACCCATGTGTCTTTGCGGGCAAATAAAGTCCCAATAGTTTTCAGCAAAAGGAAAAGTCCAGAATAAATGAGAAAGGGTTTCTTCTTGTGAACATTCCATAACAGCACACGAATAAGACTATAGTTGCATATTTTTTCTTCTAAGGAGATTCCTTGTGTTCAAACGGTCTTGAAGAAGTATCCAAAAAAAGAATTTATGTTTCGGTTGACAGGAGGTATTCCAGATCCAAAAGAAATGTGAGGGGGTAGGTTGATACCCAATAATGACTTTGTAGGCTTTTTGAGATGTGAACTTGTTGTTTCCCCAAATGTATGACCAATTGTCTTGTCTGCCTTCTTGAATCTTAGCCAAAGCTTGTTGACAAATAACTTCCATCTGTTCAAACTCATTGTAGGCTTGTTGGGATAAGGGTAAGTGAAATAAGTCTTCTAGGAACTCAGATTGTACCACTTCTTTTATAGTGTAGGTTGTATTTTTTGCAAATGATAGCAGATGAGGGAATTTTTGGTGAAGACACTACTCCTCCCAAAGATCAGTCCAGGATAAAATTGATTCCCCATTACCTAGATTTCCTCTAGCCATGGCTTTGTATGAATCAATTAGTTTTAGATGAGATCTCCACCAGAATGAGCCTTTAGGATTATGACTAGGGACAGACCCATCCACATAATAAGAGCTTTTCATCAGTTTCACCCAAGGATTGTCATGGTCATTATAGAACTTATCCAAGTTTTTTTAGAAGTAAATCATTATTCTAGATGGTTATATCTAGGACACCCAATCCTCCTTGATCCTTTGGCCTACAGATTTTTTCCCAAGCCACCAGGGCAAATCATTTTGCTTGAACTTCAACACTTTCAGAACCTTTTTTCTCCATAAACAATCTCTGAAGTATTAGATTAATTGGTTTTTGATGGTTGGTGGAATCTCAAGGCAGCTCATGTAAAACATTGGTAGGGAAGATAACACTGACTTAACCATTTCAAGTTTACCACCATAATTGAGGAAGTAAGCAATTCCACTTAGCCTCTTCTCCACTCTTTGGACCATTGGTATGAAATGTTCTAAAGACGGCTTGGTAAGGCCAAGAGGTAGTCCAAGGTAAGTAAAAGGAAAAGTACCTTTTAGGCAATTAAGTGTTTTTGCAAAGTGGTCCACTCTTGCATTGTCCAGATTGATGGGTATTAGACTTGATTTTTGATAATGACTTTCAGCCCAGTTGAATCAGAGAAAGTGTTTAGCAAGGGTTTTAGACAGATCAATTCTTTGACATCAGCTTTCATGACCAGAAGTGTGTCATCAGCATACTGAATTACAGGAAAATCAGGGCATGCAGGGCTGTTGAGGGGGCAGAGATTAAATTCAGATTCATTGCCTTATTCAAGATGGATTGGAGTAAATCAGCAGCCAGGACAAACAGAAGTGGTGATAAAGGATCCCCTTGTTTAACTCCTCTTTTATAGTAAAATTTATTCCCAGGAATACCATTTAGTAGAACAGATGATGTGCCAGAACATAGTAACAGTTGTATCCATTTTATCCACTTTTCTCCAAAACCTCGAGCCTTGAGAATCTCAAGTAATGCAGAATGTTCAATCTTGTCAAAAGCCTTCTCAAAATCTAGTTTTAAAACAAGAATCTCCTCCTTTGATTGGTGACATTGGAAAAGATATTCAAATCCCCATCCAAGGCAATCCTATATAGATCTTTGTTGTAGGAATCCATATTGATTTTTATGGACAAGCTTTAAAATAATTTTCTGCAATCTATTTGCCAGGATTTTAGTGATGATTTTTAACACACTATTGAGAAGAGATATGGGTCTGAAATCTGAGGGAGTCTCAGGACAACTCTTTTTAGGAATCAGAGTAATGAAAGAGGATTTAATGCTCTCAAGTGAGATTTTCTCATCATAGAAGTCCTGAATCATCTTTCTTATGTCTTTACTAATTATAGGCCAACAACATTTGATAATCTCATTATTAAAACCATCTGGACCAGGGGACTTGTCATTGGGTAGATCATTCACAACATCATCAATTTCTTTGTCTAAAAAAGGGGTTTCCAAACTTTCTCTTAAGTTTGAGCTCATGCCATCTCCAAAAAAATCAGCCAGGCTGAAATGCACAGTAGTATTGTCAGAAGTGCCCATTCTATTTTTGAAAGCATTCCATAATAAAGCAGATTTACACTCATGATTAGAGATTTCATCCTGATTAGCATTCTTGAGAGCAGAAATGTAATTCTGTCTGTAGTTAATAGTTGCCTTTGAGTGAAAGAACTTTGTGTTACCATCCCCAAGTTTGACCCATTTTATCTTCCCCCTTTGTTTCCAATGGGACTTTTGGTTCTGTAATAAGGTAATGACATGGGATTTCAACATATCTCTCAGGTTCCATTCCAGTCTGTTCAGACATCTAAGCTCTTCAAAATTATCCAGAAGTTCAATGACCAGATTACCCTTGTTAATCAGATGTTTGAGGCAAGGAAGGTTTTTTCCCAAAGTTTTAAGCCTCTTCTCACATTTTTGAACTTAGCATTTACATTCTTTGCACTGTCATGGTAAGCAACTGGAATATTCCAAGCATTTTGAACAATACCAAGAAAATCACTATGTTGCAGCCAGTAATTTTCAAATCTAAAAACATTTGCCTTGGGAATTTTGGTACCAATGTTAATAACACAAGGGGTGTGATCAGATGTAGGTTTGAAAAGAGGATAAACAAATGTTGATGGATAGGAGGAAGTCCAAGAGCTTGAGGTGAAAAACCAATCAAGTCTTTCAAGAAGGGGACCTTTTGCATATTGCTCCAGGTAAACTGTTTTCCTTTCAGAGGTAACTCAACCAACCCAAGATTACTAATAGCTTCATTGAATAGTAGCATATCATTGATATCACCTCCTCCTTTATTTCTATCAGAAGGTTTTCTTATTAGATTAAAATCCCCCACCACAAGCCAATTCACACCATCATTAAAATCAATATTATGAAACACTGAATAAAAACAACTTTTCTATAAGAGTCACAGGGGCCATAGATATTGGTAAGGTACCAGGTCTCATTGGATAAATTGGACTGAAACTTGATGGAGATAGAGAAGTCATTTTTAAATTCCAGGTTCCCAAAGAATAGAGTCCCATTCCAAATGGTGATAATTACACCAAATGCACCACCTGATGGCAAAAATTCAAACTTATTGAATTTTTGTGGGCAGAATTTCTTTATGTTCTCTGGATCAAAGCAATCTCTTTTTGTTTCTTGCAGGCAAATGATATCACATCCTAATTCAACAATTTTATCAAATAGGGCTACCCATTTTTTCTCAGAGTTTATCCCTCCAATATTCTAGTTCATAACTTTCCAACTTCTTGTGTTATCCATAAAAAATGTGTGATGTAGATCTATTTTAGGAAGCAAAGTATACTTCCAGACAGACTAGATGACAAAGTAATGGAAATAACTTTGCACAAAAAGTAACATTGCATCAGAAGGCAAGAGAGACTAGGTCTATTACAGTTCCCATGACAACAAAAGTAGTTCCTGCCACCACACTTATAAAAGGAGATGTAAACCATTAAAATCATTTCTTGGGTGGCTTCTTGTGCTGCTGAGAGCCAACTCCAGCAGTATCATTTCTCTTTTCAGTGACCTTGTTAGAGCTTGAAGCAAGTTCTTTCCCTCTAACAGCAGTGGATGAAGAATACCTTGGACCTAGTGCCACCTTCACCTTTTCAACAATCTTACTTTTTTCAGTAGCCTCTTTTCAATTCCTTCTTCAACAACCTTGCAAAAGGAGGTAGCAAGCTTTGTAACAATTTTTTTGCTAAAATCAGGTGGAACAACATTGCATGTAAGACAGTCTTTGCTAGTACAATGAGCATGAATCTTAAAACCATCATTTGATTCAATGATCCTAGGACTCCTCCTCACCTCATTTTCAACAAGAGTAGAGGTTCCCCTCCTCTTCCTTATGGATGTAGCAGGTGAGCTGGGGGCTCTTTGAGTTTCAGTTCGAAGAATACTTTCCCCCTGAAGAATACAAGTAGGTGCTGATGGAGTGACACAAGTATCAGAAATAGAGAAAGGGATTGTCTGCTCAATTAAACTGGGCTCCTTTAAGATATCCCACAAAGAAGATTGCAAGAAATGATTTGTCCAAGCAAATTTTTCAGGTGTCAAGAGTAATAGAGTGATGTAATTGAACCAACTTACAGGGATATCAAAGTTTCTGACCCTGCCATTGACTTTGCAATGAGGAGCAAAAAATATGTCCCACAGGTCTAATCCTTGGTTTGGGAAAGTCAATTTTGCAGCATGAAGATCAGGAATCTGAGCAAAATGAGTATGCACAAACCCAACCTGGAAGTGAGCAAAGTTGGGTGAAAGCATCTCAGAGTCATCCAGGAACCCTCCTGGGTTATCCAAATTAATGTTATCAGTGTTGCCCACATTCTCCACTTCTTCTGATTCTGAGTTGTAAGCATTCATTAGCTGTTCCAAACCTTCTCCAAGTGCTGCATTCAGATTTTCTTGTAAGACCTCATCCTCATCAAAGATAAGATTGTTATTTTGGGACAAACCCCCACTGTTTTCATAGCCATTGAGAGCATGGACAGAAGAGGAAATGGTAACAACAATATTGTCTTGTGGGGGGGATGTAGGGGGTCCTCAGGTAGGACATCCTCCATAATGGCATCCAAAAGCTGGTTGAAAGCTGCATTTGGTTGATTTTGCTGGTTTTCATTCTGATCATTTCCCATAGCCCAATGTCCCCAACCTTCATCATCATTGTTGTCAGCAACTAGAGGATTGACAGGAGGTGGAACAAAATTGTTGGTAGCAGGGTTTAAGTTGGGGATTGGGTGTGGGTCCATCCCCTCATCAGGTAATGGGTCCTCATCTGGTGGGCCACCACCCAGCATATTCTGCAACAGAACCTCTACAGAGAAGGTCCAGGACTAAGAATCAGGAGCATCTCCTTTAGTAAACCTAACACTTTTAGGAATGCCCTCAAGATCAGTGACTCTGACCTTAGCCATGATTCTTCCTTTGTGGTTGGGGATGTTTTACCACATAATGAGCTTGCGAAAATCAGAGAAAATAGCATCTAGATCCTCTGTATACCAATGATTAAGAGGTGGACCAACAAGCAGAACCCAAACTTCCATATTAAACTGAGCCCTTCTCCAATTGATGCCTCCATTCTGCTTAGAAAAGGAGATGTGTACCTCTTCAAATGGAATAGGGCTTTCTCGAATTAACCTGTCTCTGTCACGGGTCAACGCAAATTTGACATATGCAGACCCAAAAGGACAAGCTTGAATGTCCCTAAAACATACATGCATCTCATTGGCTAGAAAATCTTGCAGAACCTCCTCGATGTTTGCAAACGGAATCTGACCTGGAGGAACTGGAGCAATGGTGGCGATGGCATACTGTTCATGAAGCAGTGGTCGGTTGGCCACGACCACCTGCTTGACTCCGACACGGCCAGGTATCTGAAGAATCTCGAAGCCTTGAGGAACGAAAGGCCTAGGATCAATGGGAATGTTCGCCATTGCAGCCGGTGAAGTGGTCGACGAAGCAGAACCAGGAGGAGAGCAATCAGCGGAACTAGGGTTTGTACTAGGTGAAGAAGGCGAGAAGACACGGTCTTGATTTTCTTTTCCTTTAGAGAAAATATCGAATTCCCTAAAACTAGAAAACTGCCGGGGTTCTTGGGCTTTGAACCAAGTAAGATAGCTATTATTGGGCCAAGCCCGTTTAGGGAATGAGGCATATTCCCGAATAGGCAACTTTTGCTGATTATTCACCGCCGAATTAACGCCCAGGTTCACCTGGCGTGGCCCATTTAAAGCAGGCAGGAAAGACGCGCCGTCCGAACAATTATCATTAACATTGGCATTTAAGCAAATGGCAGGACCACCATTTCCCCAGAGATTAAAAAACATTCAAACATATCTCCTGAGAAATTACCCATATTGTATATTTCAAATCCCATAGCTCTGGAGGCAACCGAGAACTTAAAAGTTCTATCATGCAAGAGTTTGACACGATAGGAAGAAGCCTTTCCTCCAAAAATAGCCTAGATGGCCAATCCAACAGAATGAATGTCCAGCTTGAATTTTGCTCTTCCAAAAGAAATAACCAAAATGAATCCTCTTCTCCTGAAACCCCCAATGAAGTTGACTGCATAACCAAACTTTTTCAAGATGCCAGCTTTAAAATTTATGCCAATAGAAAAATCCAGGGCAGGCGCAGGAACAGGAGTATAAGCCTTTGAATTTTCTGGAGTTTTGATTTTGGCAGATTCTAACGAATTCATGGGAGCTTCATCTCCACATTAACTTTATGAAAAGACATAACAATGATACTACCTTTATCAAATGACTCTTCCTTCAAAAGAAACCTTGCATCAAGAACTGTTTCCTTATGATCGAGCAAAATAATTCTTCTAGCCTGAGGTCTTAGAATAAGAAAAGCATCTCGCATGGAATTGACATCAGAGTTAAAAGATCCACAAGTGACTTTCCATCTCAAAGGGGGAATAACCAATCCAGAAGAAGATCTAGGAGATCTAGGGCCAGATTCATGAGCACCAACTTGCAACTCATTGATCCTAACCAAATGAAAAGGGATACGTACCACTGTGCCGATGTTGAAACTTTCGTCCTCCAGGGATTCTCTACCTTCTAGAGCAAATCCTTTAGCATTGTTTAGCACCAACCAATTCTTAGAAGGCTAAAAAACCAAGGAACCCTCAAGACACTGCCCTTCTTCTGAAGCCCTAGTGTAGGAAACCTTCCAAGACCTAGACAAAATCTCCATGGAAAAACACCAACAAGAGATAGGTAGGTAGATCAGGAGGAGGGGGAGACAATGATTGGAGAAGAGGAAGAGTTTGGACGCCGGGGAGGGAGATCGCCAGCGGTGGGGGCTAGCATGGTGGGGCTAAGGTGGAGCTCTCATTATTCCGGACAAACAAACAAACATGAAGAGCACTATCGGTTAGAGAGAGATGATCTGCTACTGGATTATCCTTACCCATCCTATCTACTAGATGTAAATCATATTCTTGTAGTAATAGAACCCACCTAATCAACCGGGGCTTCGCATCCTTTTTCACAAGGAGGTGACGCAAAGTTTGATGATCCGTATGAACTATCACCTTAGAATTTATGATGTAAGATCTAAATTTGTCGCAAGCAAAAATTATAGCTAGGAACTCTTTTTCTATAGTAGCATAATTTTGTTGAATCTTATTAAAAGTCTACTAGCATAATAAATAACATTTAAATTCTTTCCGTCTCGATGTCCAAACACAGCCTCTAAACCATAGCCAGTAGCATCACACATGGTTTCGAAAGGTTCATCCCATTTTAGAGATTGCACGATGGGTGCTAAAACTAACTTGTTTTTAAGGCTCTCAAATTTTTTTTATGTCCTAAGGTATTGGAAGATTTTCTATAGCATTTCTATTAGTTTTATCTATTTCTATTCCCTTCTCCAAAACCTTATGCCCAAAAACCTTACCTTCTCTTTCCATGAAACGGCATTGTTCCCAATTAAAAACCAAATTTGATTGCCTGCATCTCTGCAAAACTTTGGTTAAATTGTAGGGCAATTATCAAAGGTTGTTCCACAAACAACAAAATCTTTCATTAGAACTTCCATAGTCTTCTCAACAAAATCATCAAATATTTTTAAAACACATTCTTGAAAAGTTGTTGTAGCGTTACATAAGACAAACGGAATTAATCTATAAGCATATGCTCCGTAAGGACAAGTGAAAGTTGTTTTCTCTTGATCCTCCGGTTGTATGGAAATTTGAGAAAATCTAGAATAACCATCAATAAAATAGAAATAAGAATTATTACTTAGTCTTTCTGAAATTTTATCCATAAACGGCATAGGTTCATGATTTTCTGTGTCTCATGGTTTAGCTTCCTAAAATCAATGCACATACGATATCCAACAATAGATCTTACAGGAACTAGCTCACCGTTCTCATTCATAGCAGCATCAAGACCACCTTGTCTTGGTATGCAATGAGCTGGGCTAACCCATTTACTCTCAGAAATAGGATATATTATGCCTACATATAATACGCGTATAACCTATTTTCCTACTACTTCTTTCATTTTCGTATTAATCCTTGTTTGTGTATCAACTACATGTTCAGCATCATCAAGCATAGTAATCTTATGGGTTGCAATAGATGGATCTATTCCTTTAATATGACTTAGCGTATATCCAAAGGCTTCATGATTCTTAACCAAGAATAAAATGAGTTTATTTGTTTCATCTTCTGACATATTTTTGCTAATAATAACAGGACATTTATTTTCATTATCTAAAAACTCATACCTCATATTGTCTGGAAGTTGTTTCAACTCAATTGGTGGAGGTGCTTCATCTCCTTTTCTTACCAGTTCTTCATAGTCATGTGGGTTTTGTGCTTCCGGGACTGAATCAAGATAATCATCCATGTCTTTTCTCTCCTCATCATTCGGTGCTTCCTCCCAATTGATTAGGCTCCTCTCTAATTCATCTTGTCTGAGTACTGAAATGAATTGCTACCAGCTCGGCAATCATTTTCTCTTCCTTGATGTCTTCCACTTCATATGGCCTCTTCTTTAGTTTGGCAAAGTAGAATGCCATTTCCTCTTCTCCAAACATCAGCGAAATAGTCTCCTTATTATCAACTTGAGCTTTGGTTATGGATACAAAAGGCATACCTAAAAGAATAGGACAAAAAGAATCTCGAGGCATGTCAACAATATGAATATCAAGGGAGTACATGAGTGATCCAATAAAGACATAGATGTTTCTGATAACCCCTTCCGATTTTATATTAGTTCTATTAAACAATTTAATAGTAGTGTCTACCGGTTCCACATCTGCGTTATTTGAATTATAGTGAAGTTCTTCATAAAGTGATGAAGGCATAATATATATAGTGGATATCGGCTCGCAAATTCCGTATAAGAAAGTTTCTCCACAATATATAGGAGTCATAGGTTTAGAAGTTTTGTTACCTCCTACCTTACCTTCGATGAATTCTGAGGTTTCAAAGTCTAGCATAATCATTTCATTATCCACCGTTCGTGCTTCCATAAGATCCTTCAATATGACATTATTTATATTGGTAGCTTCGGGGTTCTTTTCTGGTTTCTTTAGTCTTCTTTTTATTTTTTCTTTCTCTTTTTGCTTTTTCTTGATATTCTCTCGAATAGGTGTAGAGGAGAACTCTTCCATTAGTTCTCTTGCGCGCTTCTTTTCTTCCAGGGGTTTATGGGGTTCCCATTCTGTAGGTACCTGTAAATGCCCTGCATAATTCTCAATAATTTTATTTACCAAGTAAGAATCAATACCAAGGGTTTTAATCATTGCACACGTCCCTTCATTTGCATGGAAATCATTAACACAAGCATATTCAGAAAAACTATTTGTAATGTTCTCCTCATTTTTAAGATTTTTTGTTGCCTCCCTCATTTTCATTATTAATTTCAAGCTTCATCATAGGTATAAGATAGAAATCTACCATTAGAAGCGGTGTCTAAATTCATTCTATTTTCATTATTAAGCCCTCCATATAAAGTATGAGTGATTAACCAATCAGGCAAACGATGATGGGGGCAATTATCTTGATAGCCCTTGTACCCTAGATATCCCTCATACAAACCCTCATCAGGACTATTTTTGAAACTGATAATAATACCTCTCATCCTGTGAGCTTTGCTTTCTAAGATATATTTTATAGGAACTTGGTTATCAGTTCCGTCCAAGTCGTTGGTGCTTCTGCACAAAAAGATCTATACCAGTCGCAAACATTATTAGAGAGGGTTTGTCTAAACAACTGGGGTTTAACCATATCAAGATCACAATCGTCGAATATAAAGGAAATAAGAGTGTCTTCAAAGAATTGTAAGTGTCCATATGGAATCTCTTCATTGGTTCCTACAAATTTCTTAGAGTGCAATAGTTCAAATAATAAAGGGTGGATCTCAATTCCATCTGGATTTATGCTTTTATTGACACTTATATAAGCGTCCATGGGCGAACCCATTTTCCTTACTACCTCAAGCTAGATTAAATGCCGACTGTTGCTAATTGTTGCGGTCCTGCAACTTAAATTAAAAATTAGTACAACGAAAGTAAATAACTAAAAGTAAAGTGACTTATAGCGCTAAGATCCCCGGCAATGACACCAGAAAATAGCTTGATGACTGTAAGTGCACAGATCGTTTGTAGCTAGTTTCGAAATAAAGATATCGGTCCCACAGGGAGAAGTAGGCAAAAGACTAAAATGCATTTAACTAAAACTAAACGAATTACTTAAGGAATAAATTTAAGATGCAAGAATAGTAGAGTTCTTTTTGGGTTTTTGGTTGATCTAAGAAAGTAAAGTAGAACTTAATGCAGAAAGTAAGAATCGTGTGTGTAAAAGAATTTAGAACTGCAATAGGGAAAAAGGTGTTCTTAGGGAGCGATGGATACACCGCTAGCAATTTATACTAAGCAATCAAGATTATTATAACAAATATTCTCATGATATGTATGTATATGGGAGGAGCTCCATATATGGACAAATAGGCAGCAACCACTGCTCACATCACCTTCATAACCACAACCGATAATAAACAACATCAATCGTATTATCCTGCTATTAAGGGATTTCTCCCATGGCATGGACATGGCTTTATGAGTTCTCCTTGATTCCCAAGTTAGTACGTAAAGAATGAAAACAGCTTTATAGTCACAGTAAGTGCTATCATCCCTCTGTCTACTAACAAGTAATCCCCTTCGTCGAGTCCCCATATGAGGCAAATATTAAGGAGGTGCACAAGTCCCAACATCAATATGGAGACAATTAACTCATACACATAATGATGTATAACATAATAATCACTATCTTATCTCAATCACATGCTAGGTTTTCTCCATCTCCCCAATAACTAAGGATCTACTTAGACATGGAGGCAATCAACATCATAGCAATGGTAAATGGAATCAATTGTAAATGAATAGTTCTTGTATAAATCCACAACGCGTACAGAAATTACAACAAGATCTAGATGGGAGAAGATGTAATGGATGGATATGATGTTGGTGTAGCGGTTGATGAAGATGAAGATCGATGCCTTGGCCTCCCAGATCTGCGTAGGGAGAAGATGGATCCCTTGGGCGAGTTCCCCTCTAGATTCCTTCCGGAGGTGAGGTTTTTGGCGATTTCTGGGTGTTCTATATGTCGTCTCTTGATCCAGTTGCATGGGGTGAAACTAGTTGACTAGGCGGTGGCGGCGCCAACTATAAGACCAGAACTATACGGCCGGAGAAAGTATTTCGGTCGAATAGTTGGTCATTGAACCGTCCGTAAGCCTTGATCGATTTGGGTTTTCTTCTAGTATTATTGATATTTCCCAAATAAGCGATTTACGTTTTTTGACTCCGTTTCTCCCCAATACAACTGCTCCATGGATTGTGTCCATTGTATCCATCATCTGTCATGATCCTGGTGAAAATAGACATAAAACATGCGGGCGAACGTGGTAAAATACCAAGATCCTACATCTAGAATGGAAAATAATAATATAAAACATGATGCAAATATGCACTCATCAAGAAGCGCCAAGATTGGATATGATGATGCCTCCGACCGAGGAGATGAACATGGTGGATGAAGCTAAGGCCATCCCCATACAACAAGAACAATTCACCCACATGGAGGCCAATACTACCACAATACCCACTTCATATGAGAGGTATGAATGTGGTAAAAATAAGGGTGTTGATGATGGCATGATCCCACTAGTGGACATGATGACTTGTGATGATTGGCATGCTATGAATGATGTTTGTGATATCACATATGCTTCTTTGATATTTCCATGTGATACTTTGCCTTTGCATAATGTTGAGCATGTGAAATTATTTGATTGTGATGATGTTGCCATAGACATGCAACGCTCTAAACATTATGTTAATGATATCATTGCTTGCACTTTGTTGAACAGTTGCTATTTCCAATGTTTTGCTTGCAATGATGTTTAAAACGGTATCCCTCGGACCATGCTTTGTCATGGATGTTTTACAATTTATCCCTTTGATTGCAATAATATGAATACTTGCTCCTTCACATATTTTGCTTGTAACAATAATTCTCATATGTTATCTATTGAGATGGCCCCCATAGCTTTCTCAAATTTCGGAGATTTCAGTAAATGCCATGATAAGCATGTTCCCCACTTGCATACTCACCATGCATCTATGTCACACTTAATTGACACTAATGGTGATATGCACAAGAAGCGATATGTCATGATGGATGATGTGTTTCTCTACCATGCACACATGTTCTTTCTTTTGTGTTTGTTGTGTGTAGGTATCCGCAATAGAATGTCAACCTCGGTTGAGCACGAGTTGACAAAAATAGCTCTAGAGAGCATCCCCGAAGTGAGTTCAAGATTGAACCTAGCTCTGATACCCTTTGCATGCTTTGCATCTTTCATGTTGACAAATTTGTCTTTCCTATGGTTTTCTTGCAAGCATGTTGATTGTATTCTTTCACCTTCTGACAATCATGTTTCGTTGCTATTGGATATTGATGCTTTGTGTGTTGCAACAAAAATGTTGAACAATTTCTCTTTCCGATGTTTTGTGTGAAACCATAATGCCATTATGAGCATGTATTGTCATGAGAGCTTCCAAGTATCGCATATAGTTGTTGCAACAAGCATAAGGAACAATTTCTCTTAAATATGGTTTGTTTGCAAACACGTTGATTTTTCTTCCGTTTGCGATAATCACATTTCCATGCTCTTTGCTTTTGATGATATGTGTATGGCATCCAACATATGGAACAATTTCTCTTTCCAATGGTTGGTTTCCACACATAAAAATGTTGTTTCAGATATCTTTCCTCATGTGTTTTTTCCGAATTCTCCTATTCATGCATCAAAGATGTTGATCAATATTTTAGTCAATTGCTTTGAGTGCCACACTAACACGTTATATGGAGTTTTCGAGTTCCCATATTTGGATCATGTTCCAACGATTTCCATGCACTTTGACCTTGAATATGCATCATGTTTGATACACTTGAGTTGTGCTAATTGTGTTGTGAACAAGAATGGACATGCCACAAATTACATGCTCCTCTATCACACACAAACATATTTTGCTTGGTCTTTGTTGTGTGAAGGTACAATTGCTTACGCGTCAACCTCTATGGACCATAAGTTGACAAGTCGAAACGAAGAGAGTTACCTATGGCTACCCTTGAACGAGTTATATCTACATCATAAGGTGACTTCCTTCTACTTGAGTACCCATGCTATAATCTTCATGAATTGGCTATGCTTTGAGTGTTTCTTCGCTTTTGTGGTGATCTTTGTAGGCTTCATGGAAGGTGAATGAAAATTGAGGTGTTGTCAATTCAATCTTCCCGAGGACGACTATGTGGTGAACCCCAGGATTAAGAAGGTCTCTCGACACCTTATACTTTGTGATGAGCGTGTAGAGTCGAGGACGACTCTTTTTGAAGGGGGATATGATGTAGCCCGACCTACGGTCATTACCACATCAAGGTCTCCAACTTATGTCATGTGGGCATGGACTCCAAAGGTGAATTTGTTCCTCTATGCGAGACCACTTCCTACCCTCTTGAATGGTTTACTACTTCATACTCTGTCCTATGACCATGATAGGTTCACACCGCCAAGTATGGAGGCAAGGGAGGAAGCCCAGAGAATCAAGCTCGACAAGAAGGATGCTTGTAAGAGGAGATGGTAGAAGACAGATACGAGCGGTACTACTGCTCCCATCAGTGGTACTTCCGCGTGGCATATGCGGTATTCCGGTCTCGACGAAAGCCCACACACTACGCTTTTGTATGCCATGGTACCAACCAGAGGCACTACCGCCCACAAGCGGTACTACCGTACTTTAAGTCCAGTACTACCAGTCATGCCATTGTCTGCACGCACATAGCTAGGCCACAGCCCATGTATCCCCCATATCATGTTGCTACACTAGTTCTATTCCCAAACTACCCCCATGTTAGTGGCTGGCCTATATATAGAGCCCCCACCCCCTCATGTATCCCTAGGCATAGATGATAGACTAAAGACACCCCCTTTGTGGAATCTCTAGTTTTGCCTCATCCCCTTACCAAAGGGGACCGACTATTGTCACAACCTTGTTGGTGTTTGCATCATGCCTCCCTCGTTGTAGAAGGCCTATGTTTGCGAGTGCGTGAGCGTAGTTGTCAAGACCCTCTCCAAGGTGTCTGATGAGCGGCAACCTCGGCAATGCCCATGGTTATGGACTTAGGGTTTTGCAGAAAAGAGTACGCTCGGGATTTCATCGGATATCAGGCAAACAAGGAAGTCAAAGTCGCCTGAATACTTGATGAATAACACTATTACAGATCGCTTGGGTATTTTTCGGTGTGTACCTCATAGGCTTCTCCTGTCCTATATATAATAGGTCGGATATCAAAGCCGTATACAGATAGGTTACATATGTATGATTACAACTCCAACATATTGTCGATTCGTAGTTCCTTTCCAAATACAACTTTAAGCTTTCATCAGATGCCTTCTTGGGCCGTCATCTTGAATCTTCATGGACCGTGAGCCTTTATCCAGCTAGGGTAACAAATCATAAGCACCCAAATAATTATACCCATGTCAGTAGCCCCTGAGACTCTACCTGAATCATAGATTCTAGTTGAGTCTCAAAGATATGTTCATTTTTTATGCTATGAATTGTTTCTACTTTTTCTTATTCTATAGGGATTTGGTACAACAGGCCTAATGCATCCGACGGATCGGGAATCAGTTAACTGATCCGAGGAAAAAACGCTGTAGACCTACATCAAACTCAAGTCCCCAGGCCTAAATTCTGAATTTTTACTAGCATAATTCAGTTTGAGCCGTTGAGGTCTTACAGAATACTGAATCCCAGTCTTACTTTATCGGGTACCCAATGCACCCATCGGGATTTTTCATCGTATCGTTGATACGGATATTTTACTGGCAGAACACATTCTTGTGCGATTACCATGCCACAGAGGACGAATCTCGGGGTCTTACCTCCATGTCTTGGACACGCCATTCAGAGTTTTATCACGTCGGGTGCGATCCGAGATTTTTGTATTTGTATTTGTCGGCTGCCTTGTTTGGCTGCTAGAATTTCCGAAATTTATCAGATTCTTGTTTTATTGATTTTATAGAATCTCCCGATGGGAGTAACCTATTGAGGATATACCAAAGTAAAACTCATAGGTCTGGGTGAAAACTATTTTAACTCGATAAGGAAATTTAATTTCTATCGGGTGCTTGCCAGCGCTCCCGATGGGAGTAGCCCCCGAAGCTATGTTCATATGCCTATATCTGGACATAGGCTCGTAATTATTTGTTAGTTTTATCATAATAACTCTTATAGAGGAAAATATATATCTTCTTCTTTACTGGTAAAAAGTATAAATAAATACTCACAGTATGAAGAACTTATCTTTTTATTTATTATTCTGAAGCCAAAGATACATTGTTTTGGCGGATTTTCGTTTGGCTGTTGGCCTTAATATTCTGGCTAAGAAGTCGAGCCATAGGCTTTATTGTTATTTAAATTGCGAGAAAACATAAATGCTAAGGGTAAAAGTGCCGTAGTTATGTGATGTTCCATGGATTGGAGTATTTGACTCTTGTCTTCTTGTCTTGTAGGCGATATGCTCCTCCAGGGATAAATTATGTAACGATGTAAGGCCCTTCCTAGGGTGACTCCAGTTTTTGGTGACCATCTTGCTTGAGGCGAAGAACTAGGTCCCCATACGACGAACGACCTAGGATGTAACCGTCGACTGTGATAGTTGCGCAAATTTTGCTGATATATAATGGCTCTTTGTAAGGCAGCATCACGGGCTTCATAAAGTGCATCAACATCATCTTTAAGCGCTTCTCTTGACGCTTCTTCTATGACACCCCCGGAATTAGGGCTAGACAAATCCTAGTCCTCTGTCTGACATAAGCCTAACCTAAATCTCGGAAGCATACAAAGAAAGAATTGTTAACATTACAGTGACCCTACGACTCAAAATTTATTACAGCAAGCTCATAACTGAGCAAAGAACCAAATTATTACAAACAGAGGTCCCTAACCACAAACATCAAACAACAGAAGCCAAATTATGCTATTAGGTATAGCAAACTTAACAAATGGCCTAAGAGGCCTGAAGCATAACGATGACGTCCCAACCATAGATTCCAGGCTGTCGACCGGGAACCCCAAACTACTCATCGATGTCAATGCTGTAACAACCTCATCTTCTATGGTAACACTTACCTGCTACAAAAGTATCAACAAAGGAAGGCTGAGTACAGGGAGTACTCCGCAAGACTTATGGCTGGTGGGGTTATTTTGCATAAAGCTATCTTTGTTTGTAAATGTTATAGAAGTAGAAGCTCAACTAAATAGAACATTTGAAAGGGGATAAGAAAGCGATATCACTAGCTTCGATCTCCTTTTGATATCCACCAAAACATTATCAGCTGAACCAACCAACTAGGATCACCCCCTCGATCCATGAGGAAGCATCCTTAAGCACACCTCACATCTCTTGTCAAGTTTTATGATTAGGTTATTCTTCTCTATGATCTTTGAATCAGTTCCCAAGTCGTCCATAACCGTGGACACGGCTTTTTGAAAAGATTATTACCCTACAGGGGTGCACAACTTTACCCACACGTACCAACCTCCTCTTAATGCCAGATATCGTTAGCCCTCTTCCTTGGAAGCTTGGTAGAGAGCTATTGGACACTACATTTACCTTGCTTTCTCCGAGACCATGATTCACACCCTAAGAAGATGCTACTGTAATGGGTCAAGTCCCGAAGCCAGTCCCTAGAGATGTGTGCAGGGTTCAAGATTACGGAGGTCGTGCCTCTCTTGTTTCCAGCCATGCTTACCTACCTGTATGAATGCACCTCCTTCACTGCCTTCGAGAACAACCAGAATGCATATGTCGAATGGAACTCCCGAAGTATGTGACTCATGGAATATACTAGGCAAGTTAGTCGGTCGAGGGGGTTTCCATGCCCCGTGTGGCTGTACGCTTGTCTTGGTTCAAGAGGCAAGAACTCAGGTCCTAGTGATGGAAAGTATGGGACTGGAAAAACCACAACCCGACGTGGCCTCCCATACAAGCCTTACCATGTTTAACTTTCATCTCTAATCATACCACATCATCCTGTCCAACTAGGTTCATTTGCAGGTCTAATTCATCAACCGGATGGACCAGCGGTAACAACTAAGCTTGGCTAAGCACAATAGGTATAACTAGATCTAGCAAAGCTCATAAGCCAAACCCTAGTTATGCTAGGAGCAGTGGATCAGGGACTATAGGCTACAAAAAAACATGCATCAGATAGGATTAAACTAACTATCGATAAAATACTTTGTAAACGTACGCACATGACAAGAATGAAATACTTTGAAATCATAGGATTATATCATGTGTGGGGCTATGCTTGCCTTTGCCTGTTGATACCCAAAGCAGAACTTCAGGTTCATCTGCTTGACATTGTTCACCGTTGATCAAGTACTTCTCTCTGATGGTGTTAATCTCAATCTTCAATCTTGGATTCGATATCGTTGCTCACATCAACTCCGAGGTCTACCGAGAAGAAGTAGAAACACCAGAAAGGAAAGTAATAATCAACACATGGCATTTGTGCAATGATCAAGAAAGTATGATGATATGACAAGTTAAAGTGTATTGAAATGAAACCTAAACATGCTTGGTTATTTTAAGCAGCGTTCAAGGCGTACAAACCCTGGCATAGGGGGAACCTCGAAATCACCTACGGGGTTCAATTAGTTCTTATAATTAAACTTGCATTTTAAAGTTGGTGATCAATGTATGATTATAAGTCTATGGTGTAGATATTATTTTTCTGAACATAGTGATATAATATACATTATTTTCTGACTTAAAATGAATTAGTTATGATTTTTTTTCATTTTAAATCATTTTAAAACAATTAAACATTTTTGGATATATTAAATTATTTTCCAGCTGGCCCCATATGTCAGGTTTTTATTAGTTTCAGAAAATAATTTCCAAAAGGAATAAATTCAGCGTGACAGGCTAGGCCCATCTGTCATATTAATATTTACAGAAAACAATTAAAATAAAAAGAAAAAGGTGATTATGGCGTCATGCTGATGTCAGCGTGTCATCAACAATGGAGCACCTCCCAGTGCTGCTCAAATCTATCAACTAGGAGCACGTGGGGCTTCGGGGGTGGGGCAATCAACGCGGGCGAGCGTGGAGAGCAAGAAACTAGAAGCACCGCTCTAAAATATTCAATGGAAACAGAAGCATGACGACGACGAGAAGCGGCGGCGGTAGGTGCTCATGGAGGGGAGGAACTATAGCGATAGGGGATGAGGGAGAAAGTCCACATAGACCACAAGCTCACCAGGATGCTGATGAAGGGCTCGAAGGGGCACTAGGAGGCTGGAATTGACGGGGACGGCGATGGCCGGAATCAGGGATGGAGATGTTGATTGAAGCGACTATGGGAACTCCGGCTTCCATGGAGTGGCAGAGTAGAATGAGGACAGCAAGGGGAGCTCGATGGTGGCCTCAGTTGGTTCTAGGATGGTTGGAGACAAAGGGGGCGGTGAAGGCCGGCGAGCTAGGGTTCGTCGGCCAGGGCGGGCGAGGATAAGGGAAAGGGGGAGAGTGACATGCGAGGTTTTCCCTGACGACAGTGTCGGGTACTTGTAGACACAGGGCGTGGCGTGAATCTTGGCGCAGCTCCGACGGTGGACGGCAAACGGCGTGACAGCGAACTAGCTCCTCGTCAGGGACGAAGACGATGATAGAATAGGTGAGCGAAGCGGTATCGGGTTGTTGTTGGGCTACACACGGGCCAAGGATGGGCTTGCGCGGGTCGTGGCGAAGGTTGTGAAGCAGGCTGCTGCTGCGCGCTGAGCGAAAGATAGGGAGAGAGAGAGAGATGGGCTTCGGCCTGGGAGCTAGGATTCTATTTTTTTGTAAAACCTTTTTCTATTTCTATTTATTTGCTTGTATTTTCATTTTTTATCTGTTTTGGATATTTCAAAAATACCAGAACTTTGCAAACATATTAAAATATGGCAGGGACCCTTTATAATAGTTTGGGTTCCTTAACTTTTGGTAGTTTGAAAATTCAAAACCTTTTTGAATTGGTTTTACAAGAAGAAAGGAAAAACTAGGGTTAGGGTTTTATTTTCTTCCATGCATTTTATTTAAAGAGGATGATGCTCATGTTATGCATAAATCAAACCCTGATTAGGAGGTCATTCAAACTAGGGGTGTTATAGTTCTATCCCCCTTAACGGAATCTCGTCCTGAGATTCCTAGGTAGGAAGATAGAAGGAACAGGGTTACACTAGACTTCAATGATCTTCTTGAAGAGGTTGAACCATGCCACCATCATTTAATGAATGAAGCGCTTCAGTTTCTTCGAGGTGGCTGCACACACTAGAGAAGAGAGGGAAAGACACAAACCACAAACAGAGTATCTCATGGTCAACTCGTGGATAGATGTTTCATGAACATCTCTGGAGCCAACGAGCATGAAACACATCAAGGTAACGGAGGAAAAAAAAGGAGATGGTTTTCAAGTTGTTAGACAGTTGGTCTTCATAAGGATTGAGACCATGGAACTTCGGAAGAGTTTAAGCTTCTGAAAAGGAAAGCTTACAATGGAAAGAACACAACCACAAACTTCGAGAAGGGAACATCTACTAAACAACTTAGGTAGAGCTTCCAAGGATACATGATACATTGCAAATGTATCTATAATTTTTGATGTTCCATGCTTGGATTTATCCACTTTCTTGTGTTTTGTCCACACTATGGAGTACTTTTCATATGATTTCTTGCACTAACCTATTAACAAGAGCCATAGTGCTAGCTGCCTGTTTTCTGCTGTTTTTGGTTCCAAGAAAGTCAGAAAATGAATATTCTCGAAATTGGACGGGACAAAAACCAGAGTGCCTATTTTTCGGAATTCATTGGATGCCAGAATACGAGACGGAGAAGAGCTGGGGCCGGCCACACCACCTGGCCACGCGGGCAGGCCTGGCCCGCGCCAGTGGGTGGTCTGGCCGACCCCATCACCCCCTTGGCCTCTCCTTCCGCCTATAAGATGCCCTCGGGACGAAAATCCTAAGTACCCGATCAAAAATCCACGAAAGAGTCTGTAGCCGCCGTCATCTCCATCCCTAGATCGGGAGGGATCTGAAGCTCTTCTCAGCACCCTGCCAGGGAGGGGAATTTACCCTGGAGGCCTTCTTCATCATCATGCAAGCCTCCGGTGTGATGCATGAGTATTTCATCTCTGGACTACGGGTCCATGTAGTAGCTAGATGGATGGTTCTCCTTCTTTGTGCTTTCATGTCTAGATCTTGTGAGCTCCGTTCATGATCAAGATCATCTATTTGTAATTCTACATGTTGTGTTTGCGGGGATCTGATGGATATTGAGATGCTATTTCAGATTGATTATTGATTCTATCATGTCTTTGTTATTTGTGATCTTGCATGCTTTCCGTTGTTAGTTGCTATCTTGGCCAAGTAGATGCTAGCAACTCCAAGAGTTAGTATTTATGCTCGATAGTGGGTTCATGCCTCTGGTAATCTAGGGAAGTGACAGAAATCTCTAAGGTACTAGATATGCTATTGCTACTAGGGAGAAAACAACAATCCTTTGTTCATAGAACAATCGTATTGTTTACATTACACGCAATTCGTAAAGCAATAATCTGTTGCTTGCAACTTAATACTGGAGGGGGTTCGGATGATAACCTGAAGGTGGATTATTAGTCATAGATGCAGTTGGATGGCGGTCTATGTATAATGTTGTAATGCCCAATCAAGTTCCAAAGGAGTCAAGATGATTAGTATATGCATGTATTGCTTTCTCGATGTTTGTCAATTGCCCCGCTGTAATTTGTTACCCAACATGTTATCTATCTTAAGGAGAGCCACCTCTAGTGAACTATGGAGCCCTGTCCTTTCTTTTACATACAATCTATAAACTGTTTACTGCTTTGTGGTTTATTTTCTGCAAACTATTACTTCCTTCCATTTGATACGTTTAATCCTTTGTTTTCAGCAAACCCGGTGAGATTGACAACCTCATCGCAAGTTGGGGACTGATGTGAGGACCGGAATTTAACTTCTAGACCCCCTGTGTTTATTCGTCAATCCCAAGATCAATGTTGACGACACAGCGAAATGTATATCATTGCAGATGTACAAAAGTAATTTATTATAAAGTTAGGATAACAACATAGTAAAATGTCTAGTGACATTTATTAGATCCAGAAAGCACAGCGGAAATATAAAATGCGTAGTGACTCCATCTCAGCCACAGGCAGTTGATGTAGTCCACGAGGCCTCACTCATCAGCGTCATCACAGTAGTCATAGTCCTCCCCTTCATAGTATTCTGAATTCAACAAAAGTATTGCCATGAGTACATGACGTACTCAACATACCCCTTATGCAAAACCTAATACATCTACATGTGGCTTTATATGGAGGTCATATGGTTTTTTTGCATAAAAGCCAATTTTATTTGCAACATGGTAATAGTTTTGATAAAAGCGGTTTGAGCCGAAAACATGTTTATCATCAATGTGGTATTTCTCAATAGTGTTGTCCACGACAACTCACATAGTTCATAGATTCCAGGATAAGGATAGGGGCAAAGAGGGAAGTAGCAAAAAAGGTTCCCGTATGTCAAGAAAGATTCATGTGTCGTCCATGACCGTGGACACGGCTATTCGAATAGTTTTACACTCTACAGAGGTTGTACACTTTTCCCACACGACACAATCCCGTCTTGTTGCCCACCAGTGGCCGCTGGTTTAGTACACACCTATTGGTGTACCGGCAGAGGGATTGTGACGAGGTCTTTTAGCTAGATCCCCCAAAGATGTGATGAGCCCACCGGGTATGGTACACGGAACTGAGAGTACGTCCCCAAACCGGTCCCCCCATCTGTGCCGAAGGCTCCCCCACAGGCAGACACCTCATCAGCGGTACGGCGGCATCGACACCTAAGGCTGACTAACTTACTTGACCAAGCCAGTGCCCATTATAGCATGTGGTTGTACGGTGGTCACAATCTTCAAATCCAAGACTTATTAGGCCCTCATGCGACACAGACGACGGATTGCCCCTTCAACTAGTGAAGGGCAGCCAAATGCTCCTTCCTTTGATCCAGCTGTCGCCCGCGCCAGTGTTTAGATGGTAAGTTTCACCCAGAGTAGAATAGAGTAAAAGAAGAAACAACAGCTAGCTCAGCGAGCTCAACAAGTTTTAAAAGTATATATGTTACCCGAGGGTCATCCAATTCCTCCAAAGAGGAGAGATAAAGGATCATAAATATTATTTAGCATGGCTAAGAAATTCTACTCTACATGATTAATATATAATTTCTACTCAGGGTTGTGTATGGCGACAGGTGTATCAAGGTATGTGAGTAACCAAAATAGCAGTAATATTTGTAAAACAATAATAATATGCACTTGTAAAACATGGATAATTATGAAAGGGGCATGCCTTCGTTGATGAATCCTTCTTCTTCAATAAGCTGATTATGTCCATGACCAAATTCGTCACTCCCTACTCGTTGTAACGCTAGCAAATGAAAACCAAATAAATACCAAGACAATAAATACCAAATGAAATACAAATCAGAACGAATGATGAGTTGGTGTAGAATAGTATAGGACAACTTGATTAGGATTGAGGAACTGAGTTGTAGTAACTCGAATATGGATCAAATAGAATGGAAGCTTGGATAGATTATCTCAAGAGAATGTTTTGATAGGATTTATGGACAGGCTTTCGAATTGACTACAAACATTACATGTGGTTTATAACATAGTTGGTTCTACTCATGTAATATAGTAAACCAACAAAGCATAATGTCGCATAATTATATATCTAGCAAACTTGTAAGACATATCAATAAACCATATCATACTAGTTTGCAATCATCAACCAATACCTACCATACTAGTGCTATAAATAGTATCAAAGATTATCTAGAATGCATGCTATCACAAGCATATAAGAAATACAAAATCTAAGATAAACATCCATCATAAACAATAAGAAAATGGAAGCTAAATATGATACTATGAAAACATGCATCACACTAGCAAACCATAGATATACACAACATCACACAATAGTAACACAACCAATAAACATCCACTACCATGAACGACCATATTCCAAGAACTTAGTATTGTATAACAAAAGGCATTCATAGAAAAGGTCTCAACTACGAAAATAAAGAACAATGAACGGCAAGTGTGTATATTACTATAAGTAAGCATACTAACACATGCATAAAGTAGCGAAGCATAACCACTGCTGAGAAATGTCATATCATAACACTATATGACTAATCATGGAGGATTTACAAGACCATTTGTTTAGGAGATACTATAACATGGTGCCAACTGATAAGGTTATCATTACCATCATGAGATAATAAAGCATGCAAGTCTATACTAAACAATCACAGTCATGTCAATTATTTTCTTAACAAGAAAACTTATACCCATAAGCATAAACAATCACAGTCATGTCAATTATTTTCTTAACAAGAAAACTTATACCCATAAGCATAAACAAATATATGATATCATCATGTATGCACTACTAACATGAAAACCAAACTAGATTAAGCGTGTGATGGTCTACTACGAAATTAACAAACACCTCATAGGCTAACACACATGTATGAGACTCGATATAAATCTCGAATCAAACATGAACAAGACATATGACTATCTAGTTAATGACTAAATTTATTCTAGCATACTCGAAGACACATCAATATAAAGCATTTACTCCTAACATGAAAACGAGTTACAATCTATGTATACAAAACAAAATACTATGAATTGATATATCACATGAAATGACAACCTATAACTCTAGATACAAACAAGCATGAACCACCCTACTATAAAGATACACTACTAGAATGCATTCAAACGGTACATTAGCCATATGAAAACTATAGGGACAAAATTATATGCTACTATATTTCAAGTAAATATAACAAAATAACCTCCTAGGTAATAAATCAATATCTAATATTAATAAAATAATATTCTAACAACAGCGGCATCAAATCAAATACTGTTTAGACATACCCAACAGATCTAAAAATACAAAGAATAAGCAAGGTAGGGCAATAGTAGCATGATACAAAAAACCTAAACATCACCATGATTGTATACGTACGTGACATGTTCTAAGCATGCAATTAATTCTAAAGCATCTGTAAACAAGGTACATATCGACATGCATCTAGTATAGTATACATGCCCCAGAAAACCTACAATCTAGCAAGTTGCAGACTACATACTATTCATTCACCGGAAAATGAACACTCAACAATATATGTATGCCTTTGTAATTTCAAAATCTACACATCAACTAGATCAAACTAGACAGCCATACACTAGGAACATGCGACCATATGCATAAGCGATGTATAGGAACTAACGATTCGTAGAAAAATAAATCTACTCATTAATCTAGCAGAAGCGGTGATCCATGCATGCAACTACAGATACATGATCGTATGCTCACAACAGTGCACCAAAATCAAAGCTATCCTCAAAACAATTTGACAAACATCGAATATAATCATATCTACACACACTGGTGGGTTCCTAGAGTTAATTCACACGTTTCCTATGTGAAGCTTGATCGAAACCGAGGTGTAAAAGGTTGTCTGCATATCCATGCCATTGAGGGCATTCAGTTCACCGGCAACACTGTCGACTAGAAATCTACTGTGAGAAACCATGTCTAGGAGGTAGGCTTAGATGTGATGAGACTACCGTGAAAAGGAATTGATCTGATTCTCACCGTACGTGACCAATTGTCCGAAGAACTTCTAGATCTAGTTGTAGTAGATCGCAAACTTAACGAGCTATAGTCGATGGATCGAGGAATAGATCGTCTGAATGAGTTGCTAGCGGCATCGCTGTTCTAGTGGTGAAGTAGGTCCTCCTGGACTGGCCTGGTTCGCTGGCGACGAAGCACGGCGTTCGACGGCGGTTTAGGTGGAAGCTTGGCATGAGGCCATGCGGGCTTATGCAGGTAGGACAGGATGGCAGCGTGATAGCGAAACAGAATAGAAGGGGAGGCGAACTGTAGGTTTATAGGCGAAGTAGAGACGGCAGCACGACGCTTGGCCAGGTACAGTCCTGCGCGTGCGTTTCTGCTGGCTGCGGGCTACGTCCGGGAAGACGAAGAGCAGTGCGCGGCGCTTGGCATGCGAGAGCGTGGACACATCGCTTGGCTCGGTTGGACTTAATGGTCTGGGTTGGTTGGAGCCATGAAGCGCTATAAAAAAAAGAAAATAAAGACTGTTGGGCTATACTTGCTTCGGTGATTTGACAAGATAAAACAAGAAAAGAATAAGAGAAGAAAAGGAGTACGATTCGGGTGCTGCAACGCACATGCTAAGAAAAAGGCAGAACACAAGGTAGAGAATTAAGCTAACTACTGATGTTCTAGTGCAGTCTGCCGAGGAGTGCATGCATGTACGTGCATATATATAACACCAGTAGGTCAGCCAAAAGAAAACTAGATGGATATATACACCGATCAAAAAAAAGATGAGAGAATAGGATGTATACGTGTATATATACACACATGATAGTATATATACACACATGGCAAGCCAATTGCATGGCACCCACGAGTGTATGGGCTTAGGCCAATGGGATTTGTTTGACCAGAATCAAATAGGCAACAAATAGCAATATAAAGACAGATCCAAATAACAATACTAAAAGTAATTTTGAGAAATTAGTCTTTTTTATATATATCAAAGTAATTCAAACTATATTGGAATTGATTTAAGAGAAACGAAACAAATTGAAAGATGCATATTTTAATATGCTATAAATCCGACAAGAAGAAAAAAAAACAGTCAATCTAACTTGACATGACAATTGATGATAAAAAATTATTATCACGCTGGTTTAATTCATGTTAAAGTTGTTTGTCTGGGAAATATCCAGTTAAGCTTTTATTAATTGAACGAAATTTTCTAGTGCATTTTTTTAGATAAAAGTGTTTTTGAAAACTCCCAAAAATCGGTCCGTTACAACAGAGTTATGTGGTTGTGTTGTGCAGGTATCCACGTTGCTGCTGGCACCGGTAGTGCGTCCTGCCAACGTTCAGCTAGCTACATCTTTGGGGTGTTTCCTTGCTCCTAATGGATTGATAACCTTGGTTTCGTACTGAGAGAAAACTTGCTGCCGTGATCATCATACCTTCCTCTCGGGGTTCCCCAACGAGCTCAATATAATTTGGGCCATCAAGCATATTTTTTGGAGTCGTTGTCAAGGACCGAAGAAGAAGAAGCTCCCACGTCAACCACGCGCTATCAAAGATATTTTCTGGCGCCGTTGCCTGGGAGTCAAGGACATCTTCAGAAGGGGAGTCCCTCATAACCAATCTTTTTACTTTATTATTTTTGTTTTGCTTAGTTTCTTTTAGCTTTGTTTGCTTGTTTCCTTATCAAAAACATACAAAAATTAGTTTTACAAGTTTGCTTTCTTTATCAAAAACATAAAAAATTAAGTCTCCTTTAGTTGTCAACTCTTCCTTAGCTCACCATGTTGATCAATAAATTCACTCTGAAAGACTTTTCAATTTGTAGTGGTTCTATAATTGGGAAAGATAATACTGAAGAATTCTTTAATCATGTTAGTAAACATGAGGATACTGAGGACAAATGCCTTGCAGAACTTTCTCCAAACTATAAGATTGCTGTAGCTTCTTTAATTCACATGTTAGAAGCTAGGTTTGTTATCCTCAACCCCTTAATGCAAGTAATGTTTCTTAAGCTTAAAGAAATTGAGGACCCTGAAAAGAGGGATTTTATTCTAGAAACTTTGTTTAAGGAGTTCTATGATGTTGCCAAGGAAACTATAAAAGTCTTTGAACATTTCAATATGCTAGGCTCATGTGTAGATGTTGTTGGTACACGAGAAAAGATGAACAAAACCGAACCTAATGGGGAGGAACCTAAGATACTAATACCCTTTAAACTAGTAGCAATACATGAAGCCATAGAAAAGAATCTTGATTGGATTGTTCCTGAAAAAACCCTTCTGATGAAAACAGTGAACCTAAGAGCATTGAGAAATGATCCTTTAGAACTTATTTGGATGATATACCTTGCCTTGTTGAAGATATTTCTGGTATTAATCTTAATGCTTCTTCATTTGAGAACACTTGATTCTTTCTTGCTTCTTATGCCTAACTTAAAGGCATTAAAGAAAAGTACTTATTGTTCGATAACCCAAAAGTTTTAGATGAGTCTTAGAAGTTATTACCTCTTTAATAACCGCTACTTATCCTTTTTATTTGCTTTTTGTGCCAAGAGTTACCTCTAATAAGAGAGAAATAATGATTGGGAAAGTTGTTGTCCCGAAACAGATTTTTGTGCTTCACCGTAAAAATTCGTGTAAAATCGGATTTTTGTGCTTCTGCCCCAGGTTGTTATCTAACTTCCGTTAGTTCAACACTTTTTGATTTGAGCAACAAAAGGTCTTCACAAAAATTCGTCTTTACCTGCTGGTCTGTTTTGACAGATTTCTGACATTTTCTGTATTTGCTTCTTGTTGGTTCCTTTTTTAGTTCTTTTGGGGAAGTAAGCTTTTTGAGGGAAGTTCTACAGTAGCTAGTGTTCTAATGGAAGTTTATTTGGTGTTAAAACTGAACCTTAAGACTTATTTATCTTGAGTGCACTAATGTTGCTAATAAAGATTGTGTGAAGTTTTGTATAAAGGAAAATTTTCAGGTGTATGGAAGGAGTGAGTAATGAGATGAAGGATGGACTAAAGCTGAAGCTTGGGGATGCCACGCGTGTCACCCCAAGAAATATCCAAGAAGTACAAGCATCAAAGCTTGGGGATGCCCAAGGCATCCCCTTCTTCATCAATAAAAATCCCAGGTTCCTCCTAAACGTTTCATTTTTATTGTTTCATGCACAGTTGTGTTGTTCTTGGAGCGTCTTATTTTTTGTTTTCGTTTTCGTTTTTCGTTTTCTTTGGTTTTCTTAGTTTGCGAAATAAATTGGTTGGACCCCCTTTTTCATACATTGGTCTTCAAATAATTTGGTTTGGATTGGAAAAGAGTAGGAAAGTTCATGCTTATGTGGTAAAAAGAGCTTGTTTTTGACTGTGGCCTATGCTTTGTCATGCCATGCTTGATATTGTTTTGGCTTTATGCTTAGTATTCTTTGCTGTAGCATGACTTGTTATAAACAATTGAGATTGCTAAATGTGCCTTGGATGAATCATGCGTTGTTTTAGCATATTAAAGCATAGCATAGTGGTATTCTCCTTTGATGCTTTATTTGGGTTGACTTGGCGCATGCTCACACCATGTTATGACTATCTCAAGTCACCATAGACTTTATGATCCTTTAGTTTTCAACTTGTAGTAACACTTTATGCTTTGATCAATGATGTTTTGTCGCTCTGCATGATTATGGCCATTACTGCTCTCTTAGTTTGTCGCTCCTAGTCTTTTGCTAGCCTCCACAACCAAGTATGAGTTCCACTCATGCATCCAACTCCCTAAACCAAGTTATTCCAAAGTGTCCACCATACCTACCTACAAGCTTATGCTATTCCAAGTATATTCATGCTTTTTTTTCCTTCCAAATTAAACTTGTTATGAGAAAAACTAGTGATTAAAGCTCTCACAAACTTGATGGCACACTTTAATTTTATTGTCCTTAATAAACTTGAACCATTGTGTCGTCTCTGTTGTATATGCTTGCACTTATTTTTTGGGAATTAGCAGAACCATGCTGTCATGGGAAATGCTTTCAACATTGCACTTGGTACTTTGTACCTAGTTGATATCATGCTCTTTTGTATATGGATGTCGTCGGTATGAAATGAAAGGGGAGGTTGTAAGTCCATTTTAGTTATGTATATGTGTTAGAGAAACGCCTAGACCGCTGGTCTAATCCATGCTGACATGGTGGAAACCTACAGCGTAACCATAATGAGCTGACTATGAAGCATTCTTCTTATAAAAAAAGAGTCATATATTGAGCAAAAAGAGAAAAGGAGAAAAAAAATGAGATTATGAAAAGAGGAAAGAGAGAAAAACGCACCATATTCCCATGGTAAATAAGAAGATTGCTGAGATGCTCGTTGTCTGCTTGCCTTGTCATTTTGATATGGGGATTCTTCCGTATCATCGGGCAAGGGGTACCCCTTTGTTGGTTCTCTATGATACACATGTACTTACGATAACAAGAACTTACCGGTGACTAAACTTGAGTAGCATGAGGAGCGGCCCTCGTATCCAAGGGACATGAGATTTCTAACTTATACTTCGTCAAGCATGTACACCATAGTTTGTTCAATTTAACCTTAATCACTTCAAGATGCTTATGATAGTGGCAATGAGAGCTGAAATCTATAAGTACCATAATTTTTGGAAGCTCTTTTTGAAACTTGAATCTCTGTTTCCTTTTATAAAAAGGCCCTTCTTCCACCATTATATTGAGTCTCCACCTTCTACCTTTATGCACTTACTTTGAGAGCATAGTGGCCATTCTTAGTTCTATGTGCATTGTCCCAAGACTAGTTGATTGATGCATAACTTGATATTGCTTGTTTGAAACTATTTGTATCTAGTCACTCTTATGAACTTTGAAGGTGTCCTATGCATTTATATTTGCTACTCTATGAGGGACAAGCTGAATACTATTATGCTATGTTTTCTTTATGCGAAGCAAACAAACGTCTTGCAAAGCATTGTTATTCACGAATCTTTTGTTTGTGCCTTTTCATGTTGCATCATAGTTTCTTTGTCGTATTGCTAGAACTTTGTCTTTCATGTTATGATTGAAGTACTATGATCCAGCTTTGAATGTTTTACAAATACTTTGATCAAGTCTTTGATGGTGCATGTCACCTCAAAAATTATTTTTTCTTTTTATTACTTACGTACTCGAGGACGAGCAGGAGTTAAGCTTGGGGATGTTCATACATTGCAAATGTATCTATAACTTTTGATGTTCCATGCTTGGTTTTATCGACTTTCTTGTGTTTTGTCCATATTTGGAGTACTTTTCATATGATTTCTTGGACTAACCTATTAACAAGAGCCAAAGTACCAGCTGCCTGTTTTCTGTTGTTTTTGGTTCCAGGAAAGTCAAAAAATGAATATTCGCGGAATTAGATGGGACAAAAGCCAAAGTTCCTATTTTTCTAGAAGTCATCAGATGCCAGAATACGAGACGGTGAAGAGCTGGGGGACGGCCATACCACCTGGCCGTGCGGCCAGGCCTGGCCCGCGCCAGGGGGTGGTCTGGCCGACCCCATCACCCCCTCGGCCTCTCCTTCCGCCTATAAGATGCCCTCAGGATGAAAACCCTAAGTACCCAATCAAAAATTCACAAAGAGTCTGTAGCCGCCGTCGTCTCCATCACTAGATCGGGAGGGATCTAAAGCTCTTCCCGGCACCCTGCCGGAGAGGGGAATTCACCCTGGAGGCCTTCTTCATCATCATGCAAGCCTCCGGTGTGATGCGTGAGTAGTTCATCTCTGGACTACGGGTCCATGTAGTAGCTAGATGGATGGTTCTCCTCCTTTGTGCTTTCATGTCTAGATCTTGTGAGCTCCGTTCATGATCAAGATCATCTATTTTTAATTCTACATGTTGTGTTTGCGGGGATCCGATGGATATTGAGATGCTATTTCAGATTCATTATTGATTCTATCATGTCTTTGTTGTTTGTGATCTTGCATGCTTTGTGTTGTTAGTAGCTATCTTGGCCAAGTAGATGCTAGCAACTCCAAGAGTTAGTATTTATGCTCGATAGTGGGTTCATGCCTCTGGTAATCTAGGGAAGTGACAGAAATCTCTAAGGTACTAGATGTGCTATTGCTACTAGGGAGAAAACAACAATCCTTTGTTCGTAGAACAATCATATTGTTTACATTACACGCAATTCGTAAAGGAATAATCTGTTGCTTGCAACTTAATACTGGAGGGGGTTCGGATGATAACCTAAAAGTGGATTATTAGTCATAGATGCAGTTGGATGGCGGTCTATGTATAATGTTGTAATGCCCAATCAAGTTCCAAAGGTGTCAAGATGATTAGTATATGCATGTACTGCTTTCTCGATGTTTGTCAATTGCCCCGCTGTAATTTGTTCACCCAACATGTTATCTATCTTAAGGAGAGCCACCTCTAGTTAACTATGGACCCCGATCCTTTCTTTTACATACAATCTATAAACTGTTTACTGCTTTGTATTTACTTTCTGCAAACTATTACTTCCTTCCATTCGATTCTTTTAATCCTCTGTTTTCAGCAAAACCGATGAGATTGATAACCTCATCGCAAGTTGGGGCAGAGTTCTGTGGTTGTGTTGTGCAGGTCTCCACGTTGCTGCTGGCACTGGCAGAGCACCCTGCCAACGTTCAGCTAGCTACACCTTTGGGGTGTTTCCTTGCTCCTAGTGGATTGATAACCTTGGTTTCGTACCGAGGGAAAACTTGCTGCTGTGTGATGGCTCGGTAACGGCACCAGAAAAATGCTAGTGCGGTGTTGATGTAGAACTCGTTGGGAACCCCAAGAGGAAGGTATGATGAGCACAGCAACAAGTTTCCCTTAGTTATGAAACCAAGGTTTAATCGAACCAGTAGGAGCAAGTAAACACCCCAAAGGTGTTGCTAGCTGAGCCTTGGCAGGGCGCACTACTGGTGCTAGTAGAAACATGGAGACCTGCACAACACAAATACAGAACTTTGTCCCCAACTTGCGATGAGGTTGTCAATCTCACTGTGTTTTGATGAAAACAAAGGATTAAACGTATCGAATGAAAATAAGTAAAAGTTTGCAGAAAGTAAACACAAAGGAGTAACAGTTTGTAGATTGTATGTAAAAAAAGGACCGGGATCCAGAGTTCACTAGAGGTGGCTCTCCTTAAGATAGATAACATGCCTGGTGAACAAATTACAGCGGGGCAATTGACAAACACCGAGAAAGCAATACATGCATATACTAATACTCTTGACTCCTTTGGAACTTGATTGGGCATTACAACATTATACATAGACCGCCATCCAACTGCATCGATGACTAATAATCCACCTTCAGGTTATCATCCGAACCCCCTCTAGTATTAAGTTGCAAGCAACAGATTATTGCTTTATGAATTGCGTGTAATGTAAACAATATGATTGTTTTATGAACAAAGGGTTGTTGTTTTATCCCTAGTAGCAACATCACATCTAGTACCTTAGAGATTTCTGTCACTTCCCCAGATTACTAGAGGCATGAACCCACTATCGAGCATAAATACTAACTCTTGGAGTTGCTAGCATCTACTTGGCCAAGATAGCTACTAACAACACAAACTATGCAAGATCACAAATAACAAAGACATGATAGAATCAATAATCAATCTGAAATAGCATCTCAATATCCATCGGCTCCCCGCAAACACAACATGCAGAATTACAAATAGATGATCTTGATCATGAACGGATCTCCCAAGATCTAAACATGAAAGCACAAAGGAGGAGAACCAGCCATCTAGCTACTACATGGATCCGTAGTCCAAGGATGAACTACTCATGCATCACACCGGAGGCTTGCATGGTGATGAAAAAGGCCTCCAGGGTGAATTCCCCTCTCCGGCAGGGTGCCGGGAAGAGCTTCAGATCCCTCCCGATCTAGGGATGGAGACGACGACGGCTACAGACTTTTTCGTGGATTTTTGATCGGGCCCTTAGGGTTTTCGTCCCGAGGGAATCTTATAGGCGGAACGAGAGGCCTGGCCCACGCGGCCAGGTGGTGTGGTGGCCCCCTGGCTCCTCTCCGTCTCGTATTCTGGCATCTGATGACTTCCGAAAAAATAGGCACTTTGGCTTTTGTACCGTCCAACTCTGAGAACATTCATTTTATGACTTTCCTAGAACCAAAAACAGCAGAAAACAAGCAGCTGGCACTATGGCTTTTGTTAATAGGTTAGTCCAAGAAATCATATGAAAATTACTCCAAAGTGTGGACAAAACACAAGAAAGTGGATAAAACTAACATGGAACATCAAAAATTATAGATACATTTGCAATGTATCAACATCCCCAAGCTGAACTCCTGCTCGTCCCTGAGTAGGTAAGTGATAAAAAGAAAGAATAATTTTTTAGGTGACATGCACCATCAAAGACTTGGTCAAAGTATTTGTAAAACATTCAAAGCTAGGATCATTGTACTTCAATCATAACATGAAAGACAAAGTTCTAGCAATAAGACAAAGAAACTAAGATGCAATATGAAAAGGCACAAACAAAAGATTCATGAATAACAATGCTTTGCAAGACGTTTGTTTGTTTCACATAAAGAAAGCATAGCATAATAGCATTCAGCTTGTCCCTCATAGAGTAGAAAATATAAATGCATAGGACACCTTCAAAGTTCATAAGAGTGACTAGATACAAATAGTTTAAAACAAGCAATATCAAGTTATGCATCAATCAACTAGTCTTGGGACAATGCACATAGAACTAAGAATGGCCACTATGCTCTCAAAGTAAGTGCATAAAGGTAGAAGGTGGAGACTCAATATAATGGTGGAAGAAGGGCCTTTTTATAAAAGGAAGCAGAGATTCAAGTTTCAAAGAGATCTTCCAAAAAATATGGTACTTATAGCTTTCAGCTCTCATTGCCCCTATCATAAGCATCTTGAAGTGATTAAGGTTAAAGTGAACAAACTATGGTGTAAATGCTTGACGAAGTATAAGTTAGAAATCTCATGTACCTTGGATACGAGGGCCCCTCCTCATGCTACTCAAGTTTAGTCACCGGTAAGTTCTTGTCATTGTAAGTACATGTGTATCATAGAGAACCGCCAACTGGGTACCCCTTGCCCGATGATACGGAAGAATCCCCATATCAAAATGATAAGGCAAGCAGACAACGAGCATCTCAGCAATCTTCTTATTTACCATGGGAATATGGTGCTTTTTTCTCTCTTTCATCTTTTCATAATCTCTTTTTTTTTCTCTTTTCTCTTTTTTCTCAGTATAGGACTCTTTTTTTATAAGAAGAATGCTTCATAGACAGCTCATTATGGTTAAGCTGCAGGTTTCCACCATGTCAGCATGGATTAGACCAGCGTCCCAGGCGTTTCTCTAACACATATACATAACTCCATGGACTTACAAGCTCCCCTTTCATTTCACACCGACGACATCCATATACAAAAGAGCATGATATCAACTAGGTACAAGTACCAAGTGCAATGTTGAAAGCTTTCACCATGAAAGCATGGTTCTGCTAATTCCCAACAAATAAGTGCAAGCATATACAACATAAATGACACAATGGATCAAGTTTATTAAGGGCAACAAAAGTAAAGTGTGCCATCAAGTTCGTGAGAGCTTTAATCACTAGTTTTCTCATAACAAGTTTAATTTGGAAGGTAAACAAAAGCATGAATATACTTGGAATAGCATAAGCTAGTAGGTAGGTATGGTGGACTCTTTGGAATAACTTGGTTTAGGGAGTTGGATGCATGAGTGGAACTCATTCTTGGTTGTGGAGGCTAGCAAAAGACTGGGAGCGACAAACTAAGAGAGCAATAATGGCCATAATCATGTAGAGTGACAAAACATCATTGATCAAAGCATAAAGTGATACTACAAGTTGAAAACTAAAGAATCATAAAGGCTATTGTGAATTGAGATAGTCATAACATGGTGTGAGCATGCGCCAACTCAACCCAAATAAAGCATCAAAGGAGAATACCACTATACTATGCTTTAATATGCTAAAACAACGCATGATTCATCCAAGGCACATTAAGAAATCTCAGTTGTTTATAACAAGTCATGCTACAGCAAATAATACTAAGCATAAATCCAAAACAATATCAAGCATGGCATGCCAAAGCATAGGCCACAGTTAAAAACAAGCTCTTTTTACCACATAAGTATGAACTTTCCTACTCTTTTCCAAACCAAACCAAACTATTTGCAAGCCAATGTATGAAAGAGGGGGTCCAACAAATTCATTAAGAAAACTAAGCAAACATAGCAAATGAAAAACCAAAACGAAAAAGAAAAAGAAGACGCTCCAAGAACAACACAACTGTGCATGAAACAATAAAAATGAAGCGTTTGGAAGAACCTGGGATTTTTATTGATGAAGAAGGGGATGCCTTGGGCATCCCCAAGCTTTGACGCTTGTACTTCTTAGATATTTCTTGGGGTGACACGCGTGGCATCCCCAAGCTTGAGCTTTATTCCATCCTTCATCTCATTACTCATGCCTTCCATACACCTGAATTTTTCCTTCATACAAAACTTCACACAATCTTTATTAGCAACATTAGTGCACTCAAGATAAATAAGTCTTAAAGTTCAGTTCTAACACCAAATAAACTTCCATTAGGACACTATCTACTGTAGCACTTCCCTCAAAAAGCTCAATTCCCCAAAAGAACTCAAGAAGGAACCAACAAGAAGCAAATACAGAAAATGGCAGAAATCTGTCAAAACAGACCAGCAGGTAAAGACGAATTTTTTCGAAGACCTTCTGTTGCTCAAATCAAAAAGTGTTGAACTAACTAAAGTTATTAGTTTGCTTACTAATAAAGTCTTTAAGCATAACTTCAAGTTCAGAGGGAGCACTCCTATTATCGTTGTAAGAATTTTCATAAGCATTACCATTGTTGGGAGGATATGGCTTATAATTGTTGTTATTTCTTATGAAGTTCACATCAACTTGCTCTTCTTGAGCAACGAAAGAAGCCAAAGGAACATTATTTGGATCAATATGGGCTTTCCCATTAACAATCATAGACATAATAGTATCGATCTTATCACTGAAGGAGGAGGTTTCCTCAACATAATTTACCTTCCTACCTTGTGGAGCTCTTTTAGTATGCCATTTAGAATAATTAACCATCATTCTGTCCAGAAGTTGTTGCCGCACCCAAAGTGATGGTCATAAAGGTGCCTCCAGCAGCACAGTCCAATAGGTTCCTTGAAGAATAGTTCAATCCTACATAAAAAGTTTGGATGATCATCCAAGTAGTCAATCCATGAGTGGGATAATTCTTAACCAAAGATTTCATTCTTTCCCAAGCTTGAGCAACATGTTCGTTATCAGATTGTTTAAACTTCATTATTTCACTTCTCATAGATATAATCTTAGCAGGAGGATAGTATTTTCGAATAAAAGCATCTTTACACTTAGCCCAAGAATCAATACTATTCTTAGTTAGGGAATTCAACCATTCTTTAGCTTTTCATCTCAAAGAGAAAGGAAACAATTTCAGCTTAATAATATCACCATCTACATCCCTATGCTTTTGCATCTCACAAAGTTCAACAAAGTTATTTAGATGGGCAGCAGCATCTTCATTACCAATACCAGAAAATTGTTCCCTCATAACAAGATTGAGTAAAGCAGGTTTTATCTCAAAGAAAGTATCTTCAGGCACAGGTGGAGCAATAGGTGTGCTCATAAAATCATTGTTATTGGTGCTAGTGAAGTCACACAACTTAGTGTTTTCAAGACTAGTCATTTTCGTGTGTTTTTGATAACAAAATAAGCAAACAAAGAAAAAAGAAACTAAGCAAAACAAAAATAACAAAGTAAAGAGATTGGTTATGAGGTACTCCCCTTGTGAAGATGTCCTTGACTCCCCGGCAACAGCGCTAGAAAAATGCTTGATGGCTCGGTAACGGCACTAGAAAATGCTGGTGCGGTGTTGATGTAGAGCTCGTTGGGAACCCCCAGAGGAAGGTATGATGAGCACAACAACAAGTTTCCCTCAGTTATGAAACCAAGGTTTAATCGAACCAGTAGGAGCAAGGAAACACCCCAAAGGTGTTGTTAGCAACGTGGGGACCTGCACAACACAACCACAGAACTTTGTCCCCAACTTGCGATGAGGTTGTCAATCTCACCGTATTTTGCTGAAAACAAAGGATTAAATGTATCGAATGGAAAGAAGTACAAGTTTGCAGAAAGTAAACACAAAGCAGTAATAGTTTGTAGATTGTATGTAATGAAAAGGATCGGGATCCATAGTTCACTAGAGGTGGCTCTCCTTAAGATAGATAACATGCTGGGTGAACAAATTACAGCGGGGCAATTGACAAACACCCAGAAAGCAATACATGCTTATACTAATCATCTTGACTCCTTTGGAAGTTGATTGGTCATTACAACATTATACATAGACCGCCATCCAACTGCATCGATGACTAATAATCCACCTTCAGGTTATCATCCGAACCCCCTCCAGTATTAAGTTGCAAACAACAAATTATTGCTTTACGAATTGCGTGTAATGTAAACAATACGATTGTTCTATGATCAAAGGATTGTTGGTTTCTCCCTAGTAGCAACAGCACATCTAGTACCTTAGAGATTTCTGTCACTTCCCCAGATTACCAGAGGCATGAACCCACTATCGAGCATAAATACTAACTCTTGGAGTTGCTAGCATCTACTTGGCCAAGATAGCTACTAACAACGGAAAGCATGCAAGATCACAAATAACAAAGACATGATAGAATCAATAATGAATCTGAAATAGCATCTCAATATCCATCGGATCCCCGCAAACACAACATGCAGAATTACAAATAGATGATCTTGATCATGAAGAGAGCTCACAAGATCTAAACATGAAAGCACAAAGGATGAGAACCAGCCATCTAGCTACTACATGGATCCATAGTCCAAGGATGAACTACTCACGCATCACACCGGAGGCTTGCATGGTGATGAAGAAGGCCTCCAGGGTGAATTCCCCTCTCCGACAGGGTGCCGGGAAGAGCTTCAGAGCCCTCCCGGTGTAGGGATGGAGACGATGGTGGCTACAGACTCTTTCAGGTATTTTTGATCGGGCCCTTAAGGTTTTTGTCCAGAGGGAATCTTATAGGCGGAAGGAGAGGCCGAGGGGGTGCCTGGGCTGGCCACACCACCCCCTGGCGCGGCCAGGTGGTGTGGTGGCCCCCTGGCTCCTCTCCGGCTCGTATTCTGGCATCTGATGTCTTCCGGAAAAATAGGCACTTTGGCTTTGGTCCCGTCCAATTCCGAGAATATTCATTTTCTTACTTTCCTGGAACCAAAAACAGTAGAAAACAGGCACCTGGCACTGTTGCTCTTGTTAATAGGTTAGTCCAAGAAAACGTATGAAAAGTACGCCAAAGTGTGGACAAAACACAAGAAAGTGGATAAAACTAAGCATGGAACATCAAAAATTATAAATACATTTGCAATGTATCACTGTGCTCATCATACCTTCCTCTTGGGGTACCCCAACGAGCTCGATATAATTTGGGCCAGGAATACACAGATACGGAGAACCAAGTTGTTGAACTACTTTTGATACAGAAGGATCACTCTTCGTTCAACAGAAGGTCAAGATAGAAATTTGTTTTGTGGAGAGGACTCATAAGAGTCACAAGGAACATCTAACAAGAGGAAATTCTGATTACCAAAATCATAGTCGCTCTTCGAACATGTTAGAGGGACTAAAAAAACTATGTATTCATCCAGGCTATCAAAATGATTGCCAGCAATCATGATATCACTTTACACCATAAGATGAATCTATAAGAATATTTCTAATGACATGAGGAAAAAGAAAGTTCATTCTTGGACTTCAGTTACTTGGCACAACAAGACGCTTGCCAATATAAAAGGGTCTAGAGGATCGATCGAGAGACATTTAGAAACACTACTTTAAATGTTCACCTTGATGTTCGAGAAAGCAGACATCAAGTAAATGTCAGACTACAGAGACAAGGAAACCCTAAGTGTAACTCCTGTAACAAGTCATAGAAGAAGCCTCATGAAGAGTGGTTGTCATTGCTGATTCAAGATAATGTGACAAGTGGTCTTCCGGATAATTGTGTTAACCATTACACCAATACTGCCGGATTTTCAAAGAGACCTATGTAAAAAACCTTGATGAACACTAACCCTCATTGCTTCTTGAGATTCAGCTTTGATTAATTTGAGACATACTTCAGCCTCAGCATGTCCGAATAGAAAGGCTGCAACATTTACCATAGAGGTAAAGTGACTAGATTCTCAAGACACGGACTACATTGTTAAGCTCCAAAAGATGAGTGTTGTGTCCACACTTTGGAGTATTTTTACACATTTTTTGGAACTAACCTATTAACAAGATGACACAGCGCCAGTTGCCTGTTTTCTGCTGTTTTTGCTTTCAGAAAAGCTAGTAAGGAAATATTCTCGGAATTGGACCGGAGAAAATCCAAAGTCAATGTTTTACCCGAAGCAACACGAAGTCCGGAGGGCAGCCGAAGAGGGGCACCAGGGCGGCCACACCCTAGGGTGGCGCGGCCAGCCCTAGGCACGCCACCACCTGTGTGGGCCCCCTGGTACTCCACTGACCTTGCCCTTCCACCTATAAAAGCCTCCCGGGATGAAAACCCTATGTACCCGATCAAAATTCCACGAAAGAGTATGTAGCCGTCGTCATCTCCATCCCTAGATCGGGAGGGATCTAAAGCTCTTCCCGGCACCCTGCCGGAGGGGAAAGATCACCCTGGAGGCCTTCTTCATCACCATGCCTCCCTCCGGTGTGATGCGTGAGTAGTTCATCCCTGGACTACGGGTCCATGTAGTAGCTAGATGGTTGGTTCTCCTCCTTTGTGCTACCATGTTTAGATCTTGTGATCACCGTTCATGTTCAAGATCATCTATTTGTAATTCTACATGTTGTGTTTGTGGGGAATCGATGCATATTGAGATTCTCTTTCAGATTGATTATTGATTCTATCATGTCTTTGTTATTTGTGATCTTGCATGCTTTCTGTTGTTAGTAGCTATCTTGGCCAAGTAGATGCTAGCAACTCCAAGAGGGAGTATTTATGCTCGATAGTGGGTTCATGCCTCTAGTAATCTAGGGAAGTGACAGAAATCTTTAAGGTACTAGATGTGCTATTTCTACTAGGGAGAAAACAACAATACTTTGTCCATGGGACAATCGTATTGTTTACTTTACACACTTTGCTTAATGCAATTCTCTATTGCTTGCAAGTTAATACTAGAGGGGGTTCGGATGATAACCTGAAGGTGGATTATTAGCCATAGATGCAGTTGGATTACGGTCTATGTATAATGTTGTAATGCCCAATCAAATCTCATAGGATTCAAGGTGATTAGTATATGCATGTATGCTTTCTCGGTGTCTGTCAATTGCCCCGCTGTAATTTGTTCACCCAACATGTCATCTATCTTAAGGAGAATCACCACTAGTGAACTATGGACCCCGGTCCATTCTTTTACCATCAATCTACCATCTAATGTTTACTGTTTACTTTCTGCAAAGCAATTACTATCTTCCACACAGTACGTTTAATCCTTTGCTTCAGCAAAACCGGTGAGATTGACAACCTCACTGTAAGTTGGGGCCAAATTCAGTGGTTGTGTTGTGCAGGATTCCAAGTTGGAGACAACACCTTGGGGTTGTTTCCTTGATCCTACTAGTTCGATAACCTTGGTTTCATAACTGAGGGAAAACTTGCTGCTGTGCTCATCATACCTTCCACTTGGGGTTCCCAACGAGCTCATTGTATTTTGAGCCATCAAGCCTATTTTCTAGCGCCGTTGCCGGGGAGTCAAGGATAGCTTCACAAGGGTAGTCCTTCATAACCAATCTCTTTACTTTGTTTTTTGTTTTTCTTAGTTTATTTATGCTTTGTTTGCTTGTTTCTTTTATCAAAAACACAAAAAATTAGTTGTTCTAGTTTGCTTCCTTTATTAAAAACACAAAAAATGACTATTCTTGAAAACACTAAGTTGTGTGACTTCACTAGCACCAACAACAATGATTTCATGTGCACACCTATTGCTCCACCTGTTCCTGAAGCGACTTTCTTTGAAATTAAACCTACTTTGCTCAATCTTGTTATGAAATAACAATTCTCTAGTGTTGGTACTGAAGATGCTGCTGCTCACCTTAATAACTTTGTTGAACTTTGTGAGATGCAAAAACATAGGGATATAGATGGAGATATTATTAAGCTTAAATTGTTTCCTTTATCTTTGAGAGGAAAAGCTAATGAATGGTTGCTATCCCTAACTAGAAATAGTATTGATTCTTGGACTAAATGCAAATATGCTTTCATTGGAAAATAGTATCATCCTGCTAAGCTTATATCTATGAGAAGTGAAATTATGAAACTTAAACAATCTGGTAATGAACATGTTGCTCAAGCTTGAGAAAGAATGAAATCTTTGGTAAAGAATTGTCCCACTCATGGACTGACTGCTTGGATGATTATCCAAACCTTTTATGCAGGACTGAATTATTCTTCAAGAAATATACTGGATTCTGCTGCCGAAGGTACCGTTATGACCATTACTTTGGGTGCTGCAACAAAGCTTCTGGATAATATGATGGTTAAGTATTCTGAATGGCACACTGAGAGAGCTCCCCAAGGTAAGAAGGTAAATTCTATTGAAGAAACCTCCTCCTTGAGTGATAAAATTGATGTTATAATGTCTATGCTTGTTAATGGGAAAGCTCATATTGATCTAAATCATGTTCCTTTAGCCTCTCTGGTTGCTCAAGAAGAGAAAGTTGATGTGAACTTTATTAGAAATAACAATTTTAGCAACAATGCCTACAAGAATAATTTTGGTAACAATAAATATAGGCCATATCCTCCCAATAATGGTAATGCTTATGGAATTCCTACAACAATAATAGAAGTGCAGACTCTGAACTTGAAGTCATGCTTAAAAAAATTATTAGTAAACAAACTGCCTTCAATAAAACTATGGAGGAAAAACTCTCTAATGCTGAAAGAAATATAGCATCATTGTCTAAAGCACAATCTTCTTTGTAAATGGCTGCTAAACCCGAAACTATTGAAAATCCCTTTGCTGCTACTAATGCCATACAAGTTAGAATTGATGAAAATGTTAGATTGTTAGCTGAATTGCATGCTAAGTGGGAAACAGAGGATGAAATTGCTAGAAATGGTAGTATTTGTACTATCACTACCACTAATGTTGATGCTAGAAAACCACATGAAGTCCCCATTCCTTTTGCAACAATGCCTAAAATCAATGGAACCTTCTCTAATAAGAATGCTGAAATTCTTCGAAATATGGGAAACAATAGCTCTACTACTTTAGATGGTAATTATGATTTTGATCTTGATGGTTGCAATATCTCTGAAATAATTATGTTCCTACAAAAGCTTGCTAAAAGTCCTAATGCTAGTGCTATGAATATGGCCTTTACCAAACACATTACTGATGCTCTCATACAAATTAAAAAAGAAAAGATGAAACATAAAGCTTCTATTCCTATGAAACTAGAAGATGGTTAGGAACCCATAATTAATATGAAAGTGAATGATTTTGATCTAAAAGCTTCATGTGATCTTGATAGTAGTGTCTCTATTATGCCTAGACGAATTTATGAAATGCTTGATTTGCCACCATTGGAAGATTGTTATTTAAATGCCCAACTTGATGCTAATGCTAAAGAGAAACTCATGGGGAGTGTTAATGATGTTCTTATTATGGTTAACAATACCTATGTCCCTGTTGATTTCTATGTTTTGGATGTTGAATGCAATGCTTCTTGTCCTATTATTTTGGGAAGACCTTTTCTTGGAATTGTTGGCTCCATTATAGATATGAAAGAAGGCACCATTAAATATCAACTCCAACTCAAGAAAGGTATAGAACCCTTCCCTAAGAAGATAGAGAAGATTCCTTTTGCCTCTCCTACTAAAAATTTTTTTCTCTTAGTTCTTCTTCATTTGACAATACTTGATTCTTGCTTCTTATGCCTAGCTCAAAGGCGTTAAAGAAAAGCACTTATTGGGAGATAACCCAAATTTTAGTTAAGTAAGTTTTGTTGAGTCTTGGAAGTTATAACCTCTGTAATAACCGCTCCTTATCCTTTTTGTGTGGTTTTTGTGCCAAGAGTAACCTATAATGAGAGAGAAGTAAGACTTGGGAAAGTTGCTATCCCGAAACAGATTTTTTGTGCTTCGTTGTAAAAATTCGTGAAAAATCTCTATACATCGGATTGAGCTGTCATTGTTTTTTCTTCTGACCCAGGTTGTTATCCAACTTTCATTAGTTCAACACTTTTTGATTTGAGCAACAGAAGGTCTTCGAATTTTTTTTCCTGCTGGTCTTTTTTGATAGATTTCTGCTATTATTTGCATTTGCCTCTTAATCTCTTTCTCTTTGAGTTCTTTGATCACTTGAACTTTTAAATGGAATTTCTATAGTAGCTTGTGTTTTAATGGAAGTTTTACTTCTGTTGAAACTGAACCTAAAGACTTATTATCTTGAGTACACTAATGTTGCTAATGAAGATTGTGTGAAGTTTTGTATGAAGGAAATTTTAAAATGTAGGGAAGAACAATGTGATAAGATGTAGTATGGACAAAAGCTCAAGCTTGGGGATGCCACCCGTGTCATCCCAAGAAATATTAAAGAAGTACAAGCATCAAAGCTTGGGGCTGCCCAAAGCATCCCCTTCTTCATCAATAAAAATCTCAGGTTTTCTTCCAAACATTTCATTTTTATTGTTTCATGCACAATTGTGTTGTTCTTGGGAGCATCAATGTTTTTGTTCTTAGTCTTCGTTCACTTAGTTTGCTTGAATAAATTGGTTAGACCCCTATATTCATACATAGTTTCAAATAGGTTGATTTGGATTGGAAAAGTGTAGGAAAGTTCATGCTTATAAGTGGTATAAAAGGAGTATATTTTTTTAGTGTGGCCTAGACTTTATCATGTCATGCTTGATATTGTTTTGGCTTTATGCTTAGTGATTATTGTTGTAGCATGACTTGTTACAAATAATTAAGATTTCTTAATGTGCCTTGAATGAATCATGCATTGTTTTAGCATATAAAAGCATAGTATTGTGGTATTCTCCTTTGATGCTTTATTTGGGTTGACTTGGCACATGCTCACACTATGTTAAGACTATACCAGGTCACCATAGCCTCTAGGATCATTTTAGTTTTCGACTTGTAATATCACTTTATGCTTTAATTAATAATGTTTTGTCACTTTTGCATGATTATGGCCATTATTGCTCTCTGAGTTGGTCTCTCCCAGTCTTTTGCTAGCCCCCATACCAAGTATGAGTTCCACTCATGCATCTAACTCGAAATAAAACCAAGTTATTCCAAAGAGTCCACCATACCTACCTATTAGCATTTGCTATTCCAAGTATATTCATGTTTTTATCTACCTTCCAAATTAAACTTGTTATTTGAAAATTAGTGATTAAAGCTCTCTCGAACTTGATGGCACACTTTACTTTTCTTGCACTTAATAAACTTGAACCATTGTGCCCATCTATGTTGCGTATATGTTTGCGTTTTGTAAGTTTTGAATTAGCAAAACCATGTTATCATGGGGAACGCTTTCAACATTGCACTTTATTTAGTTGATAGCATGTTCTTTTGCTTATGGATCCTGGCGGTGTGAAATGAAAGGGGATCTTGTAAGGCTCATGGAGTTTGTATATATGTTAGAGAAACGCCTGGGCGGCTAGTCTAAGCCATGCCTAATCATGGTGGAAACAATTGATTCATAACTTTTATATTGCTTGTTCTTAAACTATTTGTATCTAGTCACCCTTATGAACTTTGAAGGTGTCATATGCATTTATATTTTGCTACACTATGAGGGACAAGCTGAATACCATTCTCATTATGTTTTCTATATGTGAAACAAACAAACGTCTTTCAAAGCATTGTTATTCATGAATCTTTTGTTTGTACCTTTTCATGTTATAACATAGTTACTATGTCTTATTGTTAGAACTATATCTTTCAAGCTATGTTAAAGTACAATGATCCTAGCTATCAATGTTTTACAAATACCTTGATCAAGACTGTGATGGTGCATTTCACCTCAAAAATTATTCTTTTCTTTATCACTTACCTACTTGAGGACGGGCAGGAGTTAAGCTTGGGGATGTTGATACGTCATAAACGTATCTATAATTTTTGAAGTTCCATTCTTGTTTTATATCTACTTTCTTATGTTTTGTCCACACTTTGGAGTATTTTTACACATGTTCTGGAACTAACAAATTAACAAGATGCCACAGTGTCAGTTGCCTAGTTTCGGTTGTTTTTGGTTTCAGAAAAGCTAGTAAGGAAATATTCTTGGAATTGGACCGGACAAAAGCCAAAGTCAATATTTTTGCTGAAGCAACACGGAGTCTGGAGGGGAGCCGAAGAGGGGCACCAGGGCGGCCACACCCTAGGGTGGCATGACCAGCCCTAGGCGTGCCGCCACCTGGTGTGGGCCCCTGGTACTCTGCCGACCTTGCCCTTCCGCCTATAAAAGCCTCCCGGGACGAAAACCCTAAGTACCCGATCAAAATTCCATGAAAGAGTCTGTAGCTGCCGCCATCTCCATCCCTAGATCGGGAGGGATCTGAAGCTCTTCCCGGCACCCTGCCAGAGGGGAGAGATCACCCTGGAGGCCTTCTTCATCACTATGCCTGCCTCCGGTGTGATGCGTGAGTAGTTCATCCCTGGACCACGGGTCCATGTAGTAGCTAGATGGTTGGTTCTCCTCCTTTGTGCTACCATGTTTAGATCTTGTGAGCTCCGTTCATGATCAATATCATCTATTTGTAATCCTACATGTTGAGTTTGCGGGGATCCAATGGATATTGAGATGCTATTTCAGATTGATTATTAATTCTATCATGTCTTTGTTATTTGTGATCTTGCATGCTTTCCGTTGTTAGTAGCTATCTTGTCCAAGTAGATGCTAGCAACTGGGAGTATTTATGCTCGATAGTGGTTTCATGCCTCTAGTAATATAGGGAAGTGACAGAAATCTCTAAGGTACTAGTTGTGTTGTTGCTACTAGGGAGAAAACAGCAATCCTTTGTCCATGGGACAATCGTATTGTTTACTTTACACACTTTGCTTAATGCAATTATCTGTTGCTTACAACTTAATATTGGAGGGGGTTCAGATGATAACCTGAAGGTGGATTATTAGTCATAGATGTAGTTGGATTACTGTCTACGTATAATGATGTAATGCCCAATCTAATCTCATAGGAGTCAAGATGATTAGTATATGCATGTATGCTTTCTCGGTGTCTGTCAATTGCCCCGCTGTAATTTGTCCACCCAACATGTCATCTATCTTAAGGAGAATCACCACTAGTGAACTATGGACCTCGGTCCATTCTTTTACCATCAATCTACCATCTACTATTTACTGTTTAATGTTTACTTTCTGCAAAGCAAATACTATCTTCCACACAATACATTTAATCCTTTGTTTTAGCAAAACCGGTGAGATTGACAACCTCACTATAAGTTGGGGCAAAGTTCTGTGGTTGTGTTGTGCAGGATTCCAAGTTGGAGACAACACCTTGGGGTTTTTTCCTTGCTCCTACTGGTTCGATAACCTTGGTTTCATAACTAAGGGAAAACTTGCTATTGTGCTCATCATACCTTCCTCTTGGGGTTCCCAACGAGCTCATCGTATTTTGAGCCATCAATGAGCTAGGTTGCGAGACCCATGTTTTAGCAAGTTATCCAAAGATAGTTTCTCCTTCTTAAGGTGTTTGCAATAGAACACAACTGAATTCTTGTTGGGAAACATATAAGAGTATATTGAAGTTCGTAGGACTTATTCTCTTCCATGACAAATCATCAGTGGCTTAGCATGCTTAAAGAATCTTCTCAAGATGTGAAAGTATCAACCTACCATATCAAGAATACTTCGCACATGCTTGACTGACTTGAAACAATTCCCTAGGAAATAAAGATAACTCTTACTCGGATCCACAGCGACATCTTTAAACAATTGCACGTGAATCGAAGAAGGTCACTTCTAACATCCAGAACACATGCTTCGAGACAACACGAAGACGGTTCTCAAGAGTTTCCAACAATAATGCCAACTGTTCTATATGAATATAGTATAGCATGGAGAAGATAAGGATGTCATCGATGGGCTCAATAACAGACTTATCATCATACTCCAAGAAGATGGACTCGTATATTGTATGAACATGACATAGATATTGGTCAGACCAAAGAACATGAAGATGTACCTAGGTGAACCATCACGGATAGAGACACCATCAATGTAGTCCTTAGAACTGAGTTTGATTTGATGTTTTCCCAAATCAAATAAAAGGCGGGGAAGATAACATATCCATGAAGGAAACATTATCTTTCTTCAACACGAACAAAACTAAACACCCCTTAAGGAAGAACAAGTTTTTAGAACGTTTGTCTTACAACTCTCCAAGTTGTTGTTTAAGCTCAACTAATAAGTTCATGGGTATCCAGTACGGATCCTTGGAGAAAGAAATAGTTCAGAGAATTGGCTTGCGTAAGAACTAGACAACACGGTCATGTGGCAACATGGCGACACTTCTAGAAGGATATCTAGAATATCACGAACTAACGATATGTCATTTAGTTCGAGAGGGAACGTGCTTGGTAAGGCAAGAATACATAGTCTTTGAGCTTCGGCACAAGCCTAACTCTTTGACCGAAGGGAGTGCACCAGATTAACGGACTTGGTAGCACTGTCAAACTTTGCTTAGTGATAGGTTAACCATCACGCTGAGAATGACACAAATGTCCTTGTTGAGGTCCAAAGCAACAATGATTGCTAAGAATCTTAGATGGCCACATTATTACGCACACGCATCATTCACGAGCATGGAAGCTCAGTGGAAGGGAGGGTAAAGACGTTTAAGAGCATCACTTTAGTAGGAGAGACATGAAACTCAATACGGCCTCTTAGTATATAAGAGTGTGATACTTTAAGGTGGAATAGATCAGAAGCTTTTCAATCTGCAGATTACAACACTTTGTCCTAGTCCTAGAAATGACGAGGTACTGGAGTTTGTTTCTCCTGACATCCTGAAATGAAATGCCCGACGGACCACAAGAGTATCTTGCATCGTAAGGCACAAATGCACATTACTACTTGGCTAGTAACTGGTAGACAATGGTTGGAAACAACAAGGGAAAAAAGAACATGCTCAGGATAGAATTCCAAGGTGTGGATGCATAGGTCAACAATCTTCCGAGGACCGATGCCGAAAAGGGAGGGGTGGCAGAGTCACGAGTGTAGAAGTGAGACCCACGAGGAGTACTCTTGTCATAACATGTGGTAGGGGAAGTCCTTTGTTTGTCATAATTATCCGCGATAAAGACCACAGGCTTGAAGGCTAGAATTGTAGTACTAGCCATCCTGAGGTAATGTGTGAACATTAACAACAGGGGTCAAAGTAATGGATCTTGGGTTAAAGGTCAGCGTCATGTACAAGATTCACAATGATAGAATCTAGCACAATCAGGGATCTTCGGTTCAAGGCCAAGGGTTAAAACCCAAGAAAGGAGTAACTACTATCTTAATAGCATAAAGAGAATTACAAGGTCGTATCCACGAGGTAGCTTCCAAGAGAAGAAACAACTTCTGAAGCACCCAAACAAATGAAAAGTGTTGGGGTTCGCAGCATAGAAAACAAAAAAAATTCCTACGATGCGAACTATATGCCAAGATCTATCTACTAGATACAAGCAACGGGTGGATATACATCAATAGAGAACTTACCCTCGAAGAAAACAAAGTTTGTTAACGAGTTGGAACTCGTGGATGATGTAGTCATACACTTGCCGATCTCAAGATCGTGATGAAGTCCAGCAGGTCCGGCTCCGACACGTCCTTCAGATCCAGCTCTAGCAAGTCCAGCACCACCAAGTCCAGCACCACAAAGCAGCGGTGCATCCGTGATGGCACACACGTTCGGTACCCCCGACAACCTCCGTCCCTCACTCCAGCAAAGCAGCGGAAGCAGCAACTCCTTTCCAGATAAAGCCACCGGGAACATGTATCTCGCTAATCCGAGACCATGGGGGAACAATACTAGAGGGGGAGAGAGATCCTTCACGAGGAGTTGTGAGGAAGAAGGGGTGTGAGGGGGGCCTTTTATAGGAGGAGGGGATGGTACCCCTCCCATGGTCGGCGCCCATGGAGGGTGTCCCTTCAGCTCCCCCATTCAAGTGGTGGTAACCCCCTCCACATTAAAATGCCCCTTCACATTCTCTTTTAAAGTCTCCACTTTAAATGCATTAAATTTCTCCAAATTTAATGCTCTCTCATTTAATAAAACTCTTTTATTAAATTTATTCAGAATTTTGTTAATTACTTTAATTAACAAACATTCACATAAAACCCCCTACAACATTTCAATATTACATGCAGAACCAATTTCAGCAATTTCACCCAAAACAGTTTCGGTGTGTATTGAAATAATTCCAGCGCTTTCTTAAATCTTTATCTGAAACATATTTGTTCCAAATGGTGTCGGTATCCCTTAAGTGTGTCACCCTACCGTTCGCGAATAATGCAGACATGATCGAGACCCCTCTCCGATCAATAATCAGCAGCGGGACCTGAAGATCCGTACTGACTCCCACACATTGAACGATGACTTATGTGATCGTGAGAACCTTTAACACTAGTAACTAGATCCCTTTGTCTCACGATATATTGCATGTCTGAGATTCGATCATCGATATCTCCCATACCTAGTTTGATCTCGTTGCCGACATGCACTCTTTTCCTGTTCCCATGATATAACATTCTAGTGATCACATCACTTGCTTGCAAGCTATCTTAATGTGATATCACCGAGAGGGCCCAGAGTATATCTATTCGTCATCGGGATGGACAAATCCCACTCTTGATCCATGAGCCTCAACATAACACCTTTGTAGCACTGAACCCACCTTTATAGTCACCATGTTACGGTGTGACGTTTGATGTTATCAAGATACTCTTCCGGTGTCAAGACATGATCTCATGGTCTAAGGACTAAGATTACTTCATATGATGTTATAGAAATATAAACATAATGAATTTGATCGTAATGCTATACTTCAGATGAATGTTCATCACATCATTCCACCAATGTTGTGACCTCGTTATTAACAACATCCAACGTCCATGATCAGGAAACCTTGATCATCTTGTTAATCAACAAGCTAGTTTATATGAGAGGCAGTACTAGGAACTTTGTATTTTGTTTATTAAACACACATGTATTAGCATTTCCAATTAATATAAAGCATGCAAAATAAACATTTATCATAAACATGGAATAAGATAATCACCACTTTATTATTGCCTCTCAGGCATATTCCCTTCAGTCTCCCACTTGCACTAGAGTCAATAATCTAGTTTGTAAACTTGTATATACAACACCTAGGTGTTGAATATACGCGTTTGCTAGTGGTTAACATAATCTCCGGATCTGGCACTTTTAGGTCCGTGTGTATTTGCATGTCTTTGCGTCTCTACGCATCCCTCATTCTCAAATGAGATGGCATTGTATAAATTTGGTCCTTTGGTGAAACCTTTAGTTCGTTTGGGTTAAAATATGATGATATTATTGTTATACAATATATATTTATAGTATTAGCCCACTTTGAACCACACCTAGTTTGATAACAAACTTCTTAACACAAATGCCCTCCTTTGCTGCTACTATAGCAGTCATATACTTAGCCTTTCTGTTGTAGTATCCGTCACAATGTTTCAACTTTGGAACTTATCCAAATCCATCATGGAACATCCTTTGCATTACATTGTGACACCCATAGTCTAAATTGAGATACATTTTAAGTTGTATCTTGTGACAAAACTAGCGAAAAGGCTAGAAAAAGCGTGCGCGTTCCCGAGCGCGCTCTGCAATCGCTGATGTTGCTGCACGTGGCGTCCGGAGAGTCCTTCGTGTGTTTTCCCTAGCCTTCCCTGTGCGACACGTGGTGCCCGTAGAGAGAGGGGTGGCGGTCCTTTTTCCCTTTCTTTTTTAGATTCAAACACAAAAAATGCGATATCTTTTAAAAGAATCATCCAAACTGAGATCCGTTTTTGCAATTGCGCTAGTCGCGTCGAGATCTACAAAACTAGATCCCATATGATAGGTTTTTGAAGAACTTTTTGTTTTGCACTGCCCTTTAACCCTACATTGCACTGCCTTCGATTGTGTTGCACTGCCTTAGTTCGCAGTGCACTGCGCGGTGTCCAGGCAGTGTACTACGCACTGTCCAGGCAGTGCATCGTCCATGCACTGCCTTATTGTCCTGTGTTGCACTGCCTTAGTTCGCATTGCACTGCAAACTAAGGCAGTGTACTACACACTATCCATACAGTGCACCGTCCATGCACTGCCTTCTTATTCTGTGTTGCATTGCCTTAGTTCCTAGTGCACTACGCGGTGTCCAGGCAGTGTACTATGCACTGTCCAGGCAGTGCACCGTCTATGCACTGCCTTGTTATTCTGTGTTGCATTGGCTTAGTTCGCAGTGCACTACACAGTGTCCATGCAGTGTACAACGCACTATCTAGACAGTGCACCGTCCATGCACTTCCTTGTTGTTTTGTGTTGCACTGCCTTAGTTCGCAGTGCACTGCGCGGTGTCCAGGCAGTGTACTACGCACACTGTCCAAGCATTGCACCATCCATGCACTGCCTTGTTGTTTCGTGTTGCACTGCCTTAGTTCGCAGTGCATTGCACGGTGTCCTCGTAGTGTACTGCCTCGTTGTACTGCCTTGCAGTGCCTTCGGTCGTAGTGCACTGCGCGGTGTCCAGGCAGTGCACCATCAAAACACTGCCTTGTTGTACTGTGTTGCACTGTCTAAGGTTGCAATGCACTGCGCGATGTTCTTGGAGTGCATAGTGTACTGCGTTGCACTGCTTTCGGTCGACAGTAAATGAGTTGCACCGCTCGTGCACTGCCTTATTGCAGTGCGTGGAACTGCCTTTCGTCACGTGCACTGCATGAGCAGGTAGCCACGTGTCGGGCTGCCGTGTGGCCGGAAAAACTAGTATCAATGTAACACTTTACAATAACTACCTTTAACTATTTGTCACTTATACATGATGTATTCTTAGTTCTTCCAAAGATCATAAGAATATCTTTACTATCATCCAATGATCATCTTATGAATCATTCTGGTATGTGCTCATAACATTTAGAGCATGACATTCTGGATATATACATATCACGGTATAATCGATCGAAATCTTCATGTGATTTTACTCACCAAGTGTTGATGCACTTGAATCTTGATACAATCCTTTCCATGCAGCAAGAACCTTTCTTGTTGTTTCCATATTGAACCCTTTTAATATCTCATATATGTATGTCTGGCATAACCCTATTAGCGCCTCAATCTATCCATATAGACATTGATGCCAAATATCCCGGTTTTGCCCAAGTCTTTCATCAAAATCCTATTTTAATGAAATTCTTAACTTGTGTCGATAAAAGATACATCATTTCCAATCAACAATATGTACTCTTCATAATGTATTGGAAATTTGTCTCAGCGCTCCAACTTAATTTCTTGCAAATGCAAGCATCTCCATCATCTCCGATGAAATTAAACTCCTTTAACATTTTCATCATGGTGAAGTTTCCAACTCCGCTATGCTCACTTCAACTATTGAAGTTTGCATGCCCTTTTAGAAACCTTTGAATTAACAAAACCCTTCGGACCGTGTCATGTACACGTCCTAGGTAACCATTATATTAGAAGAACCTTGTTTTGTTCATTCAACTACCATATACCAAATTATATGTAGTGGTTGCTACATTAATCTGTCAAGACTAAATATCGCTATGAGAAATTAAATCTTGCCCTAGTCAACTCCTTGAACATTGCCGTAAACTTCATTCCGACATGTCGACTATTTCATAGATGTTAAGCATCCATGTCTATTTCTTCATAGGTCCAAACACGACCGATAGGCTTCACGCCTTTTCGGAGGGTCTTCCAAGTTCTGAAACTTGATTTCTCGTGTATGCATCCTATCACGGATTCTATGACTTCTAGTCATTTTATGGAGTCAGGGCCCATCATCGCTTCTTTGCATGTAGTCAGTTCATCATTGTCAAAACAATAACGACTTGTTTATCAAATCTTACTATTTGATTTTTACCGACCCACACGGTTCAATAGGAACTCTAACTCCGAGATCACACTCTTTGTAATCACGAGAGCCATGAGCATTGTGGCCGCCACCGGGACACTTTTCGGTGCTACACTACTTAGCACATATAGCTGAGGTTCAACAAACTTATCAAAGTTCTATTGTCCTCCCACTTAACTTTTCACCAAAAATTCATTCTCAAGAAACTTAACGTTCAAAGCGACGAACTCTTTATCCTCGGTGGTATGGAGAAATTCCCAAGAAATTCTTTGGGATAATCTACAAAGACATGCTTATCTGACTTTGGTTGTAAACATTTTACTTATGCATAGCATACCAAAATTTAAGAAAAGACAATTCGGGTTTTATCCCAAACCATAACTTATATGGTGTCATTTCAACGGATCACGATGGTGCTCTTTTCAGTGTAAAAGCGGTAGTCTCTAAAGCTTCAATCCTTAAAACATAATGGCAGTTTTATAAATGACATCCTTGATCTTACCATGTCAAACATGGTTTGATTTCATCTCTCGAATATGCGATACTCCTATGGTTTACCGGAAAACACAAATCATGGAACAATTCCTCTATTCTTAAGTGTTTTGCTAAACATGTAACTCAAATATCTTCCTTTATGATCAAATCATAAACTCTTTTATTTTATTGTTACAATGATTTTTCACTTCATCTTGAAAGTCTTTCAACAATTTTCAAATGTTTCATACTTCTTCCTTATTAAGTAAATATATAGATATATTCACTCAAATTTCTGGAGAACGCATATAAAGCAAAAAGATCCATTGCATATGGATACATATAATGGACTATGTACATCAGTATGTATAATATCCAATAAGTTAGTCATCCATTCCTCTTTGGCCTATGGACGGATTTTCAATTATCTCGAGGAAAGTCTCACAAGCGTCAATTGATCAAAATCAAAGACTCCAAAAATCCATCAACATGGAGTTTCTTCATGTTTTCTTTCCAATATAATTTAAACAGCGATGTCACTTCATAAGTGATCTTTCAATCATTTGTCTTGCGACATTTGAGAAATAGTGTTTATGGATGTGATTTCTCCCACTAGATTTGTAAAAGTTCATCCATCCTTTATGGAATACGGTAATTATTTGAACAACCATTGTTCTCGTAATACCAGAACAAAATAACAATTATTAAAAAAAATCTTGAAGGCTAGGTTTGATGATAACGAAAAGCACAATAACACTTTATTTGTTTTCAATGAACATCATCACTTATTCTTTTGCCAGTTACTTAGGCTGTTGCAATTCATGAATTGTGTTGTTCTGTATGACACTTCACACCAACCAAATCGGTATCCAATACCTAAGAACCACATTGTTTAACAAGCAAGGAATACAACCATAACATGTATATCTTCTATATACCTCAGTTGGACATATCCAACCTTTTCTTTTCTGCCAAATATTTTATAGATTCTCTTTCAACAATTCCTTTTCTTTGAGAAGAATCTATCAACATCAATAGTGGTGTCATTCACATGACACATAGTACAAATCTTGTATATAGTCAAATACTAATACCTTTGGACTTGCACTTTGAAGTGGATCACCATCATCAAATGTTTGGCATTCTTTCAAAAAAAACATTCTTTAGTAATCTTTTAGTGTAGTAAACATTTTACTTACTCTTCTATTCATCCTTATCATGACAACTTTCATTATAAAGCTACTATAGCCTATAAGGAAGAATGACGAGTATGATTTTAGTTCACGAAACCTTTTGGGAGATTCGGATGCCTAGCATCTCCATCCTTCACAAATTCTTATACAATATGAGAACATGAATTTTGCTAAATTATACTCTATCATAATGTAACCAAAAACATTGTTTTAGATATCACAATATCTTCCACACATGATGGTTTCTAAAACAATTATTTCACCTCCTAGATGACCTCGATAATAAAACAACTTTTGAATATCAAGAATCATGGAGGCAAGCATGATACTTAAGATACTAACATTGGAATTCTTACTCTTGATTTAATACTACTTATTAAACTTCATGGAGTAAATAGAGTTTGCTAAAAGTTTGCAATAGGACCTATAAACTTTAAATTGACATTCAAAACAATATGATACCAGTTCGTAGAGTAAATATCTAGAATTCTATAGTTCTATTATCTCAATTAAAACTAAGCATAAGGTAGTGAACATACGCCAATAAATACAACAAATTATGCAAATTCACTTCGATTTAGTTTATGACAAATTGAGTTCGACTAATCCAAATTAGAAATGAACTCCCACTCAAAAACGACATCCCTCGTGCCTTTTTGGTGATTACATGAACCAAATCCACTACACCAAGTCCGATCATCACGTGAGTCGGTGTAGCTTCAAAGGCGAGCATCTATATGGGCATCACATCAACTATATGACTCATGCTTAACCTTTCGGTCCATGTTCCGAGGCCATGTGTGTACATGCTAGGCTCGCCAAGTAAGAACCTTAGTACTCGCGTGTGTAAAACTGTCTTACACCCCTTGTATGAAAGCGCGAAGTCGAGTACACCCGATCATCACGTGATGTCTCGAAACACGATCCATAGAACGGTGCATACTTAAGGAAGAACACATTTTTATCTTGATATCTAAATGAGGGATCATCTTAAAATGCTACTAAAACGCCAAACTAGCAATATAAGATGCAAACATCATTTGTGTAAAGTGGAATGATATGGTCCATGCATTTGATCATCATCATGCGCATCATGGTATGATCTCTATCATTCGTTTGTGTGTAAGGCCAAGGTCTATGGAACTTACACGTTAAGTGTGTTGTAAGAGTATCTACCATACATACACATACAACATTACCATATGAAGACACTAGCCTAGCAACGATCTAAACTAGACGCCTCTAATTTATCCATTGCAAGTTTTATGTGTCTTAGGGCTTTCGGAGATAGAACCGGTCTTACCTACAAACATGGAACCACAACGATGATAACTAAGTTATTAGCAACTCGTTGTAAATCAGATATTGACTATAGTAGGAGAGACAGACACCCGCCAGCCTCTTATACAAAACTAGTTGAATGTCAGTCGTGGAACCGGTCTCATGTGCGATGACATGTAAGGTTGGTCCGGGCCGCTTCATCCCACTATGCCACCAATATCCAAAATACATGAAAGAAGCAATAACATGATCATCATCGCCCACATACTCTTATGTGTTATACCCGTGCAAAGCACCTACGCATATATCAGGCTCTGATACCACTGTTGGGGTTCGCTGCATAGAAAACAAAAAAATTCCTACGATGGGAACTATATGCCAAGATCTAACTACTAGATACAAGCAACGGGTGGATATACATCCATAGAGAACTTACCCTTGAAGACAACAAAGCTTTGTGAATGAGTTGGAACTCATGGATGATGTAGTCGTACACTTGCCGATCTCAAGATCGTGATGAGGTCCAGCAGGTCCGGCTCCAGCACGTCTTTCAGATCCAGCTCCAGCAAGTCCAGCACCACCAAGTCTAGCAACGCAAAGCAGCAGTGCATCCGTGATCGCACACACGTCCGGTACCCCGACAACCTCCGTCCCTCGCTCCAGCAAAGCAGCGGAAGTAGTAACTCCTTTCTAGATAAAGCCACTGGGAACATGTATCTCGCTAATCCGAGACCATGGGGGAATAATACTAGAGGGGGAGAGAGATCCTTCACGAGGAGGTGTGAGGAAGAAGGGGTGTGAGGGGGGCCTTTGTAGGAGGAGGGGAGGGTACCCCTCCCATGGCCGGCGCCCATGGAGGGTGTCCCTTCACCTCCCCCATTCATGTGGTGGTAACCCCCTCCACATTAAAATACCCCTTCATATTTTCTTTTAAAGTCTCCAATTTAAATGCATTAAATTTCTCCAAATTTAATGCTCCCTTATTTAATAAAACTCTTTTATTAATTTTATTCAGAATTTTTTTAATTACTTTAATTAACAAGAATTCACATAAAACCCCCTGCAACATTTCAATATTACATGCAGAACCAATTTCAGCAATTTCACCCAAAGCAGTTTTGGTGTCTATTGAAATAATTCGAGCGCTTTCTTAAATCTTTATCTGAAACATATTTGCTCCAAATGGTGTCGGTATCCCTTAAGTGTGTCAGCCTATTGTTTGCAAATAATGTAGCCATGATCGAGACCCCTCTCCTATCAATAATCAGCAACGGGACCTGGAGATCCGTACTGACTCCCACACATTCAACGATGACTTATGTGATCGTGAGAACCTTTAACGCTAGTAACTAGATCCCTTTGTCTCGCGATATATTAGATGTCCGAGATTCGATCATCGGTATCTCCATAGCTAGTTTGATCTCGTTGCCGACATGCACTCTTTTCTCGTTCCCGTGATATAACATTCTAGTGATCACATCACTTGCTTGCAAGCTATCTTAACGTGATATCACCAAGAGGGCCCAGAGTATATCTATCCGTCATCGGGATGGAAAAATCCCACTCTTAATCCATGAGCCTCAACATAACACCTTTGTAGCACTGAACCCACCTTTATAGTCGCCCTGTTACGTTGTGACGTTTGATGTTATCAAGATACTCTTCCGGTGTCAGCAATTAACATGATCTCATGGTCTAAGGACTAAGATTACTTCGTATGATGTTATAGAAATATAAACATAATGACTTTCATCGTAATGCTATACTTCAGAGGAATGTTCATCACATCATTCCACCAATGTTGTGACCTCGTTATTAACAACATCCAATGTCCATGATCAGGAAACCTTGATCATCTTGTTAATCAACAAGCTAGTTTATATGAGAGGCAGTACTAGGAACTTTGTATTTTGTTTATTAAACACACATATACTAATGCTTCCAATTAATACAATTATAGCATGCAAAATAAACATTTATCATAAACATGGAATAAGATAATAACCACTTTATTATTGCCTCTCGGGCATATTCCCTTCAAAAAGGAGGCACACGAGGAAAAAGGAAACCACGAGACCTTGAACAGAACACTGTGGAACCATCAACATGATGTTGTGGGACCCACCAGATAGAGAGATCATGATGGAAAGGAATCTCTCTGCTAAAGTAGAGCAAAGCGAAACAAGGAACACACAACTGACTTTAGAGACTCAACACAAGGTCAACTGGTTGAGAACCGTGATGCCTAAAAGGCACCTAAGCTTTGAAAGACGAGACGAGATAGAAGAACTTTTCAAAGTCAACGTAAGGTAAGATAACCTAGAGTTAGAGCGAAACTGGATAAGGAGAAAAAGATGCATACGAGAGTTTTCGCAAATACTTTTCATCTTTGAAATAGTTTTCACAAGCACTAGACTCAACATCGACCAGTAGAAAGGTTTTCCTACGGATGGTACTACTCTGATACCAAAACATGTGACACCCCCGGGATTAGGGCTAGACAAATCCCAGACCTCTGTCTGACATAAGCCTAACCTAAATATTAGAAGCATATTGAGAAAGAATCAGTAACATTAGAGCAACCCTACGACTCAAAATTTATTACAACAAGCTCATAACTGAGCAAAGAACCAAATTATTACAAACAGAGGTCACTAACCACAAACATCAAACAACGGAAGGCAAATTATGCTATTAAGTATAGCAAACTTAATAAATAGCCTAAGAGGCCTGAAGCATAACGATGACGTCCCAATCCATAGATTACAGGCTGCCGACTGGGAACCCCAAACTACTCGTCGATGTCGATGCTGTAACAAACTCATCTTCTAGGGTAACACTTACCTGCTACAAAAGTATCAAAAAAGCAAGGCTGAGTATAGGGTGTACTCCGTAAGATTTATGGCTGGTGGGGTTATTTTGCATAAAGCTATCTTTCTTTGTAAAAGAGGTAGAAGTAGAAGCCCGACTAAATAGAACATTTGAAAGGGGATAAGAAAGCGATATCACTAGCTTTGATCTTCTTTTGATATCCACCAAAACATTATCAGCTGAACCTACCAACTAGGATCACCCCCTCGATCGTCGAGGAAGCATCCTTAAGCATATCTCACATCTCTTGTCAAGTTTTACGATTAGGTTATTATTCTCTATGATCTTTGAATCTGTTCCCAAGTCGTCCATAACCATGGACATAGCTTTTCGAAAATATTATTACCCTGCAGGGGTGCACAACTTTACCCACACGTACCAACCTCCTCTTAATGCCAGATATCACTAGCCATCTTCCTTGGAAGGAGGCAAAGAGTGGTTGGGCACTATCTTTACATTGCTTTCGCAGAGACCATGAGTCACGCCTTAAGGAGATGCCGCTATAGCGGGTCAAGTCCCGAAGCCAGTCCCTAGAGATGTGCACAGGGTTCAAGATTATGGAGGTCGTGCCTCTCTTGTTCCTAGTCATGCTTACCTACCTATATGAATGCACCTCCTTCACGGCCTTCGAGAACAACCAAAATGCATATGTCGAATGGAACGCCTGAACTATGTGACTCATGGAATCTACTAGGCAAGTTAGTTGGCCGAGGGGGTTTCCATGCCCGCGTGTGGCTGTACGCTCGTCTTGGTTCAAGAGGCAAGAACCCAGGTCCTAGTGATGGCAAGTATGGGACTACAAAAACCACAACCCAACATGGCCTCCCATACAAGCCTTAGCATGTTTAACTTTCATCTCTGATCATACCATGTCATCTTGTCCAACTAGGTTCATTCGCACCTCTGATTCATCAACCGGATGGATCAACGGTAACAACTAAGCTTGGCTAAGCACAACAGGTATAGCTAGCTCTACCGAAGCTCATAAGCTAAACTCTAGTTATGCTAGGAGCAATGGATCAGGGAGTATAGGCTACAAAAGAAACATGCGTCATATAGGATTAAACTAACTATCGATAAAATACTTTGGAAACGTATGCACATGACAAGAATGAAATACTTTGAAATCATAGGATTATATCATGTGTGGGGCTATGCTTGCCTTTGCCTATTGATACCCAAAGAAGAACTTCAGGTTCATCTGCTTGACATTGTTCACTGCTGATCAAGTACTTCTCTTCGATGTTGTTAATCTCAATCTTTAATCTTGGATTTGCTATCGTTGCTCACATCAACTCTGAGGTCTATCGAGAAGAATAAAAAACACCGTAAAGGAATGAAAAAATCAACACATGGCATTTGTGCAATGATAAAGAAAGGATGATGATATGACAAGTTAAAGTGTATTGAAATGAAACCCAAAATAGGGTCCGAGGTGTACAAACCCTAAAATAGGGGGAACCTCAAAATCACCTATGGGGTTCGATTGTTTCTTCTAATCAAACTTGCATTTAAAGTTGGTGATCAATGCATGATTATAAGTCTATGGTGTAGATATTATTTTTCTAAACATTTTGATATATTATACATATTTTCTGACTTAAAATGAAGTAGTTATGATTTTTCTCATTTTAAATCATTCGAAAACAATTAACCATTTTTGGAAATATTAAATTATTTCCAGCTGTCCCCACATGTCAGGTTTTGATTAATTTCAGAAAATTATTTCCAAAATGAATAAATTCAGCATGGCTGGCTAGGCCCACCTATCATATTAATATTTATAGAAAACAATTAAAATAAAAACAAAAAGGTGATTATGGCGTCATGCTAATGTCAGCGCGACATCAGCAATGCAGCACCTTCCAGGTGCTGCTCGAATCGATCAACTCGGAGCACGCGGGGCTTCGGGGGTGGGGGTAATCGATGCGGGCAAGCATGGGGAGCATGAAACTAGCGGCGTTGCTCTAAAATAGTCAACGGAAACGGAAGAACGAAGACGACGAGCAACGGAGGCGGCAGGTGCTCGTCGAGGGGAGGAACCAGAGCGAGAGGGGGTGAGGGAGAAGGTCCACATAGACCACAAGCTCATCAGGATGCTGATAAAGGGCTCGCTGGGGCACGGGGAGGCCGGAATCGACGGGGACAACGGTGGCCGGAGTCGGGGATGGAGATCCTGATTGAAGCGACTATGGGAACTCCGGCTTCCATGGAGTGGTGGAGGAGAACGACTACAACAAGGGGAGCTCGACAGTGGCCTCAGTTGGTTTTGGGGCGGTCATAGATGAAGGGGCGGTGACAGCCGACGAGCTAGGGTTCGTCGGCCTGGGCGGGCGGGGATAAGGGAGAGGGGGAGAGGGGGAGAGTGATGTGCGATGATTTCCCTTGCAACGGCGTCGGGTACCTGTAGACACAGGGTGCAGCATGAATCTTGGTGCAGCTTCGGCGACGGACGGCAGACGGCGTGATAGCGAACTGGCTCCTCGTCGGGGACGAAGACGACAACGGAATAGGTGAGTGAAGCGGTACCGGGCTATTGTTGGGCTACACATGGGCCAAGGCTGGTCTTGCACGGGCTGTGGCGAAGGTTGCGAAGCGGGCTGCTGCTGCGTGCTGAGCGGAATATAGGGAGAGGGAGAGATGGGCTTCGGCCTGGGTAGCTAGGATTCTATTTTTTGTAAAACCTTTTTCTATTTCTGTTTATTTGCTTTTATTTTCATTTTTAAATCTCTTTTGGATATTTCAAAAATACCAGAACTTTGCAAACATATTAAAATATGGCAGGGACCCTTTACAACAATTTGGGTTCCTTATGTTTTGGTAGTTTCAAAATTCAAAACCTTTTTCAATTGGTTTTACAAGAAGAAAGGAAAACTAGGGTTAGTGTTTTATTTTCTTCCATGCATTTTATTTCAAGAGGATGATGCTCATGCTATGCACAAATCAAACCCTAATTATGAGGTCTTTAAAACTAGGGGTGTTACGTCTTCATCATACGTAGCTACTCATGGAGAGTCATGTGATACTTCGACTAGAAGGGCGACCTCAGCGCCGTAGACAAGAAAAAGGGTGTTTCTTGTGTCGAACTATTGAGAGTAGTACGCAAGCTCCACAAAATAGATGGTAACTCATCAACCCATTTTCCTTTTGCCCTATCGAGTGGTGCTAGTAGTCTTCTTGAGGCCATCAGTTACTAGGCCATTGGCTTTCTCCACTTGCCCATTGGTTTGCGGGTGGGCTACTGAGGCATAACTTACTTTGATGCCCATCTCCTCACAGTATTCGTTAAACTCATTGGAAGTAAAGTTAGTTCTATTATCTATGATGATGCTATTTGGCACATCAAACCGGAACATTATGGATTTGCTAAAATTTAGAGCCGATGTTCTGTCTTGACTGTAACAGTCATTGCTTCAATAAATTTAGTAAATTTGTCGACTGCTACTAGCAGAAAGACATATCCTCCCGGGGATGATTTGTGAAGCTTTCCCACCATATCGAGTCCTCACTAAGCAAAACGAGAAGCAAGAGGTATGGGATTTAACTCAGCAGTGGGTGTACCAGGCTTTGTTGTGAATCATTGACATGCTTCACATGTTCTAACTATATCTTTTGCATCTTGTATGGTTATGAACCAATAAAATCCTACCCTGAACACTTTGGCGACAATTGCTCGGCTACTAGTGTGGTGGCCGCATACTCCTTCATGTATATCCTTGAATATAATTTTTCCTTCGTCGGGTGTGATACAGCGATACTTCTTTTGTATAATTCTCCTTTAATGATTCGACAGGCTTTTGATCTTCGAGTGATTCCCTGAGCTTCTGTCACATCTTCGGGGAGTTCTCCCCAAGTCATATATTATTTGTATGACTACATCCATGTAGGTTCTATTATCATGATCTCATCAACTTCTGGTTCTTCTTCGAGAATTTCCTCTGTACTTTTGTTAGCTGGTGAAGTTCTCCGGTCCTTTCACGGCTTAATCTTTTTCCCTATCTTGGGTGCTATAACCACAGAGAGTCTCTTGGTTTTGACAGAACGCTCAGTTATTTCTTCCCAGAAAACCCCGGGTGGCACTGGTAGGCATAAGGACCCGATGTTTGATGGATTGTCGGCTTCTTCACTACTTACTCTTCCTATGTGCGATACTTTGCACTCGTTAAATTGGGCCTCGATAATTCCATAGAGATCATGGTAGGCAACCATGTTGTCGCTGATGGCGTCACATTTGTTCATTGCTTGTTGTGCTACAAGATTAGAATCACCAAATATTTTTAGGCGAGTTGCAGCGCAAGCCTTAGCTATACGCATACCGTGCAACAAGGCCTTATACTCAACTTCATTATTGGACGCGTTCATGAAGCTCATCCGAAGTATATATCGGATTTTATCGCCTTGTGGGGATACTAGTATGACTCCTACCCCTGCTCCTTCCATTCTTTTCAATCCATCAAAGTACATTGTCCATGCGCTAGAGAGGTAAGGTGGTCCCACGCATTGTAGTTAGTATATTCAGTGATAAAATCAAGCAGAACTTGTGATTTAATTGCTTTACGCGTCTCGTATGTGATATCTCGAGGGGGAATCTCAATGCCCCGTAGATAGACACACACAGTTGCTTCGGGGTTATTGAGGATATTGGACAGAGGTGCTTCATTGACCACTTCGGCGTAACTTTCCTGCTGTCATAAGTACTCCATATGCTAATTTTTTATAATGCAGGTACCTTTGTTTGGATGGCAATATGACTTCTCTTAAGAAATAAACAGGCCTTTGAACACCATGAGTCTTTCCTTCTTCGGGTCGTACTACGACCAAAATCGTGATGACCACTTGATTTATGCTGGTAATATAAAGAAGTAATGGTTCTTTCTCGCACGGAGACACGATGACGATGGACATCGAAAATTGTCCTTTTGAGGTCTTCAAAAGAGTGTTGGGCTTCTTCCGTCCACTCGAATTTATCTGATTTCCACATAAGAGCGTAGAATGGTAGAGCTTTTTCTCCTAACTGAGCAATGAAATGGCTGAGTGCTGCAACCTGCCTAGCCAGCTGCTGAACACCCCGAAGATTCATTGGTTTTTTCATTGTTAGAATTGCCTGTATTTTTTTAGGATTGGCTTCAAGTCCTCTTTCTGATATGAGGTTTTCGAGGAGTTGCCCTGCTAGACTCCAAAGGAGCATTTCGTTGGGTTCAATTTGATATAAAATTTGTCCAGGTTCTCAAATGTTTCTTGGAGATCTTTGATAAGTGAAGACCCTTTCTTTGTTGTAACTATGACATCGTTAATATATACGTGTACGTTTGTGCCAATTTGGTTTCCTAGGCAATTCTTCATAATCCACTGATATATTGCCCTAGCATTTTTTGAGGCCAAATGGCATTGTTGTGTAGCAGAATACGCCATACGGCGTGATAAATGTTGTTTTCTCTTAATCTTCCTCCTTCATACGAATTTGATGATATCCTGAATACGCATCCAGGAAGGAAAGACGTTCGCATCTTGCGGTTGCATCGATTATGTGATCGATTCGTGGTAATGGGAAGTAATCCTTTGGACAATGCTTGTTCAGTGTAGTGAAGTCTATGCACATCCATAATTCTTTTGTATTTTTCTTTGGGACACATACTAGATTGGCAAGCCACTCTAGTTTCTTTAATTCTTTGATAAATTTGGATTCAGTAAGGTGATGTAGTTCTTTTCCAATGGCCTTAGGTTTTGGCTCTGTGAAGCTATGTAGAGACTGCTTTACTGGCTTTGCTTTTGGATCCAAATTTAATGCATGCTCAGCGAGTTCCCTGGGAATCCCCGGCATGTCAGAAGGTAGCCATGCAAAGATCTCCTAGTGCTCATGGAGGAACTCGATGAGCGTGCTTTCCTATGCGGGACCGAGATTGGAAGCCACAAATGTCGTCTTTTTTGGGTCGGTAGGGTGGATCTATACTTCATTTGTATCTTTTGTGGTGTTAAAGGCTTGATCAGGATTGACACCCGCTATTCCCATAGGTTATGCGGTTGATGATGTTTTCAGCTGCTCGAACTCAGTTGCCATTCCAAAGGATTAAGAAATTTTGCTGAACTCCTGATCTCATTTGTCGGATCATGTGAAACTTCAATTTACTATTATAATCCCTTTTGGTGCTGGCATTTTCATAAGTAGGTACGCATAATGGGGGACTACCATGAATGGTGCAAAATCTGGTCATCCCAGGATCACGTGATATTGTGATGGCTAGTCCATGGCTTCAAACTCTAGCTTTTCTCGCCTGAAAGTTTCTTTGGATCCAAAAACCACGTCAAGAAATATTTGACCTAAGGGAATTTCGGCTTTACCTAGCATATGCCGTGGAAGGATGTTTCTGTTGGTGCTAGATTTCCCAAAGAGTAGTTCATTGCTCTTAGTGTTTTGGCGTAGATCAAATTTATGCTGCTTCCTGCATCCATGAAAACTTTTTTCATGTCGAATCCTCCCCCTTGCGCTTCTACTATCAAGGCTGAATGACCCAGTCTTGGTACTCGTAATGGGTGATCAACTCTGCTGAATGTGATTTCTTGCTCAGACTAGTGAAGATACTTGGGTGTGTCTGGTGGTGAAGTCTCAGCCATGTTTACTTGTCTTATAATTAGCTTATGGATCCTGTTGGATGGACGACCTTTCTGAATCATTGGCATTGCTCCCTTTGATCTCGGGTATTCACTATCGTGGTCTGTTGTGTTTTGTGGTTGTCCTCCTTGTTGGTGTGCTCGTGGTGGTGGTGGTGCTCTGATGGCTAACATGCCAGGCATGGTGGTTTATCCTTGGTTTGCTACTTTTGTTGCCTTTGTGTTGCATAGCTCTTGCATCTTTAGGAACGTTTGGCAGTCTTCCATGAGGTGGTTGGATCGTCTTTTGCCCACTGAGTCTACATAGAAGTGCATATTACAGGGTCCTTCCAGCATTTGCATTGCGGACATAGGTGGGTCCCAAGATCTTGGTTGATACCGTTGTGTTGATTGGCCTCCTTCGATGTCATCTCTGCTACCACGGTGCCCGCTGTTGTAATCGTCATTCCTGTGATAGCCTTCTCCCGAGAAGCAGGCTGCGATATAGCTTGGTCCCACGTGTCCATCATTGTTCCTCCATCTCATGTCACTGCTGCGTTTATCCCGATCTTCTTCGGGTGAGCGTGTTTGCTTGTTGTGCAGCGCGTCGTCTCCATCAACCCATCGATTTGCTATGTCCATTAGTTGTGAGATTGTTTTGGATTTCACAAGTCCTAGTTCTTCTATAAACTCTCGGCGTCAGAGGCCGTCATTGAAGGTGTCGATGGCCCTTTCGTCGGATATGGCTTCAGCTAAGTTTTTGATAATGTTCATTCGCTGAATGAAGGCTCTTATAGATTCTCCGTTTTTCTTCTTACATGCCCGTAATTACTCCAAAGATGCGAGTCGTTTAAATGTGGAGTGGAAGTGTTAGATGAACTTATCCTCCAGATCATTCCAGCTACTGACTAATTCTTCGCGTAGTTGTCTGAGCTATGACCGTGCAGCGCCTGTTAGGTGCAGCTGTAAGCTTTGCATTGCGGGAGTTAGTTGGCCGTGGAGCCACCGTGTAGCTTGACGATGGATAGGTAATTTGCTAGCGATGCTTCAGGTTCATATAATACATCGTACTTTTGTCTATTGTGCGGGAGTTTGAAGTCCTTGGGCACAAAAGCTTTGCGAATCCGTTGAGAAAAACAGCTGGCCACGCATAACTCGTGGTCGTCTTGACTGTCGTTGTTTCAGTATCTTCGGTTGCGGCTCCCATCCCTTGATTTGTCGTTCCTTTTTTGTGTGTTATCGTTTCTTGTGCTGCTCCGCTGTTCAGATCCTGAGAAGTGCACCCGATGTGGTGATTGCGATCGTCGGGTGTGCCCCACCTACAGAGGGCTTCTGCAACATCGTGGGGATCTGTCGGGTCGGTGCGTGATTCCTTGTTCTTCTTGTGCAAGAGATGCTCCCACCATGCCAAGGTTCATAAAAGTCGAGTGATGAAGAGCCTCAGGTGCGGATTGAGTTGTGATTAGATAGTTTGTGCGGCCACGATTGCTGCCTGGGTTGTTTTTGCTTTGATGTTTCCTGCTTGATCTACTAACATGAATGATAGATCGAAGTCTCGAATTAGGTCGTTTCTTTTGGCTTCGGGGATGTTATGCAGTCGAGAGGTTCACCTTCTTGGTGGTGCTCCCCCTATTACGCTTCGTAATGCTCTGGTAGAACTTAGTTGTGCCTGTCTTAGGCTGGATTCGTCGGCTAGCATTTTTATTTCATTGAGTTGCCTTTGCATCCTTAGCAAGTCTCTCTTCTTGTGATGAAGCAGGTATAGATATGCTAGTAAATCGTTGTGTGTGGCATCGGCTATCATTGGAACTACACCCGATATTCTTCCCTTGCTTTTTGCCATGCTCATGCTGGTAATCGAAGAGTGTGCCTCTCACCTCCGCGTGATCTGCCTCCTCCTACGGTTATGCGGTTTTCTGTCGGATGGCCTTCGTGTCCGTGATCTCCTTCTTTGTTGTGGTTTCCTACATGGTCATCTGATACATTGTCAATAGGATTAATAATAGGGTTACTGTTGGAGTAGCGTTGTGCCGAAGTTTCCCGTCAATCAGGCACACTTGGTGGTGTGTTATGTATGGAATAGTGGCGTCATTGTTGGATCCGAAGGGGACACTGTCCTGGGGACTGGTCAAGCCCAATGATTCCTGCTCGGGGTAGATTTCAGCTTTTCTAATGCCGAAGTCGATATTTTCTCTATTTTTGTCGGGTTCCTTTGTCTCCGAGCTTGGTCCTCGTGGTGTGATTGATTGCTGCTTTGTCCTAAGGGACAGATTGTCATGGGGACTATCAGGGTCCCTTAGAACTTTTTTGTTTTTCTTGTTTTTGGTTATGTTTGTCCGCGGTGTGGTCTCCGTGAACGATTTGTCGGGTGGTGCAGTTGTTGCTGTAGATGCAAATTTCTTGACCGACGGTCCCGATGAGATTGGAGCCGAGAGGTGTAACTTATCGGGATCCTCTACTAGGAAGTGGAAACTACCGATGATGAGATCAGATCCGCCATTGAAGTTAGTGGGTACTAAGACAGGGGTGCATGGACATGGAATCGCTTTCGCTGGGTTGCTGCTTGGTGAAAAGAAGTTTGCCGAATCCGTGGATCCAGCATTCAGGTTTCCCACAAAAGGCGCCAATTGACGAGGGTCAACCTCGGCAATGCCCATGGTTATGGACTTAGGGTTTTACGGAAAAGAGAACGATGGGGATTTTGCCGGATATCAGGCAAACAAGGAACTCGAAGTCGCCTGAATACTTGATGAATAACACTATTATAGATCGCTTGGGGATTTTTTGGTGTGTCCCTCATTGGATTCTCCCGTCCTATATATAATAGGCTGGGTCTCAAAGCCATATACAGACAGGTTACATATGCATGATTACAACTCCAACACAATGTCGATTCATAGTTCCTTTCCAAATACAACTTTAAGCTTTCATTGGATGCCTTCTTGGTCCATCATCTTGAATCTTCATGGACCATGAGCCTTTATGCACCTTGGGTAACAAATCATAAGCACCCGAATAATCATACCCTTGTCAATTTCCTTCTCTCTCCGCTTGTGATCAAGGGAGCACGTTGATCGATCTTTTCTTGTGAGGATTCTATTAGACCGGTGGCCACCGGCGGGAGTAATCGTCCTTGTACCGTGTGAGTTTTATGTGTGTTCATCGTGTTCTTCGTGAGGTGTACGTCCTCTTCTGCTACCTTCTCGCTTTCCCCTCGCTTTCCTATCGATTTCACCACGAGATCCGTGAAGATCGGGACACCCTTGAGGTCACCCCTTATCAATTACAAGGTAGATATCCATCCTTCAAAAGTGCCACAAGCGAACAATTGTTGAGTGGACTCTCGCAACATATGAATGATCACTCAGATACGGAATAACCTACAACATGAAACGTTGCAGCCACGAATGTTCAATACATTGAATGTATGGAAAGTAGTCTAAAGTGGTTAAGAACAGAACTAGCAACTAAATTCTTATTTGGCTAAGCGGAGTTCAGGCTAATTTACATAAAGCAACAGTTTTCTCCTAATGTTTGTAACAAAGTAGTTTTCTAATATGATAAATAGGACAAGGTGGTTCACTCCTAGGTGCTCCTACCCAATTAAGTTCAACCAAAAAAATTTAAGTAATTGAAAAATAAGGATGAATGTGAAATATGTCATAGCCTCAAAATCAGGTCGCTCAAATTGTCCATAATCGGGGACACATCTATACACTTAGTTTTACACCCTATAGAGGTTTGTGGACTTTACCCATGTGACTTGGTCAACCCGCTCGTCCCACCACACTCATTTTGTGTCATGGTAGGGTGAAGTCCTAGACGAGACCATTTGGGAAGAGCTTCCCAAACCAATCCACGAAGCATACCAACCTACACTATTATACATCTCGGACTACGTAGAGTTCAAGTCGCCACAACCTACTAAGTGAAGCTAACCACTCATTTCTTATTGGCACATGGATGTACACGTAAGTTACCATACAAAGAAACCAATCCATTCTCAGTATCCTGGGCGGCATTCCCCACCATAAATCTTTACTCTGATGACAATCAAATCAATCCGCCCAGGAGGTTCATTAAAATCATGTTGTTTTGCAATTTAGCAAAATATAAGCCTTTCAAAACATATAACTTTTCACGGTGTGATTCCTCTCCTTGTCTACATAGCATAGCTAAGAAATCTACCAATACAATGGCTCGTAAACAAGGAATACTAGGGAAGATAGTATGGAACATAGTATAGCTTATACACATCAATTTCCACACATGCAATTCTATGAAAACATCTATAATGCATAGGAAAATAGTAGGCCATTTATGACCAAGATAACACCACTTGCCTTTAGTTGATGAAGTTGTTCGGACACTCATTGTACTCACAACACTTGCAATTATAGTAGTTGAAATCATCGTAGTTGCACTCCTCGCATTCTATCATTTGAAAACAAAGGCACAACAAACACAACAGTCAAAACATTGCAATTATGCAACAATACAATAAAACAATGATGAACAATGGATGTTTAATGATTTAATAAGTCACAATGGTTGTATTTAGTTCTTTAGACATTATTAGATCACATGATGCATGTGTAAATTCATTTAATGCATTAAAGCATTTATTATTAAAGTTATATCGATTTACTCCCTATGTGTTGGTTTATAGGGCTCAAAGTATTTTGCATCGTGACCAAGGCAATTTTTTATTGGACTTCTCCTCTCTCCAATTAGATGCCACCATTAAATACATTTGTTTAACACTACCCGCATGCAACCAATGAGGCATGCAAACTGCTTTTGTTTTCCATCCCACTCGCATGCATAGGTAATTAGTGAGGGGCTACTACTCTTAATTAAATGCATGCAGGTCTTAAGTGGGAGGTTTTGTGGGACAAATGTTTTTTCAGATTAGGCCTAGTAAACCGGGATGGAGGGAGTAATATAGTTTGTCTCACTTTAATTCAACTACTAATGTATCTGTTAGATTAATTTGTGAATTAAATACTACTAGATATATAATTCAATTTAGAGCAAGTAGCAATTGGAATCACCTAAAAAGAAGTTTATAAATCATTTTCTATGATTTAATTACTATTGCAATGGGTTTTTAGCTTTCTGCATGAATTTATATTTTAACATTACCAAATAATTTTGTTTACAATTTTTGTGGATAGGTATTGTTAAAATAAAACGATGGCAATTGGTTTCACTATTTTTGGAGTTCTAAATAATTTTCTATGATTTAAATACCAATTAAAGGGTATCAATCATTTAAAATCTTTTATTCCTCAAAAATTATATCTACAACCAGATTAATATTCTGCATGAAGTGATTAAGGTTAAAGTGAACAAACTATGGACTATAAGCTTGACGAAGTATAAGTTGGAAATCTCATGTCCCTTGAATACGAGGGCCGCTCCTCATGCTACTCAAGTTTAGTTACCGCTAAGTTCTTGTCATAGTAAGTACATGTGTATCATAGACAACCGCCAACGGGGTACCCCTTGCCCGATGATACGGAAGAATCCCCATATCAAAATGACAAGGCGAGCAAACAACGAGCATCTCAGCAATCTTCTTATTTACCATGGGAATATGGTGCTTTTTTCTCTCTTTCCTCTTTTCTCATATGTTTTTTTCTTTTTCTCTTTTTTCTCAATATCTGACTCTTTTTTTATAATAAGAATGCTTCATAGATAGCTCATTATGGTTACGCTGTAAGTTTCCACCATAACAGCATGGATTAGACCAGCGGCCCAGGCGTTTCTCTAACACACATACATAACTCCATGGACTTACAAGCTCCCCTTTCATTTCACACCGACGACATCCAGAGACAAAAGAGCATGATATCAACTAGGTACAAAGTACAAGTGCAATGTTGAAAGCGTTCCCCATGAGAGCATGGTTCTGCTAATCCCCAACATATAAGTGCAAGCATACACAACATAGACGACACAATGGTTCAAGTTTATTAAGGGCAAGAAAAGTAAAGTGTGCCATCAAGTTCGTGAGAACTTTAATCACTAGTTTTGTCATAACAATTTTAATTCAGAAGGTAAACAAAAGCATGAATATAGTTGGAATAGCATATGCTCATAGGAAGGTATGGTGGACTCTTTGGAATAACTTGGTTTTAGGAGTTGGATGCATGAGTATAATTCATACTTGGTTATGGAGGCTAGCAAAAGACTAGAAGCGACCAACTAAGAGAGGAATAATAGCCATAATCATGCAGAGCGACAAAACATCATTAATCAAATAATAAAGTGATACTACAAGTTGAGAACTAAAGGATCATAAAGGCTATGGTGACTTGATATAGTCATAACATGGTGTGAGCATGTGCCAAGTCAACCCAAATAAAGCATCAAAGGAGAATACCACAATACTATGCTTTAATATGCTAAAACAACGCATGATTCTTCAAAGGCACATTAAGAAATCTCAATTGTTTATAACATGTCATGCTACAGCAAATAATACTAAGCATAAAGCCAAAACAATATCAAGCATGGCATGACAAAGCATATGCCACAGTCAAAAACAAGCTCCTTTTATCACTTAAGCATGCACTTTCCTACTCTTTTCCAATCCAAACCAAACTATTTGAAAACCAATGTATGAAAGAGGGGTTCAACCAATTTATTCAGAAAACTAAGAAAACCAAGCAAACAAAACACCAAAACGAAAACGAAAAAGAAGACGCTCCAAGAACAACACAACCGTGCATGAAACAATAAAAATGAAGTGTTTGGAAGAAACCTGGAATTTTTATTGATGAAGAAGGGGATGCCTTGGGCATCCCCAAGCTTTGATGCTTGTATTTCTTGGTTATTTCTTGGGGTGACACTCGTGGCATCCCCAAGCTTGAGCTTTAGTCCATCCTTTATCTCATTACTCATTCCTTCCATACACCTGAAATTTTTCCTTCATACAAAACTTCACACAATCTTTATTAGCAACATTAGTGCACTCAAGATAATAAGTGCTTAGGTTCAGTTTCAACATCAATAAAACTTCCATTAAAACACAAGCTACTGTAGCAATTCCCTCAAAAAGCTCAATTCCCCAAAAGAACTCAAAAAGGAACCAACAAGAAGCAAATGCAAATAATGGCAGAAATGTGTCAAAACAAACCAGCAGGTAAATAGGAATTTTTTCGAAGACCTTCTTTTGCTCAAATCGAAAAGTGTTAAACTAACGAAAGTTATATAACAACATGGGGCAGAAGCACAAAAATTCAAGCCTCAAAATGATTTATAGAGATTTTCAACGAATTTTTACGGTGAAGCACAGAAATCTGTTTCGGGACAGCAAATTTCCCAATCATTACTTCTCTCTCATTAGAGGTTACTCTTGGCACAAAAAGCTAATAAAAAAAGATAAGGAGCGGTTATTATAGAAGTAATAACTTCCAAGACTCATCTAAAACTTTTGGGTTATGTTCCAATAAGTACATTTTTCTTTAACGCCTTTAAGTTAGGCATAAGAAGCCAGAAGAAGAATCAAGTGTTCTCAAATGAAGAAGCATTAAGATTAATACCATAAATATCTTCAACAAGGCAAGGTATCTCATCCAAATAAGTTCTATAGGATCCTCTCTCAACTCTCTTGGGTTCACTATTTTCATCAAACGGGTTTTTGGGAACAATCTAATCAAGATTCTTTTCTATGGCTTCATGCATTGCTACAAGTTTGAAGGGTAGCGGTACCTTAATTTCCTCCCCATTAGGTTTGGTTTTGTTCATATTTTCCCGTGTACCAACAACATGTACACATGAGCCAAGCATATTAAAACATTCAAAGACTTTTCTAGCTTCCTTGGCAACATCATAGAATTCCTTAAGCAAAGTTTCCAAAATAAAATCTCTCTTTTCAGGGTCCTCAATTTCTGTAAGGTTAAGAAACATTACTTGCATTAAGGGGTTAAGGTTAACAAACCTAGCTTCCAACATGTGAACTAAAGAAGCTGCAGCAATTTCATAGTTTGGAGCAAGTTCTGCAAGGGATCTATCTTGTTATGGGGTAACCCTGTGGGTGGCCCGATCTTCACGGATCTCGTGGTCAAATCGATGGGAAAGCGAGGGAAAAGGGAGAAGGTAGTGGAAGCGGACGCACACCTCGTGAAGAACACGATGAACACACGCAAACCTCACATGATACAAGGCCGATTGGTCTCACCGGCGGCCACCGGTCTGATAGAATCCTCGCAAGGAAAGATCGGTCAATGTGCTCCCTCGATCCCAGACGGAGAGGGAAGAACACCTTGGAGAGGGTCTTGACGTCTTGGCAAAGGGACACCGATGCCAAGGCCTTGTACAACACGGGAGGTGCAAACTCCAATGAGGTGGTGACGATAGTCGATCCCCTTTGGTATAAGGGGATGAGGCAAAACTAGAGATTTCACAAAGGGGGTTTTCTTTAGTCTATCATCTATTCCTAGGGTTACATGAGGGGGTGGGGGAACTATATCTAGGCTAGCCACTAGTTCAAGAGTACTTTAGGAATAAAAGGGGAAAGTCTAGGAAGACTAAGGGGTACATGGCCCGAAGGCCTAGCTGGCGGCACACAGGCCCATACGCTCAGGCCGGAGACTCTAGTGCGGGCCGGAGACTCCGGCCTATCTCCGTTGTTGTCTCCGGAGTGGCATACAGACTGTCCTCGAGCTCGATATAGGGGTCGGTCCGGAGATGGGTCCGGAGACTCGAGGGTCTGCAGGCCGGAGACTCCGGTGTCTTTAGGCTAGAGATTCCGGTGTGGCCGGAGAATCTGGTGTGCGTAGGCCAGAGACTCTGGTGCTCCAGCTGCTGCTTCTTCCGTCTTCTCTTCAAGCCTCCGTCTTGTCGTGCTTGGTGCTCCAGGCTTCCTCCCATGCCTCCCTACTTGTCAGTATGAACCTATCATGAATACATGACGTAGTATGAAGTAGTATACCATTCAATGGGGTAGGAAGTGGGCTCGCATAGCGGAACGGATTCACCTTTGGAGTCCATGATGACTTGGCATAAGTTGGAGACCATGATGTGGTAACGACCAAAGGTCGGGCTACAACATCTCCCGTCCCTTCAAAAAGAGTCGTCCTCGACTCTACACGCTTATAACAAAGTAGAAGATGTCGAGAGACCTTCTTGATCCTGGGGTTCACGATATAGTTGTCCTCGGGAAGATTGAATTGACAACACTTCAATGTTTTGTCACCTTATATGAAGCCTAAAGAGCTCATCAGAAAAGCAAAACAACACTCAAAGCATAGCCAATTCATGAATATTATAGCATGACGGCTCAAGTAGAGTGAAGTCACCTTAGGATGTAGAGATGGCTCGTTGAAGGGCAGCCATAGGTAACTCTCTATGGTTCGTCTTGTCAACTCTTTGTCCATAGAGATTGACGTGTAGATTCTTGTACCTTCAGACAACAAAGACCAAGCAACATATGTTCGTGTGTGATAGAGGAGCATGTCATTTGTGGCATGTCCATTCTTCTTCACAACACTATTAGCACAGCTCAAGTATAGCAAACCGAATGCATATGCAAGGTCAAAGTTCATGGAAATCGTTTGAACATCATCCAAATGTGGGAACTCAAAAACTCCATAAAGCGTCTTAGTGTGGCACTCAAAGGAATTGACTAAGATATATATCAACATCTTTGATGCAAGAGTAGGAGAATTCGGCCAAAACACATGCCGAAGAATATCCAAAGCAACATTATTATGCGTGCAAGCCAACCATTGGAAAGAACAATTGTTCAATATGTTGGATGCCATACACATAACATCAAAAGCAAAGATCATGGGCAATGGAGTATCACAAGCGGAAGCAAAAATAACATGTTTGCAAACAAACCATATGAAAGAGCAGGTGGTCCTTATGTTTGTTGCAACAACAATACAAAAGAGTTGGAAGCTCTCGTGACAATACATGGTCATAATGGCATTATGGTTGCACACAAAACATCGAAAAGAGAAATTGTTCAACATTTTTGTGGCAACACAGAAAGCATCAATATCCAATAGCAACGAAACATGATTGTCACAAGGTGAAAGAATACCATCAACATGCTTGCAAGCAAACCATAGGAAATAGCAATTTATCAACATGAAAGATGCACAACATGCAAAAGTTATCAGAGTTGGGTTCGATCTTGAACTCACTTGGGGGATGCTCTCTAGATCTCTTTTTGTCAATTCGTGCTCAACCGAGGTTGATATGATCATGCGGGTACCTAGACACATCAAACACAAAAGGAAGAACGTGTGTGCATGGTAGATAAATACATCATCCATCATGACATATCTCTTCTTGTGCACATCGCCATTATTGTCAATCAAGTGTAACATAGGTGCATGGTGAGTATGCAAGTGGGGAACATGCTTATCATGGCATTTACCAAAATCTCCAAAATTTAAGAAAGCTATCGGGGCCATCTCAATATAATACATATGAGAATTATTGTTGCAAGCAAAACAAGAGAAAGAGCAATTATTCAACTTATTGCAAGCAACGGGAGAAATTGTAAAACTGTGGGGCCCCCGGATTAATCCTTTGAGAATCCCTGTTATGGATACAACCACGATCCCATGATCAGTTAGTCGTGGCACATAACCGACAAGTATCATTACAACATCCGAGAATATACCGAATTACAAGACTTACATAAATGCCGTTATTGCTACATCAATAATCATTAGCGGAGCTTCATCAAGCGCAGAGCCCGAGCAATGCCTTAACCTACAGGAAACTGACTGGGAGAACATCCTAGCTCGCATAGTCGCCCCACCACCTTCTCCTTGAGATCTGACCAAGTTAATAGCCCGGGACAATTCCAGTGAGTACTTTCAATGTACTCGCAAACCACCTTAAGATAATAAAAAAAAGAGGATATACATTATGGCTGTGGTAGTAGGTGGGCTCCGAGGGAGGTTCTTTTCTCAAATAGTTTCTCTTGTAGATATAGCATCTACATATCTTTGTTGAAAACTTTTGTAAACATTTTGGAAACCATTTTTAAACATTAGGACTGGGTCACCCATTTGTTCCTTCCTCCCGGTCGTCCCATGACCAAACTCCTTTCATTCCTTTCTGACCATCCCATGGTCAAAACCTTTCTCCTTTTCGACCATCCCATGGTTAAAATAGTTTCAAAACTTTTGCTTTTCTGAAATACTTTTTGAGAACAAAACCAGCACCGCTCTACAGAAGTTTGTCCAACCCGTCCTTAACCGTGGACACGGCTATTCGAATAGATTTACACTCTGCAGAGGCTGTACACTTTACCCACACCATCCGGGTACACTACCCTGATCTTCACCGATCGTGGGTCGAGTAACCGATCAAGACTCTCCGGATGCCCACTCTAATATAAGTGCCTACCCTGTGAGTGTTAATCCCCTCAAAACCGGGACGTCGGGTACCGAGGACCAACCATAGCACTTTTTCCACTGCTCAAGTGTGCGGTTTCAATGAGGGGCTCATAGTAACGCGTGGAGGCCAGCAGACCCTTCGTTCCTTCTCCAGGCCGATGTCCCACATGGACCTTTATCGGAGAAGGCCCACCCTCCAGGGATCCCCGATCCCCTATAGTTGTTGCGAGGCAGCTTATACCAGAATAGACAAACATCAAATCCAGCCATGTCCCATACCAAAGTAATGTGGTTGCACGGGGTTAAGTTGTTATAGCTAAACTGCAAAGAAACGGGTGTGTTTTCGTAAACCTTTTTCCTCCGGTTTTCCTCCAGCATTTTGTAAAACAAAACCTTTTTCTTTCTCAACATCCCTTGGGGGGGTCCTACCTCACCAAGGTTTTATTCATAAAACATTGGGTAAAACTTTTTCCGGGGTCTTCCCATCCTCTAGCTTTCCTTCGGCTAAAACGGGGTCTCCAAAGGGGGTATGGTGGATATGCACCATCTACTCTACTAGGGATAAGTAGGTATCACCAAGGGGGTTGTACTCAATAGTACAGAAGTGTAATAGTTCGGAGGAGCCAAACCACTACCTTATATACATTAACATAATAAAACAATGTAGTTTCATAAATAGTAGACAAAACATGCATAAGTAAAACATTAGGACGAGGCTTATGAGCAAGAAGGTGGCTTGCCTGATGATCAGCAATATGGCATAAATTTCCCTGGACTTCTTCTTAAAATACCATAATAATAACCATAATAACCATCTCCTTTTGATCTCCGAGATAATCGCAACTATCATCATCAGGGAGCACACATGCAAGAAAGCAGGAGCACAATCAACACAAGGCATACAAGCATCTTTGCAAAATAGCAAACAAACATACAACACAACATTAATTTTAGTAGGTTTTGGTAGATTAAGGTCATAGCATTCGGGAATACTTTTATTGCCCTTGTGGATATGCCTCGGTGATTTATTGTCTAGGAACTACTTGAGAGACGGGTTTTGGATCAAGGCTAGGTTCTGGATGATATCATTGTATTCAAATGATTCCATCAGGATGGTGGTGATAATATGAAACCCACAAAAGTGGTTTCACCACATTATCGATTCCCATTGATTTCAAATGAAAATTCTAGTGGAAAAACTCTAGTTCTAGGTAATAATTCACCAGAAAAGTTCTGGAGCTCCAAAAATTATTTCCGTGGAGGGTCAGGTAGGGCTTGATGTACTTGTTCACTAAGAGTTGGAATCAAGTCAAGATATTTACCAGAATGCCCTCAGGAAATTCCCAAGGCAGTTCTGCACACAACTTGTCTTTTTCACCAGATTAAATATACAAGAGATTTTGAAATGAGGTAAAGGGCAATGGATAGGTATTGGAATTACCTTCCATTATCAATTTGAAATACTAAATTTGGAGTTCCAAAGCTACTGTAGTGATTTATATAGTGATAAAGTCATATGCAGAAGTGTTTAATTCACTACACATCTACATAAGCTCAAAATTTAGTGATCTCCTATGGTTGTGTAGATATGGATGTATCTCATCTATGAGAGTTGGAATTGGGGCAATTGGACTCAATTTTTGGTCTAGGGAATTTTCTAAATTCAGAACTACCCTGTTTTGCTAATTTTACTATAGTCAAAGTACTGTTCACCTTGGCATGAGGTTTATGCTATTTGATGGGTATAGAAATTACCTTCTAGGAGCACTTGGGTTCATCCCTAATGGATATGTACAATTCCTAGAGGAATTTATTTAGTGTAAAATATACTCTTTAGGAGATTAAATGACAGAAAATAATAAAGATTATTTTTGGCAAGAGACTGGTTCTGCATGTTGTGCAAAACACTTGGGTACTTGGTAAAAATTAGATCTGGGCAATACAACTGGTTTTCCATATTTATTTTTAATTAAACCAAACAGCTGCTTTTCAGATCTGGAATAAATGATTAAAAGAATAAAGGGAGTCGGGCTGGGTTTGTAGCGAGATGGGCCTGCGGGAGCGGAATCGGCCCACTGGGAGCCTCTCTGCACAGGACAAGATTCAGGCAGGGCCCGCTTGTCAGTGATGGCGGGGCGCCGAAGCGGTAACGGCGATTGGTGGCCGTTCGATCTAGTCGCGATGGAGGGCTCTCCTCTGTCTTCTTCCTCTAGCTGCCAGAGACAGAACCCGAACCCTAGCTAGGTCGGGAGGGCTACGGTGAGGCTTACCCGAGGCTTGTCTGCGACAGAGGAGTGGCGGAGGAGGCGCGGCGTGCGATGGTAAGTCCGGCGATGGTCAGGAGTGAGGCTTTAGGGCAGGGATAAGGTCGCGTGCCTCCGAGGCGTGGACGGCTTCGGGAGCTCTTCGGGGGCGGCACCTAGGGGTTCCCTGAGAGGAGAAAAGGATAGGGTCAGAGAAAGGAGGTCAAGGAGAGGTCAGGAGGGTGACATGCAGAGAGAAATAGGGCAAGGAGGAGGCCCTGTGAGCTTGATCTAGACCATGGCCGAGGGGGAGAGTTCTCTTTCTCCTCCGCGCTGTGGAGCTATAGGAGGAGCTGGGGCTTGTGGGGAGGGTAAGTGGGTGGTGAGGGAGCAAATGAATCAGGGGAGAGGTGTTGTACTGGCCTGTGGCCTTATAAACAAAAGGGGAGAGGTCCATGGTGGACATAATGTAGGAGGGGCGAGGGGAGGGGTGTTGTTCGTTGGTTGGGTCTCAGGGGCAGTGGAGAGGAGGGTGTGGTGCCAGAGACCAGAGGAGGGGCGACATCTCTACGCCAGGAGCCTTGGGGGCTCCTCTCCTTTTACCTCGGGTGAAAGAAAAGAAGGGAGGGAGAGAGGTCTAGGGGAAGCTAGGGTAGCTCTCAGTGGTGCAGAGGGGAGGGGAGTGGGACCATGCACGACCATAGAGGTAGAGAGGAGGTGTGCTGCAGTTGGTGTGAAGATTTTACAAGATATGACATTTATTGGTTCTCTATCTCTCACTTGCTCCAAGAGCTAAAGACAAAAGGATGGCCTTGCTACAGTGTAGTGCTATATGAATGATGACCAGGGGTGTGATGGGTGCTAGGGAAGCTTGCTTGACCAGGTTGGTAAGGTTTTGTGGGTTTTTGATTTGAGGATTTGTCTCGGCAATTTTGATCAAGTAGATGGCTATGAAGAAAGTCTAAAAACCTGCATTGGACAAGATGGGGAGATTGTACTGATGGGTAGATGAGGTTAAGACACACATCCAGGAATTATTTGGGATTTTTCAAAGGATTTTAATTCCACTTAAAATCATTTATTCAAAAAGTACAGGAGTAGTTTCTAGAAGATGATTTGATAATTTTACATTGGACAAGGTTGGTTTTTAGTTTGAGATGGTCCCCAATGTTAATACACACTTAGGGTAATTTTCCCAAGATTTATTGGGGCTTAAAAGTATTTAAGACAATTATTATTCCATTTCTGCCATTTAAGAAAATGGGCAAAAAGAATTCATAAAGCTCTTAAAAAATATTTATTTTTGAAGTGGGAAGATGGGGTATGATATATAGGACTCAATTGAGCCCAAATTTAGGGTAGTGTTTTGGCAAAAACCAAACTTTCCTTTGGGAGAGGAGTTTTGGAGATTTTGACTATTAAAGAGATTAATTAGGTTTGGAGCCAAAATAATTATGGATTATTTTTGATAAATCTTGATGATCAAGGTAGATGATGTATACAAGGTGTAGCAAGCATTTGAAACCTTGGGATTGGAGAATCCAAGTTGATTTTGGTGAAATACCTTAGGTTAAGGATCTAGGGTGATGTTAATTTCATACCATCAAAACATGGTTGTATCTTGGAGTTCAGATCTCCCCTTGGGTCATGGGGTAGATTTATGGATAGACTAAGTGATGCACATCAACATGGTATATAGGTTTGAGCTTGATCTTGCTTGAGTTCACCAAGATTTGATTTCAAACTTTGAATAAAATAAGCCTGCCAAGGAAGATTATCAACTAGCCTTCTAAACCTTGTGCGTTTAAGAAGCACGAGGATCCACTTGGAACAAGCGGAGTAGATGTTGATATACCTATCTGAGTAGAACATAACAATTCAAAGAGTTGGTCCATAGAAGGTTGGATGATGGTGTGAGCTTCTATCAAAGTAGGCATGTTGACTAGATTTGCAGGAATAGTTATTTTCTTGCCCGCAAAGCCATCAAGAACAAGTGGGTTGGAGGATGATATAACAAAGGTAAAGAGTGGGCCTTGGTAGTCCTTAGGATGGTTAACAATATGGTTCAAGTTCATTACCAAAAATGCACAAGGGTTGAGAAGGGGAGACATCCAAAAAGGTGATGTTGGAAATAGTTTTCCATGCTTAGCCAAATTTGGCAGATTTGGGGTTTTTGACTAGAGTATGAGATGGGACTTTTTGATGGGTTGCAAGGTACACAAGCATCATCAAGTGGTTGATGTTGAAGTGTTGAGGAAGTAGAAAGGATCCATGCTTGATATTGGTCTTCATTGATTGGGAAGCTTCTAGAAGGGATCACTTCAGAATTGATCTAGTTAAGGGTTCTAATGATCACCTAGTGTCTAGAGATCAGATCTTGTATCTTTCTTAGGATTTGGTGATCTTGAACTATCTTGATCCTAGAGTAGCTCATACTAATTCTAAGCAATCAATTCAAACAGCAGATCAAGGCAACTCATCTTACAAACAAATTAACTACTATTAGGGTTACCATCAAGCTTATCTTGAGGTAAGGTTGGGCTATTTGAAAAGGGTTGGAGTTTGAATAAGATGAGAGTCTTTGGTATCTCTACCAAGAGTATAATTCAAATGCTTCATATATAGGTTTTGTTCAAGCTAGAGATAAGAGTAGTAGAAGGTTCTGTCTTGAAAACATAAGGAGATTATGTTATATACCTCTCCATAGTTTGATCAATAGAAGATACTAAAATAGTTGGTTTGCAAAGGCTTCTTGGCTCATGTTTTGAAATACCAGAACATTTGAGAATATGGGAAATAAGCCAAGACTGTTTTGGGAAGTAGCTTTTGTCAACTAGTGTTAAGGTAAGGAGTACATCATCTAATACACATTCATATACATAAGAATATCCGAACAACAAGAAAACACTTCAGCATTAAACAAGAAAAAGTTTTTGTTCCCCCTGATTTTTGCATTCTGGACAACTAATCAGGGATGTTGAAATTGGGATGCTACAAAAACATCCATGGCAAAGCATTGTCTGAGGGTTATCACTGGTAACATCATTGCAAGCAAAACATTGGAAAGAGCAATTGTTCAACAAAGTGCAAGCAATGATTGAAGGAAATATGCCCTAGAGGAAATCATAGAGATGATTGTATTTCATGTGTAGCCATGAGTTATTATAATGTTCCTTGAATATCCATATACCAGGCAACTTGTATTGATTGGCAATAATGTGAATTGTTTGTGAAACTCTTTACTTGTACAACCGAGAAGAGGGCAAAGTGTTTGTCGCTCGAAGCGGTGTTTTCCTAGAGAAAGAGTTTCTCACAAAGGCAACGAGTGGAAGGTCGGTGTGACTTGAAGAAGTTCAAGATGAGCCAGTCGGGGATGCTTCCACGAGTGATGCTATTGTAGCAGAACAAGTTGAGGAACCCACGGCAATAGAAGCACCACAGCCACGAAGGTCGGTGAGGTTCCGCGAAGCGCGAGATTTAATATTATTACACAATGATGAGCCTCCGACCTATGCAGAAGCGATGGTGGACCCAGACTCTGAGGAATGGCTAATTGCCATGAGATCCGAGATACAGTCCATGGGAGACAATCAAGTTTGGAACTTGGTTGACCTGCCTGATGGTTTTAAAGCGATCGAGTGCAAGTGGATCTATAAGAAAAAGATTGATATGGATGGAAAGGTATGCAAGAGGTTTTCGACAAGTTCAAGGAGTTGACTACGACGAGACTTTCTCGCCCGTAGTGATGCTTAAATCTATACGGATCATTCTAGGAATTGCTGCATATTTCGATTATGAGATATGGCAGATGGACGTCAAGACGGCTTTCTTAAATGGAATCCTTACTGAGGACGTGTATATGATGCATCCCGAAGGTTTTGTCGATCCAAACAATGCTGTAAAGGTATGCAAACTTCAAATGTCTATTTATGGGCTGAAGCAAGCATCTCGGAGTTGGAACATTCGATTTGATGAAGTTGTAAAGGAGTTTGGCTTCACCAAAAACAAACAAGAATCTTGTGTGTATAAGAAAGAAACTGGTAAATCACTTGTGTTTCTAATCTTATATGTGGATGACATATTACTGATTGGAAATGACATTCCTGTGCTTGAGTCTGTTAAGACCTCATTGAAAAATAGTTTTTCTATGAAGGACTTGGGAGAAGCGGCATACATTCTGGGCATCAAGATCTATAGAGATAGATCAAGGAGGCTAATTGGATTAAGCCAGAGTACGTACATTGACAAAGTGTTGAAACGGTTCAGCATGGAAGAGGCTAAGAAGGGGTTATTGCCCATGTCTCACGGCATTAAACTTAGCAAAACTCAGTGTCCTTCGACCACTGATGAGTGAGAGCGCATGAGTAGAGTTCCATATGCTTCGGCTATTGGATCCATCATGTATGCGATGACATGTACTCGCCCAGATCTTTCCTATGCTCTAAGTGTTACGAGCAGATACCAGGCTGATCTAGGTGAGAGTCACTTTAGAGCGGTAAAGAATATCCTTAAGTACTTGAGAAGGACTAAGGATATGTTTGTAGTTTATGGAGGTGAGGTTGAACTGAGTGTAAAGGGTTACACAGATGCGAGTTACCTTAACGACTCAGATGACTCGAAATTGCAATCAGGTTATGTGTTTGTCATGAATGGTGGTGCTGTGAGCTGGAAAAGTTCCAAGCAAGATACAATGGCCTCCTCTTCCACATAAGCTGAATATATTGCTACCTCGGAGGCTTCAAAGGAAGCTGTTTGGATTAGGAATTTCCTGAGCGCTCTTGGTGTGGTTCAGGGATCGTCCAATCCCTTGGATGTTTATTGTGACAACAATGGTGCTATTGCACAAGCCAAGGAACCTAGACAGCACCAGAAGACCAAACATATTCTCATGCGTTACCATCTAATTCGTGAGTTCATTGATGATGGTAGTGTCATGTTATGCAAAGTACATACAGACTCAAATGTTGCTGATCCCTTGACTAAGCCACTCCCGCAGCCTACGCATGAAGCGCACACAAGAGCAATAGGTATTAGATACTATCTAGATTGACTCTAGTGCAAGTGGGAGACTGAAGTAAATATGCCCTAGAGGCAATCATAGAGATGATTGTATTTCTTGTGTATCCATGATTTATTATAGTGTTCCTTGAATATCCATATACCAGGCAACTTGTATTGATTGAAAATTATGTGAATTGTTTGTGAAACTCTTTACTTGTATGGTTATCTAATAATTGTCCCTAGTCGGAGTTTATGTGAGGACACACGTGAATATTAGACTAGCACATCGATTGATTGATGACTATGTTTCGCAAGTCATAGACATGGAGATATCAAACCAATGATGTGGACACATGTTATGAACATGGGGTTGGACTGACCCAACTTGAGACTAGCAAAAATAATTGTAGCTCTCTCTACACATCGTGTACGTTTTGTCCTTAGACCTGAGATTGTCGCATGTACTTGAGATGTGGATCGACCTACTTTGGGGCTATCAAACACTACTCCATAGCTGGGTAGTTATAAAGGTAGCTTTCGGGTTTGTCCTGGTACATGCTGGAAGGCATCGGTCAATCAAGATGGGATTTGCCCCTCTCTACTTGAGAGAGATATCTCTGGGCCCCTCGAGTGATCGGATCCAGAAATGCATGGCCGTGCTACATATGGTTACGAGTTAACCTAGTACAGGGATTCTGAATCACAGTATCGAGAAAGAGAGGTCAGCTTGGAGCTAGACCAAATATCGTGAGGCAAAGGGAAAGACATGTACTCAACCTTGTGATGGTTCGTCCGAATGATCTTTATATGCGTTTAGGAGTTGGCACGTCTTGCTAGAGGCTGCTACCAACTATTGACGGAGTAAGTTTACTCGTGTCATGACTATACATGTATGAACCTATAGGGTCACACACTTTAGGGGCTGTAAGCCTGATGAGGATTGGATCCGAATTAGACCAGGCTTAGGCTGCTAATGGGCTGCTAATGTAGAAGCCCACCAGGGATGCCTATATAAGAGAGAGTAAGGCGAGCAGAATAGGGTTGAGCATTCCACCTAGCCGCCACTCCTCTTTCGCCTGTGTTGCACGTGCAGACCTAGCAGTCTGGCGTGTGACGGCTTCCACTCCGGACGTGTGGATACCTCGGAGCTGCTGCATCTGTAGCACTTGGACGAGCCGCACAAAGGGGAGCTGCTCGTGGGACGAGGGAAAGGAGGAGACGTAGAACATCTACACTGCCACGATGTGCTTCATCGAGTTCCACACCTGCACGTCTAGCGGTAATCCCGTGATCTATAACAATAGTATTCCTAGTTGACACGGTAGAAAATTTTGATTTTACGCTAGTGTAGCCTACCCATTTCCCTACAGTGGTATCAGAGCCAATGCTGTTCAGTCATAGGTTCGGGAAGTTTGCATATGGTGATATGTAGATTGATATGGATGATGTGATCGTCTGTATGGCGGTGATTATGGATTGATCTATGATCTTATTTTCCGTGATTGTGATTCTAAGGTCATAGAATGACTTACCCCTACTGGTCGGTTTCCGCCATCAGGGTAGACAGTGACACATAAATCCTTTTGAATCACGCGAAGATCAATATGATTGATCGAACCGGGAATTAGATCTAAATCTACGTACCGTGATCAAAGGAGTTTGGTCAAATCGGAACTATGGTCGGTTTATGGTAAATTTGATTTGCCAATCAAAATCCTTAAAGAAAATTGTATAGATACCGCGAGGGGCGCTGTCCCTTCGGACCCCGCAGGGGGAGACCCCCTAGACCCCCCTTACTCATAGCCCCTGTTGTATCATGTTAAGGTTCATAGGTGCTACGATTTCACATGATCCGGTAGAATGCGATTCTATGCACAACTTGTTTTTGTAGGATGTATGTGATCAGTATGGCCCAAAAATGTATGTGATGCATGTATGTATTTTTCATGACCTGCGTGTCGTGAGTAGGGCAACACGGCTGGAGCCATATGTGTTGTCAATTATTGTAATGGCTTGTGTGCCAACTTGTGATGATCCCAATACCATGTAATTTGATTACTAGCTGTTAGGAGTAATAGCTTGTATTAGTTCTTGGAGAACTCATCACTTGGAGGATGGCTCGCATAGAGCATGAAGATGGAGATCATCATGGTGGACAGCTTCTATGGCGATGGAGATCACCATGAGAAAAATGGGCCATACTGTATCATATCTATGTGAATGCTATTCTTATACGTTTTACTACTATGCATGCTTAGATGATAGAAGTAGAACGATCCCTCACAAAGCTTAAGTTAAACCATGCCCTCCCAACCAAACCTTGCACCATCCTATGCCCTGTACAATCGTTGGTGGGTCTATGAAATTAGGGTGCCGCGGTTTTCCTTGGCTGGATGGGTTTGTATCGGATACCTACACGCATAAGGCTTGGTGAGCTTAACAAGGTCATCTTAACAGTTAAGGACCTTGGGGCATAAAGTTTGGGCACCTAGTTTTGACATAGAGATGTCACCCAACAATAAGAGTCATATGTGATATGATTAGCAAATGTTGCTTACCGATTTACCTTGTCTTCTAGCAGTGATGCTAAAGCTCACTAGTCGACTTGTTAATTGTGGATCTTGAATCACTTAGTATCAACAGAGGGATGTTGATTTAAGTGGGAGTATATGCTATTAAATTGTTTAATATGTTTTACTCTTTCTTGGTTACATGGCTTAGTATTTTGCATATTTTTTGTTGTAGATCAATGGCACCGAACAATTTATGACCTTTTCCTTTGCGTTCGATTCTTGAAAAGGATAAACTAAATGGAACAAACTATTGGGACTGGGTCCGTAACCTGAGAATTGTTCTCAGGGCTGAGAAAAAGGAAACTATTCTAGATACCCCAATCCTGGATGAACCTGCTAATAATACAACTGCTTCCCTTAAGAATGCCTACAAGAAAGCATGTGATGAATCTCTTGAGGTTAGTTGTCTTCTGCTTGAATGCATGGAACCTGATCTTCAAAAGCAGTTTGAGGATCAGGAAGCGTACGATATGATCGTTGCGCTTAAGGACATGTTCCAGACCCAGGCTAGGACTGAGAGGTACAATGTCGCTAAGTCCTTTGTGGAATGCAAGCTGGCAGAGGGAGCAGCTGTAGGCCCCCATGTGATCAAAATGGTTGGTTACAGTCATACTTTGGAAAACCTTGGTTTTCCATTAGGCCAAGAGTTGGCCACTGATTTCATTTTGGCATCTCTTCCATCTAGCTATGGGCATTTCATTTCGAACTACCATATGTATGGGGTAGAGAGGGGCCTTAATGAATTATGTGGGATGCTGAAACAGCAGAATGTGACATTAAGAAGTGTGTAGGGCATAGTCATGTGATGGCTATGTAGAACAAACCTAGCTTCAAGAAAAAGGGCACTTCATGGCAGAAGAAGAAGGACAAGGCTAAGGATACGATCCCTAAGCCAAACCCTGCACCCAAGCAAAAGGCTGGACCTGCAGGAGACACTGAGTGTTTCTCTTTTCAGGAATATGGCCACTGGAAGAGAAACTGTAGCAAGTACCAGGCTTCTTTGAAGAAGGGTGGAAGTAAGAGTACTTCCCACTCAGGTACGCTTGTTGTAAATGTTGTGGACATTTTTCTCGCAGATTCTTATGTTAACTCTTGGGTAATTGATACCGGATCGGTTGCTCATATTTGCAATTCGATGCAGGGGATAATAAGAACTAGAGAAGTGCAGAAAGGCGAAGTGGATTTTCGCGTTGGAAATAAAGCAAGGGTTGCTGCATTGTTCGTCGGCGTCATGCAACTTCACCTTCCGTCAGGATTTATTATGGAGTTAAATAATTGTTATTACATTCCTAGTATGGGTCGAAACATTTTATCACCTTCATGTTTGATGAGGGATGGTTATTCATTCGCGAGTACAAACAATGGTTGTGTAATCTCTAAGAATGCTATGTTTGTGGCTGATGCTCCTAGTGTGAATGGGTTATTTATTTGAAATCTTGATAATGCATGTGTATACAATGTTAGTGCTAAAAGGCTTCGGCCAAATGATTTGAGTCCTACCTATTTATGGCATTGTCGTTTGGGGCATATAAGTGAAAAGCGCATGAAGAAGCTCCATAGTGATGGTCTTCTAACTTTGTTTGATTTTGAATCATACGAGAAATGTCAAGCTTCTTTACTTGGAAAGATGACCAAGACGCCTTTTACAGGGTTTCCCGAGAGAGTGAAAGACTTGTTGGAATTCATACATACTGATGTATGTGGACCAATGAGCACGACAGCCAGAGGAGAATATCACTACTTCATTACTTTCACTGATGATTTTAGTTGATATGGCTATGTCTACTTGATGAAGCATAAGTCTGAAACTTTTGAAAAGTTCAAAGAGTTTCAGAATGAGGTAAAGAATCAGCGTGGCAAGAAAATAAAGGCCTTGCAATCTGATCGTGGAGGTAAATATTTGAGTCACGAGTTTAGCAATCATCTTAAGAGTTGTGGAATTGTTCCACAGCTCACGCCGCCCGGAATGCCTCAAAGAAATGGGGTCTCTGAACGGCGTAATCGAACTTTGTTGGACATGGTTTGATCGATGATGAGCCAGTCAGATTTACCATTATCATTTTCGGGTTACGTGCTAGAAATATCAGCTTTCGCACTAAAAAGGGTACTGTCTAAATCCGTAGTTAAGACACCATATGAGATGTGGACTGGACAGAATCCCAGTTTGTCTTTTCTAAAGATTTGGGGTTGTGATGCATTTGTCAAGCGACTTCAGTCGGACAAGCTAACACCCAAATCGAATAAGTGCATTTTTGTGGGATACCCAAGGGAAACCTTAGGGTATTACTTGTACAACCGAGAACAGGGCAAAGTGTTTGTCGCTCATAGCGGTGTTTTCCTAGAAAAAGAGTTTCTCACAAAGGGAACGAGTGGAAGGTCGGTGCGACTTGAAGAAGTTCAAGATGAGCCAGTCGGGGATGCTTCCATGAGTGATGCTATTGTAGCAGAATAAGTTGAGGAACCCGTGGAAATAGAAGCACCACAACCACGAAGGTCGGCGAGGCTCCGCGAAGCGCGAGAGTTATTATTGTTAGACAATGATGAGCCTGCGACCTATGCAGAAGCGATGGTGGACCTAGACTCTGAGAAATGGCTAATTGCCATGAGATCCGAGATAGAGTTCGTGGGAGACAAGCAAGTTTGGAACTTGGTTGACCTGCCTGATGGTTTTAAAGCCATCGAGTGCAAGTGGAACTATAAGAAGAAGATTGATATGGATGGAAATGTTCACATCCATAAAGCTCGACTTGTTGCAAAAGGTTTTCGAGAAGTTCAAGGAGTTGACTACGACGAGACTTTCTCGCCCGTAGCGATGCTTAACTCTATACGGATCATTCTAGCCATTGCTGTATATTTCGATTATGAGATATGGCAGATGGACGTCAAGACGGCTTTCTTAAATGGAATCCTTACTGAGGACGTGTATATGATGCATCCTGAAGGTTTTGTCGATCCAAACAATGCTGGAAAGGTATGCAAACTTTAAAAGTCTATTTATGGGCTGAAGCAAGCATCTCGGAGTTGGAACATTCGATTTGATGAAGTTGTAAAGGAGTTTCGATTCACCAAAAACAAACAAGAATCTTGTGTGTATAAGAAAGAAAATGGTAAATCACGTGTGTTTCTAATCTTATATGTGGATGACATATTACTGATTGGAAATGACATTCCTATGCTCGAGTCTGTTAAGACCTCGTTGAAAAATAGTTTTTGTATGAAGGACTTGGGAGAAGCGGCATACATTCTGAGCATCAAGATCTATAGAGATAGATCAAGGAGGCTAATTGGATTAAGCCAGAGTACGTACATTGACAAAGTGTTGAAACGGTTCAGCATGGAAGAGGCTAAGAAGGGGTTCTTGCCCATGTCTCACGGCATTAAACTTAGCAAGACTCAGTGTCCTTCGACCACTGATGAGCAACAGCGCATGATTAGGGTTCCATATGCTTCGGCTATTGGATCCATCATGTATGCGATGACATGTACTCGCCCAGATCTTTCCTATGCTCCAAGTGTTACGAGCAGATACCAGGTTGATCCAGGTGAGAGTCACTGGACAGCGGTAAAGAATATCCTTCAGTACTTGAGAAGGACTAAGGATATGTTCCTAGTTTATGGAGGTGAGGTTGAACTCAGTGTAAAGGGTTACATAGATGCGAGTTACCTTAACGACTCAGATGACTGGAAATTGCAATCAGGTTATGTGTTTGTCAAGAATGGTGGTGCTGTGAGCTGGAAAAGTTCCAAGCAAGATACCGTGGCCTCCTCTTCAACAGAAGATGAATATATTGCTACCTCGGAGGCTGCAAAGGAAGCTGTTTGGATTAGGAATTTCCTGATCACTCTTGGTGTGGTTCAGGGATCGTCCAATCCCTTGGACGTTTATTGTGACAACAATGGTGCTATTGCACAAGCCAAGGAACCTAGACAACACCAGAAGAACAAACATATACGCATGCATTACCATCTGATTCGTGAGTTCATTGATGATGGTAGTTTCATGTTATGCAAAATACATACGGACTCAAATGTTACTGATCCCTTGACTAAGCCACTCCCGCAGCCTGCGCATGAAGCGCACACAAGAGCAATAGGTATTAGATACTATCTAGATTGACTCTAGTGCAAGTGGGAGACTGAAGGAAATATGCCCTAGAGGCAATCATAGAGATGATTGTATTTCATGTGTATCCATGAGTTATTATAATGTTCCTTGAATATCCATATACCAGGGAACTTGTATTGATTGGCAATTATGTGAATTGTTTGTGAAACTCTTTACTTGTATGGTTATCTAATAATTGTCCCTAATCGTAGTTCATGTGAGGACACACGTGAATATTAGACTAGCACATCGATTGGTTCATGACTATGTTTCACAAGTCATAGACATGGAGATATCAAACCAATGATGTGGACACATGTTATGAACATCGGGTTGGACTGACCCAACTTGAGACTAGCAATAATAATTGCAGATCTCTCTACACATCGTGTACGTTTTGTCCTTAGACCTGAGATTGTCGCATGTACTTGAGATGTGGATCGACCTACTTTGGGGCTATCAAACACTACTCCGTAGCTGGGTAGTTATAAAGGTAGCTTTCGCGTTTTTCCTGATACATGCTGCAAGGCATCGGTCAATCAAGAAGGGATTTGCCCATCTCTACTTGAGAGAGATATCTCTAGGCCCCTCGAGTGATCAGATCCAGAAATGCATGGCTGTGCTACATATGGTTAAGAGTTAACCTAGTAAAGGGATCCCGAATCACAGTATCGAGAAAGAGAGGTCAGCTTGGAGCTAGACCAAATATCGTGAGGCAAAGGGAAAGACATGTAGTCAACCTTGTGATGGTTCGTTCGAATGATCTTTATATGCGTTTAGGAGTTGACATGTCTTGCTAGAGGCCGCTACCAACTATTGACGGAGTAAGTGTACTCGTGTCATGACTATACGTGTATGAACCTATAGGGTCACGCACTTTAGGGGCTAGAAGCCTAATGAGGATTGGATCCGAATTAGACCAGGCTTAGGCTACTAATGGGATACTAATGTAGAAGCCCACTAGGGATGCCTATATAAGAGAGAGTAAGGAGAGATGAATAGGGTTGAACATTCCACCCAGCCGCCACTCCTCTTCCATTTGTGTTGCACGTGTAGACCTAGCAGTCTGGCGTGTGACGGCTTCCACTCCGGACGTGTGGATACCTCGGAGGTGCTGCATCTGTAGCACTTGGATGAGTCGCGCAAAGGGGAGCTGCTCGTGGGACGAGGGCAAGGAGGAGACGTAGAACATCTACACTGCCGCGACGTGCTTCATCGAGTTCCGCACTTGCACGTCTAGCGGTAATCCCGTGATCTATAACAATAGTATTCCTGGTTGACGCGGTAGAAAAATTTGATTTTACGCTAGTGTAGCCTACCTGTTTCCCTACAATGATATCATCAACATAACGTTTAGAGCATTGCATGTCTATGGCAACGTCATCACAATCAAATAATTTCACATGCTCAACATTATGCAAAGGCAAAGTATCACATGGAAAAATCAATGAAGCATATATGATATCACAAACATCATCCAGAGCATGCCAATCATCACAAGTCATCATGTCAACTAGTGGGATCATGGCATCATCAACACTCGTATTCTTACGTTGTTTATACCTCTCATATGAAGTGGGTGTTGTGGTGGTGTTGGTCTCCATGTGGGCGACTTATTCTTCTTGTATGGGGATGGCATCATCTTCATCCACCATGTTCATCTTCTCGGTCCGAGGCATCATCATCTCCAAGCTTGGCACTTCTTGATCCATGGAACCTAGGACAACATGATAAAACACACTAGAGGTAGAGGGTAAGTCGTTAGAAATCAAAGTGGTCTCACATGACCTATTAACTACCACTCTCAACTCACTAGGTGTATCACTAGAGGGTAAGCAATCAATCTCACATATGGTGGAGTCACTCATCTCACTCTTGTTTTCACTCAAGTGGGCTAAGTGGCTCTCATACTCACATGGGATTGGTACCACATCATCACTCAATCATGTAGGGATAGGCTCGGTGTGCTCAACTCCTTGCGCCTTCTTTGGTGAAGGGAAAGTCCCATGCTCACCATTCTCGACTTTGTCATCGCCATCTTGCACCTTGGCTTGTGTAGTCCTCTTGACGTACTCGTCTAACTTAGCGAAGTATAGGTCTTCGTCTTCCTCATCCATCAATTTGCATGCGTCATCTAGGACATCAAATTTGGCCGTTGAAGCTTGATGGCGTGGAAGAGAGCTTACTCTTGGTGCCATTTTGGCGGTGGCACGAGTCATAGAAGGTGACTTATGATGGTGTCGACGAAGGTCATTGGCGTGCCTTTCCAAAGGTTGATGTAGATGGCGCACTTGGTCATCCACATGACGCTCGCGACGATTCTCCTTGTCCTTGGAGCCCTTCTTTGATGGTGGTTCCTTCTTGAGCTTGGTTGAGCATTATGGATGGTGCTCAACATGTATTCTCCGTCTTCATGGCGAAGATGCCTTGAACGACGTCTTGTATCCTCATGATGTTGGCGATGATCTCTAGAGGATGTATGTCGATGAAGATTCTTGCTTCGTGGCGCCTCTTTTGGAAGATGATGTTGGGGCGCCACTCTTCTTGAAGGTGGTGGCACTTGTTGCCTTGGAAGTTGTTGCACTTAACGCCTTCGAGGTTATGGTGCTTGGCGCCTTGGAGATGGTGGTTCTTGGTGGCTTGGAGGTGATGGCACTCGTCGCCTCGGAGGTGGTGGTGCATGACGCCATGTAGGTGGTGGCGCTTGACGCCTTGGAGGTGGATCATCGAAGTAGGTGGTGCCCTTTGGTGTGGCACGCTTGGCCTTGAAGGTCATAGTTTCTTGATGATGTGTCTCCTCTAGCTTGGCGTAGTAGTCCTCCATCTCCAAGCGGCGGAGGTATTCGTCATGGCACATGGAAGAGACCTCGAAGTTGGTGAAGCTTGCTATGTCCTCCATGCTTGGTGAGTTATATGTTGCAAACGTATCCATAATTTTATCTACTTTCTTATGTTTTGTCCACACTTTGGAGTACTTTTCATATGATTTCTTGGACTAACCTATTAACAAGAGCCATAGTGCCAACTGCCTGTTTTCTGTTGTTTTTGGTTCCAGGAAAGTCAGAAAATGAATATTCTCAGAATTGGACGGGACAAAAGCCAAAGTCAGTTTTTCACTGCGGGACACCTAGAGCCCGAATACGAGACGAAGAGGGACTGGGGCCCGGCCACACCACCTGGCCGCGCGGCCAGGCCTGGCCCGCGCCAGGGGGTGGTCTGGCCACCCTAGGCACCCCTCGGCCTCTCCTTCCGCCTATAAGTTGCCTCTGATACGGAAACCCTAAGTACCCGATCAAAAATCCACGAAAGAGTCTATAGCCGCCATCATCTCTATCCCAAGATCGGGAGGGATCTGAAGCTCTTCCCGACACCCTGCCGGAGCGGGGATTTCACCCTGGAGGCCTTCTTCATCATCATGCAAGCCTCCGATGTGATGCGTGAGTAGTTCATCTCTAGACTACGGGTCCGTGAGTAGTTCTTGTGAGCTCCGTACATGATCAAGATCACCTATTTGTAATTCTGCATGTTGTGTTTGCGGGGATCCGATGGATATTGAGATGCTATTTCAGATTGATTATTGATGCTATCATGTCTTTGTTATTTGTGATCTTGCATGCTTTCCGTTGTTAGTAGCTATCTTGGCCAAGTAGATGCTAGCAACTCCAAGAGTTAGTATTTATGCTCAATAGTGGGTTCATGCCACTGGTAATCTGGGGAAGTGACAGAAATCTCTAAGGTACTAGATGTGTTGTTGCTACTAGGGAGAAAACAACAATCCTTTGTTCATGAACAATCGTATTGTTTACTTTACATGCAATTCGTAATGCAATTATCCGTTGCTTGCAACTTAATACTGGAGGGGGTTCGGATGATAACCTGATGGTGGATTATTAGTCATAGATGCAGTTGGATGGCGGTCTATGTATAATGTTGTAATGCCCAATCGAATCTCAAAAGAGTCAAGATGAGTAGTATATGCTTGTATGCTTTCTCGATGTTTGTCAATTGCCCCGCTGTAATTTGTTCACCCAGCATGTTATCTATCTTAAGGAGAGCCACCTCTAGTGAACTATGCACCCCGGTCCTTTTTCTTACTTTAAATCTACAAACTGTTTACTGCTTTGTGTTTACTTTCTGCAAATTATTACTTCCTTCCATTTGATACGTCTAATCCTTTGTTTTTAGCAAAACCGGTGAGATTGACAACCTCATCGCAAGTTGGGGACAGAGTTATGTGGTTGTGTTGTGCAAGTCTCCATGTTGCTGATGGCACCGGTAGTGCGCCCTGCCAAAGTTCAGCTAGCAACACCTTTGGGGTGTTTCCTTGCTCCTACTGGTTCGATTAAACCTTGGTTTCATACTGAGGGAAAACTTGCTGCTATGCTCATCATACCTTCCACTTGGGGTACCCCAACAAGATCGATATATTTTGGGCCATCAGTAAGGCGTCGTCGTTGAAGTACTCGAAGTCGTCCATGCTTGGGGAGTCGTTGTTGATGTAGTACTCCATATCTCCCAAGCATGTGGAGGCATTGTCGGTGTAGTTCTCCATGTATGAGGAGCCATTGTCGATGTAGAGCTCCAATTCCTTCATGCTTGAGGATCCATAGTTGATGACGTGCTCCATGTCTTCCATGCATGTGGAGCCGTCATAGGTGTAGTGCTCCGGGTCCTCAAAGCATGCGGAGCCATTACCGATGTAGTGCTCCATCATGTCATCTATACTTGTGGAGTCGTAGTCATGGTGGCTCATCCTGGATTCTTCATAGATATCATCCTTGGTTTCAGAGTCCCTAGACATGATTCACAAGACCAAGTGGTGTATATGGAAGTGGTAGGGGGTTAGGGATGCAACGTCAAACCTTACTTTACCTTGGAAGATAGTATCGTGCAAGTGGCAACACATGAGATAAATCAAAACCAAGCAAACTGAAGTTCACGCGGAACACCAAAACCAACTAACCACTAAAAAACACACACACACAAAGCTTATGGTCGATAGTTATGGAAGGTGGCGTCTCCAAGAACAATCCGAAATCAAGATATTATAACGGCAAGTAAAGAAGCACGATGATCAAAAGCAACACAAGTCAATCCACAAGATAGGAATTATGTACAAGAAACACACACGGTGGGATAAATGAGACTTGTGCAACGAAGAAAGTGAGCTAAGAACCAAATGATTACCTAGCGAAGACTATAAGCTCGTGCCGCACAAGTGCAAGGAGAGACACTAGTTCAATTGCAATAAACTGGTGGGCTACAACATATGCACAATAAGTACCACCTATTTGATGTTCATCGAGCTTGCGCTTCCTATTCTACGAGGCACTTGTTTCTTTCTTTTCTTTTTCTTCTATTTCTTTTTCAATTTTTTTTTCACTTTTCTTTTCTTTTTCACTTGCCTCTTCCTTGTGCCAACAACTATACAAGATAACTATATGAGATAGCGCTCACAACTTTTTCTCGGAATGCTACAAGGTATGAAATGTGCATAGCCCAATCAATCATAGGAGGAACTAGTCTCAATATGTGTTTGTTGAATGCAAAGATAGTGTAGCTCACAAAGGGATGCAAGTGGGGAGAAGTCGCGGAATTTTTATACCTTTCGTCGCTGATCTTCACCCTTTATTGCTGGATTCCGCCTTGCTCAAGGAATTTCGTTGAATTATATAGCATGAACCACTGGGATGATGATGTAGAGCTCCTTCTCCTCTTCGAAACGAGCTAAAGAACACCAAAATCCGAGTTCGTATGCGAAAGTTATGCTCAAAACCGTGATGCAGATTTTTCTGTCAGCAGAGGGGTGGAGACTCCGGTCTGGAGGTCCGGAGACTCCGGTCTGGAGTGACTCACACCGGAAACTCCGGTCTTGGGCCGGAGACTCCGGACCGGTCGATTTCTGTGTGTCCAGAACAAGAACGGGGCGCGATTTTGGCGGAAAAACTCGAACCAAAACACCAAATTGGTGGGGAAATCAAGGAATTAGGCCATGGGAACACAGGGGAAGGTAGATCAACAAGTTTAGCAAGTAATCCATGGATCAAAACCTACCAAAACGCACTCAAATCACAGATTGATCCAAAACACGAATTGGAGCTGTTTTTGGAGGAATTTTCGAATTTATGGGGAAAAGACCAAATCAAGGAGAAATCCGTGGCAACCAAAAGCTGCTGATACCAGATGTTATGGGGTAACCCCATGGGTGGCTCGATCTTCACGGATCTCGTGGTCAAATCGATGGGAAAGCGAGGGAAAAGGGAGAAGGTAGCGGAAGCAGATGCACACCTCACGAAGAACATGATGAACACACGCAAAACTCACACGATACAAGGCCGATTGCTCTCACCGGCGGCCACCGGTCCGATAGAATCCTCGCAAGGAAATATCGGCCAGCATGCTCCCTCGATCCCACACGGAGAGGGAATAACACCTTGGAGAGGGTCTTGACATCTTGGCAAAGGGACACCGATTCCAAGGCCTTGTACAACGAGGGAGGCGCGATGCAAACTCCAATGAGGTGGTGCCGATAGTCGATCCCCTTTGGTAGATGGAGATGAGGCAAAAACTAGAGATTCTACAAAAGGGGTTTTCTTTAGTCTATCATCTATGCCTAGGGTTACATGAGCAGGTGGGGGCACTATATATAGGCCAACCACTAGTTCAAGGGTACTTTAGGAATAAAAGGGGAAAGTCTGGGAGGACTAAGGGGTACATGGGACGAAGGCCCAGCTGGCGGCGCGCAGGCCCATACGCTCAGGCCGGAGACTCCGGTGTGGGGTCCGGAGACTCCGGTGCGGGCTGAAGACTCTGGTCTGTCTCCGGTGTCGTCTACGGAGTGGCAGACAGACTATCCTCGAGCTCGATCTAGGGGTCGGTCCAGAGATGGGTCCGGAGACTCCGGGGTCTGCAGGCTGGAGACTCAGGTGTCTTCAAGCCGGAGACTCCGGGTTGGCCGGAGAGTCTAGTGTGCGCATGCCAGAGACTCCGGTGCTCTAGCTGCTATTTCTTCCGTCTTCTCTTCCAAGCCTCTGTCTTGTCATGCTTGGTGCTCCAGGCTTCCTCCCATGCCTCTGTACTTGTCAGTATAAACCTATCATGAATACATGACGTAGTATGAAGTAGTATACCATTCAATGGGGTAGGAAGTGGGCTCACATAGAGGAACGGATTCACCTTTGGAGTCCATGATGACTTGGCATAAGTGGGAGACCATGATGTGGTAACGACCGAAGGTCGGGCTACATCATATCCTCAATATCCTCATGTTTACTAACATGATTAAAGAATTCTTCAATATTATATTTTCCAATTATAGAGCCACTACCTATTGAAAGGTCTTTCTGGGTGAATTTAGGGATCAACATGGTGAGCTAAGAGAAAGGTCACAACTATAGAAAGACTAATTTTTTTGTGTTTTTAATAAAGAAAGCAAACTAGTAAAACTAATTTTTTGTGTGTTTTTGATAAAGAAACAAGCAAACAAAGCAAAAGTAAACTAAGCAAAATAAAAATAACAAAGTAAAGAGATTGGTTATGAGGGACTCCCCTTGTGAAGATGACCTTGACTCCCCGGCAACGGCGCTAGAAAATCGGTTGCTTAGCCCAAAATATATCGAGCCCATTGGGGAACCCCAAGAGGAAGGTATGATGAGCATGTTAGCAAGTTTTCCCTCAGTTATGAAACCAAGGTTATCAATCCAGTAGGAGCAAGGAAACACCCCAAAGGTGTTGCTAGCTGGACTTTGGCAGGGCGCACTACCGGCATCAGCAGCAACGTGGAGACCTGCACAACACAACCACAGAACTTTGCCTCCAACTTGCGATGAGGTTGTCAATCTCACCGGTTTTGCTGAAAACAAAGGATTAAACATATCGAGTGGAAGAAAGTAATAGTTTGTAGAAAGTAAACACAAAGCCGTAAAAAGTTGATTCTAGATTGAATGTAAAATAAAGGACCGGGGTCCATAGTTCACTAGTGGTGGCTCTCCTTAAGATAGATGTCATGTTGGGTGAACAAATTACAACGGGGCAATTGACAAACATCTGGAAAAGCAATATGCATATACTACTCACCTTGACTCCTTTGAGATTTGATTGGGCATTACAACATTATACATGTACTGTAATCCAACTGCATCTATAACTAATAATCCACCTTTAGGTTATCATCCGAACCCCCTCCAGTATTAAGTTGCAAGCAACTGATAATTGCATTACGCATTGCGTGTAAAGTAAACAATACGATTGTTCTATGAACAAAGGATTGTTGTTTTCTCCCTAGTAGCAACAGCACATCTAGTACCTTAGAGATTTCTGTCACTTCCCCAGATTACTAGAGAAATGAATCCACTATCGAGCATAAATACTAACTCTTGGAGTTGCTAGCATCTACTTGGCCAAGATAGCTACTAACAATGGAAAGCATGCAAGATCACAAATAACAAAGACATGATAGAATCAATAATCAATCTGAAATAGCATCTCAATATCCATTGGATCTCCGCAAACACAACATGTAGGAATTACAAATAGATGATCTTGATCATGAACGGAGCTAATAAGATCTAAACATGGACCCGTAGTCTAGAGATGAACTACTCACGCATCACACTAGAGGCTTGCATGATGATGAAGAAGGCCTCCAGGGTGAATTCCCCTCTCTGGCAGGGTGCTGGGAAGAGCTTCAGATCCCTCCCGATCTAGGGATGGAGATGACGGCGGCTACAGACTCTTAGGGTACTTAGGGTTTCTATATCGGAGGCATCTTTTAGGCAAAAGGGGAGGCCGAGGGGGTGCTGGAGGCGGCCAGACCACCCCCCTGGCGCAGGCCAGGCTGGGCCGCGCGGCCAAGTGGTGTGGGAGCTCCCCTGGTCCCTCTCCGTCTCGTATTCTGGCTCCTTGTGTCCCTAGGTGAAAAACTGACTTTGGCTTTTGTCCCGTCCAATTCCGAGAATATTTATTTTCTGACTTTCCTGGAACCAAAAACAGTAGAAAACAGACAGCTAGCACTGTGGCTCTTGTTAATAGGTTAGTCCAAGAAAGTGTATAGAAAGTACTCCAAAGGTGGAACAAAACACAAGAAAGTAGATAAAACCAAGCATGGAACATGAAAAACTATGGATACATTAGCAACGTATCAATACCTCACTAAGCTTATCTTTAGATAAGGAATTCCTTTCCTAAATATACTCTATTTAAATCTCTCATATACTTCACTAAGATCTCTTCTGCCTAAATCAACTAGTTATGTGGCTCTACCATATCTATCATCATATGATGACATGGTCATGCCACTTCAATAATTATCATTCTTCATTCTTCTATATATAGCTTCCATCTCTAAACTACCTCTCTGATAGATCCACTAAAGTAGTTATTATTAACTTCAATCCATAAACTCCTTCATATTTACCTTGCATCTACTTCAAAGGCTTGTAAGATTACAATTATCTCTATATCACATGTGCTATCAATCCTCTAAAAGAGATATGGTACTACTCCCATAATACAAGTTTGTTCTTGTATTAGCTTGGTTAAACTACTATGCCTCCAACTACTCCATACAACTTATGTTGTATACTTCATCATACTCTATCTTGACTTCTCATGATCAAGCTAGATTATATAGCTTACTAGGGTTTTGCCATATTTTGTCTTCTCACATCACTTCTTCATCATATAGTCATCTATTATCAAATGACTTGAGAATTATGACCACCACCTTTGATCATAATAAGCTTAGGCCTCTAATTGACTAATCAAGATCTATTATCACTAAGTAATAGGTTGTTACTAGCCTCCTTACATGCTCATCTTGTCAAGGAAGCTTACTTTAGGTATATACTTACTTGGCTTAACAAGATTATCATTGAATTCTCTACTACTACTAGCTTTATCATAGCTTCATGATCACTATCTTAGCTATTGGTTTTAGGTGCTTCTTCTAGTTAACTCATGAGTGAATTACCCCTCCAACATCAGATGGTTTGATCTCCACTAAGGATCACATTCCATTAATGATGGCACATTCTACCATATCTAGTTCCTTCTTCTCATTAATCTACTTAAGCTATTTGGAAGGTTAATATAATAGGTAAAAGCTAAGAGTTCATAAGTGCTAGGTCAAGAGTTAATCACTCAACATTGATGATCAACTTGACACCAGGACTTGGTTAAATAGGAATTTCATCACTTAATATGATATTAAGTGTATGTGCTGGATGGTCTTGACTTGACTTCTAGTTCCACTCTATTTGTGATAAGAGTTAAAGTTTAAGAACTAACATGATCCCCATGGCAGGAACCACTATGGCAATCAAGTGTATCAAGATTTAGTTATGGGGTTTCTTTACTTGGAGTTATATACTTGATTGAGTATTCAAGAGTGATTGTAATGAATACCATGATATGATCTCTATAAGATCCCTTTTTAGTGTGTTGTGGGTTTAGCTTGATTCTATTTGATCTACCCATAAATCAAATTATATTACCCAAAGATAAGGTTTTAGCAAAGGTCATATTGAAACTTATCGCAATCAACTTGATGATCTACTTTAGTTCCACCAAGTCAAGAGAAGCTTAAGTCACTTTGACAAGTTATATTTAATAATGCGAAAATTATCTAGATTTTCTATGCATGAATGCAATGCGCACACCCGGTGTCAGCTTATTTCTAAGCTCTAATGCTGGGATGTTGCACTTGATGTCATTGTTCGCATGCAGCAACATCGGAATTTTCTGATCAGAGACGTGTGTCTCCAGCGATGTTGTGTGGACGTCCTGGTGCAGCTAAGGGAATGGGAAGTGGTCAGGGACCAGAATCGATTCAAGGCGATCAACTTAGAGAGAGGAGGGGGCGAGAAGGTCGAGAACCTCGTGGTTCTGCTCGACCTGGAGCTTCGCTGGCGGCGAGATCGGGTTCGATCTGTTCTGAGCCTATGGTTTGCCAAATCGTGAAAAAAGTGAGGGATAGGGTACAACAGAATATATGGAGCTTGATTACGTGGAGGAGGGGTAAGGAAATCGAACAGAGGCATGCCGATTTTGACGGGATTTGTTCGGAGTCGGAGAACTCGTAACGAGTTCAATATCTCGCTGGAGATTAGGGATGACAGGCGGGGCCCATATGTCAGTACAGAAAAAACAAGGAGGAACTAGGGAGGGGATCTGGCAACATGGGCTGCTATGATGCGGTAGTTGGGCCGCCAGTGGGATGCACTTGCTGCGCTGCATGCGGCGTGCGTGGCGCGGAGGGAAACGACAGATACGATGGGCTGGGATGATTTGCTGGCTCGGCAATGTTACTCCAATATTTATCAAACCAAGGCTAGCAAGCCTAGGAAGATGTTGGAATTCAACTGCCACATGCAATGGAGCACCAGTGTGACATAAGTTGCATCATCCCACCCACTTGAGTGTGTGTGGTCATGTGGATCATTGGGGTTTCTAAAAGAACACATGCAATGACACTCCAATATATGTCAAACGATGTTCAGCAAGCCTAGGAATGTGTTGGAATTCAACAGCAACATGCAATGGAGCACTAGTGTGAAAGAGGTTGCAACATCACACCCACTTGAGTGTGTGTGCTCGTGTGGATCATTGTGGTTTGGAAACGAACACATGCAATGAGACTCCACTATATATAAAACCATGGTTAGAAAGCCCATGAAGATGTTGGAATGCAACTACCACATGCAATAGAGCACTAGTGTGAAAGATGTTGCATCACAACAACCACTTGAGTGTGTGTGGTCATGTGGACCATTGTGGTTTGGAAAATAACACATGCAATATCACTCCAGTATATGTCAAACAACGGTCAAAAATCCCAGGAACATGTTGGAATGCAACTACCACATGCAATGGAGCACTAGTGTGAAAGAGGTTGCATCACCATACCCACTTGAGTGTGTGTGGCCATGTGGATCATTGTGGTTTTGAAAAGAACACATGCAATGACACTCTAATATGTGTCAAACCATGGTCAGAAAGCCCAGGAACATGTTGGAATTCAACTACCACATGCAATGGAGCACTATTGTGACATAATTTGCATCAACACACCCACTTGAGTCTGTGTGGCCATGTGGATCATTGTGGTTTGGAAAAAACACATGAAATGAAACTCCAATATGTGTCAAACCATGGTCAGAAAGCTTAGAAACATGTTGGAATTCAACTGCCACATGCAATGGAGAACCAGTGTGAAAGAGGTTGCATCACCACACCCACTTGAGTGTGTGTGGCCATGTCGATCACTCTGCTTTGGAAAAGAACACATGCAATGACACTCCAATATGTGTCAAACCATGGTCTAAAAGCTCAGGAACATGTTGGAATCCAATTGCCACATGCAATGGAGCACTAGTGTGATATAAGTTGCATCACCACACCCACTTGAGTGTGTGTGGTCATTTGGATCAGTGTGGTTTGGAAAATAACATATGGAATGTACTCCAATATGTGTCAAACCATGGTTAGAAAGCCCAGGAAGATGTTGGAATTCAACTGCCACATGCTGATAGGGCAAAGGTGTCCGATCTTTTGATGAGATGGTGATAGTCGATTTGGGTGGAGTTCGGGCTTGACAATCCGTGATGAGGACATCCCTACAGTTACACCTACCCCAATTTCTAGTGATGATGTTCCAGGTAGTGCAAAGAAAGATCAATCCAATCAGATAAGGATTGGACCAATTACAAGAGCATGTGTCAAGCTACTAGAACAACTGATGAACTTGTTTCTTAATGAACCTGATGTTTTAGTTAATGAGAATTTTATACTACCTAAGTCTTTGAATTATTGCAAGATCGGGTACTTAGGAGAAGAAGACGTAGCATAGAGCGAGGAGCTAATGGAACATGGCATGTTGATCAATGAAGAATGCATGAGGGAGGAGAGGGAGGAGAGGGAGGAAGCGCAAGGAGCACACAAGGTTAAAGATCATCACATGGTGGAAAACCTCAGTTGCGGAAGAGAAACGCCACCATTCTCCGCCAAGCCAGGCTGCCACTGCATAGAAACAACAAGATTTGCTTCCACGGTAGGCTACCGCAATAGCAAAACCGAGTCAAAGCCTGCCATGGCAGAGTCCTGAGGCCGAACCCCTTATGGGTCGGTTTGTACCCTAGTTGGTTGGGACCAACTAGGAACCCATGTTGGCCACCTCTAGAATACTTGTGATCGAATTTACCAACTACAATTGAGTGTGATTTGTTGTTCCACTGGGAATTAGTAGATTGCAAACTACCGTTCGTGTTGGACGGCTATGTGCGCAAGAGCGTGGTGTTGTGAATATCCTACAGGGTTCGAGAGCTATTGCATTGGAATCAGGGTTCGAGCGGGAGAGTTCATAGCTACATGCTAGTTATCTATCATCCACCATCATCATCGACAAGTGCTTGATGAGAAGAGAAGGCCACCCCATATCATCCTGGTATCAGATTTCCTCGTTTACACGGTTAGCAATCCACAATCCATCCATAGATTAGTTTGGTTTTTCTTCCTATACAGAAAAATCCCCACAAAAAGAGTTGCCATATCTTAGATTACATCGTTTTCGAGTAATAGTTGCTGGTCGTGTTCCTCTATTAGTCTTGATCTAGATCTGTTCGTCGTAGTTTTTCTTCTTGTTCTAGTCGAATGCACCATCTTTTTCCACCGCCACATAGTAGATTCGATCCAAGATAGAGTCCTGGTCACATACCCCTAGCCGAGTCGGTTTAGCAATTAAAATATTTATTACCGACTCTGTCGCGGCACGGAAATAGCACGGTTTCTCTGCCGCGAAACCGACTCTACCCCGGGTCGAAATCCTGCCACGACAGGATTTCCTCTACCACGCGCTAGCTCGCTGCCACCGCTCTACCGCGGCACAATTTCCGTGCTTTTCTCTACTGCACGCCAGTTGCTCTGCCGCGGCACGGTTTTGCGTGTTTTTCCTGCCGAGGTATAGAAATTTCTGCCACGACATGATTTTGGGGTGTTTTTCTGCCATGACACCATAATTGCAAAGTGTGACAAGACATGCACTTTTCATGAACTTTAGCCACATCCATTCTATTTCATAGGTGTAGGAACTTGCCCATTGAAACTAGTTTCCGCTCATACGGGCCGCTCCTAGGAGTTTGGTGCTGTTCTTTGTAAATTGGCCATGTGTGACATATATTAAAAAAAGGATAAAAAGCATATAGCAAAAGAAAAAGCAAATAGAGAAAGAAGCTATACAAAAGAAAAAGAGAAAAAGAAAAGGAGAATTTGCGCAAGAGGCCTAGTGATATCTTTGTGCACCGGTAGATTGAGCAATCTTGTGCCTGTTTACTTTGAGCTTTGCTAGTGTCTCTCTAGCGTAGTGCAACACCCGTCATAGTTGGATTGCCATGTTTATCTCCATGTGTGTGTTTCTTGGGTTTTGTGTACGATTAACACTAGGACTTGTTTGCGGTGTACTTAGGATCCCATACCTATAGCTCCACCATAAATAACATGTGTGCCCTGTGATCGTTCTCTATACCTTTGATATTCACTTCATCACATCAGTGCATAAGTCTTTGAGTACGCTTGGTAAAGCATCTCTATTCACTTTGGAACGGTAAGATCTACTTTCTTGTCTGTTGTGAGTGAGTTGTGAGTGTTTTCCACCAAAAATATTTTGATTTTTGCACTAACCTACTAATCATGTCTTTGAGTGATGATGAAGTTGTGTCATAGAAAAGGCAGGTTGAGGAGCTTGTTAATTGGCGTGAGGTCATTGATGGGAACATCAAGGACATGCAAGATGTAGTGGATCAGAATAATGGCGTCGTCACTAGTATTCAAACTCAAGTGATAGCACTCAATGTCAATGTCGCCACCTTGCAGAGTTCGATTGAGGCCCTTACATCGGCAATTTAGCAAAGACAAGAATACCAACCTGATGATGTGTTTGAAGATCATGATGAGGGTAGTCTGGCTGATGCTGCCCCACATTATGGAAGGGGACATGCCAATCCCCCTGCACCTGCTGCTGCTCCTCTTTATGGCCATGGTTATGCTCGTTTGGGACGTGCTCAACGTGTTCAGAACCAAGCTGCTGATGATGGTTTGGGCAATCCCAAGTTTTCAATTCCCTCTTTTAATGGCTACCTTGATCTTGAGGATTATCTTACTTGGGAGTTGATGATTGAGAAGCTCTGGTGTTTGTTTGATTATCCAGAAGACTAGAAGGTCAAGCTTGCAGCGTCAGAATTTGATGGATATGCTTTGCGCTGGTGGTATGCTATTGTGCAGAATAGATGGGATGACAATGAACTTCCTATGATGGACTGGCGTGAGATGAAGCGCATTATGAAGGATCGTTTTGTACCCACCAACTACTTGCAATCAGTTTTTGACAAATTGACACAGTTGAGGCAAGGAAACATGTCAGTTGATGAGTACTACATGGAGATGTAGATGCTTATGCAACGTGCTAGAGTTCGTGAGTCCCTTGAGATGACTATGCAGCATTTTGTGAACAATTTGAAGCTTCAAATCAAGAGAATTGTTTGTCATCACAAGTACGACACTATGAATGAGCTATTGCACCATGCTAGAGAGGCCGAATCATAGCTAGCTGAGGAGGCTAAGTCACGTGCTAGGTTTACGTCTACTAGCAATTTTGCGGCCAGATCCACACCGCCTACTATGGCGCCACCTGCACCTACTGCTAGCCATCCTCCACCTTCGGCCAAACCTGCACCTACATCTTCATTTGGTTCCAATGCTCGGAAGCCCGCTACTCCTGCTGCTAGCTCGGGTTCCAATATGTCAACTGCGCATACTCGCGATGTGGTATGCCATACTTGCGGAGGTAGAGGAAATTACAAGAAAGATTGTCCAAACAACAAGGTTATGTTTGTCAATGAACACGGTGAGTATGAGAGTGGAGATGAGATTGATGCCGATTATGATTATGATGGCGAGGTTGGTGCTGATGCTTATCCTGAGCGTGCACCAACTATTGTGGTGTCTCCACACATACTTAGTGTGCAACCTATTGATGAATCTCACCATTGAAACTTGTTTCAAACAAAAGCTCTCGTTGGACCTAACAAATCTTGCAAGGTAATTATTGATGGAAGTAGTTGCAGAAATCTTGCAAGTAAGGAGTTATGTGCCAAGCTGAATTTGACTTATTTCCCTCATCCCAAGCCATACTACATACAATGGTTAAGCAACAATGGTGAGATGAAGGTAAATCATATCGTACGTGTGAATTTTCAAATAGGACATACAAGGATTCTATTGACTTCGATGTGGTTCCTATGACTGTTTGCCATCTTCTATTTGGTCGGCCTTGGCTTTATGATCGCCATGTGCAACACAATGCTCGTGCCAATACATATCACTTGGAATTCAAAGGAAATAAGATTACTATGAAGACAATGACACCACAAGACATTGTGAATGATTCTCTTCAGAAGATAGAAGTGAATTTGAAGGATGACTCTGTAGCTCGGCGAGATAGTGTGACAGCTATTCATGATGTAATGGAGCCTAAATTGTGTGATATAACAAAAAGTGCGAGAGTGCCTAATCTTCTGATATTAGCCACCAAGGAGGATATGAGAGAATTTGGTGAGGATCCTACAGCCATGCCGCTTGTGCTCATGTATAAGGGCGAGGTATTGGTTTCTAACGACATGACCCCTATTTATCGTGGTGTCTCTTTTGTTTTGCAGGATTTTGGGGATGTGCTTCCAGAAGATGTACCCACAGGATTGCCTCCATTACGTGGCATTGAGCATCAAATTGACTTGATCCCTGGCGCCACATTACCCAACCGTGCACCCTACAGGACCAATCCTAGAGAAACAAAGGAGATACAGAATCAAGTACATGCGTTGCTAGATAAATGGTACATTTGTGTCTCTCTTAGCCCTTGTGATGTTCCTGTTATTTTAGTGCCTAAGAAAGATGGTACATGGCGCATCCGTGTAGATTGTAGAGCTATTAATAACATCACTATTCGATATCGTCATCCTATTCCACGCTTAGAGGATATGCTAGATGAATTGAGTGGTGCTACTGTTTTCTCTAAGATTGATTTGTGATACATTGCAAATGTATCTATAATTTTTGAAGTTCCATGCTTGGTTTTATCTACTTTCTTGTGTTTTGTCCACACTTTGGAGTACTTTTCATATGATTTCTTGGACTAACCTATTAACAAGAGCCACAGTGCCAACTGCCTATTTTCTGTTGTTTTTGGTTCCAGGGAAGTCAGAAAATGAATATTCTCGGAATTGGACGGGACAAAAGCCAAAAATCTTATTTCACCATAAGACTCCCGGAGCCAGAATATGAGACGGAGTGGGGTTGGGGCCCAGCCACATCACCTGGCCGCGTGGGCTGGGCATGGCCGCGCCAGGGGGTGGTCTGGCCGCCCCAGACTCCCCCTCGGTCTCCCTCTTCGCCTATAAGTTGCCTTGTGACCTAAAAGTTCATGGGGATTCGACGTTTTTCCAAAAGGAGTTCCGCTCCGCCACCACCACCAGATTCCACGAAATAGCACCAGAAACTCCGTTCTGGCACCCTGCCAGGACAGGGAATTGGAGGAGATCACCGCCATCATCATCACCATCGCTTCTCCATCGACCATCCATGTTTCCCCCATCTATGAGTGAGTAATCCCCCTCTGTAGGCTATGAGGATGGTAGGGATTGGATGAGATCGTTCATGTAATGGCATTAGATTGTTAGGGCATGGTGCCTAGTATCTTCTATTAGTTCTTATGACTTTGTTTCAACTTGTTATGCTTAATTCTTGTCACTAGGGCCCGAGTGCCATGATTTCAGATCTGAACATGTTATGGATTCATTATGATAGTATTGTTTATGGTCTTATCTACAAGTTGTATACACACATTGTTGTCCGGAACCAATGGCCCCGAAGTGACAGAAATCGAGATAACCGGAGGGAATGGCTTTGATGTGAGGATCACATGTGTTCATGGAGTGTTAATGCTTTGCTCCAGTGATCTATTAAAAGGAGCACCTGAATTGCCAGTAGTTCCCTTGAGGCCCCACTTCAAACAAGCTGGCAGGACAAAAGATTTTGTGCAAGTTCTCATTGCGAGCATGTATGACTATATATGGAACACATGCCTAGGATTATCTAGTACTTGGATGCTTTATCTTATTTATGTGCAATTTCCCTATGTTCTGATTGCTATGTGAATTGTCTTGTCCATGCAACGCCCATCCATCCATCCCTATGCCTACCGCACTCGAATCCCACTGTTTACTGCTATTGGTACTGCTGTCTTTACTTTACTACTGCTGTTACTTTGCTACTCCTATTACAAAACTGTTGCTACTGATAAACTGTTGTGAGCAAGATTGTTTCTAGGTGCAGCTGAATTGACAACTCAGTTGTTAAGGCTTATAAATATTCTTTGGCTCCCCTTACGTCGAATCAATAAATTGGGTTTCACTTCCCTCGAAAATACTGCGATACACCCCCTATACTTGGGGGTCATAAAGACTATTTTCTGGCGCCGTTGCCGGGGAGCATAGCTTTATTTATCAAGTCCACTTGGAATCACTATTGCTCAATCTTAGTTTATTTCCGCCTTGTTTGCTTGTTTCTTTATCAAAAATACCAAAAAATTAGTTCCTACTCTAGTTGTTATTTTCGTTGGTCTGTTTTTGTCTTGCTTTATCATGCTTTCTATCAATGGTCGTTTTCTTTGAAACTGAATCTTATTGGCAAGGTGGGTTCACGGAAGAACAAAAATATTATTATAAGGAACACCGCTTTTCACAAAAAGGGAAACACTTGTGGGAACAAATTGATAAATTGTATACCATTGCTATAAATGTGTACTCTACTTATAATGTTACTTATTGCTTTGATAAATCTTGTTGTTGTAAGAGGTATAAACACCTCCCTTTTCAATGTGAGTATAATGATAATGTTACCATATCTTCTTATGTTAAAGGAAATTATGACTTTTATGATGTGGAACAAATTGAAGAATTTATTGCTTGAATGGTGCATTTGAACTTGCTAGTTTGCTTGAAAATATTGATGATTCACCTTATAAATGTGAGGTTTATGATATACTTGGATTTTTCTTTGATAATTACAAGGAAGAACATGGCTATATTCTTGAATATATTAATAGATGCTTTCCACAAATGGAAGAGACTAATGCCTTGTAGGATCCTATGGAAGAAGAAATTGATGAACCTAAAAGCTCATTAGATGAAAAAGAGGAGGAGAGTGATGAACAAAAGGAGGAAGAATGGATTAGCTACCCATTCCTACCATCTAATGAGAGTAACTCTTTATTCCTTACATTATTTTATTGTCCCCCATGCTTACCAAAGGAGGATGAATGTTATGTTCATGTTATCTGTGATAATACTTTATTTGTGCCTAACTTCAAGATGCATGGTACTAAAGAGTTTTTCTTAGAAATTGTTTATGATAAAGCTCTAGATGATGGTCCTATATTAAATGATCAGTCACCGTGTTACAGAATTGTTAAAAGTGGGTTTGAAGGTTTTAATCCCACTATTTTTGAGCTTGATAACAATTATGTGTTTGTAGATCATGAAAAGCATGGTTTATGTGATAGTTATATTGTTGAGTTTATTCATGAGGCTACTGAAAATTATTATGAGAGGAAAATATGGTTGTAGAAGTTTTCATGGTATTGAAACACCTCTCGGTGAGCTGAAAGTTTTGAAGTTACTCTTGTTTTATCTTCCTATGCCTGTCACTTTGTTCTTTGCGAATTTATTTGCATACAAGATTCCTATGCATATGAAGTGGGTTAGACTTAAATGTGTTTTGAATTTGCTTTTTGATGCTCTCTTTTACTTCAATTCATATTTCTTATGTGAGCATCCTCTCAAACTATCATGCCTAACATAAAGGCGTTAAAGAAAAGTACTTATTGGGAGATAACCCAAAAGTTATAGATGAGTCTTGGAAGTTATTACTTCTGTAATAACCGCTCCTTATCCTTTTTATTTGCTTTTTGTGCCAAGAGTAACCTCTAATGAGAGATAAGTAATGGTTGGGAAAGTTGCTGTCCCGAAACAGATTTATGTGCTTCACCATAAAAAATCGTGTAAAATATCTTTACGTCGTTTTGAGGAGTGAATTTTTGTGCTTCTGACCCAGGTTGTTATATAACTTTAGTTAGTTCAACACTTTTTGATTTGAGCAACAGAAGGTCTTCGAAAAAATTCTTCTTTACCTGCTGGTCTGTTTTGACGGATTTCTGCCATTTTCTGCATTTGCTTCTTGTTGGTTCCTTTTTGAGTTCTTTTGGAGAATTGATCGTTTTGAGTGAAGTGCCACAGTAGCTAGTGTTTTAATGGAAGTTTTATTGGTGTTGAAACTGAAGCCAAATACTTATTATCTTGAGTGCACTAATGTTGCTAATAAAGATTGTGTGATGTTTTGTATGAAGAACAAATTTTAGGTGTATGGAAGGAATGAGTAATAATATGAAGGATGGACTAAAGCTCAATCTTGGGGATGCCACCCGTGTCACCCCAAGAAATATACAATAAGTACAAGCGTCTTCATCAATTAAAATCCTAGGTTTCTTCCAAACACTTCATTTTTATTGTTTCATGCACAGTTGTGTTGTTCTTGGAGCGTCTTCTTTTTCATTTTCGTTTTGGTTTTTCGTTTGCTTTGATTTCTTAGTTTTCTAAATAAATTGGTTGGACCCCCTCTTTCATGCATTGGTTTTCAAATAGTTTGGTTTGGTTTGGAAAAGAGTAGGGAAGTTCATGCTTAAGTGGTAAAGAGAGCTTGTTTTTGACTGTGGCCTATGCTTTGTCATGCCATGCTTGATATTGTTTTGGCTGTATGCTTAGTATTCTTTGCTGTAGCATGACTTGTTATAAACAATTGAGATTGCTTAATGTGCCTTGGAAGAATCATGCATTGTTTTAGCATATTAAAGCATAGTATAGTGGTATTCTCCGTTGATGCTTTATTTTCGTTGACTTGGCGCATGCTCACACCATGTTATGACTATCCCAAGTCACCATAAGCCTTTATGATCCTTTAGTTTTCAACTTGTAGTATCACTTCATGCTTTGATCAATGGTGTTTCGTCGCTCTGCATGATTATGGCCATTATTGCTCTCCTAGTTTGTCGCTCCCAGTCTTTTGCTAGCCTCCACAACCAAGTATGAGTTCCACTCATGCATCCAACTCCCTAAATCAAGTTATTCCGAAGAGTCCACCATACCTACCTACTAGCATATGCTATTCCAAGTATATTCATGTTTTTGTTTACCTTCCAAATTAAACTTGTTATGAGAAAACTAGTGATTAAAGCTCTCACGAACTTGATGGCACACTTTACTTTTCTTGCCCTTAATAAACTTGAACCATTGTGTCGTCCGTGTTGTATATGCTTGCACTTATTTGTTGGGGATTAGCAGAACCATGTTCTCATGGGGAACACTTTCAACATTGCATGGGTACTTTGTACCTAGTTGATATCATGCTCTTTTGTCTATGGATGTCGTCGGTGTGAAATGAAAGGGGAGCTTGTAAGTCCATGGAGTTATGTCTATGTGTTAGAGAAACGTCTGGGCCGCTGGTCTAATCCATGCTGACATGGTGGAAACCTGCAGCATAACCATAATGAGCTATCTATGAAGCATTCTTCTTATAAAAAAGAGTCCTATATTGAGAAAAAAGAGAAAAAGAAAACAAAGAGATTATGAAAAGAGGAAAGAGAGAAGAAAGCACCATATTCCCATGGTAAATAAGAAGATTGATGAGATTCTCGTTGTCTGCTTGCCTTGTCATTTTGATATGGGGATTCTTCCGTATCATCGGGCAAGGGGTACCCCGTTGGCGGTTCTCTATGATACACATGTACTTACGATGACAAGAACTTACCGGTGACTAAACTTGAGTAGCATGAGGAGCGACCCTCGTATTCAAGGGACATGAGATTTCTAACTTATACTTCGTCAAGCATACACACCATAGTTTGTTCACTTTAACCTTAATCACTTCAAGATGCTTATGATAGGGCCAATGAGAGCTCAAAGCTATTAAGTACCATAATTTTTGGAAGCTCTTTATGAGACTTGAATCCCTACTTCCTTCTACGAAGGCCTTTCTTCCACTTATATATTGAGTCTCCACCTTCTATCTTTATGCACCTACTTTGAGAGCATAGTGGCCATTCTTAGTTCTGTGTGCATTGTACCAATACTAGTTGTTTGATGCATAACTTGATATTGCTTGTTTTAAACTATTTGTATCTAGTCACTCTTACGAACTTTGAAGGTGTCCTATGCATTTATATTTGCTACTCTATGAGGGACAAGCTGAATGCTATTATGCTATGTTTTTGTTAAGTGAAACAAACAAACGTCTTGCAAAGCATTGTTATTCATGAATATTTTGTTTGTGCCTTTTCATGTTGCATCATAGTTTCTTTGTCTTATTGCTAGAACTTTGTCTTTCATGTTATGATTGAAGTACTATGATCCCAGCCTTTTTATCACTTACCTACTCGAGGACGAGCAGGAGTTAAGCTTGGGGATGTTGATACATTGCAAATGTATCTATAATTTTTGATGTTCCATGCTTAGTTTTATCTACTTTCTTGTGTTTTGTCCACACTTTGGAGTACTTTTCATATGATTTCTTGGACTAACCTATTAACAAGAGCCACAGTGCCAGCTGCTTGTTTTCTGCTGTTTTTGGTTCCAGGAAAGTCAAAAAATGAATATTCTCGGAATTGGATGGGACAAAAGCCAAAAATCTTATTTCACCAGAAGTCTCCCGGAGCCAAAATATGAGATGGAGTGAGGCTGGGGCCCAGCCACACCACCTGGCCGCGCGGGCTGGGCTTGGCCACGCCAGGGGGTGATCTAGCCGCCCCAGACTCCCCCTCGGTCTCCCTCTTTTCCTATAAGTGCCTTCTGACCTAAAAGTTCAGGGGGGTTCGACATCTTTCCAGAAGGAGTTCCGCTCCGCTGCCACCACTAGATTCCACGAAACAGCACCAGAAACTACGTTATGGCACCCTGCCGGCACGGGGAATTGGAGGAGATTATCGCCATCATCATCACCATCGCTTCTCCATCAGCCATCCATGTTTCCCCCATCTATGTGTGAGTAATCCCCCGCTATAGGCTATGGGGATGGTAGGGATTGGATGAGATCATTCATGTAATGGCATCAGATTGTTAGGGCATGGTGCCTAGTATCTTCTATTAGTGCTTAGGACTTTGATGCGACTTTTTATTCTTAATGGTTGTCACCAGGGCCCGAGTGCCATAATTTCAGATCTGAACATGTTATTGATTCATTATGATAGTATTGTTTATGGTCTTATCTACGAGTTGTATACACACATTGTTGTCCGGAACCAATGGCCCCGAAGTGACAGAAATCGGGATAACCGGAGGGAATGGCTTTGATGTGAGGATCACATGTGTTCACGGAGTGTTAATGCTTTGCTCTGGTGCTCTATTAAAAGGAGCACCTTAATTGCCAGTAGTTTCCTTGAGGCCCCGCTGCAAATGGGCTGGCAGGACAAAAGATGTTGTGCAAGTACTCATTGCGAGCACGTATGACTATATATGGAACACATTCCTAGGATTATCTAGTACTTGGATGCTTTATCTTATTTATCTGCAATTGCCCTATGTTCTGATTGCTATGTGAATTGTATTGTCCATGCAAAGCCCGCCCATCCATCCCTATGCCTACCGCACTCGAATCACACTATTTACTGCAATTGTTATTGCTTTCTTTACTTTACTACTGCAGTTACTTTACTACTCCTATTACAAAACTGTTGCTACTGATCATCTGCTGTGAGCAATATTGTTTCCAGGTGCAGCTAAATTGACAACTCAGTTGTTAAGGCTTATAAATATTATTTGGCTCCCCTTGTGTCGAATCAATAAATTGGGTTTCACTTCCCTCGAAAATACTGCGATACACCCCCTATACTGGTGGGTCATCAATTTGCGTAGTGGTTATGATCAAATTAGGTTGAAAGAAGGGGATGAGTGGAAAAGTGCTTTCAAAACAAAATTTGGTTAGCATGAGTGGTTAGTTATGTCGTTTGGTCTTACTAATGCACCTAGTACTTTCATGCGATTAATGAATGATGTTTTGAGAGATTTTATTGGTCGTTTTGTGGTTGTTTACTTTGATAATATACTTATCTATAGCCACAATGAAACTGAACATTCTGATCATATCCGACAAGTTTTGCAAGTGTTGCGTGATAATAAACTATATGCTAATCTTGAGAAGTGCACATTGGCAAAAGATAAGGTCATATTTCTGGGATTTGTTGTATCTAAGCATGGGGTAGAAGTAGATCAATCTAAAATTGAATCAATTCAGAATTGGCCTATTCCCATGAATGTCATTCAAGTGCGTAGTTTCCACGGCTTAGCTGGTTTCCATAGGCGCTTTGTGAAGGATTTCAGCACTATTGATGCACCGTTGAATGATTTGACTAAGAAAGGTGTGCCATTTGTATGGGGTACAACCCAAGATATTGCATTTGATACATTGAAACGTTTGCTTACTTCTATAGGATTACTTGCATTACTTGGTTTTTCGAAGCAATTTGAAGTTGAATGTGATGCTAATGGTATAGGCATTGGTGGCGTTTTGAAGCAAGAGGTTCGCCCTATAGCATATTTTTCGGACAAACTTACTGGTGCTCGTTTGAACTATCCTATTTATGATAAAAAATTGTATGCACTTGTTAGAGTACTTGAAGTTTGGCAACATTATTTGTGGCCAAAAGAATTGATCATATATTCTGATCATGAAGCATTGAAATATTTGAAAGCTCAATCAAACTTGCATAGCAGATTCGCTAAATGGGTTGAGTTTATTGAGAATTTTCCTTACATCATTAAATACAAGAAGGGAAAGGAAAATGTCGTTGCTGATGCTTTATCTAGGAAGAACATGCTATTAACTAATCTTGATGTTAAACTTCCTGGATTAGAGAGTATTTATGCACTTTATGTAACTGACCATGATTTTGCTGAACCATATCATTTGTGTGCTCTTAGAAACGCATGGGATAAGTATCATATACATGATGGATATTTGTTTTGAGCTAACAAAGTATGTATTCCAGAATCATCGTTGCATTTGTTCTTAGTGCAGGAATCACATGCTGGTGGTTTGATGGGTCACCTTGGGCATGAGAAGATGTTGCTCATGCTTGCTAATCATTTTTATTGGCCCAAGATGAGGTGTGATGTGTACAGATTTGTGAGCCGATGTATTACATGCCACAAGTCAAAATCCAAGCTGAAGCCTCACGGTTTGTATACACCTCTCTCTCTACCTACTACTCCATGGGAAGACATTAGTATGTATTTTGTGCTAGGTCTACCTAAAACTCAGAGAGGTCATGGTTCTATATTTGTGGTAGTGGATAGATTCTCTAAGATGGCTCATTTTATTGCCTGCCACAAAAGCGACGATGCGTTGCATGTTGCTAACCTGTTTTTCAGGGACATCGTGAGATTACATGGAGTACCAAAGACGATTGTTTCTGACCGTGATGTGAAGTTCATGAGCTACTTTTGGAAGACCTTATGGGGGAAGCTGGGAACGAAGCTGCTATTCAGTACTACACGTCATGCCCAAACACGTGGTCAAACGGAGGAGGTGAATCAAACATTGTCACAGCTGCTAAGGACTATGATAAAGAAGAATCTGCAGGAGTGGGAGGAGTGTTTGCCACATTTTGAGTTTGCATACAACAGGGCTATGCATTTGACTACTCGGCTTTGTCCTTTTGAGGTGGTGTATGGCTTTAAGCCATTGACTCCACTTGATTTGTTTCCTTTGCCATTACATGAGAGAGTTGATATGGAGGCATCAAAACATGCTGAATATGTGAAGAAGATTCATGAGAAGACTCGAGAGGCTATTGAGAAGAAAGGCAAGAACATTGCTGCTACAAGGAATCAAGCAAGGAAGGAATTGTTGTTCAAGCCTGGCTACATGGTATGGGTGCATCTAAGCAAGTATAGGAATTGTTGTTTCCACTACTTCGAAAGTCAAAATTGAAGCCACGTGGTGCTGGTTCTTACAAGGTGTTAGCCAAGATTAATCATAATGCCTACTCGATTGATATACCTATTGAGGAGTTTGGTGGAGTTAGCAACAAATTCAAGGTTGCTGATTTGTCACCATATGTTGGAGACGACCTTGTAGTGTTGAGGTCGATGCCTTTTGAAGGGGGGAGATGATGAGGACATCCCTATAGTTACACCTACCCCAATTGCTACTAATGATGTTCTAGCTACTACAAAGAAAGACCAATCCAATGAGATAAGGATTTGACCAATTACAAGAGCGCATGCTAAGCTACTAGAACAACAGGTGAACTTGTTTCTTAATGAACCTGATGTTTTAGTTAATGAGAATTTTATACTACCTAAGTCTTTGAATTATTGCAAGATTAGGTACTTGGGAGAAGATGGCGTAGCATGGAGTGAGGAGCTAATGGAACATGGCGTGTTGATTAATGCAGAATGCACGAGGGAGGAGAGGAAGGAAGCGCAAGGAGCACACAAGGTTGACGATCAACACATGGTGGAAGACCTCTGACGCGGTAGAGAAACACCACCATTCGCTGCCATAGCACAAAAACAACAAGGTATGCTGTCGCGACAGAAAAACCAAGCCAAAGCCTGCCACGGCAGAGTCCTAAGGCCGAACCCCTTATGGGTCGGTTTGTACCCTAGTTGGGTGGTACCAACTCGGATCCCACCTTGGCCGCCTCCCCAGACTCTTAAATAGATGAGGCGCCACACAAAGTTAGGTTTAGACCATGTTAAAATATTTTGGAGTTGTTTCTTTCATAGAACCTCTGGAATTACTTGTGATTGATTTTACCAACTATAATTGAATGTGATGTGTTGTTCCATTGGGAATTAGTAGATTGCAAACTATCGCTCTTGGTCGACGGCTACGTGCGCAAGAGCGTGGTGTTGTGAATATCCTACAGGGTTCGAGAGTTGTTGCATTGGCATTAGGGATTGTGTAACATCCCAAAACTTTAATCCAAGTTATCAAGATCTAAATCCCCCAATTTAGGGTTAAGAAAAACTTTTTCCCATTAAAAGAAATAAGAATGAATATGTGTGTTGCATTAAAATTGGAATTGATGTGAATTGCCATGTTTGTTTGTTCCAATGGTTGTAAAATGATTCTAGGGTGAATGCCACATCATCTAGATCATTCCCAAGCACTTTTTCAGAAACCACTCAATTGAATTTAATTTGCAAAATCCTAGCAACCATAGATACTTAAGCATGTGACTAATAACTCCACCAAAATTATTTTCAAAATTCAAAAATTGAATTCATGCAGCCATTGTGTTGAACACTTTGTGAGCAGAATCAAACCTGCCTAACTAACACGATCAAATTTTGTCGAGCCATTTGATCACCATTAACCTCCCTTGTCTCCCCTAGTCCCAACCAGGCCATAAACCAGCCACTCCCTAGTCCCTAGCCACAGTGCACCGCCACCCCGACGCCATGCCTGCCAGTCAAGCACGGGTAGCTCGCAGGAGACCACCAGCCCCTCTCCGCCGCTCCAGGAAGGAAGGCGTGATCACACTGCCGACCACGGTCCACCCCACAGCCACAACCAGCCCCTGGACCACCGAAGACAAGCCCCACACTAAGCCTCTACACCGCGCCAGCACACGCCAGAGCGCCATCCCTGGCAAGGCAGCACATGCCGCGCCTCGACCATAGCCCGCGTGTGCTGCTTCGCATTGATCCCAGGACCCCGCCAGACACACTCTTCTCCCGTCGCGCGACCCACAGCCGCCAGGAACCACGTCGAGCACCGCCTCTGTCGCTCAGAATGCGAGACGCTCCCGACCGTAATCCACCGCCCCTCGCGTCGCCATTAAGCCCTAGCTGACTGCCAGGGAACTGCCGACCGTCTGCCTACCTTGCCCACGCTGATAGCACCCTGTGTCGTCGTCACCGACAAGCTCCGCCCATGCTTCTCTGCCGCCTCGTCGATCCTATATAAGGGAGCCTCCCCAGCACCATTTGTTCACACCACCCAGCTCCCCTCTCTCCACTGGTCCTTCCCCACCCCTCGCCGAAGCCGCTCGAGCAGCCAGCCGCTGGAATTTTGCCGGAGATAGCCGCAGCAGAGGAGGAGACGCCCCCTTCGATTTCATCCACCCCCAGAGCTGCCACGACCTCGCCTGAGCCCACCGTCGTTTCCTCGTTCAAATGCCCCTATCGCCGCACTAGCTGGAGTCCTAGTATGCCCCCACTACACCCCCACATCACCGCTAAGTTTCCGTCTCGCCGGCGACGTGTTTGTCATCGATGATGAACGTAAGCAGTAGATCCTAGTTCTAAGCCTACGGTCCATGTTGCCCTGTACCGCTTCGCGTTTAAAAAGCCACTAATATGTGGGACCCCCTGTCAGCTGTCCTCAGCGCCGATGAGTGACACTGGGCCGGTCCACTAGTGTTCCCGCGCAACCCAGTAGATTCAAATTTAGATTTATCTATTTTAGCTGAAACTTAGTTATGCCCCTTAGTTTAAAAATCATTTCAGAAAGATCTACTGATCCAAATTGAGTGATTCCAATTTTATTGGAAAGGTAATGAAAATATCTATCCAAGCCTGTTGGATTTAAATAAATTATAGTTATATATCTCTCCTAGAAAAAATAACAAGACAGAGACGTTTTCACATTTAAACATTTTTCTAAAATCAACCATAATAGCTGTGGAGTTGATTCCACCACTCAAAAATCACATTTGACAATACCTATCTGAATATGTAATAATATCAAGGTTGGCATGTAGTGAATTTGGACTAGTACCAAAATAATGCTATATAGGAATTTCTAGTCACTTTAAATCATTAAATATTAAACTTAAACTTATTAAAATGTGATCAAACCATTAAATCACATTCCCATATAGTAGAATATGTGGTGAGGACATGTGTCCACATGATCCCATATTTTAATTGGACAATATTAAATCTTAGTTAATTTCAATGAGTAGAAATTACTTTTCTCAAATAAAATAAATGAAACTAGTCATTAAAGCTTGTGATGTTTGTGATGATACTAGATCATCCAATGTGTTCCTTAGTGTGCTAAATAGATTAGTTAAGTATTGTTTGGTGATTGTCTGTTCCGTATGTATTTATAGACGATAATACCGAACAAGTCTTCGAGGAGGAGGAGTTCTACCAAGAAGAGGCGGAAGAAAATTTCAACTACTTCACCAACCAAGGCAAGCCATCATTAACAATGCAAGCTAACCCTTGCAAGCTAGAATGATACAAGATGACCTAAGCAAGATGCATTAGGCATGCTTGGTTAAACATGTTGACTTATACCTACCCCAAGTTTTACTTACAAGCTTTACTTTCTTTTACTTTACCAAAGTTCTTTACCTTGTTTATAGATAGCATAAAGAGTATAAAACTTGACCTATCTAGTTAGGTTTAGATGTCATTCTATGGCATGAGATTGATAGTAGCATCCCACATTAACGAACACTCTTAACTTACTAGTTTAGAGTTAAACCAAAATATTGATCACTTTAGATGGGAGTACTTGGTGAAAATGACTTGTGAAAACCTTGGAATGATGGGTCATTCTATTGAGATATTTTGACATGTGTTGAGAAACACAAATGGTTTATGATGATGAAAATGTTGAGGCATGAGCCTTAGCCCTTTTATAAAAAAACTGATGGTTGGGTTCAGATGCGATACCATTCCAAATTTACCATACAACCACAATACCTGAATTGGGTAAGGCTTAGCCAGAAGTTTATATGCATTAGTATTAGTTCCCTCGCGGGAGAGATTTGAGATGAGGCTACCTCTCAATGTTGTCCACCTATGAAGTGACTAGGATGGCAGATGGCAATGGCTGGGAGGCGAAGCTCATAGGAGAGGTTCTTATACTAGAGTGTGTAAAGGAAAGGTTATGTTTGATTATCTACATACTAAGTATGATGATTCAGGGTTACCCCTGACAGATGTATCGAATTTAGTGGTGAAAGTGTACCACCTCTGCAGACTGTCAAACTATTCGAATAGTTGCGTCCACGGTTATGGACAATTGGAGTGGCCATACTGTTCCGTTGTTAGATGTTTTCAAAATGACTTATGAAATGAATTGTGACATGACTTGACCACATCATGGTTGTGACTATGAAAAATAAGTTCCCACTTAGGTGATTTCAAGCTTTATTTTATCTTTCTTCGTTTCTGAACTCAGCTTAGGTTTCAAACTTAAATTTACAAATAAACATAGAGTTAGTATTCCTACTAGAACTACCTTACTTGATAGTGATAGTTTGCGAGTACTTAAAGAGTACTCATGGCTTTGTCCCTGGCTATTCCCGTGGCCAGACTATGAGGAGGACTACCCTGAAGGAGGACAGCAGGACAGCTACGACAACTAGGATCATCTCCCATCGTCAGCATTGCCTGTGACAATGAAGATGGACCCCACCGCTACGCTATTTATTCTGCTACTTGTTTGTACTAAGACTGGATCATGAGATCCTTTTTTTTGTGTAAGATCTTATTATGGTTTGTAATGGATGATGTACTATGATTTCCGATCTGTTATGTCTCGCAAAAATGGTAATCCTGGGATTGCGATGTATGCCATAACAGGCATCTGGGTTTAAAAATCCGGGTGTTGACAAGTTGATATTAGGTCCATCTTGACCATCGGAGACCGTAGTTAGAATGGACGTCCGAACAAAAACTTAGTTTCAAAAACCAAAGTCATTATTTATGAAAACTTATTTCCTCTCTTAACCTTGGCATTCTTTCTCTCAAAAAAATACATGTTCCTCCAAATTCTTACATTACTACCTAAAATTTGACACACTTGATCACTTCACTAACTTACTCATCCTAGATTCTTATAGATGGAAGCTCAGTACAACAAGTTCTACCAGTTGGGCAACGGAGGCCAACTGATCTTCGAGAGGGATCTAGATGCACTGTCTGAGTACTTGGAGCGTCCGCATCCGGAATTCCTTGGAGCTCAACTCAATGGACCCCCAGGAGGAGACTTACCGTGGCTAGTAGTTGCTGACCTTCGAGGAAAGTTAGAGGCACCAATGTCCGAGAGGATTCAATTCACCGTGAGAGAGAACAACTGGCTAGATGGATTAGCCAGGGCAATGCATGAAGCTCTCGCTCGTCTTTGCTCACAGAATGTCAACTTGATCCAAGGAACCCGCTTTGCTCACTATGCAAGGCGTGATTCTATGGGAATGCCTCTGGAGATGCTAAGTCACCCGGAGTTGAAGCGCCAAGTGGAGAACCTCGACTTCCTGCTCTATGACAGACAGAAGGAATTGGACAATGCTCGAGAGTACACCAACCTCAACTGTGCCATTGCCGCCTAGAAGGCCCAGACTTTCTCACTGCTCGTTAAGGATCGCCAGTCACTTCGTCGTCAACGCACAAAGAAGGATCGCACCATCGACCGTCTTCGCAAGAAGGTGGCCGACCTCGAGAAGACCATCAAGGAGAAAGAAGCTTAGCTTGCAGCAAAAGAAGAAGAGGAGGAAGGTGAATACATCTAGGGGGATATTCACTCGTACCTCAGCAATGATGATGACTATCTGGAGGATGATGCCATGGACTTCTACACCAAAGATGATGACTCTGACTTCATCGATGATGAGTAGATGCACTAGAGCACTATCGTAGGAGTGAGAAGTATCGGTCCCATTGTATCTTAGCTTGCAGGATAGTTCTTAAAACCATTTGTTTTCCTTTAATGGTGGTGTGTGTGAGTTTGTATCGTGTGCTTTGCTTGAATGAATGAAAAGAAGTTAGTTTGCAAAACCTGAGTCAAACTCATAGTTTTAGCTTTGAAACCAAAATCATGAACCTTAGAACTTTCCCTCTTACCCCATTATCTATCTCAATCTTCAGATGACTCGTGGAAACCAAGGAGGGAGAAGCTCATCGCATGACCCAATGCTGCAGATTCTGCATACGCTCATTGCCTACCATGAAGCTAGTAGGGCAGAGCGCCAAGCAAATCTAGCCACCCTGCAGCAGATCGCCCTGATGGCTCACAACAATCAGAACCATGGAAATAAGGATCATCATGGATCCAAACTCAAAAACTTCCAGAATACCAATCCCCCAATCTTTAGCCAGTATGAAAACCCACTGGATGTTGACGATTGGTTGCAGACCATGGGGAACAACTTAGAAGTCGCCGGAGTGGATGCCAATGAGAAAGTTCTGTTTGCCACACACTATCTGGCCGGAGATGCAAGAGCATGGTGGAACAACACCCGCACAATGAACCATGGTCAAGTGATGACATGGGAAGCCTTCAAAGTCAAGTTCACCCGCACCCATGTGCCATAGGGTCTAGTCACCAGAATGAGAGATGAATTCAAATAGTGAAAGCAAGGCAGAATGACTATAGTGGAGTACCGTGACAGATTCTTGTCCCTCGCCAGGTATGCACCTGATGAGATCAACACGGAGGCCAAGTGGAAGGAGAGATTCCTGAACGGATTACATGATGAGATGCAAACAGTTGTCGTCAACGTCCGTTTCGAAGATCTCAAAGAGCTAGTCAACTCTGCCATTCAGATGGAAGGGAAGATTAATCAAGAAAACGACAACCGCAAACATCGCATGATGCACTAAGCTGGATCCAACAGTCACCAGAAGTACCATCCCAACCCGTCTGCCGGATATGCCCCGCAGAACAATCGACCCCCGATGTCTCGTCCAAGCTACCCCAACCGTAGCGGAGGAAATATGAAGTCCGGAGGAAACAAGAACAACCACCCCAGCAACTCCAACAACTTCAACCGTGCACCGCCCATGGCCAACAACAATAACAACAATACTATCCCGAGGACTGGAAGCAATGTTGTTCCTGTCGCAGCAAAAGACAAGTCTCAGATTACTTGTTTTGAGTGTGGAGTGAAGGGTCACTACTCCAACGAGTGCCCAAGAAGATTGCCGCCACTGCCAATGTGAATGCCCTAGCTCAACAGCAGCGTCGTGTTCAGCCCGGAAGAAGATTTTCCCCAGGGAACCCTCACAACCGCAATGGCCGTCTCTTCCACATGAACGCCGAAGAAGCCCAAGAAGCGCCAGATGTCGTGCTGGGTATGTTTTCTGTCAACTCAATTTTAGCAAGAGTGTTGTTTGATTCTGGAGCATCGCACTCATTTATCACCGAAGAATTTGCATGCACCAGTAAGATTCGCCCCACCGACTTGAAGCATGTTATGATTGTTCAAATACCCAGTTCAACCACAAAAGCTAGAAAAATCTACAAAGCTGTACCTATCAGAATACATGGGATAGATTTTTATGCCAATCTAATAGTACACGGAACCAAAGGTTTGAAGTAGTACTAGGAATGGATTGGATGTCAAAGCATAAGGGATTGATAGACTGTGCTAAGAAAGCCATCACCATGACTAGTAGCTCTAGAGTATCGGTAGAGCATATCTCTGAAACCTTGCCCCGTCAATTCAAGTGCAACAAGAGTCTAGCCCTACCCACCCTAGACCAAGTCAGAGTAGTCTGTGAATATCCCGACGTATTCCCAGATGAATTGCACGGTATGCCCCGGATAGGGATATTGAGTTCATTACTGAACTAATCCCTGGAACCGGACCCATAGCTCAGAGACCCTATAGCATGAACCCATCAGAGTTAGTGGAATTGAAGAAGTAACTGGATGCTATGTTGGCAAAAGGCTTGATTCAACCAAGCGCATCGCCACGGAGATCGCCCATGTTATTCATCGACAAGAAGGATGGAGGCAACCGTTTGTGCACAGATTACAGGAAGCTGAATGATGTCACCATCAAGAACAAGTACCCATTGCCAAAGATAGACTGGTGCCAGAGTGTTCTCTAAGATCGATCTTAGGACTGGTTATCACCAACTTAAGATTCATGCAACGGATATTCCAAAGACCGCCTTTACCACCAGATATGGATTATACGAGTATACGGTCATGTCTTTTGGATTAATCAATGCTCCCACTTATTTCATGAATCTCATGAATAAGATCTTTATGAATTTTCTAGGTAAGTTTGTCGTTGTGTTTATCGACGATATCCTTATCTACTCCAAGTCAAAAGAAGAGCATGAGCAACATCTGAGAATCATCCTTGAAACCCTTAGAGAGAAACAGTTGTATGCCAAGTTCAGCAAATGTGAGTTTTAGCGGAAAGAAGTAGGATTCCTAGGACATATTGTGTCTGCAGGAGGAGTCGCTATTGACCCCGCCAAGATCAAAGACCTTGAAGAATGGGAAGCCCCAACCACTCAAACTCAAGTCCGTGCATTTCTCGAATTAGCGGGATATTACCGCAAGTTTGTTGAAGGATTTTTAAGCATCGCAAGACCCATGACCCAATTGTTGAAGAAGGAAAGAAGTTTGAATGGACCGACAAATGTGAAGCAAGTTTGCAAGAACTCAAGAAGAGATTAATTTCAGCGCCAACATTGATCATGCCAGATATCAAGAAGCCGTTTGATGTGTATTGTGATGCATCCAAGATTGGTCTCGGATGTGTATTAATGCAAGAAGGCAAAGTCATCGCGTATCTGTCTTGACAACTGAAGCAGCATGAGTAGAACTACCCTACCATCAGGAGCTGAATATGAGGCAAAGGAGATGGATATAGTTAATCAAGGATTATGACCTTGACATTCACTATCACCCCGGCAAAGCCAATGTGGTAGCGGATGCTCTTAGGAGATTGCCGTGTAGGTTAAACACCATGATCAAGGAGAAGCAACCAAGTTTGCATGAGGAGTTGGAGCAGTTTAGAACTGAGCTAGTTAGCAAAGGATTTTTATCTAGCATTGAACTTCAACCTACTTTGATCAGTCAGATCAAGGAAGCCCTGAAGGGAAATGCAAGTATCAACAGAATCAAGCATCGTATTGGTACAGGAAAGGTACCTGGATTTACCGAAGACGAAGATTGAGTTTTGTGGTACAAAGGATGTATTTGTGTGCTAGCAGATTCGGAGCTGAAGCAAGTTATCATGCAAGAAGCTCATGACACTCTTTATTCTATCCACCCTGGAGGAACAAATATGTATCAAGATCTGAAGGAGCAATTTTGGTGGCACAAGATGAAGAGAGAAATCGGAAGCTACATCGCCAAGTGTGATATCTGTCAGAAAGTCAAGGCAGAACATAAGAGACCCGCAAGATTGTTGCAACCATTGAAGATTCCAGAATGGAAATGGGATTCCGTCGGAATGGACTTTATCACCGGTTTGCCTACTTCTAGTAGGGGAATGACTATCTGGGTCATCGTTGATAGACTATACAAGGTAGCTCATTTTATACTTGTCAAGAGAACCTACCAGAGCTTAAAGCTAGCAGAGTTGTACATTGGTAGAATCGTTAGTCTACATGGAACCCCCAAGACAATAGTATCGGATCAAGGAACCCAATTTACCTCGAGATTTCGGCAAAAAGTCCAAGAAGGATTGGGAACCAAGTTGAATTTCAGCACAGCTTATCACCCGCAAACCGATGGACAGACTGAAAGATTCAACCAAATCTTAGAGGATATGTTGAGAGTTTGTGTGTTGGAGTATGGATCAAAATGGAAGATTACCTGCCTTTCGCAGAATTCTCATACAACAACAGTTATCAAGTCACTTTGCAAATGGCCCCATTTGAGTTCCTATATGGAAGAAAATGACGTACCCCTTTGAATTGGTCGCAAGTAGGAGAGAGTTAGATCTTTAGATCCGACATTCTACGAGAAGCCAAAGAGAAGGTTCACAAAGTCCGTGAGCACCTCAAGATCGCCCAATCCAGACAGAGGAGTTATGCTGACAAGAGAAGGAGAGACCTGACTTTCAATGTCAATGATTTTGTGTATCTCAAAGTTTCACCATTGAAGGGAACACAACATTTTAGTCTGAAAGGAAAGTTAGCCCCTAGATATATCGGACCCTTCAAGATTCTGAATCATCGAGGAGAAGTATCATATCAACTGGAACTGCCTAAAGAGATGTCAGCTATCCACAATGTGTTCCATATCTCATTACTTTGCAAATTCCTAGAAGTGTTGGAGAAGACTGAAGTTTTCAAGAACATCGATCACCGAGCCGTTGAAATCAACAAGGATTTGACATATCGTGAAGTGCCCATCCATATCTTGGAATAAGCTTAGAGAACCACCAGGACCTAGAGTATCAAGTTTCTCAAGATCCAATGGAGCAACCATACTGAAGAAAAAGCCACTTGGGAGCGAGAAGATTACATTATGACTGAGTTCCCAGATCTCTTTAGTACCTAGTTTTCTTTCCTAAATCTCGGGACGAGATTTTTGTTTAAGGGGGGAAGTTTTGCATCATCCCAAAACTTTAATCCAAGTTATCAAGATCCAAATCCCCCAATTTAGTGTTAACAAAAACTTTTTCCCATTAAAAGAAATAAGAATGCATATGTGTGTTGCATTAAAATTGGAATTGATGTGAATTGCCATGTTTGTTTGATCCAATGGTTGTAAAATGATTCTAGGGTGAATTCCACATCATCTAGATCATTCCCAAGCAAAATCCAAAGAAAAAGAAATAAAAAATAATTAATAATGGAAATGGTCACTTTTGCCATATTAATCAACTAGGTCACTTTGGGTGTTCCTAGCACTCGATTTCAAACAAAAACAATTATGGATATTTTCACCCCTTGATAGTACAAGTAATGATGTACCAAGGCCCACTTTAAATTCATACAGAAACATTTAAACTCTAAATTTAAAAGACATTTGAAAATGGAATCAAGTGTAGGTACCTAGATCACACTTTTTCAAACACCACTCAAATGAATTCAATTTGCCAAATCCTAGCAACCACAGATACTTAAGCATGTGACTAACAACTCCACCAAAATTCTTATTCATGCGGCCATTGTGTCGAACAACTTGTGAGTTAATCAAACCTGCCTAACTAATACCGTTTTGATCAAATTTTGTCGAGCCATTTGATCACCATGAACCTCCCTTATCTCCCCTAGTCCCAACAAGGCCATAAACCAGCCACTCCCTAGTCCCTAGCCACAGTGCACCGCCACCCCGACGCCATTCCCGCTGGTCGAGCACGACCAGCTCGCAGGAGACCACCAGCCCCTCTCCGTCGCTCTAGGAAGGAAGGCGTGATCACACTACCGACCATGGTCCTTCCCATGGCCATAGGTAGCCCCTAGACCACCGAAGAAAAGCCCCGCACTAAGCCTCTGTGCCATGCCAGCGCACGCCAGAGAGCCATCCCTAGCAAGGCAACACATGCTGCGCCTCGACCACAGCCCGTGCGCGCCGCTCCGGATTGACCCCAGGACCCCGCTAGACATGCTCTTCTCCTGCCGCGGGACCCACAGCCGCCGGGAACCACGTCGAGCACCGCCTCTGTCGCTCAGAACACGAGACACTCCCGACCACTGTAACACCCTCGAATCGACCCTATGCAAGTTTTAGCCCTTTCCACCAAACCCGCATAGAAATGATTCAAGGACGCCCACCAGGCACTTTCGTGCGGGTCGAAAACGAAGTAATACAATTACACAACAGTCCTCGATGGGACCCACAGAACATATATATACAACAACAACTCCATGAGTCAAGAATACAGATATACAGTACAAAGATCCAAATAACCTTGTAATCGATAGAGCATCCAACTATGGACACGATGCAAATGGGGCTAAGAGCCCTAAAGAATAACCAATGGCGTCCATAACCCTACCCAGGCCAAGCCGGAAGGGTAACCCTGCTAACAACGTCGATCTCAAACCTGCTAAAACAAAAGAGGTGCCGACAAAGGGCAAAGGGAAAAGAGGAGCGTCAGTACTGAGCCCAGTACACGACGAGGCTAGAATTCGGCGGCTCTCGCCTACATAGGTATGTTGGACTGAAGCGGCAGCGCAGCATTCACTAAACAACCTTTAGAGACTCGATTCATCTGTCGGCTATTAGAGAGGGATAAGAGAGATCTATTCGGATCCAACCTGATACTAACTCCAATCATACCCATCCTGGTATTTCCCCCTCGAGACCAAACGAGGAAGTCGGACCAAGGAACTCACACAGTTGGCAATTTTACTCATTCCGTTACAATTGCAGCACTTACTAATCAAATATAGATAGCATGAGTCATCCCGAAGCATAAGTAGGGACCGTTTTAATTAACCATTCCGTGGTAGTTGGAACATTTACTAGTCAGATATAATTGTCCTGAGGAATCCCAAAACCCAACAGTTCTTGGCACTTTTATCTCATTCCATTGGAGTTCCAATACTTACTAGGCAGGTATAGCATGTCACAGATCACCACAGATCCACCAATTGTTGGCATTTTTATTATCCATTCCATTGTAGTGAAGCTGAATTACTAGTCACATATTAAGTCAAATTTATACCACTACTTTAGTTATGCTTGTCTACGATCGAGATATTGTGCTCCAAGTCGTCCATAACTGCGAACACGGCTTTCAGAAAGATTTACGCTACAGGGGTGCACAAATAGCAACACACAGACGATCAACCTCGGAAAAATCAAATCAAAACCCAACGAGTCTTTCACGACAAAGCAATCACAGGATTCATAAAATATTTCAGGGGGGCACCCCACTAAGCTACCCGCAAGGAAGTTGGCCGGCTCCGAGACGGACCTAGGGTTTGTGTCAATGGTTGTAAACGACTGGGAACCCAAAAGTGTGACTGGGCTTGTCGATACCGTGAAAACATTCCACGTTCCAAAACAGTACAGGTGCTCCACGCACAATCGTAAATATAGCAGTAAAGCATGGCATAAGTACATGATACTAATAAAGCCCCAAACTACTTGTGGCCCCAAGAAATAAGAAATGAATCAAGCTCTGGCTCAGGGGGATCCCATAGGGTCTCTCGGATGTGGATAGTGCGAATAGTCAAGGAACGGGTATCAAGTACTCGGGGTCCTACGGGACACAAGTGAGCGTGGAAGAACCAAATTACATCTATTGCCCACAGATGCCTGTGCATTAGTTATAATCTAGCAATTTGATAGTGGTAATTAATGACATGATCATCTCCACCATAAATATCTGCCAGCATTCCAACAACTGTGGTACTTGACAACACGAGATCGCACCTGAGCAAGAAACTACGACTTGCAAGTCCAGCTATCTACCAAACACAGGTTATAGGAGGTATCCATGGAAATATAGAGGCTGCACGGGATATAACTGGTGCACGGAAACTAAAGCATCGCAACACGGATAGCAATAGATCAACAGGAGGAAATAAAGACTATAAAAAATAGGTAGAAAGGGGAGAATTCTCGCCTGGGAAACACTACCGACGGATCATATTCGAAGAACTTGACGATACTCGCATCAACTCATCGGCCTAATCCGCGAAGAAGCAAAGCACTAGAAGAAACACCGGATGCAATATTTAATACTACGACAAAATATCCGGCATGACTATGATATGATGCAGATGCGCTGCAACTAGGCAATATTAAGCGGAACCAGGGTCCCGACAATTAATTACACGGTTCAAGTTATTTAACTACCCCGCTATTTAAATGTTTATTAACAAGGCGAAACAGGGCATCGGTTCGCTGCACCAATTTAAATGGAGTCCAGAATAAGGCAAAGATATTCCGCATAAACACTCCATATTTAATTATGAGGTGAATCGGCATAATGCCCCCAAACCACAGACAGATATACATGTATGAACAATTTATATGCAACAGTTTTATATATAGCATTTATAAAATAGGGGCTCGGAAAAGGTTCACACATCTGGGTTCGGAATATCTTGGGTTCTGGGGGTTCGGGGTTCGGCCGGATCGGTCTTCGAATCCACGCCGTGAAGAAGACCTAGGCGTTTCGGATCGGACTTCAGGTCCGGGAAGTAGATCTTGAGTCCACGAAGAAGAACTTGGGGTTCCGGGGTTCCGCGAAGGCGATCTTGAGCCTCCAACTCGTTCACCGGTTGCGAGAAGTGGCCGCCACGCATGGAAGTAGATCTTGGCGGGGAGCGATGCACTCGTGACGGGGTCGGTCTTGTATCTCCGGTGATGGTGAAGATCTTGTCGAGATGTTGTCGAGGCAACTAGTATCACCACCAGAAGGGCATCATACTATCCACCAAGAGGTGGTTGGTACCCGTTGCTGCTGATGGTCGATTGCGCGTACTTGAACAGAGAAGAGGTAGTAACCTTCTGCACACCTGAAAATTGGCTCAGGAGCGAAACACGAGAGGAACCGAGACACTACATGCGGTGACCCGATGATCTGCGGACACATGGGATGCGCGGAAGAAGAGAAAAAAGGCCGGCTGGAGACATGACGGTGCATGCGGGAGCCAGAAGGCGCTGACCCATGGGGATTTGGTTGCGAGTGGTGGAGTCGGGCCTGCGTAGGGCGCGCAGAACTGCTCTTGCTTGCAGGCGGGTGGCTTCTCGCGCATGCGAAGGGGCAGAGAGAGTCGGCCATGCGACGGCGTGACCCTGGGTAGGCGTGGCCCCTAGGAGCTTGTCTCCTGTTAGTGGTGGGTAGCGATGCTAGCCAAAATCGAGTGGGCAAGACGACAGGCTTCTGGGCCCATGGTGGGGACAGGGTCTAGGTGGAGGTCACGCGGGAGGAGCGGCGGCAGGGCTTGCTAGCGGTGTACGGGGAAGACTGGCGGCGATGGATGGGGAGGGAGCGACGGGGCTCGGCGGCGGCCTGGCGGGATTGAGGAGGTGCTCGGGCACAGGCGCAGCGACGGAGAGAGCCGCGGTGGCGGGGAAGTTTTCTTGGTGGCGGCCGGAAAACAGCGAGGCGGCGGAGGTGCCAGGGAGGGGTGGGCAGGCGACGGCGGCCGCGCGCGTGGGGCCGGTGGAGCTACAGGCGGCAGGGGAGGGTATAGAAGATCTCGTCTGGGGCGGGGTAGGTGGCAGAGACGAAGAGGAGGGGCGGCGCTGCGGTAGGTGGCGATGGAGGAGGAAGGAGAGGGCGAGCGGTGGGGAGCGGCGCGTCTGCGGATGGTTACCGCAGGGTGGGGCCCGGGCCGGACAGGGGCGTGGGCAGGCCGCGTGGTGTGCGTGGAGTGGGGCGTCGGGCGGTGTGGGGCCGGTTTTCCTGGCGCTGTGGGGCTGGACGGGCGGGAAAGAGGAGGAGGGCTGGGAGCAGGTGGCGACCAGGTGGGTGGGGAGGCGTGCAGGGTGGTGGGCCAGGGGAGTGCGCGCGCGGGTGGTTGGCTCTGCTGGCTGGGTCGCACGCGCGTGTGTGTGCTGCGGCGGCGGCAGGGGGTATTGGAGGGGGATCTGGGTAGGTGGATACTAGGGTTTGATATGTGGGGTGGTAGGTGGCTGCCGGTTGGGCTTTTTGGGCCTGGCCGGTAGCTGCCTCCCCCACTAAATAAAACTATTTTATTTTTATTTAATTTTTAAAACATTTTATAAATAGTTTTTAGACAAATAAAATATTCAGGAAGACCTGGTTTTATGATTTGAAAATAAAGAAGGGCTAATTAGAAAACAAAATAAGGTTTTTGCAAAGTACTTTGGTGAACAAACATGCATGATGATTTCAAGATGATGCACAAAGTAGAAACAACGAGCGATTTTCTGGTAGTGGTTTTAGCGGGATGCCACAATTCGACACCACTAACAAGGGATCTAGGTTTTCAAAAAAAAGCCTTTTTATAAATCTTTTGAATTCTAATCTTGGTAGAGATACCAAGGACTCTCACCTTATTCAAACTACAACCTTTCAAACTACCCACCCTTACCTCAAGCTAAACTTGAGGGTAGCCCTAGTAGTAGTTGAGTTTCTTGCTTAGATGAGTTACCTTGTTCTGTTGTTTGAATTTTTTGCTTAGGAAGTAGTATGAGATACTTTGGGAGCTCATCCTCTATCATCAGGCTAACTTTAGATAATATACCCTAATCAAATTCCATAAGCTTACCCTTCCATCTGGTCACTAAATGACTATCTAATTCCTTAATAAGATCACCTTTGAATTCATTCCTTCTAGAAGTTTCTAAGTGTATGAAGACCAATAACAAGTATGGATCCTTCCTACTCAACCTACACTTGAACATCATCCACTTGATGATGATTTGGAACCTTGCATCCTCTCAAAATCATCTCCTCTTATCTTCTAGTCAAAAACCCTAAAACCGCCAAAAATGTCCGAGTGTGGAAAACTTTTAACAATATCACATATTTGAGTCTCCCTCATTTCCAACACTTGTTTATTTTTTGCAATGCACTGGAACCATATTATAAACCATCATAAGGACTACCAAGGCCCACTCTTTCCCTTGGATACATCATCTTCATACCCACTTGTTCTTGATGGTTTTGTAGGCAAGAAAGTAATCTTTCCTACAAATCATATCAACATGCCTACTTTGAAAGAAGCTCCATCTTCATACTATTTTATTTTTACCAAATCTTTGTATGGTTGTGCTCTATGCATGAAGTTTTACCCATCCCTACTTCACTTGTTTCAATTGGAGCTTTGTGCTTCCAAAACCCACATGGTTTTGAAGGCTAGTTGATAATCTATTTTGGCACCCTTATTTTATTAAAAGTTTGTCATCAATCCTAGGAAAGCTCCATCCTAACCAACCTCAACCTTATGTACCATGGTGATCTACATAACTTGGTCTATCTATCCATATAGCCCATTAACCAAGAAGAGCTCTGAGCTCCAAGATCCAACAAGGTTTTGAAGGTATAAAGATAATGATGCCTAAGATCCTCTATACCTTGTTCTCCTTCAAAATCAAGCCTGAACTTCAAACCCCAAGGTGGTAAATGATGGATACCTCTTGTGAACATCATCCACCTCGGAGACATAAATTCCAAATGATTTCCATAATTCTTTTGACCCGAAAAGTATTTAATTCGTTAATTTGACCAAACACCTCCAAACCCCCTCTATAAAGGAAAGTTTAGTTTTCTCCAAAACACATATCAATCTTTAGGTACATTTGAGGCCTATATATCGTACCCTATCTTACCACTTCAAAAATAAATATTTCTGAAGAGTCTTAATAATTCTTTTTGCCCTTTTTCCTAAATGGCAGAAATGGAAGAATAATTGTTTTAAATACTTCTATGCCTCAATATATTCTAATAAAATTATCCAATGTTTAGGATCATCTCAAATAAAAATCCTATCTTGGAAAATTTAAAAATATCAAATCAAATCCTAAAAATACATCTCGAGAAGAAGGTGGCGATAACGACTATGCGAGCTAGGACATTATCCCAGTCAGCTGCCTTTAGGTTAAGTCATGGCTCGGGCTCTATGCTTGATTAAGTTTCGCTAATGTTGATTAATGTAGCCATAAGGGCATTAAGGTATGACTTGTATCTGCTTAAGTATTGGATGGTTACTTTGATACTTGCGGTTATGTGCCACAATTTGTTGATCATGGGATCGTGGTCGTATGCATAACAGGGATTTTCGGAGGTTTAATCCAGGAGCCCCACAGACTTGGTATCCGATCCATCCTGACTGTAGGAGAACCTTAGTTAGCATGGTCGTTAGACAGGAAAATCTATATTGGAAACACTGGCTTTTGAAAACTATTAGCTCAAAGCTTTTCAAATGATTCTACTTCTTATCTTATTCTAATTTAAATGAATTCAAAAATGGTTTATTCTATCTCTCGTCCAAATGCCGAACTTACAGATTTACAAACAAGTAAGACCTAGACCCCTATGAAGACGAGGATACCAAGATGAAGAGAAGCAACTACCATCAAACACCAGGAGACTACAAGATCGCCCTACCAATGGAATCCTCGTGACCAGAAGAATCAAGTGCAACACGATCAAGAAGAGTCCAATGAGATGGCGAAAGCCTCATCTGCAAGATAGTGACATAAACCACGATAACTTGATATCTAGGAGAAATAGTCCAAATATAGGATTCCCCTATATCACGAGTAGTTAACTCCTTGGTCTCTATAGTAGGTCGTGTTTTCTTGCCTCAGTGCATATTGTGTTTCTTAATGTGTGATGTTCGCGGAGAACATTGTGAACCCATCTCTCTGTTCACCTTGTATGTGTGTTTTGGTTTGTTTTGACCTTAGTCAAATGTGACTCGAGGATCGATAACCCACCTAGTAACTCAGAAAAAAATCTCCGGTTAGTTATCGCTAACGAGAACCGAGACTAACTTTCGGGGTTTATAAGAGGCAGAGCATTGCAAGAACCAAGAGTTCAACATCGTCAAGTCAGAACAATTGGAAGACTCCACCTCAGCAGGATGGCATACCTCATCAAACTCACTTCTCAAGACTCGTCACCATCATTTTGCGCTATCATTCCTTTACTAACACTAGCAAGAATCATGTTGAAGCCGGAAGTTTACCACCGAAGGGTCCTCACCATTCAGAAGAAACCCCAAGACCAGCTAACCAATACAAGTGAAGAGCTAACCTCAATAACCTTCAGTATATTAGAGCTTACGATCCCCTCAAGAGACTAACTATTCTAGTCCTCCCTACCCAAACCAATGGGAAGTTCCGCGCTAGTGGGCCAGAATACTCTAGAATCCGAAAGACAAGGATGCACGAGCCAACTCTACCATCGAGCAGAAGCAATGCAAGGCATTCAGGTGAATGCAACTCCCCCAAAGCTAGATGTCTCTACCCTGACTGAAGTCTAGCAAATAGAGTCGTTGACCACTAACTTGACCTGAGCTAACTCCTTAAAACTTCGTTAGGAAACCACCCTGACAAGGTGTGTGCCATAGAACATCACTAGGAGACCACAACTAGAGACTCGGAGAAAAGAAAACTTTCCTCTAGCGCTACGCCAGCACTTCAAGACAGAGGATCGACACCCTTCTCGAAGACCCATAGTGAAGATCTATGGTGGAAAGATTGCGTCTTTCCACTCAAATCCTGTAGATTGTCTACAGGAAGATACTTCATGCAGATTTCAAAATCCGATGTCCTTCTCCAAGAATCAACTCGAGAGTCATCAAACCCTCAGAGGATAAACCTCATCAATAGCCGCCAAAAGTCTACTCAATCTCCCAGTACCCAAGAAGCCCCGAATCAAGACAATCAGAATACCTGAAGTCGACAAGACTATGGAAGCCGACAAAACTATTTCCTCCCAAGGGTTCAAAGAAGACTAAAGAGTCAATATCTAAGAAAATTCCACAAAGATCCTCCTCGGATACTTCAGCTGAAGAACCACCTGAAGGATTGCTGAATCACTGACCCCTTAGTTCTAACCCATTTAGAGGACTTGCGACCTCAACTATTTTGATGGGCTACGTATGAATAAAAGTAGTATATGAGCCTTGTAGGACCTTGTTGGCAGACGTCATCGGAAGGTTCTAACTCTAGAAGAAAGGTTGGCAACAGTCTTGAAAACATCACCTAACGACTCCAAGAAGGAAGCACTACGTCAACTCTCTGATCTACCCTAGTTTAAATCCTAAGGGGGAAAGACTGCGTCTCTCCCACAAAATAGTGTACCCATCCGTTAGAAGTAACTTCAGGAGTTAGACCTAAAGTCGTGACCAAGTATCAGGTAAGGCCTTAAGTGAAACGCAGCAAATCCTTATAGAAGGAGGATCTTTCATCGCCATCATTACTAAAGTCTGCTCAACTCTTTGGGCACCCCAACAAGACCAAAATTTAACTTCACTAACGCAATAACCATGTTCAAAGAATAAGTCTGTAAGTTAGTATGCTCGAGACGCATAACACTAACCCCGACTTAAAATCCCCTAACCGTACTCTCCTAAATGTCAAGACGATATTCTTTTAAGGGGGAAATGTTTACAACATCCCAATTTCAGCAACCCTGATTAGTTGTCTAGAATGCAAAAATCAGGGGGAACAAAAACTTTTTCTTATTTAATGATGTAGTGTTTGCTTGTTGTTTCCCTCTACTTATGCATCTAAACATGTAGCAGATGATATACTTCTTACCTCACCATAGTTGACAAAAGCTATTTCACAAAATCTGTCTTGGCTTATTTTTCATATTCTCAAATGTTCTGGCATTTCCAAAAACATGAGCCAAGATGCCTTTGCAACACTGACTATTTCAGTAGCTTCTATTGACCAAACCATGGAGAGCTATATAATATAATCTCTTTATGTTTTCAAGCCAGAACATCCAACTACTCTAACCTCTAGGTTTTCCAAAAAAACCTTTTTATATAGCTTTTGAATTCTACTCTTGGTAGAGATACCAAGGGCTCTCACCTTATTCAACCTACAACCTTTCAAACTACCCATCCTTACCTCAAGCTAAACTTGAGGGTAACCCTAGTTGTAGTTGAGTTGTCTTGTTCTGTTGTTTGATTTTTTTGCTTAGGAAGTAGTATGAGCTACTCTGGGAGCTCATCCTATAGGATCAGGCTAACTTAAGGTAATAAACCCTAATAAAATTCCCTAAGCTTACCCTTCCATCTGGTCACTAAAGTGACTATCTAATCCCTTATCAAGGTCACCTTTGAATTCATTCCTTATAGAAGTTTCCATGTCTATGGAGACCAATATCAAGTATGGATCCTTCCTACTCAACCTAGACTTCAACATCATCCACTTGATGATGATTTGGAACCTTGCATCCTCTCAAAATCATCTCCTCTTATCTTCTAGTCAAAAACCATAAAATTGCCAAAAATGGCTAAGTCTGGAAAATTGTTAAAAACATCACATTTTTGAGTGTCCCTCATGCCAACCCTTGTGTATTTTTGGCAATGCACTTGAACCATATTATATACCATCATAAGGACTACCAGGGCCTACTCTTTACCTTGGCTAGATCATCCTCAAACCCACTTTTTTCTTGATGGTTTTGCATTCACAAAAGTAATCTTTCCTGCAAATCGTATCAACATGCCTACTTTGGAAGAAGCTCACATCTTCATACTATTTTGTTTTTTACCAACTCTTGGTATGGTTGTTCTCTACTCATGAAGGTGTATCTATACCTTCTTCACTTGTTTCAATTGGAACTTTGTGCTTCCAAAACCCACATGGTTTTGAAGGATAGTTGATAATTTGTTTTGGCACCCTTATTTTATTAGAAGTTTGTCATCAATCATAGGAAAGATCCATCCTAACCAACCTCAACCTTCTGCACCATGGTGATCTACATAACTTGGTCTATCTATCCATATATCCCCTTTACCCAAGAAGAGCTGTGAGCTCCAAGATCCAACAAGGTTTTGAAGGTATAAAAATAATGATGCCTAAGATCCTCTATCCCTTGTTCTCCTTCAAAATCAAGCCTGAACTTCAAACCCCAAGCTGGTAAATGATGGATACCTCTTGTGAACATTATCCACCATGGAGACATAAATTTAGCAAATGATATCCATAATTCTTTTGACCCAAAAAGTATTTAATTCCTTTATTTGACCAAAAACCTCCAAACCCCCTCTATAAAGGAAAGTTTAGTTTTATCCAAAACACATCTCCATATTTAGGCACATTTGAGGCCTATATATCCCCTATCTTATCACTTCAAAAATAAATATTTTTGAAGAGTCTAAATAATTCTTTTTCCCTTTTTCCTAAATGGTAGAAATGGAAGAATAATTGTTTTAAATACTCCAATGTTTGAATTGATGTTTAGGATCATATCAAATCCAAATACCATCTTGGACAATTTAAAAATATCAAATCAAATCCTAAAAACACATTTAGCACTTTTTGGAGAATCAATATAAAAAGGATCTAGAATTTTCAGAAAAATCCTAAACCGTCCTTGCAGGTGTATCTTGGTCACACCTATATAATAGAACCATTACTTTGGCTTGCCAAGATCAAAATTGCAGAATATCTTCATGATCAATAGATATGGCCAAATTGGAAGGTGACCAAAACTTAATCAAAAATAAACCAAACCCATCACCACTCCCCTCCATTGCTGGCCACAGGAACTGTCCCTCACCCTCTGGTCGAACTCGCTATAGCAATATAGTAGACCATCACCCTCTCCTTGTCCTTTTGTGTTTAGAGGGGAAGAAAGGAGAGAGAGATGCACATATATTAAAGATCTTCCCACATCAATCTAGGCGAGGAGCTCCACCTCTCCCTCACTTTTATGGATGAGCACTGCACCATCTAGCACCCAAGCCCTGCCCTAGCTGACCCTACATCTCTCTCTCACTACTTATCTTTGTTTGGATGAAACCATGTGAAGGAGAGAAAACTTGGCTCCCACTGCTCCTCCACCCCTCCTTGACCTTCTGTGACCATACCCCAACAATATCCACCATCCCTCACAGCCAACCAGTCCCCAACACCCTCTCCCTCACTCGAACTAAACCTAGTCCACCATAGACCCTTCTCCTTTCGTTTATAAGGCTAGATTCCAACCCACTACCTCTTTCGCCTCTCATTTCCCTCCCTCACTCCCACATACCTCTCCTCGAACTCCACATCCTTTACCCTTCTCTCCCTTGCCCTAGACAGAGAGCTGTGATCTCAGACATCTGCAAGGATTAGGTAGATGGTGTATGATACGTCATTAAAAGTATCTATAATTTTTGATGTTCCATGCTTGTTTTATATCTACTTTCTTATGTTTTGTTCACACTTTGAGGTATTTTTCTACATTTTCTATAACTAACCTATTAACAAGATGCCACAGTTCGAGTTGCATGTTTTCTACTTTTTTGGTTTTAGAAAAGCTAGTAAGGAAATATTCTCAGAATTGGACAGGACAAAACACAAAGTCAATATTTTACCTGAAGCAACACGGAGTCCGGAGGGGAGATGAAGTGGTGCACCCGAGCAGCCACACTTGGTGGTCGCGCGCCACCTAGGGGTGTGGGTCCCCTGGTGCTCCACCGACCTTGTCCTTTCGCCGATAAAAGCCTCTCGGGATGAAAACCCTAAGTACCCGATCAGAGACCTAATCAGAAATCCACGAAAGAGTCTATAGCCGCCGCCATCTCCATCCCTATATTGGGGGGATCTGAATCTCTTCCCGGCACCTTGCCGGAGGGGAGAGATCACCTTAGAGGCCTTCTTCCTCACCATGACTGCCTCCGGTGTGATGCGTTAGTAGTTCATCCTTGGACTATGGGTCCATGTAGTAGCTAGATGGTTGGTTCTCCTCCTTTTTGCTATCATGTTTAGATCTTATGAGCTCCGTTCATGATCAGGATCATCTATTTGTAATCTTACATGTTGTGTTTGCGAGGATCCGATGGATATTGAGATGCTATTTTAGATTGATTATTGATTCTATCATGTCTATGTTATTTGTGATCTTTCATGCTTTCCGTTGTTAGTAACTATCTTGGCCAAGTAGATGCTAGCAACTCCAAGAGGGTGTATTTATGCTCGATACTGGGTTCATGCCTCTAGTAATCTAGGGAAGTGACAGGAATCTCTAAGGTTGTAGATGTGATGTTGCTACTAGGGAGAAAACAACAATCCTTTGTCCATGGGGCAATTGTATTGTTTACTTGACACACTTTGCTTAATGCAATTATCTGTTGCTTGCAACTTAATACTGGAGGGGGTTCGGATGATAACCTGAAGGCGGATTATTAGTCATAGATGTAGTTGGATTACGGTCTATGTATAATTTTGTAATGCCCAATCAAATCTCATCGGAGTCAATATGATTAGTATATGCATGGTATCCTTTCTCGAATCTATCAATTGCCCCGCTGTAATTTGTTCACCCAACATGCTATCTATCTTAATGAGAATCACCGCTAGTGAACTATGGACCATGTCCATTCTTTTACCATCGATATACCAACTACTATTTACTGTTTACTGTTTACTTTCTGCAAGCAATTACTATCTTCCACACTATACGTTTAATCCTTTGTTTTCAGCAAAATCGGTGAGATTGACAACCTCACTTTAAGTTGGGGCAAAAATTTGTGGTTCTGTTGTGCATGATTCCAAGTTGGTAGCAACACCTTGGGGTTGTTTCCTTGCTCCTACTGGTTCGATAACCTTGGTTTCATAACTAAGGGAAACTTGCTATTGTGCTCATCATACCTTCCTCTTGGGGTTCCCAACGAGCTCGAGATATCTTGAGCCATTAAGCCTTTTTCTGGCGCCATTGCCGGGGAGATAAGGACAACTTCAGAAGGGAAGTCCATCATAACCAATCTCTTTACTTTATTTTTTTATTTTGCTTAGTTTATTTTTTCTTTGTTTGCTTGTTTCTCTTTATCAAAAACACAAAAAATTAATTGTACTAGTTCGCTTCTATTTATCAAAAACAGAAAAATGTACTTCTCTCTGTAGTTGTCACCTCGTTCTTAGCTCACTATGTTGATCCCTAAGTTCACCCTAAAACACCTTTCAATAGGTAATGGCTCAATAATTGGTAAAGATAATATTGAAGAATTCTTTAATCATGTTAGTAAGCATGAGGATATTGATGATAGATCCTTAGCAGAACTTGCTCCAAATTATGAAATTGCTGTAGCTTCTTTAGTTCACATGTTGGAAGCTAGGTTTGTCAAACTTAACCCCATGATGCAAGTAATGTTTCTTAAACTTAAAGATATTTAGCATACTGAAAAGAGAGATTTCATTCTAGAAACTGTGCTTAAAGAATTCTATGATGTTATTAAGGTGGCCAGAAAAGTCTTTGATTGTTTTAATATGCTAGACTCATGTGTAGATGTTATTGGTACATTAGAAAAGAAGGACAAAACCAAACCCAAGGTAGAAGAAATTAAAATACCAATACCTTTTAAACTTGTAGGAATGCATGAAGCCTTAGAAAAGAAGTTTGATTGGATTGTTCCTGAAAACCCGTTTGATGAAAGTAGTGAACCTAAGAGTATTGAGAGAGGATCCTCTAGAACTTATTTGGATGATATACCTTGCCTTGTTGAATATATTTCTGGTATTGATCTTGATGTTTCTTCATTCGAAAAATACTTGAATCTTGCTTCCTATGCCTAGCTCAAAGGCATTAAAGAAAAGCACTATTGTGAGATAACCCAAATTTTTATTCAGTAAGTTTTTCTTTTGTTGAGTCTTGGAACTTATTGCTTCAGTAATAACCTCTCCTTATCCTTTTTGTGTTGTTTTTGTGCCAAGAATAACCTCTAATGAGAGAAAAGTAAGACTTGGAAAAGTTGTTGTCCCGAAACAGATTTTTGTGCTTCACTATAAAAAAATCGTGAAAAATACCTGTACGTCAGATTGAGCTGTAATTTTTACTGATTCTGCCCCAGGTTGTTATCTAACTTTCATTAGATTAACACTTTTCTAATTGAGCAACATAAGGTCTTCGAAAAATCGGTTTTACCTGCTGGTCTGTTTTGACAGATTTCTGCCATTATTTGCATTTGCCTCTTAATCTCTTTCTCTTTGAGTTCTCGCCAATTACTTGAACTTTAAAAAGGAATTTCTATAGTAGCTTGTGTTTTGATGGAAGTTTTACTTGTATTGAAACTGAACCCATATACTTATTATCTTGAGTACACTAATGTTGCTAATAAAGATTGTATGAAGTTTTGTATGAAGTAAATTTTAAAGTGTAGGAAGAATAATGTGATGAGATGAAGTATGGACAAAATCTCAAGCTTGGGGATGCCACCCATGTCACCCCAAGAAATATTCAAGAAGTACAAGCGTCAAATCTTGGGGATGCCCAAGGCATCCCCTTCTTCATCAATAAAAATCTCAGGTTTTCTTCCAAACGATTCATTTTTATTATTTCATGCACAATTGGGTTGTTCTTGGAGCGTCTTTTTTTTTGTTTTTAGTTTTCTTTTGTTTCGTTTGCTTAAATAAATTGGTTGGACCCCCGCATTCATACATAGTTTCAAATAAGTTCATTTGGATTGGAAAAGAGTAGGAAAGTTCATGCTTATAAGTGGTATAACATGAGTTTTGTTTTGACTGTGGCCTAGACTTTATCATGTCATGTTCGATATTTCTTTGACTTTATGCTTAGTATTTATTGATGTAGCATGAATTGTTCCAAACAATTGAGATTGCTTAATGTGCCTTGGAAGAATCATGTGTTGTTTTAGCATACAAAAGCATAATATTGTGGTATTCTCCTTTGATGCTTTATTTGGGTTGACTTGGCGCATGCTTACACCATGTTAAGACTATACCAGTTACCATAGCCTCTACAATCATTTAGTTTTCAACTTGTAATATCATTTTGTGCTTTAATTAATAATGTTTTGTCGCTCTGCATGATTGTGGCCATTATTGCTCTCTTAGTTGGTCACTCCTAGTCTTTTGCTAGCCTCCACATGTACCGAGTATGAGTTCCACTCATGCATCCAAGTCCAAATAAAACCAAGTTATTCCACAGAGTCCACCATACCTACCTATTAGCATTATTTCTATTCCAAGTATATTCATGTTTTTACCTACCTTCCAATTAAACTTGTTATGTGAAAATTAGTGATTAAAGCTCTCACAAACTTGATGGCACACTTTACTTTCTTGTACTTAATAAACTTAAATCATTGTGTCCATCTATGTTGCGTATATGCTTGCGCTTTATAAGTTGTGGATTAGCAGAACCATGTTACCATGGGGAACACTTTCAACATTGCACTTTATTCAGTTGATATCATATTCTTTTGTTTATGGATCCTGGCGGTGTGAAATAAAAGGGGAGCTTGTAAGCTCATGGAGTTTGTATATGTGTTAGAGAAACGCTTGGGTGGCTAGCCTAAGCCATGCCTAATCATGGTGTAAACTTGCAGCATAACCATAGTGAGCAATCCGTGAAGCATCCTCAATAAAAACCTATGGAAATAGCAAATAAAAAGATCGCTGAGATGCTCATTGTTTGTTGCCTTGTCATTTTGATATGGGATAAATCCTGTATCATGGGGAAAGGGGTACCTCGTTGGCGGTTCTCCATGATAAACATGTACTTACAATGACAAGGACTTACTTGTGACTAAAGTTGAGTAGCATGAGGTCCGGGACTCGTAAGCAAGGGCATGAGATTTTCAACTTATAACTTGTCAAGCATATCCTCATATTTGCTCACTTTAACCTTAATCACCTAAAAGATGCTTATGATAGGGGCAATGAGAGCTCAAAGATAGTAAGTACCATAATTTTTGGAAGATCTTTATGAGACTTGAATCCCTGCTTCCTTCTATGAAGGGTCTTTCTTTTACTTTTATGTTCAGTCTCCATCTTCTATCTTTATGCACCAATTGAGAGAGCATAGAGATCATTCTTAGTTTAATGTGCAATGTCCCAAAACTTGTTGATTGATTCATAACTTTGATATTGCTTGTTCTTAAATTATTTGTATCTAGTCACCCTTATGAACTTTGAAGGCGTCCTATGCATTTATGTTTTGCTATACCATGAGGGAGAATCTGAATGCCATTCTTATTAGGTTTTCTATATGTGAAACAAACAAACGTCTTTCAAAGCATTGTTATTCATGAATCTTTTGTTTGTACCTTTTCATGTTACAACATAGTTGCTATGTCTTACTGTTAGAACTATGTCTTTCATGTCTATGTTAGAGTACTATGATCCCAGCTATCAATGTTTTACAAATACCTTGATCAAGATTGTGATGGTGCATGTCACCTAAAAAATTATTCTTTTTTTATCACTTACCTACTCGAGGAAGAGCAGGAGTTAAGCTTGGGGATGCTTGGTATGTCATAAATGTATCTATAATTTTTGATGTTCCATACTTGTTTTATATCTACTTTCTTATATTTTGTTCACACTTTGAGGTATTTTTATACATTTTCTAGAACTAAACTATTAACAAGATGCCACAGTTCTAGTTGCATGTTTCTGTTTTTTTGGTTTCAGAAAAGCTAGTAAGGAAATATTCTCGGAATTGGACGGGACAAAAGCCAAAGTCAATATTTTACCCGAGGCAACACGGATTCCGGAGGGGAGATGAAGTGGCGCACCAGAGCGGCCACACCTAGTGGCGGGGCGCCCTAGGGGGCGCGCCACCAGGGGGTGTGGGCCCCCTGGTGCTCCACCGACCTTGCCCTTTCACCTATAAAAACCTCCCGGGACAAAAACTCCAAGTACCCGATCAGAGACCCAATCAGAAATCCACGAAACTGTCTATAGCCGCCGCCATCTCCATCCCTAGATTGGGGGATCTAAAGCACTTCCCGGCACTCTGCCGGAGGGGAGAGATCACCCTGGAGGCCTTCTTCATCACCATGACTGCCTCCGGTGCGATACGTGAGTAGTTCATCCTTGGACTATGGGTCCATGTAGTAGCTAGATGGTCGGTTCTCCTCCTTTGTGCTATCATGTTTAGATCTTATGAGCTCCGTTCATGATCAAGATCATCTATTTGTAATCTTACATGTTGTGTTTGCAAGGATCCGATGGATATTGAGATGCTATTTCATATTGATTATTGATTCTATCATGTCTATGTTATTTGTGATCTTGCATGCTTTCCGTTGTTAGTAACTATCTTGGCCAAGTAGATGCTAGCAACTCAAAGAGAGAGTATTTATGCTCGATACTACATTCATGCCTCTAGTAATCTGGGGAAGTGACAGGAATCTCTAAGCTTGTAGATGTGCTGTTGCTACTAGGGAGAAAACATCAATCCTTTGTCCATGGGGCAAGTGTATTGTTTACTTTACACACTTTTCTTAATGCAATTATATGTTGCTTGTAACGTAATATTGGAGGGGGTTCGGATGATAACCTGAAGGTGGATTATTAGTCATAGATGTAGTTGGATTACGGTCTATGTATAATGTTGTAATGCCCAATCAAATCTCATAGGAGTCAAGATGATTAGTATATGCATGGTATGCTTTCTCAAATCTGTCAATTGCCCCGCTGTAATTTGTTCACCCAACATGCTATGTATCTTAAGAAGAATCACCTCTAGTGAACTATGGACCCCTGTCCATTCTTTTACCATTGATATACCATCTACTATTTACTGTTTACTATTTACTTTCTACAAACAATTACTATCTTCAACACTATACATTTAATCCTTTGTTTTCAGCAAAACGATGAGATTGACAACCTCATTGTAAGTTGGGGCAAAGTTCAGTGGTTGTGTTGTGCAGGATTCCAAGTTGGTAGCAATACCTTGGGGTTGTTTCCTTGCTCCTACTGGTTCGATAACCTTGGTTTCATAATTGAGGGAAACTTGCTGATGTGCTCATCATACCTTCCTCTTCGGGTTCCCAACGAGCTCGAGATATCTTGAGACATCAGTATACTCTCCATACTCCATCTTTCCCTCTCATTTTTGCTCTGGCCTAATCTATTCAGCAAGCCGTGTCTGACCCTGCCCTTTTCTTCTTCATGCAGTAGACCCTGGGGGCTTCCCGGCGATCTCTCGCGAGCACCTGAGCTACAACCACCACAGGACTACACGCGACAAAGATCTGAAGCGAACCCTACTATGCGCCTATCCCCAAGATCACCACTGTGCCCCGTGTCTCCGCTGCCGCTTCTCGGCCGGCGGCACGCCCCAGGTAAGCCTTCCCCTCCTCCACCGAAGCTCCCTAGGGTTCCCTACCTGCACCCTGAGTCGAAGAAGGAAGAAGACCTAGGGCCGTCAATCTTAACTTGATCCGATGGTCCCCAGCATCCCGTACCCCTTCGCACCCCGTTGGGGCTGACCGTCGGGTTCCACTGGCCGGGTACATTTCGCCTCCCCCGCGCTCACCGCGGGGCAAGTGGGCCAGGTGGGCGCCGTGCGACCTAGAGCAGGCCAGATACGACCCAGGACTCCCCCATCACTTTTATTTATTTTTTATTTACCCAGGTCTATTTACTACCTTCTTGATTTAAATCATTTAAAAAATGCTAAGCAACTTCAAATGCCCATATCTTAAATTTACCAGGTACCTACAAGTTTTCTTAAACATGTAGTTCAAACAAATACCCAAAATAATATTTGTAACTTTCTTATAAATATTATACTAGGAATTAACTTTTTGGATAATGAAATCTTTTAGGGAGTTTCCGATATCCAAATGGGGGAAATCCACGTTGTACCGCAAGATAATTGTTATGACTTACATGAAACCTTAGTCCCACCTCAAAATACCCTCTAGTTTTCGTTTAGCAAAAATAACAAAAACAATTCATTTATGACTTTAGAAAATCACCTAGGCCAAACCATGAAGTAAATTGACCTCATTCAAACTCCCAATGATGTGGTACATCCAGATCTACCAAAACCAAGGAGCCCAAGAATTTATGAGCTTCTGAAGATTTTTAGGTCATTAAAACCTTCTGCATATGGTATTTCCACTAGATAAATTATTCATGTAGCTTCACAACTCCAAAAATGTTGATTCCAATTTTTTCTGGAAGGTATTTATAATTCCTATCCACTTTAATTTTTCTCATAACATTTGGACCTGTAGAATAAATCTTGTTAAAAAGACAAATTGACTATAGAACCGACTTTAGGATTTTCCTAAGGGTATTCTGTTAATTATTTGGAGTTAATTCCAACTCTCAAAAAGAATACACTCAAGGATGTACAATATAATCTGAAGTCAAATTTATTTGATCAACAGTTCTTTTATGGTGATTTATTGACCTAACGTAGGGTTATTTGCACTAAAATAATCATAACTAATTAAGGAAAATTGATAAATTCATGAAACCACTTTTGTTGGCCTTATTATTTCAATACCCATTTGATGCTATCATATTTGTACGTTGATATCATACAGACCCAAGCCTTAATCAAAACCCCTTCATTAGGTGGTATTTGGCAATTAAATCATTAAACAAGCTCCACAAATGCATTTCCAATACTTCCAATTGCAATAAGCACAATCCATCACAACCTACTGAAGATATTGACGTGTTAAATGTTTTTTTGTGGTATTGTATTGATGCTTGTATGCCTTTTGTTGATTGTGTCCATTATTTGCTTGCATGTATTCTATCTAACGATGATAGTTGTGATTATATCGAAGACCCAAAGAAGATGGTTTTATTATTATTATTGTTCTCTAAGAAGAAGTCAAGGGGTATATATTGCCAGATTTCTAATCTCAGGCAAGCCACCTTCTTGCTCATAAGCCTTGTCCTACTATTTTAATTATGCATGTTTTTACCTTCTATGTTATGAAAACTGCATTGTTTTATTATATGATGATCTAGACCTGGTAGTGGCTTGGCTCCTCCAAACCATTACACTTTTGTAATTTTAAGTACAACCCCCTTGATGATGCTTACTTGTTCCTAGTATAAAAGTTGGTGTATAACACCATACCCCTTTGGAGACCCCGTTTTAGCCGAAGCAAAACTATAGGATGGGAAGACCCCTGAAAAATCTTTACAAAATGTTTTATGGCAAAACCTTGGTGAGGTTTGACCTACCAAGAGAAGTTTGAGAAAAGAAAAAGGGTTTTGTTTTACAAAGGAAAGAGGAGGAAAATGTTTTCGAAAATGCACCCATTTCTTTGCAGCTTTAGCTATAACAAGTTAACCCGTGCAACCACATTACTCTGGAATGGGATAGGGATGGACTTGAAGTTTGCTACTCTGGTGTGGGAATTCTCATAACTTCTTATAAGGGATCATCTCCCTCTAATCCCGGGCTTCCATTACAGAAAGGGTCAACTATTAGATAATCACCTAGAGGAAGTAGCATGTCCCATGTGAGCGACCGGTCGATACTATGAGCATCTCATTGAAAGTGCCCACTCTCGAGGAGTCGGAATGCGCTCCGGTTGGTCCTTGGCCCCGACATCCTGGTGTTGAGGGGAACAACTCATAGGGTAAGGCTTATACTAGAGTGGCATCCGGAGAGTCTTGATCAGTTATTCGACCCATGATCCATAGGTGATCAGGGCAGGGTAACCGTATAGTGTGGGTAAAGTGTACAACATCTTCAGAGTGTAAATCTATTCGAAGAGCCGTGTCCGCGGTTATGGACGGGTTGGAAAAACTACTGTAGAGCGGTGCAGGTTTTGAGTTGAAAAAGGACTTCGGAAAAGCAAAGGCTTGGGAAATGATTTGACCATGGGATGGTCGGAAAGGAAGGAAAGGTGTTTGTTCATGGGATGAATGGAAGGAAGAAACAAATGGGTGACCCAATCCTAGTGTTTTTCCAAAACTTTTCAAAAAGGTTTCCAAAATGTTTTACAAAAGTTTTAAACAAAGATATGGACATGCTATATCTACAAGAGAAACTATTTGAGAAAATAACCTCTCTTGGAGCCCTCCAACTACCACAACCATATTGCATATCCTCTTGTTATTATTATTATTCTCTTAAGGTGGTTTGCAAGTACATTCAAAGTACTCACTGGCATTGTCCCTGGCTATTAACTTGGTTAGATCTTGAGAAGAAGGTGACGATGACAACTATGCGAGCTAGGAAGTTATCCTAGTCAGCTGCCTTTAAGTTAAGGCATGGCTCGGGCTCTACGCTTGATGAAGTTCCGCTGATGTTGATTGATGTAGCCATAAGGGCATTAAGGGATGACTTGTATCTGCTTAAGTATTGGATGTTTACTTTGATACTTGTGGTTATGTGCCACAACTGGCTGATCATGGGATCGTGGTGGTATGCATAACAGGGATTCTCGGACGTTTAATCCGGGGCCCACATATATGGCGCACATTTGGGCAACGTGGCACAAGGAATTAAATCATTTTGGTGCTCAATTCCTCTAATAGGAGGTAATCCTGGTGGCATCTCAGCTGGAAAAACATCCTCATATTCCTGCAAAAGGTTAGTAACAACAGGTGGCAAAGAAGGAGGCATATCCTCAAATGAAAACAAAACCTCTTTGCAGAAAATTGCATAACATTGAGTACTATTCACATCTAGTTCAACAATATCAATTTTATTTGCAAGCATACATGGACCCTTCAAACGAATTTCAGTAGCATGTTTAGAATTAGATTTAGTGGTCTTTGGAGGTACAAAATCTTCAGCAACAATCTGATTCTCACATTTGTGTTTCTCCTCAGTTTTAGCTATACTCGCTCTATCAAGATCATCTTTTAAAATTTGTTCCAGAGTCATAGGTTTGAGATCAATTTTCTTCCGATCATGCATAAGAAAATAGTGATTATTTTTAGCATTATGAACATATTCTCTATCAAATTTCCAAGGTCTACCAAGTAACAAAGAACAAGCTTGCATGGGCACAACATCACAACTAACAAAATCAGAATATGTACCAATAGTAAAATGCACACATATCATTCTTGTTACCTTGATATTATGAGAATTCTCAAACCATTGGATGTAATATGAATATGTGTGTTGTATTGTCGAGAGAGCAAGATTCTCCACCATGTCAACACTAGCCAGATTATTACAACTCCCTCCTGTCGTCTGATTGATGACAAGTACGCCATGAGCGGGGTCCTCGAGGCGTGCGGAAGAGAGGGGTATGAGACGTACGGTGTTCTTGGACGGTGAGCACACAAGTTACCCTCGTTCAAATCCGCCGGCTTTGGACGGGTCCTACTCCTGCTAGCAATCTAGTAATACGGCGGAGCCGGAGTATGGGTTACAAGGGTTCGCCTGTGCGAGTTGAGATTGTAGACTATTGAGGGTGCCCTAAAGGCTCTCCCTAGGATTGCTTATATAGATGACATGGGTATACCCTGTAGGTACTCGAGCTTGGTATATACGGTCTAAATACGTACAGGCACACGGTGTCGCCAAGGCCCAGATGAAAGGATTCGAGTGACCTGTGGACTCTCGATTGCTTGAGAGACAAGAAGAAGCTAAAGATAGAAAATTTGAAGGGGAAAATCCTAACTTGTAACCGACTCGACCTGGTACCCGAGACCTAGCCTATCTATATAAAGGCTAGGATGGGGCGGCGAGGAGGACACACGCAACCCTAGTTTCCACAACTCTCACCAGATTGCATCTGCGCACCATTGTAACTTTCGACTCCTTTGATAAATCCACGAGCGGACAAGCAGGAGTAGGGACCTCTACGAGGCATGAACCTGGGTAAATCCTTTGTCCCCTGTGTGCTTGTTTGCTAGCCGATAGATGTCTCCAGCACTCCCTCCTTCTCCAAAACCCAAGTCCATAACAATGGGCATTGATGAGTTAAACCCTCGTTAATTGGCGCCGTCTGTGGGAAGTGGGAGTGCTGATGTTGCGGCTTCTTCGGCCCCATCAACTGCGATCTACAACTCCGCAACAGCGGAGATTCGCCAGCTCTTCGGCGCCTTCGACTTCACCGTCCACACGCCGGCCACCCGCCCGGCCTTCGAATCCGTGGGCGACGGAATCAGCCTGGCGATTGGGAACTTCCGCTTCCATGTTGGTCAGATGGGCACGCTTCGCATGCCTGATCAACCGACGACACCGGCGATTGCCCCGGTATCATGGTTTCCTCCATAAATCGGCACCCTCAGTGAGCTCAATGCTCCGGTGGCAGTCGGGAACATGATCAGCGACAGCAGTCGCGACTCCGATCTGAGCGATCTGGCCACAGAAGATGGAACCTACGGTTCTGAACCTGAAAGTTGTAGAAGCAGCAGCTCCCCCAATCACTTCATGTGCGCCGTCATTAACGCAGGCAACACCTCCGCCAATCGCGGCAACGGCGGCAACGGCCCCAGATTACTAGAACCTCCCAGTATAATCAATGAGCAAACCGGCGAACGCGTCGTAATCAAGCTCAACGAGCAAGAGTGGGAGCGCTGCCGCGAGGCCCTACGAGGCACACCACTACCCCTCGGGTCCCCGCAGGAACTACTGATGGGCTACCACTGGCTGCTAAAAGAGGAGTTCACGTGCCAAAAATAAGCAATCGCGCAACTTGAGGCGCGTAAAAAGGTGGCGGACGAGTCGAGCCTTCGTCGCGCTGGGCTCTCCTCCTACGGAGGATCCTCCTCATGAGGCAACGAGTACATCGCCAAGAAGAGGCAGTCGCGAATGGCTCACCTCACCGAACAAGAGCGCATAGACGCCGTGAAAGTCCTCGACTTCAGCTCTATGACAGTCGACACGAGAGGCAACGTGGTCCCCAGGACGCCGCATGCCGCGGTGACAGCAGCCACCATGTACCTCCTCAACAACCAGCCACCGGCTGGAGATCCCTGAACCGCCATGCACCGATCTACGATCGCAGTTTTGGAGCTAATCGAGGCCGCCCTCGATAAGGAGCCGATACCAGACCCAAATAAGGGCAAAGTGCTAGCAAAACGCTACTCCTCACCCTCATCCAGCGATGACAGTCACGACCTGTCTCGACGCCGTCGTCCATGGTGACACGATCGCGACTACGATGCGTGCAACGACCTCACACAACGCAAGATCGACAAGTCAAGAGCACGACCTGCTTGGTCGACTGACTCAGAAGAGGAAGACGGGAAACTCTGCGGCGCCAGATGCTTTAGCAGATCCATTAGGCAGAAGCGAATGCCTAAGGGGTTTAAACTTCCGTCAGAAAATCCGAAGTTTGAATGTCTACAGGACTCTAAAATTTGGCTAGAGGATCACATCTCCTCCGTCAGGCTCCACGGAGGCAGTCAAAGTACTGCCATGCAATGCTTGCAGCTACAGCTGCAGGGCGTCGCCCGAGCATGGCTCAATAGCCTCCCACGCGGATCCATTCGCAGTTGGGATGAGCTGGTCTACAGCTTCGTGTGCAACTTTAAAGGCATGTACAAACGGCCCGCATCAATCGAAGAACTGAGATGCTGCCAGCAAAAATCTTGCAAATCGCTGCGCTCATATATACGAAGGTGGTCCATCATCAAGAACTCTGCGAAAAACATCTCGGAAGACCACGCGATTGATGCATTCAACGGTGGCGTCTATCGTCTAGAGCTCAGGGAGGAGTTGGGCCGCTCAAAGCCCCAGACCATCGACCACCTGATGGAGATCGCGAATCGGTGGGCTGATGGAGAAGATTCGGTGAAGAACCGCGCTCACTCCGACGAGGAGGCAGAACTCGAACACAGACGCGACCGCCGAGGCAAATGCCGCATGCGCATCTACGATGACCGTGATGAGGTCAACACGGTCGCAGCCGGCTACGCCGATAGACGCGATGAAAACCGCAACAATGGATAGCGCAGCGGTGGATACCGCGAATCCGGGAAAACCATGCAAGTATGGCAACGCCGCACTCGCGACGAGGCACCCGCGACCTCCATCGAGGAAAAACTGTCCGGACCATGCATGGTACACTTCTACATCGACAAGCATGACGGCAAGAGAAAGTCCAGCCACCTCCTCAAAGAATGCCGCGAGTTCCTCAAACTACACGAGGGATTGGTTCAGATGAACCGCAACGCAGTCGAAAGAGGCAACGGGGCCGCTCCAGGCGTCGTGGCAGGCGCACCACCACCTCCACCGGGGCCACCACCGAACGGAGCTGCACCGGACCAACACCACGGAGGAGAATCGTACCCACGGGCCGTGGGTACCATGATGATTCAAAAGGGGCGCCCCTCCAACAGGGTGCAGAAAGCCATCACTCGCCAAGTCAACTTGGCCACGCACTCACCACCATCCACCACTGAGTACCTCAGTGGCAGTGAGTCGTGCATCACCTTCGATAAACGAGACCACCCGCCTCAAGTACCTCGCCCAGTCCATTGGCCCCTCATACTCGAGGCGCAAATTGGAGGCTTCGACATGAGTCGCATCTTCATGGATGGCGGAAGTGGCATCAACCTCATATTCGCGAGTACCTTGCGAGCATTGAGGATCCCTCTAACTTGCTTGGAGGCATCGGAGACAACGTTCCACAGCATCGACCCAGGGAAATGAGTATACCCCCTAGGCAAAATCAACCTCGACGTTATATTCGGCACGCCAAGGAACTTCCGGCGCGAGCGCATCGATTTTGAGGTCGTCGACTGGCCCTCACAATACCACTGCATCCTCGGACGCGTCGCGTTCGCTAGGTTCATGGCGGTACCCCACTACGCCTACCTGCAGATGAAAATGCCAGGTCCCAATGGCGTCATCACGATCAACGGAAGCTTTGAGCGATCTGACAGTTGTGACATGGAATTCAACAGAATCTCCCAGTCCTTCGGCATGCAGGAGGAGCTCGCGCGATTGAAGGAAACGACAGACAACAGCCTACCTCCCCCGAGCAGGCCAAGCTCACCTGATCTCTCTTTCGACTCATCGGTGCACACAAAGAAGGTGCAGGTCCATCCGACAGATCCCGCCAAAACGGCCCTCATCGCCAACAACTTGAGTCCCGCATAGGAACTCGTGCTCGTTGAATTCCTCCATGAGCACTGGGAAATTTTTGCCTGGTGTCCTGCGGACATGCCAGGAGTTCCTAGGGAATTCGCCGAGCACGCAGTCAACGTCAACCCCGACGCAAGGCCAGTCAAGCAAACAATCAAGCGACTGTCTGAGCCACGAGCGCAGGCAGTTGGCATGGAGATCAACAGACTCCTCGAGGCCAAATTCATATGCGAGATCAAGGAAAGCACTTGGCTCGCCAATACGGTGCTGGTGCCAAAAAAGGACACGGATATCCTACGGATGTGCGTGGACTTCACTTCTTTAAACAAGCAGTGCCCAGAAGATCACTTCCCGCTACCACGGATCGATCAAATCATCGACTCCACCGCTGGATGCGAGCGCCTCTGCTTCCTCGATGCCTACTCAGGCTATAACCAAATTCGAATGAAGGAGGAAGACCAGGAGAAGACCGCGTTCACGACGCCCTTCGGTGTGTTCTGCTACAACACAATGCCCTTCGGGCTAAAAAATGCGGGAGCCACCTACCAGCGATGCATGTAGGCTTGCCTCAAGGAGCAATTGGGTCGCAACATCCAAGTCTATGTCGATGACATAGTAATCAAAACCAAGGAGGAAGCCTCTCTAATCGACGACTTGCGCCAAACATTCGCCAACCTCGATCGTGACAGGATTAAGCTCAATCCGGACAAATGCGCCATTGGCGTACCATCTGGGCAGCTGCTCGGGTATCTCATCTCCGCGAGAGGGATCGAGGCAAACCCGAAAAAGATAAAGGCCATACTGGCCATGGAGAAGCCAAAGAACATAAGAGGCGTTCAGCAACTAGCCGGACGAATCACGGCCCTCAGTCAATTTATCAGTCGAATGGGGGCAAAGGCACTGCCCTTCTATCAGCTCCTCCGCAAAGCTGACAAATTCGAGTGGACCAAGGAAGCGCAAGAAGCATTCGAAGATCTCAAGCGCCTGTTATCCACCTCGCCAGTACTGGTGACTCCACAAGAAAGGGAGCCACTACTGCTATACATCTCCGCTACCAACCAAGTGGTTAGTACAGTGCTCGTCGTCGAGCGGGCCGAGGAAAACAAGGTCCATGGCGTACAACGCCCGGTATACTACCTCAGCGAGGTCCTCACGCCAACAAAACAGCGGTACCCGCACTACCAGAAGCTGGCGTACGGCGTCTTCATGACCGCCCGGCGACTGCGCCATTACTTCCAGGAACACCCAATCATGGTAGTCAGCGACGCCCCATTGGGACATATCCTCAATAACCCCGACGCCACGGGACGAGTCGCGCTTTGGGGAATCGAACTGTCTCCAAGAGACATCACATACGAAAAGCACGACGCAATCAAGTCACAAGTTCTCCCTGACTTTCTTGTGCATTGGATGGAAAACCAACTCCCGGACGAGCCAGATATGTCCTACCTTTGGACAATGCACTTCGATGGATCCAAGCGGAAAGACGGAGCAGGAGCAGGTGTCATATTGACATCACCTCAAGGAGACAAGCTGAAATACATCCTGCAAATGCAGTTCATAGCCTCAAACAACGAGGATGAATACGAGGCCCTGTTGCACGGGATGAGGATGGCAAAAGCCTGCGACTCCAAGCTGGTCGTCAACCAAACAATGCACGAGTGCGACGCACTCAATGACAACATGATTGCATACCGCGACCTCTACAATACACTCGAGGGAGACTTCGATGGTTGCGAGTTGTGACACGTAGGTCGTGAAAGCAACGAGGAGGCAGACGCACTCGCCAACATAGGCTCTACCTGCGCCCCCATACCACCTTGGGTATTTCTCGAGCGCATCTGCGAACGCTGCATCAAGCCAAAGGCCGCAGAGAAGAAAACAAGCGCAGCAACAGACTCGGGGGCTACGCCACCCAATGGGCCAATGAGCATCATGATAATCGAACAATCCTGGACGCAGCCGTACATTACATATCTCCTCAGCAAGCGCCTACCGGATGACCCGACAGACGCACGGCACATCGCGCGACGCTCTAAGGCATTCGCCGTTGTTAATGGCGAACTGTATAAACGCAGCATCACAGGCGTGTTACAACGATGCATCTCCCAGGCCGATGGAAGAGCAGTCCTCCTCGACATACATGAGGGGACTTGCGGACACCACGCCGGCAGTCGCGCCCTCGTTGCCAAAGCTCTACGAGCTGGATTTTACTGGCCCATGGCCATGCGCGATGCCAAGGACATAGTCCAAAAATGCAACGCTTGCCAACGATTCGCCGACAAGCCACACGCACCAGGCGCAGAACTATGGCCTATTCCATTGGCCTGGCCCTTCGCCTAGTGGGGTCTCCACATGGTTGGCAAAGTCCCAAGGTCCTCGCAAGGAGGATACGTTTACCTCTTGGTCGCAGTCGACAAATTCACCAAGTGGATCGAGGCCATGCCAGTAACCAAGCAATCAGGGCACAGCGTAGTCAAGTTCTTCGAGTCCATCGTCTACCGCTTCGGCGTGCCGCACAACATCATCACTGACAACGGGACGAACTTCACATCCAAGGAGTTCCAAGAATTCTGCGAAAAGCTGGTGATCAACATCAGTTATGCCTCAGTCGCACATCCACAGACCAACGGTCAGGTAGAAAAAGCAAACGGGCTCGTCTACAGCGGCATCAAGAAGTGACTCCTTCGACCACTCGAACAAGCCGCGGGTTGCTGGCCAGATGAGCTCCAATCCGTACTCTGGAGCCTACGTACAACTCCAAACAGCACCACAGGCTACACACCATTCTTTATGGTGCGCGGGGCAGAAGCGGTATTACCTGCCGAAGTAAGGTACAAGGCGCCACGCATAGTCGCTTACAGCGAACAAGAGTCATCTCTTGCACTCGAAGACTCCGTGGACCTCCTCGACGAGGCGAGAGAAATCGCCGCAAAAAGATCCACGATCTACCAGTAGAACCTGCGCAACTACCACAGTAGAAGGCTTCACCCTAGATCCTTCGTCGAAGGTGACCTGGTCCTGCGACTAAAACAGCAGGGGCATCTCAAGCTTGAGTCCCCCTGGGAAGGACCATACTTGGTTACAGAAGTAATCCCAGGTGGCGCTTATCGCCTTCAAGACCTAGAAACAGGAGTCGCATACTCCAACCCTTGCAATGTCGCACAACTGCGACGCTTCTACCCCTAGCTGTTTTTACTTTTACATCGCAAATAAGGCTACCCAGCCAAGGCTACTTAGCCACACACTGTACCTCGTACTGTTCTCCAAATAAATAAAATCTAAGTGCCCCAAAACTCTGTGATTTTTCTTTTCACTTATGTTACTATTATACTCGGGGGCTATGCCACCCCACACTCATTTGTTCCTCAAACTAATAAACGCGCCATCCTGAGTAGCTGGCACATCAATTGAACCCCTTAACGCAAACTCAACCCAGCTGCAACGCACCTGGCAGGTTGATAAAAGGGATGGCCAGGCTAACGAAAAGGACTCGCATAGTGCAACACACCTGACGCTTACAAAAGCTATTTGTACGTGTTCACCAATAAATTACATACAAATATATATATGAACTTTACAACACAAATACACTTATGTGCAGGATACAAATCTGGTTACTGCTGCAACAGAACAACATTGGTTTGCTCTCGAAGAAGTCGACAATCTCCTCTGCTGGACGGTCCACCGCTTAATAGTGCGGCACCATATTCCAAGCAGATCCGGCTGGCGGCGCTGGCAGACCAGAAGCTACGACGGCGACATCCACGTCAGGCGTATGCAATCGCACCATCAAGAGGGCAGCCTTGGCACCAGCCACCAACTGCTGCCTCACGCACTCGCGAACCACGGACATATCTTGAAATTTGGCCAGGAGAGCCAACAGGCTTGACGGCGTGTCATCAAACGGGAACATCGCCCGATATATATTCTTCAAACATGACTGCGACTTCTTCAGGAAGAGCAGCACTCGCGAAGCGCGATCCTGCAGGGTCACCAATGCAGTCACACGATCATGATCCACCCAGAAGTATCCACTCTCCTGGAGTTGCTCCTGGGTGAGACCATGAAGGCGGATGGAAATCCTATCCCTCTCCTCCTGCGGATGGCGTGCGCGAACAACTACACGAAGCGGCACCAACAACATGAATACAACGTACCACTGCGACTAACTACAAAGGAAAAGATGAGGACGAGCAAACTAACACTTAAACTGGTCGCCCAGCTGAGTCACCTGGACAAGCAGATACTGCTCGCGGGCGGCGGCTTTTTCCGCCTTTGACTTCCACACATCTGCGTTACCGCGGATCAGGGGCAACTCATGCTCCATCTACTTCACGCGGTCACGAAGTCGCGACAGCAAAGACAACTCCTCTACCCTGGAGCGCGGCAGTGCCACTGTCTCATCAAGAGATGATGAATCCTGGTTTCCTCCTACGGGACCACTCGATGTGCCCTACCACAGATCAAGACAGAAGCAAATAAGGCGACCAAACTAACACAAAGGCAGGGAGAGCAGATGCATTCAGGATAAGCATAAAAATATTCACAAGCACAGTCGCCAGTAGGCATGTTCTTAGAGCAAAAGGACAACTCATCATCTATTACACAAGTTAACTACGGAGCAGCTGGCTTCTTCGACTTCGACGCCTTCGGAGGCTTCATCAAGTCCGTGGCAGTATCAGATGCCACTGACTTTCCGCCTGCCCCTGAAGCCGAAGCTTTCGCCGCATTCTTAGCGCGCTGGAGCTCCTCCGAATACTTGGCAACGGTATTAATCAAAGAATGGCCGTATTTGGCACAGGCAGTCACAAAGGGAGCGAAAACTACCTACTGACCATCCGCGCCAACAGGCATTGTCTTCGACACCGCAGAGGGATCTATCTCGACTCCGTGGGCCTGCACCATGGCGAGTGGCATCGTTGCACCAGCCGCTCGGAGGGAGTTCTTGTAGGTAGAAGGCACACCCCCGACGAGTGACTCCACCAACTCGTTCATTTTATCGACCTGCTCCGCCTTTGGCATCAACTCCTCCGGGAGGCGACTAAGGGCGACCTTGGCCTTGGACAATGTACTCTGGACGACGGCGCTTTGGTCCTCGACCGCGGATACCGCGCCGGCCAGAGCGTCATCACGACGAAGGGCCTATGGGTCAAAACTTAAGTCCCCAGCATCTACACCAAAATACATGGATCAAATTTGTAGTGCCACCAGCAAAACTCTAGAAGCAGAGAAAAGCATCAATAAAAAATCCACCAGTAAAGGTACCTGAGAGGGCCTTGGTGACTGAGAATAGTTGCTCCTCGAACAACTTCTCCCGGGCCGCAAAAGAGGCGCGCAGATCCTCTTCGCGCTTCCGGGCATCATCACGAGCCGCGAGTGCCTCATCGCGCCCCTTCACAGCTGCGGCCAATGTCTTCTCCAATGATGCGACATTGCGCAATAGGGCATTATGCTCAGCTACATGGCAGTCAAATAATTGGCTATCAGTCGAACATACCAAAACAGAGTGAAGATGAAAGGAACAAGCGTGGAAGAACTCACTTTCGACCACGCGGTGACGCGTCTCCAGCATCGCATGCTGACGACCCATCGCCATCACCTGCTCCGCCACTCGCGTGGCCTCCTTTACAAGGAGCTGTTGCACCAAGCATGGAATCAGAGAGGGCAACAGAAGGCATTGACTGCCAAAATACGGAAGAAGGAAAGATATACTCCCATGGTCCTCTAGCGACTCCGAAGAAGTCTGTTGAGCCGTCATCCGAGCAACTATTCGATGCTCCCCTGCATGAGGAGAGCTCGAAGAATTGTGCCCGGAGTGGGCCGCCGCCGGAGGAGAAGGAGCGCGCTCGACCTCTACCTTGGCACTTGAGGTCACGACTCCTGATTCCTTCAAAAACTCAACGTCGCCAGAAGATGACGACGCCTCTTGACTGCAAGACCAAATTCGCATTAAGAAAAGGCAAAACTCCAGGACAAAGCCAACAAATAGAAAACAAAAAAGAATGAATGACCTCACAAACTTACCAGTCAAATTTGTCAAGATCAAACGTGGCCTCTGACGACTCCAACGAAGACTCCTTGGGCAATCGCATATTATTGCGAGAAGACGGTGCTACAGCCCTCACAGGAACGGCGGTAATTGGTGACTCCGCGCCAGCAACTGTTCCTTCTAGAGTTGAAGGAGTCGACGCATCGGAGTCCTCGCTACGCGAACGCTTGCGAGTATTCGGGCTCCCGGACTCGGGGGCTTCCTCTTCCACATCAGAAGGGATGGTCGACTTAGACTCATCCTCTTCAAAAGCTTCGCGAGGAATAATGCCCTCAGGGAGAGGAGGCATGCAAGGCGATACTGCCCAATCCTACATACAAACAGCAAAAAGGAGCAAGTAAGCAATAGAAAAGCAATCGCGAACATAAGCTACTGCGTAGCACGACTATACCTCGGGAGGTGGATTCGAAGCATCGAAGGGAGGAACGACTGGCTCATTCGGAAGCACATCCTTGAAGGTGTACTTCGTGACCAATCGCACCCTTTTATCTACCTCACTCGCGAACATGCCATCGGCAGACACACGAGTGACATCATCAGCACCACCCCATTGAAACATGGGATGGACTCTAGCTTGGAGAGGCTGGACAGGATGATGCAGCCAAGTCCTGACAAGGGCGCAGCCTCCCTCCTCTGCGCCTATGCGACTCTCGAGGTCGCAAACGCGTTGATATAGCACATCTGTCTCCGCGAGTTCGGAGGGCATGATCACATTCTTCCAAGAACGCATCTTCTTGCAGGGAGTCGTGGGATCGAAAGGCGTGAGTCCAAAATGCTCGTCCTTGGCCTTTTGGTCGCCAACATAAAACCATTTGTCCCTCCATCCCTGGACGGACTTGGCGAGCTTGATGTCGAAGTAGGTGGCGGATGGGTCGACATGGATTCCACAACCACCTACGTCATAAACTAAAGAGCCAGATGCAGACTGACGCTTTAGCTTGAATAAACGTTTGAAAAGGCCAAAGTGTGGCTCGATTCCAAGCCAGCACTCGCAAAGGGTGATAAAACAAGAGATGTGAAGAATCGAATTTGGGGATAGCTGATGGAGCTGGATCCCGTAGAAATAGAGGAGACCCCTAAGAAAGGGGTGGATAGGCAAGGAAAGGTTGCGAATGATGAAAGCAAGAAACATCACTCGAAAACCAGCGGGAGGCACAGGAATGGTCTCACCGCTGGGGACGTGCGCGTCGGCCACTACTGCGGAAATAACTCCATCTTGGCGAACAAGACGGAGATCGAACGCCTTGATAATTGAGGGGTGCCAAGCGCCATTGGTCACACCGGTGCCTGCGACCTTCTTTTTCCCGCCGGCGGCGGTACTGGTGCTCGCAGCAGCGGAGCCACCCTTCTTCTTCGCCGTAGCAGCGGTGGCGGCACATTCAGCGGCAGCGCCTTCTTTCTTCTTTCCCATTGCGCGGTGGCGATGAGAACGCAGAAAATAACTTGGAAACGAGCGGAGATGGTCCAGAGCTGAGGAGGAGATGAGCGCAGGAGAAAAGTAGAGGAGCAGCGGCAATGGCGATGGCAGCAAGGAAGAAAAGGGCGCAGATGGAAATTTACCGTCATAGCATCGCTACTGAACCCCTAAGAGATGCAATCCAACGGTTCACAAAAACCCTATTAGACGCATGGCACATATAGCGCTTGACACGTGGGGAAGAGGAAGCGCGAACCTTCCCTCCACTGCGTGGAAATCGAGGAGGCACGGTTAATAATAAGATTACGCACGCCCAGTCAAATCAAAGTCAGAAAGTGGGACCCACCGCTTGTCACGTCCCGTCAAAGCCGCTCATGCGGGCAACTGAGGTCATGCAAGCGTCAGCACTGACGTCATCAACGGCTACTTAGCGGAAAACTTCGACTACTTTAGTCCTTGCTGGAGTTTTCGACTCCACCAAGCACTCGGGGGCTACTCCCATAGGGAGCGCTGGCCGCGCACCCTATGATTTTCTTTTCTTATTGCAGGGATACAGGAAATCACAATCAAACCCAACCACTCGAAAAACGATTCGACTATGGACGTGCGTTACTCCCATAGGGAGCGCTGGAAACAATTTCGACTGAAACAAGCAAGCAAAAGACGACAGCAGTCGCAACCCAAGTTTTCAACTCAAACAAACAAAAATGACAGCAGTCGCAAAATTTCTTTAGTCCCTGCCTGAGTCTTCGACTCAACCAGGCACTCGGGGGCTACTCCCATAGGGAGCGCTAGTCGCGCACCCTATGATTATTTGCACGAAAGCTGTGCGTTGATTACATCAGCACTCGCAGATCATGGCGACACCGCCTCATAATTTTCCCTACAAAGAGATTATGTCTCCTGGGTTGCCCGAATGATCTCCGCGATGATAAAATTCGGATGCCGCGCTTACAGCGTGAAGGTAAGACCTGAATAAAGGCCTGGCAACGCATTTAACTGCGCACTACCAGAAACATATCCGTGCCTACAGGCACGATGAGCATGCCTTGACGGACGCGTCAAGTGCTCACACCAATATAACGGGAATTCGACTCCTGTAAGACCTCCCCAGCTTGAGTCGAATTATGCCAACACTTTTCCGGATTCAAGTCCGGGGACTTGAGTTCGAGTAGATTGCGTTGTTTCACCCTAAGGTGGTTAACTTATACCGATACTTCCGCTATATCAGGCACGTATATCAACAATCCCTATGACATAAATAAAAGCAGTCAGAAAACGTACTCATTCAGGCACTCGAAGACTTCAAAAAGTACCCAGTCGAATCTGCGATTCCACTGGATACTCGGGGGCTACTGACATGGGTATACCCTGGAGGTACTCGAGCTTGGTATATACGGTCTAAATACATACAGGCACACGGTGTCGCCAAGGCCCATATGAAAGGATTCGAGTGACCTGTGGACTCTCGATTGCTTGAGAGACAAGAAGAAGCTAAAGATAGAAAATTTGAAGGGGAAAATCCTAACTTGTAACCGACTCGACCTGGTACCCGAGACCTAGCCTATCTATATAAAGGTGGAGGGGGCGGCGAGGAGGACACACGCAACCCTAGTTTCCACAACTCTCACCAGATTGCATCTGCGCACCATTGTAACTTTCAACTCCTTTGATAATTCCACGAGCAGACAAGCAGGAGTAGGGACCTCTACGAGGCCTGAACCTGGGTAAATCCTTTGTCCCCTGTGTGCTTGTTTGCTAGCTGATAGATGTCTCCAGCACTCCCTCCTTCTCCAAAACCCAAGTCCATAACAATGGGCATTGATGAGTTAAACCCTCGTCAATAGATATTCGGCCTAGGGTTTACAGGAGAGATCTGTCCAGCTACGACTGAGAGTCGGTTACATAGTATATCTTGAACTACAAGTAACACTATGGGCCTATGTCCGTAAGTCTTCTGGGCCTTCCCGTAGCCGAACTGGACTCTGTCTTTTCTCCCTGACTGGGACGCCCGTGAAGCAAAGCTCTAACCCGAAGCGGGCCACCCTGCTCAGTGAGGAACTGTGAGGATACCTGGAAAGTATATCCCCAACAGCAGCCCCTAGAAGTCTCCAAGATCCAAAGTCAGATTAATCATCGTCTAGCTTGATCTTCGGCTTGCAGAATCTTGAAGGATTCCTGAAACTTCACAATAAAAAATATGATCTGGGTCTTAAAAATAAGTCTGACCTATCAACATGTTACTCGGATTTTCTAGCTTGATATTCAAACTAAACCGGAACTTGGTCTCTGACGTTATCTGACACTGGTCATGGTCAAGTCACGTCATCTGACAAACAACCCGTCAGCACAACCATTGGTGGGTCCGCCGTTTGTGGAACCGAGGCGCCGTTTCAATGTGTACACGGAGATTGAGGCGACGTAATCATCGCGTGGGTCCTTCCCAGATCCTTCCATGACGCGTGGCGTTTACACAGTGCTGTTTGCACGAATCTTGGCGCGGTTAGGTGGTATAAGGGGTGAGGATCTCTTTTCCTCATCTTCACCTGTTCCCATGTCGTTCCTTCTCCTCCACTTCTCCCTCGCGTGCAAAGTTCTCCTGCCTCCCAGATTCCCAGCGCCGCCCCTCTAAGGTCACGGGCGCACCAGAGAAATGGCTTCCTCTTCATCATCCGGCTTGGCAGCGGCAACGGCGGCGGCGACGGTAGCGGCAGAGAAGGAGAGCAACTGGGGGTTTGGATCCCCTTCCTCCTTGATGACAAGAAACTCCGCGGCGTGGAGAATGAAGGTATCCTCCGCGCCGGCGACTGGCGGAGCGGTTCTGGCGAAACCATCCCCAACCAGCACGCCGACGAGCGGGTCCACTTCGGCACCCACCTCGACATAGGTTTGTCTTTCCCTCCCTCGGAATTCTTTTCTGAGGTGATTGATCACTATGGCGTTCATCTTCACCATCTTCCCCCGAACTCCATCTTAGAGATGAGTTCTTATGCAGCTTTGTGCGAGGGGTATCTCAACATTAGGCCGAGACTTAGTTTGTTCCGGTATTACTTTCATGTCCGGAGAAACTCCATCACTGCCGGTAATCCTTATATTACCGGCACTATTAGCCTTTCAGTTAGACGCGAGCGTGTTTATCCTCGTATTCTAGCTAGTGAGTCGGTCAAACAATGGCCAGCCACTTTCTTTTATCATAAGGATATTCCTGCTCCCGGCAAAGCTAATGCTTTGCCGGCTTTCATCGATGGAGCTGCCACAGCCCAACCATCTTGGGACGAGGCCCCTCCGACTCTCAGTGATGATCTGATCCTCGCCAAGAGGCAGATCGAATACCTGATGAAGCACAAGGGCCTGAAAGGGTCCGACTTAGTCCAGTGCTAGGTGTCATGCCGGATCCAGCCTCTCCAGCACCACGACGACCGACTGATGCATTTCATCACGGCGTCGAAACAAGACTCCCTCCGTATCAGCCCCAATGCCCTGAAGACAAAGGACTACATAAGCTAGATTAAATGGCTGATTAAGGAGCGGATTGAGAGAAAGATTCCGGAAGTGTCTCTAGACATGCACATAGCGGAAGACCCTGTAGTTCCGGTAAGCTTTAGCTATAAACCCTTTTATGTGTTTCACCTTTTAAGTTATTTCATAATGCTAAGATATTTTCTTCTTTTCAGCTTGACGACCTCCTCGAGTCGGAGCTGGCTCCTATCGAGGGGTATCCTCTGGAGTTTTCTCAGGAGGAGGAACTGGTCCCACAGCCGGACGTTGTGCCCAGGAAGCGCAAAGCTCCGATAGTGGCTGTCGGCACAAAGGAAGTGCCAGTCGTGAAGAGGTAAGTTTCAAAACAACTTCCGCCTTTGTACTTTACTCATTTTTCTTCCGAGATGTAATGTTTTCTACATTATCTCATTCTCAGAGCTAAACAGCTCGTAAAGGGCAAGGGGAAGGGAACTTCTTCGAAACCCCTGCGACATACGAAGCTGTCTATGGCTTCTCCTGTCGCGGCTCCTCTGACTCCTGCACACAAACTTCTGCAACACCGGTGATTACTCCATCACTGGTTGTCGCAGAAGATCCGGCTCCTTCAACGGGGCCAACGACCCTTGAGTCGCAGACTGACGCCACCATGGGTGGCTCAGGATTAGATAAGGGTGAACCCTCTTCGGGTAATGATCCCTCGACAGAGACTTTCGCCGAAAACCTCCTGGACAATCTAGGACTTGCCAAATTTGGCTTGTCTCAGAAATCTGCGGAAGAAATCCAGCTTCTGGCCCGACAATGCCTGGAGAGCCAAAATCTCTCTGTTGAAGAAGAAGCACAAGAAGTGGATGACATCAAGTTCTCCGACCTTCTTGAACAAGTCTGCCTTCGTGACGAGGGACTTGGAGCTGGTGTGCTTCCAGCACCTCTGGTTATTCCACTCATCCTCGTCGAGAAGGTTACCACCGAGGTGAACATGTGACTGAGCAAGCTCACACATGAACATCATGTAAGTCGGAATTCCAACTCACGTTTTTTCTTTATTGTACTTTGTATCATATCCTCTAGCCCCCAAGCATGAAGTAGGATATACAGTCCAAGTATATGCTTCCTTAGGATGCCAAAGAATGAACTAGTGTAGCCCCCAAGGCTCGTGATGATATTAGTAACAATATTAGCCCGAGTCTTCAGTAGACTTCTGACTCTGGGTATTCTAACTTACAGAAAGTTAATTCATATAACCAGGATTTGTTAAAGAATATCTGCAACAAGCGGAGAGAGATCAAGGCTCTCCGACTTGAAAATGCTGAGCCGGAGGTTTCCAAAGATGAGGCCAAAGGTAACCATTCCGAGACTCAAGCCTTGTCCTGTATTTTCATAGTCGAATATTTTTTGCTGAACTATTGTTCTTTTGTCTTATAGCACTGGTAAAAAAGTCCTGTGCTATGATTGAAGAGGCCGAGAACCTCAAAACCCTAGTGGTGGAGAATAAAGAACTTCGCCAAGAGCTGGATAAGCTCAAGGCTGATCATGAGAAGAGCATCGCTCAAATTCTCGAATCCAGCTTCATGGCCACTGATGAACGTGATCGTAAGATTGTTGCTCAAGATCAGAAAATCTCGGATCTCAACAATGAGCTTTGCAGAGAGAAGGGTCTTTCCGAGGCGCTCCGGGCTCAACTCCGGAGTCTTCGAGAAGAGAAGACCAAAGTTGACGACGTCATCTTCGGTATGTTCCATCTCTCTGACTTGTCTATATTCTTCGACTCTTTCGATGTCGGATTTTCTTAACCATTTTGTGTTATGTGTATAGGTCCTCTGAACTTGACGGACTCCACCTCTGCCGAGCCTCGCACCCACCGGCTTACCTAAGTCGGTCATCTGCTTCATGACTTCCGCCAATCCATTGAGGATATTGGCGAAGCTCTCAAGGTTCCGGACATGCATAGCATGTCTGACTTTCAGGTGCGGGACAAAGAAAAGGAGATGCCACAGCTTGTCCGGGACTGGAACATGTCCTACGCGCGATCTGTGGCGCAGAACGCTCTCACCATGGTCATGAGCCATCATGGAAACATGGAGATATGGCAAGTGACCAGAGGGTACTGCAAGGTGGACGAAGACGGACAGGAGCAAGATATCAAGGCCATCATGGACTCCTGCGCCTGATATGGGTGTCACGTAGATGACTCAACCAGCTACGACACTCCCTTCTTCACCCACGTGGACACACTGCCTCTAACTCCGGAAGAAGCAGCTGAAGTTTCCAACGATGAACAGACCGTATCGGATCTGAACATCTCCGAACGTTATCAAACTGAGGCTGATGCATCCAGCGAGCCGGCATCGCCTACCTCTTCTCCTACATCATAGATCATCAGAAAACAAATGTGTTATTTTGAAAAACATTATGGATATGTAAATATGTAGCATGCAACTTTTGGCTAGTGCTAAGTATTAATCTATTTAGCACTTTTGGCTTTAAATTTTTGTGTGCCTGAAATGTTTTCATAAGCACTTATACTTTTTTGCATATACTTATCGTTTATCTTGCTTTTCGCCTCGTCCCTTTCGTGAGCCAGCTAAACCTTCTGCACAGAAACTTTGCTGAGAAACGGAGCTCAGTTGCTAAACATGTTTAAACTCGGAAACAAAGACGACATCTAGTACCAACAATTCACTACTCGGAAAATACCCGCATCCAGCAATCAGACAAATAACCAAAGTATAAACTATGGAATTTAGAGTTATACCCGAAGGTAGCATTTTTAGAATCAGAAATCTAAACCAGAACAAACATGAGCATAAAGTACTTTCAAGTATTCTGGGATTTTCGACTGCGACATGGCTTCAGCAAAGGCGACATTTCCATCCTCGCACTTTGGTTGGTGAAGTGAGCATGCATCTCTTCATTCGTCATGTTCGCCGGTTCAATAGGTATATCTGCCATGGTTAGTCCTTAAAAGCACAGGTGTATATGCCTACAAGTACGGAAATATGGTGGAAACACACATGTAATCCATCAAGCAATATACAAAGCTCTTACAAGTTCTTACCAAACAGTAGGAAAAGGTGATGTGAAACCGCAAAGATCAGTGGTTCTAGAGATTGAACCGAGCGATTACCAGGGATCAACATAACGCACGTGGAGAAATCTGTGGAGCTCTGGGAAGGCTTAGCAAAGGGGTTAGCAATTATTAAAATAGCAATGCAAAGTTGAAAAGATGTTCAACGATGGTACCGTGCTGGCCTAGGCTAGACCGTACTAGAGACATGAGCCTAGAGCACTAATGATGTCACGACACGGCACAACAAGCAATGGTATGATGATATAGCACCATGAAAAGCGAACCGAGATGTCCAAAATCACTATCATGGCGAGTGTCTAGAACTGATCTACGGGGTCTAAAAATAGGATAGCCCGAATTTTTTTTTGTCGAAAATTTTCTACCATGCTCCGAAAAGCACGCAGGCGCCAAAAAAATGTCGCTCACAGAATCAATATGGAAGCAAACAAAAATAACAAGGAAATAACAACTCTACTCGGACTTGTGCCATGACAAGAAACTGATTAGATATGTTTCATGGTAGGAAGGCGGTGGCGGAGTCTAGGTTTTACGGAGGAAAAGGTGGGGTTTCTGCCAGCCATAGGATGGTGGCCAAATCCAACCCTAGAAGGCCTTTCCCCTCAAATGCGGACTCTAAAAAGTGGATATTTAAATTCTTGCGAAAATAACATGGGCCTGGCCCAAAATAAAGGTGACACAACACCATATTAAGCTATGGACGAATCTATGAAGTAATATTCTTAAATATTTCGTCCAAGTCTTCAATCATGATTATGGTGGTTTCAAAGTTTTGAAATCTCCACTTGTGGCATCCTCTTCAATCCTCACATGCTTGCTACCATATCCATGCATGATCATGCTCCAATGCTTGTCCCTCTTGTCCATACAAAGTCCATCTTTCCTAAGAGTGACAAACACATCTGATTTAGGCAGTATCATATTCTCATGTATATGAGGAATAGTTCTAAGAAACAAAGTACCTGATAGTTAAGTTGCTTCGAATGAGCTCGAGTGATAGGTCCTTGTATTTGTGTAGCTATAGGTACAGTCGTTGTATCAATAGATGAGATATCTACATCACGTGCAATGGAGCACCAGTGTGACATAAGTTGCATCACCACACCCACTTGAGTGTGTGTGGTCATGTGGATCATTGTGGTTTCTAAAAGAACACATGCAACAACACTCCAATATATCTCAAACCATGGTCGAAAAGCACAGGAACATGTTGGAATTCAACCGCGAAATACAATAGAGCACCAGTGTGACAAAAGTTTCATCACCACACCCACTTGAATGAGTGTGGTCATGTAGATTATTGTGGTTTGGAAAATAATACATGTAATGTCACTCCAATCTATATCTATACCTAATAATAAAGTACAGAACGTTTCTATCTTCGTCCGTCGAAGTGCGCTTTGGTCCAACATGAAAGACGCTTTCACTTTAGGTTGCACGATGGGCTGAACTAATTGGTATCATCATGGATTTAGAGTCCATTCAATACAGGAGCGACCCACTCCATATACAAAGCGGAAGTCCATACCCCAAAAAAGGTAGATAATCGCTAGGTGGATCAACAAAATCAGACGTTGGTATGTAATCAAGTCTCACATCTTTTGTATGTTTTGGTTTCATTGGTAAACGTATAGTATCATGTATGGTCTCTGTGGCTTGCTTCAAAAAAGAGTCTCGATCACATAATTAAGGTCTATATAAACACTCATATATACACCGCAACTTTGGCTGGCGAGTAACGAATCATTTTTTCCGAGGGTTCCAATCAAGAAAATTCATGGCAAATAGGTCGGTGGTCGACGAGATAAGCCAAGGACATCGCCAACTTCTCGCGAGGAAGTTCTAAAGGGCACAACATGATTAGGTTACGCTACCAAGCCACCGAGGTGGTTCTTTTCATTTCTGCATCAGTAAATGGCAGCCGGTGGGCTTACCGGAGTTCTAGGTTCATTGTGATGATGTTGGTGCTCCGTGTTCCAAACAACTAAGAGGCGCTGCACAAGATAGATGGTGGAATCAGGTTGCTAATCTCGATCACCCATGTGGATGAGGTCTAGGGCTATGACGGGTGGATCCACCACCATGGTAAAGGTGGGCATGTTACGCTAGAACCCAGGACATTGGAGGACATAAGGTGCGCAGATAACTTCTCTATCAAAGAGTTGGTCCATCCAGGTCTTACTACGACTGCAAACCGCCATCCACCTTTGGGCGCTACTGGCCAGCAACTCATGCACGGTTCACACAACACGACATGAGTAGTCATGGAAGAAGAGAAGGGTCAACATGATGAGTGGTGGGGAGGCACAATTTTGATAGGCCATGCAAGCTCGACCACAATAGTCACTATGGCTGGCCAGGAGCATGACTAGCGCGAGCTCCTAGATTTTTGGAGCGGGACTGCGATGATAAGATGGTGTTCATGTCTAACTGTGAGGCAAAGCAAGCTAGCACACAAGACGGAGGCCATTATGTTCTACAATCTTACATCAGATTAACTATGGCTTGGTCGACAACCATTCTATTGTCCTTTGCTACGACTTGTGAGCACGCACAAGACATTGGTCTTGCATTCCCTGGGGCCTCAAGCATACACGTGTTCGTGGAACATCTGTTGTGAAGAGCAAATGATTCTTTCCATTAGTGTGCATGTTCGCCATGTTGTTGTTGGGACCTGGTCGTGTGTTCGATATGTGGCACATGAAATCAATTCGCCTAGATCACGTTAAGATGTTTGTGCTAGATGGAGCTGAAGAGATGATTCTCTACGTTTCTTGCTAGGGTTCGTGGTCGATCGAACATGGATACAATCTAAACTCAATAATCGCTCTGCCTCCGATTAGGAACAAACTGGGTGATTCCATTGTAGCTGCCAAGGGGTTCTTACATTCCAGTCCAAGTGTAGAAGAAATAGGAGAGGTGATTACAATTCTGGAGGGACAGAAGCTATCCTAATTTTCCCAAAAACCCACTGATCGCCGAATCCAATTGCAGCTCAGTTCATGATGATTTTTTCAAATCCTAAGAAAATAGATAAATGGTGCCCGTCATTGCAAATGAGCTCAACAAACTGAACCCAGTTTTATCTTCCTTGTTTGCTAGCAAAAGTTAAGGGAGGATAACTCTCTTGCGCATGCACTCAACCAAATAGTTTTGTTGTTTCGGATTTAGTCCGGCCTCTGCCACACATGACAAGGCTTGATGCCAATGATCCTGTTTCCTAAGTATGGTAGTACACAAGCCTTCTAAGTTCTAACTCCAATAAAAATAAAAAGATTCCTAAAAAAGGAACAAAAGACACAACTTGACAAGTGATTTATTTATTTATTCTGTTGCAAGGTTATAGTTTTTATAATGGGATAATTTCATCTGAATATTCTTTCTTTATTTGTTCGGGTACTTCATACATAAAAGAATCTTGGGAGCCTTGATACATTGCAAATGTATCTATAATTTTTGATGTTCCATGCATAGTTTTATCCACTTTCTTGTGTTTTGTTCCAACTTTGGAGTACTTTTATTATGATTTCTTGGACTAACCTATTAACAAGAGCCATAGTGCCAGCTGCCTGTTTTCTGCTGTTGTTGGTTCCAGGAAAGTCAGAAAATGAATATTCTCGGAATTGGACGGGACAAAAGCCAAAGTGCCTATTTGTCCGGAAGGTATCAAGTGCGAGAATACGAGACGGAGAGGGGCCAGGGGTTGGCCACACCACCTGGCCGCGCGGTCAGGCTTGGCCCGTGCCAGGGGGTGGTCTGGCCGACCCCAGCACCCCCTCGGCCTCTCCTTCCGCCTATAAGTTGCCCTCGGGACGAAAACCCTAGGTACCCGATCAAAAATCCACGAAAGAGTCTGTAGCCGCCGTCGGCTCTATCCCTAGATCGAGGGGATCTGAAGCTCTTCCCGGCACCTTGCCGGAGAGGGGAATTCACCCTAGAGGCCTTCTTCATCACGATGCAAGCCTCCGGTGTGATGCGTGAGTAGTTCATCCTTAGACTACGGATCCATGTAGTAGCTAGATGGCTGGTCTCTCCTCCTTTGTGCTTTCATGTTTAGATCTTGTGAGCTCCGTTCATGATCAAGATCATCTATTTGTAATTCATACATGTTGTGTTTGCGGGGATCCGATGGATATTGATATGCTATTTCAGATTGATTATTGATTCTATCATGTCTTTGTTATTTGAGTTCTTGCATGCTTTCCGTTGTTAGTAGCTATCTTGGCCAAGTAGATGCTAGCAACTCCAAGAGTTAGTATTTATGCTCGATAGTGGGTTCATGCCTCTGGTAATCTGGGGAAGTGATAGAAATCCCTAAGGTACTAGATGTGTTGTTGCTGCTAGGGAGAAAACAACGTCCTTTGTTCATAGAACAATTGTATTGTTTACTTTACAAGCAGTTTGTAAAGCAATAATCTATTGCTTGCAACTTAATACTGGAGGGGGTTCGGATGATAACCTGAAGGTGCATTATTAGCCATAGATGTAGTTGGATGGCGCTCTATGTAGTATGTTGTAATGCCCAATCAAGTCTCAACGGAGTCAAGATGATTATTATATGCATGTATTGCTTTCTCGGTGTTTGTCAATTTCCCCGCTGTAATTTGTTCACCCAACATGTTATCTATCTAAGGAGAGCCACCTCTAGTGACCTATGGATCCCGGTCCTTTTACTTTACATACAATCTACAACTATTTACTGCTTTGTGTTTACTTTCTGCAAACTTTTACTTGTTTCCATTCGATACGTTTAATCCTTTGTTTTAAACAAAACACGCTAAGATTGACAACCTCATCGCAAGTTGGGGACAAAATTCTGTGGTTGTGTTTTGCGGGACTCCACGTTGCTACTAGCACTGGTAGTGCGCCCTGCCAAAGCTCAGCTAGTAACACCTTTGAGGTGTTTCCTTGCTCTTACTGGTTCGATTAAACCTTGGTTTCAGAGCTGAGGGAAACTTGCTGCTGTGCTCATCATACCTTCCTCTTGGGGTTCCCAACAAGCTCTACATCAACACCGCCATCAAGCATTTTTCTGGGCACCGTCCATTGAGCCATCAAGTATTTTTCTCGCGCCATTGCCGGGGAGTCAAGGACATCTTCACAAGCGGAGTCCCTCATAACCAATCTCTTTACATTGTTGTTTTTTTGCTTAGTTTTCTTTTTGCTTTGTTTGCTTGTTTCTTTATCAAAAACACACAAAAAATAGTTCTACAAGTTTGCTTTCTTATTTCAAAAACACACAAAAAATTAGTTCCTTTCTTAAGTTGCCTTTATGACTAGCTCTGCTCCAATCACTATTTCATTATGGATAGCTCACTCAGTTTCCTATTTGGGAACAGTTTTATGACTGCTAAGGTAATAGATGAACTACCGCCCGGTAGAACCTCCATGGAAGAAGAAATTGCTGAACCTGAAAGCTCATTAGATGAAAAAGAGGAGGAGAGTGATGGACAAAAGGAGGAAGAATGGATCTACCCGTGCCTACCTTCTAATGAGAGTAACTCTTTATCCCTTACATTATTTGATTGTCCCCCATGCTTATCAAAGGAGGGTGAATGTTATGTTCCCGATGATTTTTCTGAAAATGTTTATAATAAAGCTCTAGTGCTTATAGATCATGAAAAGCATGCTTTATGTGATAGTTATATTGTTGAGTTTAATCATGAGGCTACTGAAAATTATTATGAGAGAGGAAAATATGGTTGTATAAGTTTTTATGGTAATGAAACACCTCTCTATGTGCTGAAAGTTTTGAAGTTACTTTTGTTTTATCTTCCTATGCATGTCACTTTGTTCTTTGTGCATTTATTTGCATACAATATTCCTATGCATAGGAAGTGGGTTAGACTTAAATGTGTTTTGAATTTGCTTCTTGATGCTCTCTTTTACTTCAATTCATATTTCCTATGAGAGCATCTTCTCAAATTTTTATGCCTAACTTAAAGGCGTTAAAGAAAAGTACTTGTTGGGAGATAACCCAAGAGTTTTAGTTGAGTCTTGGAAATTATTACCTCTGTAATAACCTCTCCTTATCCTTTTATTTTCTTTTTGTTCCAAGAGTAACCTTTAATGAGAGAGAAGTAATGCTTCGGAAAGTTGCTGTCCCGAAACAGAATTCTGTGCTTTGCCGTAAACATTCCTGAGAGAGCTCTGTACTTCGGATTGAGCTGTATTTTTTCGTGATTCTGACCCAGGTTGTTATCTAACTTTCTTTAGTTCAACACGTTTTGATTTGAGCAACATAAGGTCTTCGCAAAAATTCGTCTTTACCTGCTGGTCTGTTTTGACAGATTTCTGCCATTTTCTGCATTTGCTTCTTGTTAGTTCCTTCTTGAGTTCCTTTGGGGAATTGAGCTTTTTGAGGGAAGTGCTACAGTATATAGTGTTCTAATGGAAGTTTATTTGGTGTTAGAACTGAACCTTGAGACTTATTTATCTTAAGTGCACTAATGTTGCTAATGAGATTGTGTGAAGTTTTGTATGAAGGAAATTTTTTAGGTGTATGGAAGGAATGAGCATGAGATGAAGGATGGACTAAAGCTCAAGATTGGGGATGCCACGCGTGTCACCCCAATAAATATCCAAGAATTACAAGCGTCAAAGCTTGGGGATGCCCAAGGCATCCCCTTCTTCATCAATAAAATTCCAAGTTTCTTCCAAACGCTTCATTTTTATTGTTTCATGCATAGTTGTGTTTTTCTTGGAGCGTCTTCTTTTTCGTTTTCGTTTTGGTTTTTAGTTTTCTTGGTTTTCTTAGTTTTCTTATTTTTCTGAATAAGTTGGTTGGACCCCCTCTTTCACACAATAGTTTGCAAATAGTTTGGTTAGGTTTGGAAAAGAGTAGGAAAGTTCATGCTTATGTGGTAAAAAGAGCTTATTTTTGACTGTGGCCTATGCTTTGTCGTGCCATGCTTGATATCAGTTTGTCTTTATCCTTAGTATTCTTTGCTGTAGCATGACTTGTTATAAACAATTGAGATTGCTTAATATGCCTTGGATGAATCATGCGTTGTTTTAGCATATTAAAGCATAGTATAGTGGTATTCTCCTTTGATGCTTTATTTGGGTTGACTTGGCGCATGCTCACACCATGTTATGACTATCCAAAGTCACCATAGCCTTTATGATCCTTTAGTTTTAAGCTTGTAGTATCACTTTATGCTTCGATCAATGATGTTTTGTCGCTCTGCATGATTATGGCCATTATTGCTCTCTTAGTTTGTCGCTCCCAGTCTTTTGCTAGCCTCCACAACAAAGTATGAGTTCCACTCATGCATCCCAATCCCTAAACCATGTTTTTCCAAAGATTCCACCATACCTACCTACTAGCTTATGCTATTCCAAGTATATTCATGCTTTTGTTTACCTTCCACTTGTTATGAGAAAACTAGTGATTAAAGCTCTCACGAACTTGATGGCACAGTTTAGTTTATTGCCTCTAATAAACTTGAACCATTGGGTCCTTCTTTGTTGCGTATATGCTTGCGCTTTATAAGTTGAAATTAGCAGAACCATGTTTCATGGGGAACGCTTTCAACATTGCACTTGTACTTTGTACCCCATTGATATTATGTTCTTTTGCTTACGGATCCCGGCGGTGTGAAATAAAAGTGGAACTTGTAAGATCATGGAGTTTGTATGTGTGTTAGAGAAATGCCTGGGCCGCTAGCCTAAGCCATGCCTAATCATGGTGGAAACTTGCAGCATCACCATAATGAGCACTCTATGAAGCATCCTCAATAAAAACCTATGCAAATAGCAAATAAAAAGATCGTTGAGATGCTCATTGTCTGCTTGCCTTGTCATTTTGATTATGGGAAAGCTCCCGTATCATGTGCAAGGGTACCCCGTTGGCGGTTCTTAATGATACACATATACTTACAATGACAAGAGCTTACTCGTGACTGAAGTTGAATAGCATGAGGATCGGTCTTCGTAAGTAAGGGGCATGAAATTTTGGTTTATAACTTTTCAAGCATATCCTCTTAGTTGTGTCACTTTAACCTTAATCACCTTCAAGATGCTTATGATAGGGGCAATGAGAGCTGAAAACTACAAGTACCATAATTTTTGGAAGCTCTTTATGAGACTTGAATCCCTACTTTCTTTTTACAAAAGGTCTTTCTTCCACCATTATATTGAGTCTCCACCTTCTAACTTTATGCACCTACTTTGAGAGCATACTGGCCATTCTTAGTTCTATGTGCATTGTCCCAAGACTAGTTGATTGATGCATAACTTGTTATTGCTTGTTTTAAACTATTGTATCTAGTCACTCTTATGAACTTTGAAGGTGTCCTATGCATTTATATTTGCTACTCTATTGAGGGACAAGCTGAATACTTTTATGCTATGTTTTCTTTATGTGAAACAACCAAACGTCTTGCAAAGCATTGTTATTCATGAATCTTTTGTTTGTGCCTTTTCATGTTGCATCTTAGTTTCTTTGCTTATTGCTAGAACTTTGTCTTTCATGTTATGATTGAAGTACTATGATCCCAGCTTTGAAAGTTTTGCAAATATTTTGATCAAGTCTTTGATGGTGCATGTCACCTCAAAAATTCTTTCTTTTTATCAGTTACCTACTCGAGGACGAGCAGGAGTTAAGCTTGGGGATGTTGATACATTGCAAATGTATCTATAATTTTTGATGTTCCATGCTTAGTTTTATCAACTTTCTTGTGTTTTGTTCCAACTTTGGAGTACTTTTATTATGATTTCTTGGACTAACGTATTAACAAGAGCCACAGTGCCAGCTGCCTGTTTTCTGCTTTTTTTGGTTCCAGGAAAGTCAGAAAATGAATATTCTCGGAATTGGACGGGACAAAAGCCAAAGTGCCTATTTTTCCGGAAGGGATCAAGTGCCAGAATACGAGACGGAGAGGGGCCAGGGCCGGCCACACCACCTGGCGGCGTGGCCAGGCTTGGCCCACGCCAGGGGGTGGTCTGGCCGACCCCAACACCCCCTCGGCCTCTCCTTCCGCCTATAAGTTGCCCTCGAGACGAAAACCCTAGGTACCCGATCAAAAATCCACGAAATAGTCTGTAGCCGCCGTCGTCTCTGTCCCTAGATCGGGGGGATCTGAAGCTCTTCCCGGCACCCTGCCGGAGAGGGGAATTCACCCTGGAGGCCTTCTTCATCACCATGCATGCCTCCGGTGTGATGCGTGAGTAGTTCATCCTTGGACTACGGATCCATGTAGTAGCTAGATGGCTAGTCTCTCCTCCTATGTTCTTTCATGTTTAGATCTTGTGAGCTTCGTTCATGATCAAGATCATCTATTTGTAATTCATACATGTTGTGTTTGCGGGGATCCGATGGATATTGAGATGCTATTTCAGATTGATTATTGATTCTATCATGTCTTTGTTATTTGAGATCTTGCATGCTTTCCGTTGTTAGTAGCTATCTTGGCCAAATAGATGCTAGCAACTCCATGAGTTAGTATTTATGCTCGATAGTGGGTTCATGACTCTGGTAATCTGGGGAAGTGACAGAAATCTCTAAGGTACTAGATGTGTCGTTGCTACTAGAGAGAAAACAACGATCCTTTGTTCATAGAACAATTGTATTGTTTACTTTACATGCGGTTGATGAAGCAATAATCTGTTGCTTGCAACTTAATACTGGAGGGGGTTCGTATGATAACCTGAAGGTGGATTAATAGTAATAGATGCAGTTGGATGGCGGTTTATGTATTATGTTGTAATGCCCAATTAAGGCTCAAAGGAGTCAAGATGATTAGTATATGCATGTATTGCTTTCTCGGTGTTTGTCAATTGCCCCGCTGTAATTTGTTCACCCAGCATGTTATCTATCTAAGGAGAGCCACCTCTAGTGAACTATGGATCCAGGTCCTTTTACTTTACATACAATCTACAACTGTTTACTGCTTTGTGTTTACTTTCTGCAAACTTTTACTTCTTTCCATTCGATACGTTTAATCCTTTGTTTTCCGCAAAACACGGTGAGATTTACAACCTCATCGCAAGTTGGGGACAAAGTTATGTGGTTGTGTTGTGCAGGACTCCACGTTGCTACTAGCACCGGTAGTGCGCCCTGCCAAAGCTCAGCTAGTAACACCTTTGAGGTGTTTCCTTGCTCCTACTGGTTCGATTAAACCTTGGTTTCATAATGAGGGAAACTTGCTGCTGTGCTCATCATACCTTCCTCTTGGGGTTCCCAACAAGCTCTACATCAACACCGCCATCAAGCATTTTTCTGGGCGCCGTGCATTGAGCCCTCAAGCCTCATGATATACCACGATAATATTGGCAGCATCGGGACTCATGCATACTCCTTGCTGTTCGGGCCACTTTCCATGGAGGTGGAGAACAAGAATTCGACCAAGGACGGTGTTGGCCACATATTCTCTCGTAGCAGGAAAGTCAGTGTATTAGTTTCACAATTATACTCTAAACTTCATGTTCAGCTACGTTCCATTGAATCTAGCAAAAAAACTAAATGGAATTCATCCATCTCTCATTTTTAGTTTCCTTTGGACTGTTGATTATGGCTATGAACAAACAAGATAGTGTTGCTGCATTATGGATGCCCATTTAATCACAATGCAATTGCCCTCTGAATTTGGCACAAGCTCCTTCAAACAAAGTAGTTCGACCAAGGTGATGCAATCATGCAAAAAAAGATAGATAGTTGAATAGCCTCAGTACTTTTTAAACGGGAACAAACAGTTTGTGAACCAGAAAGTGTGCAAGAGAAAATAGAACATGAATTCTAGCACCGGATCTGCTAGATTTGCCAGCCCGATTTCATTTGTGTTCTACCAAGATGATGGTGTGTTTTTCTAGGTTCATGACCTTTTCTCTCCCGTTGCAACATACGGGCATGTGTCCTATGTAGACTAATATTTTGATGTTTAATCAAATATGTGCTATTAGTCAAGAAATAGTTATACATATGTGACATAGGCCAAGGAGGCCGACGCACACGAATCGCTAGATGAAGCGCGGGGAGGTCCTTGCTTGACCGTGCTCCAAGTGCAGCAGCTGGCTGTCAGGTAGTAGCTAGCTATCTAGCACTACATGCGAGTAAGCAAATAGAACTACCTAGCCATTACGCATGGGTGTATCTAATGAGTGCAATCTAAATGTTGAATGCATAAATGAAGTAGAGAAAATGCGAAGAGTGAGTTTAAGATTGGTTGAGGAAGAAGATGGATATGGCAAGTGGGTTCAGGTTATCAGTGAGAACAACGAGTTATCTTTAGTAGCACATCATTCATAGCTGCAGTCACCTTAACTGGTATAACATCAATCACCTCGGCCATGTTACAGACCCCTTCCGACCTATACATCTCCTCATAGAAACTGCTCATCATGGTTGCCATCTCGTGGACCTCCTCGGTGACCACACCATCAGGCCTCCGAAGTCTGCTAATTTTATTTTTCTTCTTTCTTTGACTCCCACGCAAATGAAAGGACCTCGTGTTCTTTTCGCCTTCAGCAAGCCACGGCCCAACCCATTATTTTGTCTAAGAGGGGAAATAACAATCAAGTGCAATTTCATGAATACCCCTCAGGGCAAGATGTACTATATGTGTTAAACCATGGACAGAAAGGCCGAGAAAATGTTGGAATTCAACTCCCACATGCAATGGAGCACCATTGTGACATAAGTTGCATCACCACATCCACTTGAGTGTGTGTGGCCATGTGGATCATTGTGGTTTGGAAAAGAACACTTGCAATGACACTCCAATATGTGTCAAACCATGGTCAGAAAGCACAGTAACATGTTGGAATGCAACTGCCACATACAATGGAGCACTAGTGTGAAAGAGGTTACATCACCACCCCCACTTGAGTGTGTGTGGCCATGTGGATCATTATGGTTTGGAAAAGAACACATGTAGTGACACTCCAATATGTGTCAAACCATGGTTAGAAAGCCTAGGAACATGATGGAATTTAATAGCCGCATGCAATGGATCACTAGTGTGACATAAGTTGCCACGTGGATAATTGTGCTTTGGAAAAGAATACATACAATGACATTCCAATGTGTGTGAAACCATAGGCAGAAAGCCTAGGAACATGTTGGAATGCAACTGCCACATGCAATGGAGCACTAGTGTGATATAGGTTGCATCACCATACCCACTTTAATCTGTCTGGCGATGTGGATCATTTTGGTTTGGAAAAGAACACATGCAATGACGCTCCAATATGTGTCAAACCATCATCAGAAAGCCCAGGAACATGTTGGAATGCAACCACGACATGCAATGGAGAACTAGTTTGACATAAGTTGCATCACCACACCCACTTGAGTGTGTGTGGCCATGTCGATCATTGTGGTTTCCAAAATAACACATGCAATGACACTCCAATACGTGTCAAACCATGGTCAGAAAGCCCTGAAACATGTTGGAATTCAACTGCCACATGCAATGGTGCACCAGTTTGAGATAAGTTGCATCACCACAACCAATTGAGTGTTTGTGGCTATGTGGATCATTGTGGTTTGGAAAAGAACACATAAAATGACACTTCAATATGTGTCAAACCATGGGCAGAAAGCCCAGGAACATGTTGGAATTCAACTGCCACATGCAATGGAGCACCAGTGTGAAAGAGGTTTCGTCACCAGACCCACTTGAGTGTGTGTGGCCATGTGGATTATGGTGGATTTGGAAAAGAACACTTGAAATGACACTCCAATATATGTTAAACCATGGTCAGAAAGCTCACGAACATGTTGGAATTTAACTACCACATGCAATGGACCACTAGTGCAAAAGAGGTTGCATCGCCACACCAGCTTGAGTATGTGTGGCCATATTGATCATTGTGGTTTGGAAAAGAACACATGCAATGACACTCCAATATGTGTCAAACCATGGTCAGAAAGCCCAGGAACATGTTGGAATTCAATTACCACATGCAATGGAGCACTAGTGTGACAATAGTTGCATCACCAGACCCACTTGACTGTGTGTGGTCATGTGGATCATTGTGTTTTGGAAAATAATGCATACAATGTCACTCCAATATGTGTCAAACCATGGACAGAAAGCCCGTGAAGATGTTGGAATTCAAGCGCCACATGCAATGGAGCACCAATGTGACATAAGTTGAATCACCACACCCACTTGGGTGTGTCTGGCCATGTGGCTCATTGTGGTTTGGAAAAGAACACATGAAATGTCACTCCAATTTGTGTCAAACCATGGCCAAACAACTTAGAAACATTTTGGAATTCAACCGCCACATGCAATGGAGCACTAGTGTGACATAAGTTGCATCACCACACTCACTTGAGTGTTTGTATTCATGTGGATAATTGTGGTTTGGAAAAGAACACATGGAATGTCACCCCAATATGTGTCAACCCATGGTCAGAAAGCCTAGGAAGAAATTGGAATTCAACTGCCACATGCAACAGAGCACCAGTCTAACAGATGTTGCATCACCACACCCACTTGAGTGTGTGTGGTAATGTGGATCACTATGGTTCATAAAAGAACAAATGCAATGAAACTCCTATATATGTCAACCCATGGTCAGAAATCTTAGGAACATGTTGGAATTCAACAGCCAAATGCAATGGAGGACCAGTGTGACAAAAGTCGCATCACCACACCCACTTGACTGTGTGTGGTCATGTGGATCATTGTGGGTTGGAAAAGCATCCATGCAATGTTACTCCAATATGTGTTAAACTTTGGATAAAAATCCCAGGAAGATGTTGGAATTCAACGACCACAATGAATGGAGCACTAGTGTGACATAAGTTGCATCACCACACCCACTTGAGTGTGTGTGGCCATGTGGATCATTGTGGTTTGGAAAAGAACACATGCAATGACACTCCAATATGTGTCGAACCATGGTTAGAAATCCCTAGAACATGTTGGGATGGAAGTGCCACATGCAATGGAGCACTAGTGTGAAAGAGGTTGCGTCACCACACCCACTTGAGTGTGCGTGGCCATGTGGATCATTGTGGTTTGTCAAAGAACACATGAAATGACACTCCAATATATGTGAAACCATTGTCAGAAAGCCTAGGAACATGTTGGAATTTAACTGCCACATGCAATGGAGCACTAGTGTGACATAGGTTGCATCACCACACCCACTTGAGTGTGTGTGGCCATGTGGATCATATTGGTTTGGAAAAGAACACATGCAATGACAGTCCAATGTGTGTTAAACCTTGGTCAGAAAGCCCAAGAACATGTTGGAATGCAACTGCCACATGCAATGTGTTGAGGGCTAACCTTGGGGGCGATCTTTCATGAATCCCTTTCAAATCGAGGGGAAGTGCAGGGGAAGGAGAGAGGGTATGAACACGATGAACTCACACACGAAGAACCTAATGAACACAGTACAGGAATCTGGGCGGTTCATGACTATCTAATATCGTCGTGGATGAATGTCAAAACGTCATAGATGGCCACATGTGATGTATTCTGCGATAAAAAAATAGGTCATGGACCTCTCGTCAAAATTGAATCCGTGATATTTTTTTGTCTGAAAACATCACAGGCCACCCGTGACGTTCCTCCAATTTCGTCGTGACAAACTGGACCGCCTTGGCCGAGGCCTGGTCTTTCATGATGTTTTTATTTTGTCATGAACGATGATGCCACATGGCGGACGGCACCGCGAGCTACCATTAGCGACGTTTGGTGACATCATTGTTGCTGTTTGTGATGTCATCCCTACCGGGACATTTATTTTCTGTCATGACTTGATTCCGTAACCGCCGCTTCCTTACGTCATCATGTCGTTTATGACATCATGCCAGCCATGACGAATTTTGTTTTGTCGCTGCCTCCCACCGACAGGTAGACACGTGATCCATTCTAATGATAACACGTGGGTCAATTGCAGGATAAGACAAGGACCAATCAGTGCCAAAGACATATCGTCTAGAAGAAATGAAGATGTCATCACTCTCGTGATGTTACTAACCATGACAGAAATATTTTGTAAAGAAACACTCAAGACATTTATAGGATTAGAATATATAATTTGACAATAATTCCAGGACAAATGTTTCACTCTAGGGAAATGAATACCAGAATCAAATAAGATATAATAAGGTTCAACTCATGCCAGACATGTTTCCATAGATTCACCATATTGTCTGTTGTGGTTCGGGCAGGTGAGCTAACACTTGTTGTGTTAATGCATTTGCCTCTTCTTGTTTCTTCCTTAGGTCTTCCTCAGGTATTCTTTTAGGAATAGAATATAATATGAGAAACCTAGCGAGCAAATAATAAGCACATCGTATATGTGACGGAAGAAAAGGGCATTGAATTGACGAAGATGGAAAGTATTATGGAGGACTTATAGTTGCTTCTTTCATATTGTCAGTCAAGCCATTTTCGAGCAGTTCAATGGAGCCTTCCTCCATGTCGCACAAAACCTCGTAGCTGCGAGCACTAGTGGCATGAGGGTACTTGACGAGTTGTCTATTGTTCTTGTTTTTTTCAAACAGAGCCTAAATAAACAAGGAGCATACAGTTAGTCTAGCTTAAATAATTCAAACAGGAGGAGCTTAGTAAACAATACATCACATTGTTTCTAGGGTCAGATCAAAAATCGAGAAGCCTACACCACTTCTCATTGCTCATGTGTTCCACATGAAATATCCTTTTCACTTTATTCGCTGGGAAATTGTCAAAATACTGTTTCTTCAGATATGCCGTTGATTTCTTGCGTGCCTCATTAACTGCTTGTTACAAGCAAACTGCACATCAGGTAGAGAGGGGTCCATGACAAACTTTTACTGAAATAAAACAAAGATTATCAGACTTCGCATTAACAACAAAGGAAGAAATGGGAAGCTGAGTGTTACGGAACATATAAAAACTTTGCCATAGAAGTCTGCTCTGACATCCGGCCTCTCCCTATACTATTTCCACTAGGGGGAGATAGGCATCTGATTCCTGACTATTACTGCACACTCAGTGGCAAACTTGGCAGCTATCACTGGTGACACTAGTCTAGTTCTTCCTGGAGGAACGACAAGTTGAAGTCTTTTTGTGGGCATGTTGTCAACCACCAACTGAGGATCACCATGCATAACAGGGTATGCAAAATGATTATGGCCAAATTCATCTACAAGAATATAATGGGTATGAGTTAGTGTTCTACAACAATAAAATGCAATGAGTATGATTCACACAATATAATGTTAATGGGTTACTGTAGAGCAAGCAATTTGTTCAAGATGTAACCTTATTGATCCCAGTCAAAATGGTCAAATAACCATCCATCACGTTTCACATCAGGCCCCTTGCCTTGGGTAGTTGAACCCTCAAATGCATAGTTCCTTTGGAGAGGTGCACAGTCGCTTTGGAGAGGCGCCCGTGCATGGCCAGGCAGGGGTTGCTGCTTGCCCTGGGGACGTGCACAGTCGCTTTGGAGAGGCGCCCATGCATGGTCATACGGGGGCTGTTGCTTGCCTTGGGGAGGTGCCCGCGGATGGTAGGGAGCAGGTTGCTAGCCTAGGGGAGGTGCCCACGGACACCAGGGATCTGGCTGCTGGCCTTGGGGAGGTGTGTGCTCAGCTTGGGTAGCTTCCCAGCCGCCTTGGGCAACTGGTTGCTTCCCCTTGAACCTGGGTTTTCTAGAAGTTTTTGTGCCTGCACCTTGGCCCGCGAAGACGCACTTCCGAGTAGATGCTACACTAGCAGCTGTCTTGTTGCATTTCCTCTTTTATGGCAAGAAATTCCATTTGTACCTGTCAATTGGGGATAATAAAGAAGCAACAGATATATGTCAAAATCAGTAAGCAAACAATTCAACACAAGATGAGTAAGAAGGTAAGGGGTCGACCTACGACTCATTCTCCTTACTGACATCATCTAGGTCTCCTTCACTGATATCTTCCTCCGCTTCAGGATCATAGTCAGATCCAGAGTAGTCATTTCTTGTCTTTTTAGGACAGAATATAGTTGGCGATGTGAAAAGACTTGTGAAGGGCCTAACAGTGAGTTTATGCAAGCGCTCATTGTTTCTCATGATGATTTTCAGCCGACTTTCTTCCATGGGATGCATTTGAGGATCTAACATTAATAAAGAAATCCAAGTCAGCTACAAATTAAACAGACAATTAAATAAAATATAACATATGGTGTTGATTGCCCGATAGCAAACATGAGAAGGAAAATGAACCTATTGCCTCTCAAACAAGCAATTTCACAGGCATGGAAAATGAAACACATGAACATTGAGAAGGCTTAAAAGAGCAGAAAAATCACATGCAAGGAGGTTGTTTACTTTCCTGCAGGGGCTACAGCCTTGTTCTTTGTGCGCTTCTTGCCAGGAACCTTGTTGGCCTTCCTTGTTGGCGAGGAGAACGACAATCTGGCGTGCCTTGACGGCGTGGTGGACAACGAGATGGACGATTAGGAGACAGGCATTGTTGGTGGGGTGGACGACAAGGTAGTAGACCTTGATACCGAGGTTCATGGAGATGGGGAGGACCTTGTTGGTGAGGTGGCAGATGGGGAGGACAGCCAGATGGCAGTGCTTGACGCTGAGGTGGCAGATCTGCGAGTTCGACAGCTTGATCAACAACTAGGAAGGTGAGCACAGGATAGGGTTTGGGCTACTAGGGCGGACGGCGGCGGGCGAGGGTACAACGACGGCCATTTTGCAACGGGCGGGCGGCGGCTAGGGATGGCGTAGGAGATTTGGATCTGTCTCCTTTCGGTGAGGCGATAAAGAAGGGTTTTCAATAGATTACGTAAATTCCCTCTATGCCAACGTATTGTCTATGCTATGCGGATGGGCTGAACCGTAATATCAGCGCGCGATAGTTTCAACGCGCAAGTATTTGGGTGCCCGAAATTTTGGATCGGCAGGAGGACCGAAACCGAAATTTTGGATTGGCGGGACGTTGGAACCACAAATTATTGGTCGTTAGATGAGTGATGTGTGGCTCAAATAAATCACCATTAGGTTTCAAAAATGCGACCAAGATTATGGCAATTAGGGTTCTTAAGCTAGGTGACTGGTCTTGACAATCTCTTACTAGATCTCAGAATAAATGTCTTTGATTTGTACCTAGAAATGATTTATTTAAAATGGGCTGAAGCACCCAGGAGTGTGTGTGGTCATGTGGATCATCAAGCTCTGGTTTTGAGAATAACGCATGCATTGATCTCTAGAGACTCCATTTGTGTCAAACCATGGTGGTTAGAAAGCCCAAAGAGCCCCTAGAATATGCAACAACCACATGGAGATGGTGAACTAGTGTGACAGAAGCAGTTGCATCACCACACCCAACTGGAGTGTGTATGGTCATTTGGATCATCAAGGTGTGCTTTTGAGAATAACACACGCATTGATCTCTATAGACTCCATTTGTGTCAAACCATGGTGGTCACAAATCCCAAATAGCCCCTAGAATATGCAACTGCCACATGGAGATGGTGAATGAGTGTGACAGAAGTTGCATCAGCACACACACTAGTGTGTGTGTGTGGTCATGTGGATCATCAAGGTGTGGTTTTGAGAATATGTAACACATGCATTGTTCTCTAGAGACTCCATTTTTGTCAAACCATGGTGGTAGGAAAGCCCAAAGAGCCCTTGGAATGCAACTGCCACATTGGAATATTGAACCAGTGTGACAGAAGTTGCATCACCACACCCACTGGAGTGTGTGTGTGTGGTCATGTGGATCATCAAGGTGTGGTTTTGAGAATAACACATGCACTCATCTCTAGGTACTCCATGTGTGTCAAACAACCATGGTGGTCATAAATCCTAAAGAGCCCCTGGAATATGCAGCTGCCACATGGGGATGGTGAACTAGTGTGACAAAAGAAGTTGCATCACCACACCCAACTGGAGTCTGTGTGGTCATGTGGATCATCAAGGTGTGGTTTTGAGAATATATAACACATGCATTTATCTCTACATATTCTATGTGTGTCAAACCATGGTGGTCGGAAAGCCCAACGAGCCCCTAGAATATGTAACTACCACAAGCATATGGTGAACTAGAGTGACAGAAGCAGTTGCATCACCACACCCAACTGCAGTGTGTGTTGTCATGGGGATCATCAAGGTGTGCTTTTTAGAGTTACACATGCATTGATCTCTATAGACTCCATTTGTGTCAAACCATGGTGGTCAGAAAGCGCAAAGATCCCGTAGAATATGCAACTGCCACATGGAGATCGTGAACCAGTGTGATAGAAGCAGTTGCATCACCACACCCAACTGAGTGTGTGTGGTCATGTGGATCATCAAGGTGTGGTTTTAAGAATAACACATGCATTGATCTCTAGAGATACCTGTGTGTCCAACTATGGTGGTCGGAAAGCCCAAAGAGCCCCTAGAATATCTGCCACATGGAGATGGTGAACCAGTGTGACAGAAGTTGCATCACCACACCCACTGGAGTGTGTGTGTGGTCATTTGGATCATCAAGGTGTGGTTTTGAGAATAACAGATGCATTGATCTCTAGAGACTCAATTTGTGTCAAACCATGGTGGTCAGAAAGCCCAAAGAGCCCCTAGAATATGCAACTGCCACATGGAGATGGTGAACTAGTGTGATAGAAGTTGCATCACCACACCCACTGGAGTGTGTGTGGTCATGTGGATCATCAAGGCGTGGTTTGAGAAAAACGCATGCATTGATCTGTAGAGACTCCATTTATGTCAAACCATGGTGGTAAGAAATCCCAAAGAGCCCCTGGAATATGCAACTGCCACATGGGTATGGTGATCGAACCAGTGTGACAGAATTTGCATCACCATGCCCACTTCAGTGTGTGTGTGTGGTCATATGGATCATCAAGGTGTGGTTTTGACAGTAACATGTGCATTGCTTTGTAGGGACTCCATGTGTGTCACACAACCATGGTGGTTAGAAATCCCAAAGAGTCCCTAGAATATGCAACTGCCACATAGAGATGGTGAACCAGTGTGATAGAAGTTGCATCACCACACACACTGGGAATGTGTGTGGTCATGTGGATCATCAAGGTGTGGTTTTGAGAATAACATATGCATTGATCACTAGAGACTCCATGTGTGTCAAACCATGGAGGTAAGAAAGCGCAAAGAGCCTTTGGAATGCAACTGTCACATGGGAATAATGAACCAGTGAGCATTCTGCGAAGCATCATCAATAAAAACCTATGAAAATAGCAAATAAAAAGATTGTTGAGATGCTCATTGTCTGTTGCCTTGTCATTTTGATATGGGATTGCTCCTATATCATGGGGCAAGGGGTACCCCGTTGGCGGTTCTCCATGATACACATGTACTTACAATGACAAGAACTTACTTGTGACTAAAGTTGAGTAGCATGAGGTCCAGGACTCGTAAGCAAGGGGCATGATATTTTCAACTTATAACTTGTCAAGCATATCCTCATATTTGTTCACTTTAATCTTAATCACCTAAAAGATGCTTATGATAGGGGCAATGAGAGCTCAAAGCTAGTAAGTACTATAATGTTTGGAAGATCTTTATGAAAATTGAGATCCCTGTTTCCCTCTACAAAGGGTCTATCTTTTACTTTTTAGTTGAGTCAGTAAACCTATTACTTTCCATCTTAAGCAAGCATTTGAGTTGTTGAGATTCAATGACCCATATGATGATATATCATGTTTCTTATGTTCCTTGCTTTTCACACTTCTCTTATCTTAGTGGATATTACTTTGAAAGCTATCAATGAAAACCTATTATGTTTGACTCCTGCAATTTGTTAACCATTTTATGACCAAGAACAAGGTTTGCCACTACCAATTATGATTTACTTTATGCATCTTTATTGTGTTCCCCTTACTCATTGCAAGTTAAGTTATATAATAGTGAGTTGTTTTCTATTATAATTTGTGTATTGATGAATGTGATGCTTCTTGTCCGTATTCTCTTTATCGACACTTCACTCCATAAACCTGTGGACTTGTTTATTGAGCTCAGTTTTCGCTTGGGGACAAGCAAAATCTAAGCTTGGGGGGAGTTGATTCGTCCATTTTGCATCACCATTCTATATCATAATTCATAGTTATTCATTGATATATTTCATATTAAGAGATGGTACTTATATTATTTCATCTATTTTTGCATGATTGATGATTTTGGGAGGATGAACCACCAGAGCCAGGATTCTAATGGAAAAGGCACTGTTTGGAGGCAAAATTCGCGTAGATCAGAAAATTTTGGCGACATCCGGGGAGGTCGGAAGACCTCCGGCAGCCCTGGGAGAAATGGTGAGCGGCAGAGAGGGTGCCCTAGGCTGCGACATGCCGCCACCAAACAGTGGGATCGATCCCTGGTCCATGCTATCAATATCCGGCCGCGGTGGCGCGGGAGACAGCGGCGGCGGCGCGTGGGCGGGAAGGGGGAACGAGCTGAAATCTCTCACGCGCAAAGGAACGGTGGAGTGCGAGAGGCGTTCGGGTCGCCCTCTCCAACCCTAGTTTGTGCGGGTGGAGAGTGGGTTTACGAGTCAGCCCTTACTTTTTTTAAGGATCGTGTGATTTGAGGGTACTGATCTCCGCCGATTTCTCCCCGAAAACCTTCAAACGACAGTTATTTTGAGGGTTTGACCCGTTTAAAGGTGTTGTTAGACTTGCTCTAAGGCTAGGGAGATACATGTGGAGGTTCTAGAATTATTCCTACTAGCACTAACTGTACACATCGCATCCTTGTTCTATCGTAGTAATAGTCGTCCTCATACTTCTTAATGATCTTTTGATGGACCACACGGTGTTGAACCCTGAAAAGTTATTGCACAAAACACCATGCCGTTGATGCCGTGAAATTGCAAGCTCCAGCACAATGTTCCATCTTATGAAAAGGTGAAGCAACCTGTAGCCAAGAAAGTTGAGAAACCGAGGGACCTTACTAGAGGTTATAGTCATTGACATTGGCTTAAAGTTATAGTCATTCTTATGCTGCTACAGATTACTTCCAAATATATCTTTCTAGGTCCATCGATGAAGGGCAGGGAGGACTTCGACGATTACTGTGTGTTTGGAAACGACATGGAATTGACTTCAGACCAAGATGTGTATCTCAGAGCAATTTCAGGACACAAGCTACCTATACCGCACTATGTGTGCAAGATGAAAAAGTCAAATGTCATCCCTAGGAAGGCCAAGATGGTAAACTTCTGAGGTTTGACTCTTTACAGGTGTGTTGGTTTCAAAGGAATAAATTCTACAAAATTCCTATGCATAACTTTCCTACACTACAAGTATATAGGATTTCTAACAAGAGGTGAGACCTGTTGGAAAGATTCCTACATGTTTATGATAACTATGACTTATACCTAAACCCTATAAAATTACCTATGTTTTTCCTACTGTGCAATCAAACAGCTTATCTTACCGATTCTTGCATTTTTCATTCCCGTAGGATGCTTAGTGTCCTGTCATTCTATTCCTGCACTTTTCCTATCCCTGCGTTTTAGAAATCCTTTGAACCAAACGATCCCTAAATCTACTTATGCACATTGAACTATACTTCAACATCTAACTTTATTCTTCACATCCAGTACTTTTCAGCTAGGCACAGCAATGCCCACCTCAATAGGTATCTGCTGTTGGAGATTCCTGTCATAGTCGCAGATCATGTAGGACGTAAGCATGTTAAATTCATCCAAGGGAAGAATACTGTTGCCCAAATGACAAGCAATTGGTCAAAGGTCGTCGAGGCTGCTCGAATCAAAAAAGGGGATTTGTCCGTCTTCACCTTCTTTCAGGAGCTCATATCTGGCTTCACGTGTCATGTAGGTCGCCTGAAATGAGGGCACAAAGTACCTGGTTATACAGGTTGGCTTCATGTGAAGTCGTAGTCGGCAAGGCCTTGTACAACAAGGGAGACACGATGCAAACTCCAATGAGGTGGGGGATATTTGGTGCTCCTCTATCAAAGGAGCATGAGGCAAGAACTAGATAGATCCACAAGGGGTGTCCACTAATTCCAAATATCAACCCTAGATTTACAATAAAGGTGGTGGAATATATATAGGCCAGCCAATAATACAAGGGTACTTTGGGGATAAAAGATAAGTTCTGGATGGACTAAGAATTACATGGGCCAAAGTCCCAAAGGCGTTTACAAGCCTGCCGACGTGCGGTCCGGAGATTTCGAGGATGCGGGCCGGAGACTCTAGTGTAGACCGGAGATTCCAGTATGTCTCCAGTCTGTCTCCGGAGGGGGTATCAGACTATCCTCAGGCCTCGAGACAGAGGCTAGTGTAATGCCCGGGAAAATATTTCCCAATTAGATTTGCTTGTTATTTTTATTTTGTGCATCATCATGACATCATGCATATTTTGCCCTGAAATATTTTTGCGAAAAACCTATTTTGTTTTCTAGTTATCCCTCCTTTATTTCAAATTATAAACCCCGGTCTTCGCGGATCTTTTATTTGTCTAAAAATTATTTATAAAAGCTTTCTAAAAAATAAAACAAATTTAAAAAATGTGTTTTGGGGAGGCAGCTGACTGGACCAGCCCAAAGGCCAGCCCAGCCGGCCACCTACAACCCAAGCCCTAGCCTAATCCCAGCCCAAATCGAAACCACCTAACCCTAATCCCTCACGCACACAGACCCAAACGCAACCACGCACGCGGTCTCCTCCAACCGCTCGTTCCCACTCTCTCTCCTGTACGCAATCCCAAGGTCCACCTACCCCATGCCCCTTTCCCCATCGTTGGGTGGCCTCGCTCGTCCTGCTTCTAGTGCAGTGTGCCGCCGCCTCACGCTAGCCTCGCCTCATCGCCCGAGGCCCTCCCCGTCAACCTCCAGTCGCCCCCTTGCCTCTGCCCCACGAGCTCCGACCCAGCCTCCCGCGGCCGTGCTCCCGCGCGTTTTCGCCCACAAACCAGTGTCGCCTCCGAGCCCGAGCTGTGCCCAGCCGCACATCCCCATCGCCTCGCCTCCACTAGCCTTGCTCTAAGCTTGATCTCTCCTCTGCGCCGCTACCCTACTCATCTCCGACCTCGCCCTCCTACTGCCGGCGTGGCTAATCTCTACAACACCGCCACCGACCCTGCAATGATCGCGAGCGGCGCCCCGTAGGGAACCCTACAGCACCTGGGAGCGCCTCCGTGATATGTTCCGACCCCGTCCACATCCAGCGCCTACAGCGACGGCCCCTCCAACCATGGCAGCGCCCGGCCGAGCGTCCTCGTCCTATCGCCCCGTCCTCGCTCGCGTATGTGCCCCAGTTCGTCGTCCTCCAGCATGTAGGTCCTGTCACCAATGTAGTATGTTTGCTGCCCACAGTACCAGTTTGAGTTGGTGCTGTCCTGGTGGTGGATAGATGTTGAGAGGTGGTTGGTGGTTACGTCGCATTGCCCCGGTTACACCAGTTCCTCTACCGCAGGTTGCAGATGTTGTTTGCGAGACCGAGATCGACCAAGATGAGAAGGTCCGCACACGACCATTGGTGCCCAATTTCACTTCACCATCGACAACCGCACTTTGAAACCTCAAGATATACTTCACGGATCCTGACTCGAAGATCACTTGCATGGAACCTCAAGTTCTCCTTCCCGGACCCGAAGACCGAGCCTCGACGCTTTTCTTTATCCTCGCCGAAGACCGATCCCGGCGAGACCGAACCAGAATCACATCGAACCAAGTTTGCCGAACCATATCTGCGATCCCTATCCGCCCCTATTTTATAATATGACATACAACTTGTCACATATTTAAATCATCATGCTTGCATATATGTCATCTTTTGGATTGGGTTAAATAGACGATTCATCTAAATTAAATATGGAGACAATATGAGGGCTATCCTAGTCTTATATTGCCTCTATTTAAATGTGTGTAGCGAACCGATGACATGTTTTGTCTTGTTAAGTCAACATTTAATTTGCGGGGGAGCTAAATAACTTGAACCTCATATTTAATTGCCGGGATTTCTATTCCGCTTAATATAGTTAAGATAGGCTGCATATTGCCATGTCATGCATCATATCATGAGCATGCCGGATCTTTGCCGTAGTATTAAATATTGCATCCGATGTTTCTTCTAGTGCTTCGCTTCTTCACCGGTTAGGACGATGAGTCGGTGCGAGGTGCGACAAGCCTTTGGTCACCGACTTTGTCTCTCAGGCGAGCATTCTCCCCTTTCTACCTATTGTGCATTTATAGTCTTTACTTCCTTCCTTTGATCTATTGCTATCCTTACTATCGATGCTTTAGTACCGTTCCCTTTCATAACCTACTCTACTATATAGCCTCGGTATCCTACTGCCTTGTTTCAGTAGCTAGTTTTGCCCTTGCGGGTCGTAGGCATCCTTAGTACCGCTCTCATACAGGTGCACCGTGATAACCGGATATGGTTGATACTAAGATAATTAAATTGGTGATGTTGGTTATGGTTATGGTTTCACCTAATGATAAGGCCCCGGCAGGGACCACCTTTGGGAACTGCTTGAGCCGACCTAGGACCCGTTTGTTCTGTGATACTAGTTCTGAGTTGATCGCGCTAACCAAACATGGGGGCCCCTGGGATCCCCACTCAACTACCGTCGCTATTCGTTTATCCATAGGGTCACAAAATTGGTTTTCCATTTGGTGCATACGCATAATATGTCCTCGAACATGGGTGAGTTGATATGTCTTCGGATTTGGTTATGATATGATTTGGTTGACATCCCGGGCATTGCATACATAAAAGCGGTACATGCCGGCGGTTCAAGGGGAGCTCTACAAGTTATCTTCCAGGGCCATTCAGTATAGTAGTCGTGAACATTGTGCCACCTTGAGACTCGGCTCTACCTCTGGGCTGGATAAAACACAATAGGTGATACATCTGGATACACGCATAGTTATGGGACAGTTCCTGTTGTGAGATTCTGAAGGCACGCGTATTATGTTGCCTGAAGGATTGAACATGCGTTTGGGTACAGTAGTGCACCCCTGCAGGGTAAATCTTTTCGAGAAGTTGTGTGTCCACGGTTATGGATGCCTCATGAGTACGGTGTCATGATCATAGACAACACCACTAATGTTCTTCCTCTAATAACACGACTAGTAATTAGCCTTATCAACTAAACACCTGCTTAACTAAAATTGCCAACTTGTGTGTTCCGCAAGTGGACTTCCTCGACTGGTCTTCGAGGGGGAAACCTTCGGATGGGTTATGTTTGGTGTTATATTATACTTATCGTATAGCTCTCTCTTACCTCGCTCTAATAGCCAAAGTTGTAGTGTGTCTTTATAAGTTAGATAGTGCACACTTTGCTGCCGCTGAGCCCACCATACCTATGTAGGCGAGGACCGCCGAACTCTAGCCTCACTGTGTACTGGCCTTAGTACTGATCGCTCTCTTTCTCCTTTGCACTTTGTCGGCACCCCTTTGGTTTTGACAGGTATGCGATTGACGACGTTAGCAAGGTTACCCTTCCGGCTTGGCCTGGGCAGGGTTATGGACACTGCTTGGTTATTCTTCAGGACTCTTAGTCCAATTTGGATCTTGTCCGTACTCAGACACTATTTTGCTTTCTTCAAGATTTGTACCTTTGAGTTGTATCATTTGTATTCTTGACACGTTGGGTCGTTGTTGAATATATAAGTTCTTGTGGACTCTCTTGTAAACTACTATGATGTAACTACTTGTAATCAAACCCCACCCACACGAAAGTGTCTGGTGGGCATCTCTGGATCACTTCCATGTGGGTTTTGGCGGGAAATGCTAAGATCTGGATAGACCCAATTCTGGGGTGTTACAAGTGGTATCAGAGCAAAGGTTTACGATGCCCCACTGGTCTAGCCTGTAGGTTAACCTTGCCAACGGACGTTGTCTAGTGTCAAAACTATTTTGCTACAAATCCGTTAGATAGATCTGATTAGTTCTGGTTTTACTCCTTACCTCTATTCCTGCTCCTCTTATCTTTGCGTGTTTTAAATTTGCTTACTTACCTTCTTCAAGTCAAGGATTCTCGTGGTTGGGTTTCCGTCGTACCTTTAGGGTTTCGCTTCCTTCCTTTTTTAACGGTGGTGCTACATCCGACTTTGCTCTATTTGATCCCTCTTCATGTGTTTTGGTGTTTTGCAACTTCCGAGACAGTGACATCATCATCTTTTTGAATCCTTGTTAATACCGATTGTCAAGATCTTCAGTCTTAATTCTAAGAGTTTAATTGCACGATCCTCCTATTAATGTATAGAGTAATGCTTTGGGTGCGCGATGGACTGATCCCCATCCGACTACACTTATCATTCGCTCTTATACATTGAATTGGTGGATTAGTGCGATTCTTACTCTTTTGGAATTTAGAGGTGACCCTGTGACCTCTTTCTTCCTACTTTGTCTCTCCGGATTGTTCTCCCGAAGAACGTGAGCAACAACCCTTATTAGTGGTGTCGACAAGTTCAAGACGGAGCGAGAATTCTTGATAGTGGTGCCACGACCATCAACCCGATGCAAGAAGATCTGATCATCAAACCCTCTCCGGGTGTCTTTGCTTGGATATCGGGACGAGATCCTTTGTTAGTGGTGTCGAGTTGTAATGCCCGGAAAAATATTCCCCAATTAGATATGCCTGTTATTTTTATTTTGTGCATCATCATGACATCGTGCATATTTTGCCCTAAAATATTTTTGCCAAAAACCTATTTTGTTTTCTAGTTATCCCTCCTTTAGTTCAAATTATAAACCCTGGTCTTCGCGGATCTTTTATTTGTCTAAAAACTATTTATAAATGCTTTATAAAAAAATAAACAAATTTAAAAAACATGTTTTGGGGAGGCAACTGACTGGACCAGCCCAGCCGGCCAACTACAACCCAAGCCCTAGCCTAATCCCAGCACAAACCGAAACAACCTAACCCTAATCCCTCATGCACATAGACCCAGACGCAATCACGCACGCGGTCGCCTCAAACCGCTCGTTCCCACTCTTTCTCCCGTACGCGATCCACAGGTCCACCTACCCTGTGCCCCTTTCCCCGTCATTGGGTGGCTTCGCTCGCCCTGCTTGTAGTGCAATGTGCCGCCACCTCGTGCCGGCCTCGCCACACCGCCCGAGGCCCTCCCCGTCAACCTCCGGTCGCCCCTTGCCTCTGCCCCGCGAGCTCCAACCCAGCCTCCTTCGCGGCCGTCCTCCCGTGCGTTCTCGCCCACAAGCCAGTGTCGCCGCCGAGCCTGAGCTCTGCCCGGCCGCACATCCCTATCTCCTCGCCTCCACTAGCCTTGCTCCATGCTCGATCTCTCCTCTGCGCCGCTGCCCTGCTCATCTCCGACCCCGCCCTCCTACCGCCGGGGTGGCTAATCTCTACAGCGCCGCCACCGGCCCTGCAACGCTCGCGAGAGGCTCCCCGCAGGGAACCCTACTGCACCTGGGCGCGCCTCCATGATCTGCTCCGACCTCGTCCGTGTCCAGGGCCTACAGCGACGGTCCCTCCACCCTTGGCAGCGCCCGGCCGAGCGTCGTCATCCAATTGCCCCGTCCTCGCTCGCGTATGTTCCCCAGTTCGGCGTCCTCCAGCATGTCTATCATGTCACCAATGTAGTCTGTTTGCTACCCGCAGTACCAGTTTGAGTTGGTGCTGTCCTGGTGGTGGATAGATATTTAGAGGTGGTTGGTGGTTATGTCGCATTGCCACGGCTGCACCTGTTCCTCTATCGCAGGTTGCAGATGTTGTTCACGAGACTAAGACTGACCGAGATGATAAGGTCCGCACAATACCACTGGTGCCCAATTTCACATAACCATTGTCAACCGCACTGTGAAACCTCGAGATCTACTTCACGGATCCTGACTCGAAGATTGCTTGCATGGAACCTCAAGTTCTCCTTCCCGGACCCGAAGACCGAGCCTCGACGCTTTTCTTCATCTTCGCCGAAGACCAATCCCGGTGAGACCAAACCTGAATCACATCGAACCAAGTTTGCCGAACCATATGTGCGATCCCTATCTGCCCCTATTTTATAATATGACATACAACTTGTCACATATTTAAATCATCATGCTTGCATATATGTCATCTTGTGGATTGGGTTAAATAGTGGATTCATCTAAATTAAATAGGGAGACTATATGAGGGTTATCCTAGTCTTATATTGCCTCTATTTAAATGTGTGTAGCGAAACGATGACATGTTTTGTCTTATTAAGTCAACATTTAATTTGTGGGGTAGCTAAATAACTTGAACCTCATATTTAATTGTCGGGATTTATATTCCGCTTAATATTGTTAAGATAGGGTGCATATTGCCATGTCATGCATCATATCATGAGCATGCCGGATCTTTGCCGTAGTATTAAATATTGCATCCGATGTTTCTTCTAGTGCTTTGCTTCTTCACCGGTTAGGACGATGAGTCGGTGCGAGATGCGACAAGCCTTCGGTCACCGAGTTTGTCTCTCAGGCGAGCATTCTCCCATTTCTACCTATTTTGCATTTATAGTCTTTACTTCTTTCCTTTGATCTATTGCTATCCTTATTATCAATTCTTTAGTACCGTTCCGTTTAAGAACCTGCTCTACTATATACCCTTGGTATCCTACTGCCTTGTTTTAGTAGCTAGTTTTTCCCTTACGGGTCGTAGGCATGCTTAGTACCGCTCTCATACAGGTGCACCGTGATAACCGGATATGGTTGATACTAAGATAATTAAATTGGTGATGTTGGTTATGGCTATGGTTTCACCTAATGATAAGGCCCCGGCAGGGACCACCTTTGGGAACTGCTTGAGCTGACCTAGGACCCGTTCGTTCTATGATACTAGTTCTGAGCTGATCGCACTAACCAAACGTGGGGGCCCCAAGGATCCCCCCCTCAACTACCGTCGCTATTTGTTTATCCAGAGGGTCACATAATTGGTTTTCCATTTGGTGCATACGCATAATATGTCCTCGGACATGGGTGAGTTGATATATCTTCGGACTTGGTTATGATATGATTTGGTGGACAACCCGGGCATTTCATACATAAAAGCGGTACATGCCGGCGGTTCAAGGGGAGCTCTACAAGTTATCATCCAGGGCCATTCGGTATAGTAGTCGTGAACGTTGTGCCACCTTGAGACTCGGCCATGCCTCTGGGCTGAATAAAACACAGTAGGTGATACCTCTGGATACGCGCGTAGTTATGGGACAGTTCTTGTTGTGAGATTCCGAAGGCACGCGTATTATGTTGCCTGAAGGATTGAACATGCGTTTGGGTACAGTAGTGCACCCCTGTAGGGTAAATCTTTTCGAGAAGTCATGTGTCCACGGTTATAGACGCCTCAGGAGTACTATGTCATGATCATAGACAACGCCACTAATGTTTTTCCTCTAATAACATGACTAGTAATTAGACTTATCAACTAAACACCTTCTTAACTTAAATTGCCACCGTGTGTGCTCCGCAAGTGGACTTCCTCGACTGGTCTTCGAGAGGGAAACCTTCGGATGGGTTATGTTTGGTGTTATATTATACTTATCGTATAGCTCTCTCTTACCTCGCTCTAATAGCATAAGTTCTAGTGTGTCTCTATAAGTTAGATAGTGCACGCTTTGCTGCCGCTGAGCCCACCATACCTATGTAGGCGAGGACTGCCGAATTCTAGCCTCGCTTTGTACTGGCCTCAGTACTAACCGCTCTCTTTCTCCTTTGCCCTTTGTCGGCACCCCTTTGGTTTTGACAGGTATGCAATTGACGACATTAGCAAGGTTACCCTTCCGGCTTAGCTTGGGCAGGGTTATGGACACTGCTTGGTTATTCTTCAGGACTCTTAGTCCAATTTGGATCTTGTCCGTACTCGAACACTATTTCGCTTTCTTCGAGATTTGTACCTTTGAGTTGTATCATTTGTATTCTTGACTCGTTGGGTTGTTGTTGAATATATAAGTCCTTGTGGACTCTCTTGTAAACTACTATGATGTAACTACTTGTAATCAAACCCCACCCACACGAAAGTGTCTGGTGGGCGTCTCTAAATCGCTTCTATGCGGGTTTTGACGAGAAATGCTAAGATCTACATAGACCCGATTCTAGGGCGTTACAGCTAGTTAGTAGACCGGCCAGATATTTTGGTGCACCGGTCCAGAGATTCTGGCCTGCCAGACCGGAGACTCCGGTGTGTGAGCTCCAACAACTTCTTCTCCTTGGCCTGCTCCTTGCACTTCATCCATAAGGGCTTGGTGTTGTGTTGGGGATTCATAGCTGAGAATGCTTAGTGTATTTGCATGAAGTAGCAAGCCATCCAAGGATGTATCAAAATCACATCAGGAGAGGAGCAAATTCACCTTAGCATGGAGGAGATTGGCTCGGGCTCGGGTCATGGGTCCACTTGGGAGACTTGGTGGTGTAGATGTAGGAGCGTCCGTAGGACGGGCTACATCAGCTCCCCCTTGCTAAAGAGACGTCCTCGAATCTTCATGGTTATCATCGTCAAAATCTCCATGGTAGGGTGTGTGGTCCTTGACATTGAATGTTGAGCTCACGGGATACTTTGAGGTTGGTATGTCGATGATGTATGCGTTGTTGTTGATTCTCTTGAGGACCTTGAGGGACCATCTCCTCTTGGTTTGATCTTGGAGTAAGACTCCTTGGGGAAGCGTTATTTGCTCAAGTGTATCCATACAAGATCACCTTCTTCGAAGACCATTTCTTTCGTGTCCTTGTTTAGCCTTGATGCTTGGCAAAGGACTTATTGCTCGATTGTAGCTCTTGTTTCTATGTGAAGCTTCTTTATGGCTTGGGCGCGCTTGTCCATGTCCATGTTAGTGTGCTCATGGAGAGGTAGTGGTAGGATGTCGAGCATGGTGAGGGGCTCGAAACCATAAACGATCATGAATGGTCTCATCTTCTCTGTAGAGTGCTTGGCTCGATTGTAGGCGAACTTGGCATGGGGAATGCATTCCTCCCAATACTTCAAGTTCTTCTTGATCAACACACGAAGAAGGGTCTTGAGGCTTCAATTGACGAAGTTAGTTTGGGCATCGGTTTGCGGGTGCGATGCGGAAGAGAAGGGTAGCTTGACATGGAGCTTGGCCATGATGGTCTTCCACAAGTGCTAATGAATTTGACGTTGTGGTTAGAGACAATTGTTCTTGGCACATCATAAAGATGGAAAATTCCCCTGAAAAACAAATTGGCAATAAATGAAGCATTGACGGTCTTATGACACGGTATGAAGTGTGCCAATTTTGAGAAATGATCCATGACAACAAATATAGAATTGTGACCATGCTTAGACCTAGGCAATCCTAACATGAAATCCATGCTCTGACCATGGTGCATGAGGAATAGGCAATGGCATATAGAGACCATAAGGGTTAGCTTGCGACTTAGCTTGAACATATGTCATGCATCGTTGAACATAGCGCTCCACGTCTTGCTTCATCCTGGGCCAATTGTAATATGTGGCGAGCATGTCCAATGTCTTGTCATGGCCAAAGTAACCCATGAGGCCTCCACCATGTGATTCTTGGAGAAGCAAAAGTTGAAGAGACGACTTTGGAATGCAAATCTTGTTTTGTTTCAATAGAAAGCCTTTATGCAAATATAAATCATCAATTCCTTTATCAATGCAACACTTTGCAAAAATTGTTCAACGGGTCGGAAGCATACAAAGTTTTGATTTCATCAAGACCCAACACGCTTACTTTGAGTCGAGTAAGAAGGCTTGTGTGTTTACGAGACAAAGCCCACTTAGCCCACATTATCTTTGCCCTTCTTATACTTGACAGTGTAAGGAAAAGACTCCATGAACTCAGCCCACTTAGCGTGTCCCTTACTCAAGTTATCTTGGCCTTTGAGATATTTCAACGACTCATGTTCACAATGTATGATAAATTCCTTAGGACAAAGGTAGTGTTGCCAAACTTGAAGAACATGAACTAAGGCAAAAAGCTCTTTGTCATAAATTGGATAGTTAAGGCGAGTACCATCAAGTTACTCGCTATGGTAGGCAATAAGACACCCATTTTGCATGAGGACTCATCCAATGCCAATACCACTAGCATCACACTCTATCTCAAAAGTTTTTGTGAAATTCGGTAATGCAAGAAGAGGTGCTTTGGTGAGCCTGTTTTAAAGTTCATCAAAAGCGTTTTGTTGTGATTTCCCCACACGAAGGTGGCATTCTTTTTGGTCAATTCGTTGAGAGGACAAGCAATGGTAGAAAAGTCTTTCACAAAGCGATGATAGAAACTGGCCAACCCATGAAAACTTCGGAGTTCACTCACATTTGTGGGGATGGGACAATCTCGTATGTCCTTTACCTCGAAAACATCAACTTCAATGCCCTTCGAAGAAACGACAAATCCAAGAAAAATCAACTTTTCTTTAGCAAAAGTGCACTTGGGAAGATTAGCATAGATCTTTTCATGTTGAAAAATTTGCAAGACCTCCTTTACATGTGTAACATGTTCCTCAAGTGACTTGCTATAAACAAGTATATCATCAAAATATACAACAACACTTTTTCCAATGAGAGAATGCAAAATATGATTCATAAGGCACATGAAGGTGGATGGGGAATTAGATAAGCCAAAAGGCATGACCAACCATTCATAGAGAAAAAGTTTGGTCTTGAAGACAGTTTTCCACTCATCACCTTCCGCCATGCATATTTGATGGTAACCACTACGAAGATCAATTTTTGAGAAAATAGGGGCTCCACACAACTCATCAAGCATGTAATCAAGACATGGTCTGGGCTGTCGATAACACACGGTGATATCATTGATTGGACGGAAGTCCATGCATAACCGCAACGTATCATCCGTTTTTGGATCAATAATCACGGGTACCGCACTTGGGCTAGTGCTTACTTGGATCAAACCTTTGGAGACGAGTTGGTTGATTTGACGCTCGATCTCTTTCGTCTCCTCCTGGTTCATGTGATAGGCAGCGCGCTTTGGAGGAGGTGCACCAGGTATGAGGTCAATGCAATGCTCGATTCCACTAAGAGGAGGTAGCCCATGTGGGAGCTCTTTAGAGAACACAACCTTGAATTCTTGAAAAAAAACATGAAAGAGGGAGGAATATTGGTCAAGTCATTAGTTCCTTGCGCTAGTCCCCTGCAAATGAGGACGTAGTGCAAGATGGATGGGTCATTCCTCACATCTCTCATCTCACTTTTTGTGGCAAGGAGAATACTCTTAGTTTTTCCACTCAAGTTAGGCTTGTGGCTCTCAATCTCTATGAGGTGGTTCTCTCACTCACCACTCTTCTCACAAGTTTGTGTTGTGGTTTGTTCCCTTTCTAAAGCCTTTGCATTGCCTACAATTATTTGGCTAAGAGTCATCGGTTGCAAAACACATGTCTTGTTAAGCCACTTGAAGGTGTAAACATTTGTGAGACCATCATGTAGAGCACCTTTGCCAAATTTCCATGGTCAACCAAGCAACATGTGGCAAACCGTCATTGGGACCACATCACACTCCATCGTGTCTTTGTATGGCCCAATAGAGAATGTTACCGAGACGGTGTGCTTGATCTTCATGGACCCTTGGTCACTTAGCCATTGGACATGGTAGGGGTGCTTGTGAGGATGGAGGGTGAGGTTGAGTTTCACACACAACTTTGTGCTAGCAAGGTTATGGCAACTCCCTCCATCGATGATCACCTTGATAGATTTCCCATTGATGTCAACACGTGTTTGGAAGATATTTGATCGTTGATCTTCATGATCTTGTGGTTGAGTAGTCAAGATCCTTGTGACGACAGGCGACGGACTTGCGTCATGTTCACTCATGAGGAGTTCTTAGTCATCTTCCACATGTTTCCTTGTCATTGCTTCCTTGAATCTGGCATCAAATTCCTCTTCACTCAAGTACTATTTGTGGCCTTTGCCATGGATGAACAATACTTTCTTATTTCCACACTCAGCCGACTTGTGTCCTTTTCCTCCACACATGTAGCATTCTCCCTTGAATGGTGTGGAATCCTTTGTATACTTGCCACTTGGGGCAGTTTTCCTTGAGGAAGTGTGGGTTGGAAGGAAGGCTTGGAGGTACTTGAGGAGCTTCCATTGAAAGTTGTTGGTGCAGCGGTTGAAGCTTGCTTGCAGGTGATGTACATCTTGGGCTTATTGTACTTGATGTCCTATTCTACTTGATACTCGACTTTTATTGCAATGTGCACAAGCTCAACCATGTCGTTCTATGTTTGTAACTCGACAGTGCACTTGATTGGATGGTTCAAGCCGATGAGGAAATGTGCCATTGTTTGTTCCTTGCACTCTTCAATGCTGTCCGGATCATGTTGAGCTCCATTTTCTTGAAGTACTCTTCCATGGTCTATGTCCCTTGACTAAGCGATTGAATCTTGTTGAAGAGGTCACGCGTGTAGTGTGAACGAACAAAGTGGGATCTCATATGAGCCTTCATGCCATGCCAATTTGTGATTGGAGGCTCTTCTCTTGCATCACAAGCAACTTGAACTTGTTCCCACCTAAGGTTGGCATAATCATCAAACTCAAGCGAGGCCATGGCAACCATCTTCTCATCACTATAGTTTTGCATACGGAAGATCTTGTCGACTTTCAACGCCCATGAGAGGTATTCTTCGGGATTATTGGAGCCGGTGAACTTGGGAATCGTGAACTTGATCTTGCCGAAGGTTTATTCCTCATTGTGGTCATGGTGGCGGTGGTTGCCATGACAGTGATAGTCTTCCTCTTCCATGGAATTATTGCGCTGGTGAGCTTGTTGATGTGCTTGTGGTTGAGGAGGTGGAACTTGGTTCTCGCGACCTTGTTGAGGAGCTTTCTCTTTCTCTTGGTGCGGTGGTTGACAAGGTTGAGGCGCTTGGGCCTCATGAGGGTGTTGAGGATGTGGAGCCTCTTGACGTGGTTGTTGACGAAGAGGAGGCTCGTTCCTTGGTTGTTGATGTGGATTAGGGACATGGGCCTCACGACGAAGATCATGGTCTTCAGCCTCATGATGTGGTGGGCATCGCTCAACATGCACAATTTGACGCTCCATGTCTTGATGTGGTGGAGGAGGCACCTCGTGATGACCATGGTGTTGGCGTGGATGTTCATGACAACGATGACGAAGATGAGGTTCTTGGAGAGCTTCATGTTGGTGACGAGCTTGTTCCTCCAAGTTGGAGTCATCACTTGTTGTTTCAAGTATGTGTTGCGGCCGACGGTGGTGGACTTGAGGTTGATATCGAGGTTCCACTTGTGTTTGTGCTTTTTGGATCACTAGTGCCCTTGCGTGATGACGGTGTCCTACTTTCCTTGCTTATGGCCTTGAGGAAAAATCACCATCATAACTCGTCGTTGCGGCGTGTCGTGGGGAAGGTACATAGTGTGAAGAGCTTCCATCTTCAACCACGGGGCATCATTTCATCTTGGAGCGCTTGGATGATGATCTTGACGATAAGGAGAACGGTGACGTGACGATCTTCAAGAACTTGATGCACGTGAACACGGTCTTGTCATTCCATTGATGAGGAGTCGAAGCTTGTCATTTATTTCGGCGATGGAGAATTGGAGTGCTTCATTTTGATGGCCAAAGTTGTGTTGCATTTCATGCATTTGTCTTTCAAGGCCATCAAAGTGGTTGTCAATGTTCTTGAACTCGGCTTGAGTCTTGCCAGATTGTTCATCTTGTCGCGTCTCAAGCGCTTGGCAACGATCATGGAACTCATGTCAGATGATGTAGTGGCTTGCACGCGTCATGTACGGGCCTTGTTCTTCTTCTAGTGGAGGTGGTTGGCTCGAATAACCATGCCTACCCATCATGGAAAACACACAAGGATTGTATATGGAAGTGGAATATGGTGGTGTTAGCCTTTTACCTCACCTTGGAGATTGCACCAAACTATAAACCACAAGTGAGAGCTATTAGCTTGCAAAGTGAAATCACAAAAAAACCTCAAACTAAAGAAAGGACTAAGACTCTCAAAATCTATTGGTGGAATGTTATGGTTGTGGAATGCCAAAGAACCAATCCAAAGAAAAGGGATAGTCAAAAGTGGGTAAAATAACTCAAGTCAAAAGGTAAGGGTCAACAACTCAAAAGGGTGACGGGAACCTACGACTATCTACACACACGTGGAGATTGATAGGATTTATATGACTATGAAAATGAGCAACCAAATTTTTTAACAAAGACTACACTCAATGTTGTTCCAATGAAAAGAGAGACGGTGACTCGTTTGCAAAGAGGAAAAAATGATCAACAGATTTTTGCACTTGCCTTGGGTGCTCTTTCTTTCTCTCTTGCTTATAATCTTTGAGACTCTCTTTTGCCATGGGAGACTATTTTTATTTTTCTTTATATCTTTTTTTGCTCTCCCTTGATGCTACCAAGTCACTCTTGCTATTGCTATTGCACTCACACTATCCAAGGATAAGTGCAAAATGCTCAAGCAAACACAAGATGAGCCACGCTCGTGGGATAGGTACACACAAAGGAAGATAGGGTTAACAAGGTGACACAAGTTATACCTTCATTGGTGATGATGAACTTGGTGTCGGTCGTGCAGGATGATATCCGTGCCGAGGTGTCGATGAGCGTGGATGATGAAGATGCGGAAGCTTGTTGTTAGTTGACGACATGCACACGAGACACAAACAAAAAGGAGGAAATTAGCCAGTGCGAAGTAAGAGGAAAAAGTCAAAATTAGGTGTTAGGCCCGGAAACTCCGGTGTCTCTAGGCCAGAAACTCCGTTGTAGGCCGGAGACTCCGGTGCGGTCCGGCTAGAAACTCTGATGTAGGACAAAGATTCCAGGCTGCAGGTCCGGAAACTCCGGTCTGGGGACCAGCTCGAACTGCTCGTGTTCTTGAGAAGAAATCCATGCCTTGGGTCCTCAAATCCGCAAAAAATGGCCAAATTTGGCTAGGAAACATAGGGTAAAGTTGGACCAACACCTAAGACAAGATTTGGTCAGATCAAAACCACAAATAATACTCCAAATCAAGAGATCGATCCAAAGGAAACTTTGGTGCTCTGGTTTGGGGGATTTTCGAATTTTTGGTGGATAGAAGAAAACTTGTGGAGGAATTGGTGAGGAACGAAGCTCTTGATACCAATATGTTGAGGGCTTACCTCGGGGGGACTAACCTTTCACGAATCAATATCAAATCGACGGAAGTGCGGGGGAAGGAGAGAGGGGATGAATATGGCGAACTCACGCACGAAGAACATGATTAACACACTCCCTAGGATCGGGGTCGGGCGGATATCTCTCTCTCGAACCGGCATGGCGAGTGGGGAGTCTAGGTGAGATCTTGATGTCTTGGCAAAGGAACTCCGATGCCAAGGCATTGTACAATGAGGGAGGCACAATGCAAACTCCAACGAGGAGGGGGCTATTTGGTTCTCCTCTATCAAAGGAGCATGAGGCAAGAACTAGATAGATCCACAAGGGGTGTCCACTAATTCCAAATATCAAGCCTAGGGTTTACAATAGATGTGGGGGACTATATATAGGCTAGCCACTAATATAAGGGTAATTTGGGGATAAAAGATAAGTTATGGATGGTCTAAGGGGTACATGGGTCGAAGGCCCAAGGATTTTACATGCTTGTCGATGCGCTGTCCTGAGATTTTGGGGTAGCGGGCTGGAGACTCTGGTGTAGACCAGAGAGTCCGGTCTGCTCTGGTCCATCTCCGATGGGGGTATCAGACTGTCCTCACGCCTCGGTCTAGAGGCTGGTCCAGATACCGGCGGGAGATTCCAGTGCGCCGGTCTAGAGATTCCAGTCTGCCAGACCGGAGACTCCGGTATGTGAGCTCTAGCAGCTTCTTCTCCTTGTCCTACTCCTTGCAATTCATCCATAGGGGCTTGGTGATGCGTTGGGGCTTCATACCTGAGAATGCATAGTTTATTTGCATGAGGAATCAAGCCATCCAAGTATGTATCAAGTTCATATGATGAGAGGAGCGAATTCACCTTAGCATGGAGGAGCTTGGCTCGGGCACGAGTCATGAGTCCACTTGGGGGACTTGGTGGTGTTGATGTAGGAGCGTCTATAGGACGGGCTACATCACAATGGCGCACCAGTGTGATAGAGGTGGCATCACCACACCCACTTGAGTGTGTGTGGCCATGTGGATCATTGTGGTTTGGAAAAGAACACATGCAATAACGCTCCAATATGTGTCAAACCATCGTCAACACTCCCAAGAGCATGTTGGAATGCAACTGCGACATGGAATCGAGCACCAGTTTGACATAAGTTGCATCACCACACCCACTTGAGTGTATGTGGCCATGTGGATCATTGTGGTTTGGAAAAACGACACATGCAATGACACTCCAATATGTGTCAAACCATGGTCAGAAAGCCTAGGAACATGTTGGAATTCAACTACCACATGCAATGGAGCACGATTTTGGCATAATTTGCATCACCACACCCACTTGAGTGTGTGTGGCCATGTGGATCATTGTGGTTTGGAAAATAACACATGAAATGGCACTCCAATATGTGTCGAACCATGGTCAGAAAGCCCAGGAACATGTTGGAATTCAACTACCACATGCATTAGAGCACTAGTGTGAAAGAGGTTGCATCACCACACCCACTTGAGTGTGTGTGGCCATGTGGAATATTGTGGTTTGTAAAAGAACACAAGCAAGGACCCTCCAATATGTTTCAAAACCATGGTCTGAAATCCCAGAAACATGTTGGGATTCAACTGCCACATGTAATGGAGCACAAGTGTGACATAAGTCGCATCACCACACCCACTTGAGTGGGTGTGGTCATGTGGATCATTGTGGTTTCGAAAAGACCACACGCAATGTCACTCCAATATGTGTCAAACCATGGATAGAAAGCCTGGGAAGATGTTGGAATTCAACTGCCACATGCAATGGAGGACTAATGTGACATAAGTTGCATCACCACACCCACTTGAGTGTGTGTGGCATTGTGGATCATTATGGTTTGGAAAAGAACACATGCAATGACACTCCAATATGTGTCAAACCATGGTCAGAAAGCCTAGGAACATGTTGGAATTCATTTGCCACATGCAATGGAGCACTAGTGTGACATAAGTTGCATCACCACACCCACTTGAGTGTGTGTGGTCATGTGGATCATTGTGGTTTCGAAAAGAACACACGCAATGTCACTCCAATGTGTGTCAAACCATGGTGAGAATGCCCAGTAAGATGTTGGAATTCAACTGCCACATGGAATGGAGCAAGAGTGTGACATAAGTTACATCACTACACCCACTTGAGTGTGTGTGGTTATGTGGATCAATGTGGTTTCTAAAAGAACACATGCAATGAAAATCCAATATATATCAAACCATGGTCAGAAAGTTTAGGAACATGTTGGAATTCATCCGCCAAATGCAATGGAGCACCAGTGTGACAAAAGTTGCATCACCACACCCACTTGACTATGTGTGGTCATGTGGATAATGGTGGTTTGGAAAATATTACATGCAATGTCACTCCAATATGTGTCAAACCATGGACAGAAATCCCGGGAAGATGTTGGAATTCAACTGCCACATGCAATGGAGGACTAATGTGACATAAGTTGCATCACCACACCCACTTGAGTGTGTGTGGCCATGTGGATCATTGTTGTTTGCAAAATAATGCATGCAATGAAACTCCAATATGTTTCAAACCATGGTCAAAAAGCCTAGGACCATGTTGGAATGCAACTGCCACATGCAATGGAGCACTAGTGTGAAAGAGGTTGTGTGGGGCCCCCGGATTAATCATCCGAGAAATCTCTATTATGTATGTATATCCACATTCCCATGATCACTGAGCCATGGAACATAACCGACAAGTATCATTACAACATCCGAGGTACACCAAATTACAATACTTACATAAATGTTGTTATGGATATACCTTCTTCAGCAGCGGAACATCATCACACACGGAACCCAATCATGCCTCAACCTATAGGAAACTGACTGGGAGGACGCCCTAGCTCGCATAGCCGTCAACTTCATCCTCTTCTTGATATCTGACCAAGTTAATGGCCAGGGACAATGCCAGTGAGTACTTTGAATGTACTCGCAAACCACCTTAAGATAACAATAATCACATGAGGATATGCATTACGACTCTGGTAGTAGGAGGGCTCCAAGAGAGGTTCTTTTCTCAATTAGTTTATCTTGTAGATATAACATCGACATATCTTTGTTGAAAACCTTCGTAAACATTTTGGAACCCTTTTGAAAAGTTTTGTAAACACTAGGATTGGGGTACCCATTTGTTCCCGTCTTCAGGTTGTCCCACGACCAAACTCCTTTCTCCACGTTCCGACCATCCCATGGTCAAAACCTTTCTCCTTTACGACCATCCCATGGTCAAAACATTTCCAAAGTCATTTCTTTTCTGAAATTCTTTTTGAAAACAAAACCAACACTGCTCTACAGCAACCTTCCCAACCGTCAATGACCGCGGACGCGGCTATTTAAATACATTTACACTTTGTAGAGGTTGCACACTTTACCCAGACCATCCGGGTACACTACCCTGATCTACACCAATCATGGGTCGAGTAACCGATCAAGACTCTCCGGATGCCCACTCTAGTATAAGTGCCTACCCTATGAGTGTTACTCCCTTCAAAACCGGGATGTCGGGTACCGAGGACCAACCAGAGCGCATTTTACACTTTACACAGTGGGCACTTTCAATGAGGGGCTCATAGTAACGCCTGGCTACCAGCAGACAGTTCATTCCTTCTCCAGGTCGATGTCCCACATGGACCTTTAAGGGAGAAGGCCCAGCCTCCGGGGATCGCGATCCCCTGTAGTAGTTGTGAGGCATCTTATACCAGAATATCCAAGCATCAAATCTAGCTCTGTCCCATTCGAGAGTAATGTGGTTGCACAGGGTTAATTGTTCTAGCAAAACTGCAAAGAACCGGGTGCGTTTTTGTAAACCTTTTTCCTCCATCTTTCCTTCAGCATTTTGTAAAACAAAACCTTTTTCTTTCTCAACATCTCTTGGGTGGTCCCACCTCACCAAGGTTTTATCATAAAACATTTGGTAAAACTTTTTCCGGGGTCTTCCCATCCTCTAGCTTTTCTTTGGCTAAAACAGGGTCTCAAGAAGGTTATGGTGATATACACCATCTATTCTACTAGGGACAAGTAGGTGTCACCAAGGGGGTTGGAATTAATAGTACAAAAGTGGAATAGTTCGGAGGAGCCAAACCACTACCATATATACATCAACATATAGTAAACAATGCAGTTTTAAATAAACAGAAGATAAAACATGCATTAGTGAAATAGTAGGACAAGGCTTATGAGCAAGAAGGTGGATTGCCTGAGATTAATAATATGAAAATATGTCCCTGGACTTCTTCTTTAGATAACCAATAATACCAATACCAAAATAGTAAGATCTCTTCTTCTCGGCGTCAATACAAGTGCAACTATCGTCTTCACCGAGTATACATGCAACAAAACCAGCCACAATCAACGCAAGGCATATAAGCACCAATACAATACAGCAAACAATTGAATAATACCAGGTTATGATTCAGATGGTTTTGAGAGGATTGGATTTAGGAGATTGAGATGGCTTTCGAGAAGGGGATGAACACCCCGTAGGGTTTATTGTCGAGGAACTACCTAAGAGGGGGTTTTGGACCAAGGACATATTCTGTAGGATACCATTGGGTAAAAATGATGCCAACAGATAGGATTTGATAAAATGAAACCAACAAAAGTGGTTTCACTATTTTATCACTTACCAAAGATTTATACTGATTTCTATAGTGAATAAGACCCTAGTTTTAGGAAATAATTCACCAGAAAAGTTCTGGAGCTCCAAAAAATTATTTCCTTGGATAGTATTGTAGTATTGAATGTCCTTAGTCAACGAGAGTTGGTTTTACCTTGAAACAATTAACAGAATGCCCTCAGGGAGTTCCCATGGGCAGTTCTGTAGGCAACTTTTCTTTTTCACCAGATTAAATCTACAGAATCTTTTGAGTTGATTCCAAGGGCACATGTTAGGTATTTAGAATTTGGAAGCATTTTCCATTTTTATTTTGATTTAAACCAAACAACCAGAATTCAATTTTGGAAATATTTGGTAAAAAGGAGAAGGGCGTCGTGGGCTTAATCCAGAAGGGAGCCAGGCCACCGTCGCTAGGCCGGCCCAACAGGCGGCACCGGGGGAGCGCGCGCGTGCGTTCGAACTGCGGCGCGGGGCCCGGCTATTAGGGTGAGCCAGCGCCGAAGAGGTATGGGGCGCCCTGGGCCGTTGGATCTAGTCGTGACGAGCGGTCCTCTAGCGTCGTCTTCGCCATGACAGAACGCCGGGGACGAAACCCTAGCAGAGGTAAAAGGGCGGTGGCGATGGCTCACCATGGGCTCGTCGGTGTTGGGAAGGTGGCGGAGGAGAATTGGTGCATGACGGCAACCTTGACGATGGGCGGCATGGCCGGTTTTTGTGACTAGATCCAGCTCATGCGATGGTGACCGAGGCGAGCTCGTCGGTGCAGGGGTGGTCCTATGGAAAAGAAGAGGTCGGGTTAGATGGATGAGGGGGAGGGGATCCCAGGAGCATAGCATGGAGAGGGGGAGCGGTAGTAGGGAGGAGCCCTTGCTCGATTTCATGGGGAAGGCCGAGGAGGCTTCCTCTTCTCTTCTAGGTCGATGCATAGCAGTAGGGGAGAAAGGGGGAGCTCAGAGAGGTAGTTGGGATAGGGCATCGAGCAAATGGATGGCTAGGGGAGCTCGGGGTGCTCACTGCCCCCTTATAAAGCAAGGGATGTGGTCTAGGGTAGACTTGGTCCATTAAAGGAAGGAGGGAGTTCTGGTCACTGGTTGGTCGAGCTGGGTGCTGCTGGAAGACAGTGTGGGCCTGGTGCTCGACTAGAGAGGGAGAGAGGAGTAGTTGCTGCTGCTTTAAAGATTTTTGCAAGATATGGCTTATCTCTCCTTCTCTCTTTCCAAGAGCAAAATACAAAATAGGATATGATATAGTGGAGGTACTATAGCACACGACCAGGAGTGTTCTGGTGGGTGTGGTACACTGTTTTGCAAGATTGGTGGTGATTGTGTTTGGTTTTTGATTCAAAAATGCTAAGTATCCAATTCTGCCATAAAGGATGATCAAGTGGTATGTCTTGATTTTTGATCTTGACCAATTGAGGTAAGGATGCTGGTAGATGGGTAGGGTTAATATGCATCTCTAGGATTTATTTGGGATTTTTCAGAAGATTCGAAGTCCACTTGAATCCATTTATTCAAAAACTGCAGAAGGGAATTCTTGGAGTTCATTTGATATTTTTACTTTGGACAAGGTGGTTTTTTGAGTTGAGATGGTCCCAAATGTGAATACACACTTAGGGGAATTTTCCCAAGATTTATTGGAAGATAAAAGTATTTAAAACAATTATTATTCCAATTCATCCATTTAAGAAAATGGGCAGAAAGAAATAATAAAACCCTTCAAAAATATCTATTTTTGAAGTTGGAAGTTAGGGTATGATATATGGATCTCAATTGAGCCAAAAGTGGATGTCGTGGTGGTGGCATGGCAGATGCCATGGATAGGCTGAAGATGGGGCCAATGAGTGCTAGGGGAATCCAGGGAGGGAGAGCGTGGTGATTCCACGCACGGAAGTTCATGTATTCTCCCTATCAATGGTGTTTACAAGTGGTCTTGAGGCTCTTAGCAAGAAGGAGACAATGTCTCTTACCCCCCACTAACTAGCCCTAGAGTTCTACCTTAGACAGAGAGTGATTCCTCTATTTGTTGTCCCTCACTATGGAGGCCCCGATGCTCCTTATATAGGGGAACCCGGGTTACAATTCTAGGGCACAGGTGGCAGCATATTGTACGAATATGCTCCTTTCCTAAAGTAGATGCTTGTTTATTCTTCTTTAACGGCTCGTCCGGGCTTTGGACGTAATCCACAAGATCATCCTTGTCTTTTGGCGTCACGGGCTACGTCATCCGGCTTTGCCCGTGTCACCTTGGTCGCCACCGACCCGCTGGTCGTCTCCTTTACTTTGCACATGCTTCAGCTAATAAAGCCACCTTTTGTCCAGCGGGGGATTCCTTCTCTTTGAAGCTAAGATAGTCCGGGTAGCATATAGCTAATCCGGCTTGCCCATTTACCTGCAAAACAGATAGACATGGCCGGCATAAATCTTATGCCGGCCGGACCATTGTCAAGGAAATGCCCCATGGGCCGGGCCACACCGTGATTCGGCCTTCCTTCAGGTGACCCGGTCAACACTTTACTTTCACCGTGCCGTACCCCGGCTAACTCGGCCTTTATACCCCGGCGTTGCCCTACCCGGGGGTATCCCCCCAACATTAGTCCTCGAAGCTGGTGCGGTCTTAGCAACTTTTAGTTGTTAAGGCCACACCAGGTTCCCATGTCTGGATCTTTTGCTCCTTTGGCCGAGTTACCTCGTTGCCTGGAGTTTCTTTTCTTGTGACCCTTTTGCTCTTTCCAAGTCATTCCTCGTTGGCTTGGTCTCTCGCTTGCTTATCCGGGTTGTTTTTCCTTCTCTCGTACGCTTCTCCACATCCCACGTGGATGGTAATCATCATTTACCTCATTTTAAGGTCCATGCGCATTTACCGCGCCGGTTACTGTCGCTTTGTCAGGCATAACCGTTGTGAACGTCCCATCACTGCAGCGCCTCGTTAACTGTGACGCCATGTCTCGTCATGGGATCATTTGCTCCCGTGGCCCCTCTTGTGGCCTTGTTCTAATGGGTTGCTTGGGTCGCTTACATGCTCGCTGCGTGCGGCACGCCACCCGCAAAGGATCCCATGATGTGCGCGTGGCATGGTTACTTAGAGGGTGCGGTGCACTCCCAGGGGAAGTTCCCCCATTCGCACCACGCTCCATTGCTCTCTCTTTCACTGCGACTCCGCCACCGTCGGTTTTCTTCTCCACGAGCTCCACTGCGACCGTGCTCCGCAGTGTTTCACGCTAGCACCACCGTTCCTAGTGCCAATCTCCACCACGGGGCCTTGCGATTCCCATTTCCCTTCTTCCGGCTACCATTATTCCCATTACCTTCTTGAAAGCTTCGATCTCACCATGACAAAGGGAGAGGCTTCGATGGTGGCGCAGCAGGAAGAAGGGACGGAGGGCCGCAAGCACGGATGCTGGGACGGCTCCACCGTCCACTTGGAGGACCTGGCTTGGCTCCACGCCTCCCGTCGCATCCCCGCCGGCGTCACCTGCCACCTCCCCGCCGTGAGATTACTCCCGTCCCCAAATCTGGGGAATACGTGGTTTTCTTGTCGCATTTCCAACGCGGCTTCGGCCTCCCCACCTCTGATTTCTTCTTCGATTTCATCTCCACCTACAAACTGCAACCGCATCATCTTCCTGCAAACGCTATCACCTCTCTGTCCTCCTTTACTTCTAGCATCGAGGGGTACATTGGCCTCTGGCCAACCAAAGAACTTTGGATCAAGTTCTTTGGTCTGCGGAGGAACGTGGTTCCTGATAAGAAGGCTGTCCCGGAGGACAAGCACCTGACCCAATGCGGTGCCGCCTCCATCTCTCCATGCAAACAGTCCGTGTTCCCCCGGGTCACTGGGCTAGAATCTTGCAAGGGCTGGGCCCGGACTTTCTTCTACGTCTGGGACACCACCAAGGAGGACCAGATCCGGCTGCTCCCTTTCAGGCTCGGCCCTCTAGATGTCTTGCTTTGGGAGAGCATTCCCAAACACACCACGGCTCTGGCGAATCAAGTGGCATGCCGGATCATGGAGCTCCTTAAGGAGCACCTCCGGGGGGAGGATATTATGATTACTTTCATCCGCAGCCGGGTCTCCCCCCTCTAGATGTGAGCCCACAAGATCTGCTATCTTAGCGCCCCTATTGACCCTCACCGAACCTCTTCTTTTGAGCTGGATAACTCGGCGATTTACCACCGGGTTAAGTCCATATTTAACGTGGGAAGGAGTTCTCTGAGGCCTGGGAGTGGGGACTTGAGCCCTTCACCCATACCAACCCCCCTCCAAAGGTAAATTACACTTTTCTATTTTCTGAATCTTCAACGTATGTCGGTTTCCTTTTGTAACTTGGCCACCATTCTTTCAGAAATTTCTCCAGTAACCATTGGAGGATGGCGAGGTATTGGCGAGTAAGTGGTTGGAGGACCGTCCCGAGGGAGACGAGGTGGAGACTGATCCGGAGGCCTTCTTGCCTGCCCCGGACATCGTCAAACGCAGCGCTGGTAAGGCTTCTTCTATAAGGGACTGGCCAGACGATGATGATTCGGACATTGAAGTCCTTGAGGTACTTGATCCGGTTCTTATCTCTTATTTGCACCTGGCTTATGTTCAAATGTTCAGCTAACCCGGACACTCAAGTCCATAAGGTTCCTCCGCTTGCCACCGGTGGCCCGGCCCCAGCCCCTTCACAGAAGCGCGCAGCTATCCCGACTGCAGCTTCGGAGGCGCCGCCGCCCAAGAAAAGGCAAAAGAAATCCGGGGTTAAACCCTCAGCCAAGCCTGCCGCCAAGAGCATAGTGCGGAGGGCACCCAAACCTCGGCTCCACCTACCATTGACAAGTAAGTCTTTTTAGCATTGCTACCTTGGATTCTCTGGTTCTCTCTTTCTGACTTATTGTCCTTCCTTTTTTCCAGAGCTTCTGTGGATATCTCCCAGAGCGGTTCCAGCATAGCCTCCCCACTCTGGAGCAGTCCCTCTTCCCCCGCAACGATGATCCTCGTCCTCTTAGCCCTATTCAAGAGGGTTCTGCGGCCGCGCCCGACCAGAGCTCACCTCGCCAAGAGGAGGGCAACATCAGCGCGGGGGGTAGTGGGCCAGATCTGGATACGGCGATGCCAGATCTCTCTAGCTCCTCAGCCTCTATGCCTAATGTTGAGGCGCCAGTTTCATCGGCGCCACCCCTAGTATCCCCAGAACTAGCAACAACACCAGCAACACCAACAGCAAAAGCACCAGCTCCAACAGCACCAGCAGCACCAGCACTAGCACCAGCACCACCAGCAGCAACAGCAACAGCAGCAGCAGCAACAGCAGCAACAGCAGCAGCAAGAGCCTCCTAAGGGGAAAGCTCCTTCGGCCCCCACCGGGTCTGCCCCTTCAATTACTGACTTCTTTCAACACGCTCCTCAACCCTCATCTGGCAAAGCTAGGAAGACCTCCGGGTCAGCTTCATCCGGGCCAACTTCCGGATCAGAGGGCAGCAAGCAGTTGGTTCTGCACACTAGCCCCGCCGTGGCTCAATCTTCCAGGCGTGAGGCCCATGGGAAGGGCTTAGTGACGAGCCATTCTCCGAGCGGCGAGAGTTACAATCCACTACTCCTTGAGTACATGAAAAACTAGAACAATGCTGAATTCGTCGACCCCCAAGACGATCTCCCAGAAAGTTTCGGCCCAGCCGAGTTCAGCACGCAGATGAACTCTGCTACCAAGGCTATCTCCCTGGCTGGCCGGATGACAGAGGTAATCCATTTTCTCTACTGTTGGTGTTTTTCATGACTTAACATTTGTAGATATATCCCCTAGTCCCCCAGCCTCCAAGAGAAAAACTTGTTATTCGATCGGATGCTCCTTAGTTTTTGTTCATAATGTCCTTAACTTGCAATAAATTTTGGACCGGGTCTAGTTCCCTTAGCCCGTATCATGTAGTCTTCAAATATCCACACACCTAGAGCCGGGTTAAGTTCCACTTGGCCCGGATCTTGTAGACTTCGAATATGCACACACCTAGAGCTGGGTTAAGTTCCACTTGGCCCGGATCTTGTAGACTTCGAATATCCACACACCTTGAGCTGGGTTAAGTTCCACTTGGCCCGGATCTTGTAGACTTCAAATATCCACACACATAGAGCCGGGTTAAGTTCCACTTGGCCCGGATCTTGTAGACTTTGAATATTCACACACCTAGAGCCGGGTTAAGTTCCACTTGGCCCCGATCTTATAGACTTCGAATATCCACGCAGCTAGAGCCGTGTTAGGTTCCACTTGGCCTGGATCTTGTAGACTTTGCATTATTTCTACTTTGCCTCTAAAATTTTGTCTTTTTCCTGTTTCAGATTACCACTAACCGCCGAACCGCTGAGTTCCAGCGTCTGCTGGACTCCTATAAAGACATGTGCGGGCATTATGGTAAACTCCTGGAGGAGTACCAGAAGATGGGTTAGTTTCCATTCCTTTTCCTTCCTTGTTCATTCGAACTTCTTAGGACTTATGTGAATGTCATGTCCGAATTACGCAACCGAGGTTGAAGCTGAGAATAAAATCATGAGGAAGAACCTTGCGGAGATCAAAGGTAAACTTATCCTCTTTACATAAACATCGTTCCTTCCGTGCTTTATCCAGTGGACACTCATATTTTGGGTCCTCCGGATCATGTTGTAGTTGCTCTTGACGATAGTGTCCCCATGCCTGAACTGATGACCCACTGCCTCGAACAAGTAGGGAAGTACGAAACAGAGCTAAAGAAGAAAGACGCGGTGATAGCTCGGCTCTAGCAGCAGGACTTGGAGATTACTCGGCTGAATGCCGAAATCCAGAGGCTTAAGAGCTCTCATCAGTCCACGTTGAAGAAGGCCGGATCAGGAGTTTGCCGAAGAGAAGGAGCGTTTAATCACGCAAATCTCTAAGGACAAGAGCCTACTGGAGGAAGCCGACGTCAAACTTACGTCGGCAACCACCGAGTACGAAAAACTCCGGGTCCACAACGCCAACGTTAATACCGAGCTTCAGCGACTCCTCTTCCAAATTGCGCGTAAGTTCTCCGCCCTTGCTTGATCTGTTACTATTCAAATTTGGTCCATCCGCTCACTGTTTCTCCTCTCATCCTTAGGCAAATTTCCAGAGAGTGATACGTTCGCCAATCCCGTGAGCAGCATGGAATTTCTAGTGGCCCGGATGACGAACCAATCCCTTACACCACAGAAGATCTCCTGGCGAGTCTCACCGCTCGTCTTGAGGTGGTAAAGAATTTTGGCGCAGATATTGTCCCAGCTGCAACGCGGATGTTTGGCTGCCTCTGGCCTAGTGAGACCATTCCCAAGAAAACCTCGGCTTTCATATCCAAACTCATGTAATGTGACACGCAGTTGCACTTGTGGCGCGAATCTGTGGCACGGGCTGGAGCCGACATTGCTCTGAAGTTTACGCTTTCATGGTATGAAGGGATTGACTTGGCATTGCTCAGGAATATGCGCACCGGGTCTAAGTGGTGCGAGTATCCGGAGTGGATCACGCGCCGCCAGGCCTGTGCAAACAATCTCATCCAGTACTCCTTCTGCCATGCCTGGAATGAGGGGCCGAGCTTCCTTGATGTTGCTGATGACAAAATTGTCTCTATAGCTGAAGACGAAGGGAGTGACAGCGAGGGCTCCGAGCTAAGGTTCGAGGCTGAAGACCCGGAGGACAACGAAGTTGACCCGGAGGACAAAGCCGAAGCTAGCGCTCCTCCAGCACACTCCAGAGTACCTCCCTCCTCAACAGATGATTCTTCTGGTGCTCCTGCCCCTTGAAAAACACTCTTCATATTTATCAGATCCCCGGAATGCCGGGCGTAGATGTACTTAAATACCTTGGTTTGTTTGTGCTACAATTTTATGTTCCGAACTAAGTTTTTATTGCCGGATTATCATGGGTGAAGTCCTAGAGTTTCATTTTCTTGTTCCTCCAATTTTTTACTCAGCTCGCGTGTACCTTGATTCGGTTTTTCAAAAAATTGATTTAATAATACTTGAAACCTTGAGATTAGCTCAAAATGATTCGGCACTTTAGTGAAGAAAATAACCTAAGGGTTAGCAGAAAAAAAACAAATGTCGGCCCGCTTAAGTTCTTTCCCTTAGTCGTTTTTCATGTGCTTTGCCATTCCAAACTTGTTCTCTTGCTTGCCATGAAGCCAATTCTTGTTGGACAGAAGCAAAGTCGAAGAGTTAGGTTTTTGGTGCTAACACATTACTAATCCAACTAAGACATAAGCGACTTAACCCAGCCGGCACAAAAAATACGAAAACAAAAGACAAGTGTTATAGCAGTCCCCGAGTCTCTGCTCGGGTGGCAAAGTTTTTATTGATAAGCTCACTGCCGACATACATATCGACATACGAGTAGTTCGGATACATTCACCTCTTAGGTGTAGAAAGGACGCAGCAGTGCTACATTGCATGGTCTTTTGGATTCCTCTCCAGACCTATCCGCCTTGTTCTTTTGTTGGGGTTGTGCATCAATAAGATAGTACGAATCATTGCGCAAAGCTTTGCTCACAATGAAAGGTCCTTCCCATGGGGGGATAACTTATGCATGCCAGCGGTTCGCTGTATTAGCCTTAGCACCAAATCACCTTCCCAAAAACTCAGGGGTTTACTTTCCGGCTATGATAGCTTCGGAGATTTTGCTGATATATGGCGGATCTGGACAAGGCTAGTTCTCTTGCTTCTTCCAGCAGATCAACATCATTTTGCCGGGCTTCGCACACTTTGGCTTTTATGTATTGGGTGACCCTAGGCGAATCATGCTCTATGTCGGTTGGTAATACAGCTTCTGCCCCATATACCAGAAAGAATGGCGTATAGCCTGTTTACTGATTCAGAGTTGTTCTTAAAATCCATAGCACTGCTGGTAGTTCTTCTATCCAGCACCCCGCTGATCGTTGCAGCGGCTCTATGAGTCGGGGTTTTATCCCGGACAGTACCAGCCATTGGATCTTTCCACTTGTCTGTTCGATGCGGGGTGGGTGACTGAAGCGACATCTAACCGGATCTTCTTTTCCTGGCAGAATCTCGCAAACACTCCTTCAATGCAATTCGTCCCATTATCAGTTATGATGCTATGGGGATAGTCGTACCATAAGATTATATCCTTGAGGAATCTTACTGTTGTTGCCCCATTGCATTTTCGAATTGGTTTTACTTCAATCCATTTGGTGAACTTGTCAACCATGACCAGAATATGGGTCATCCCTCCTTTGGCTGGCTTAAATGGTCCTACCATGTCTAGGTACCTGTAGCATCCCAATTGTCTAACAATTGCAATGCTACTTGCCTAGTCTATATATTGCTACTTCCTACATATAATTAATTGCATCATCATTATATCATGCTCATGCCACCATGCCACATTGCATTTGAGCATCATATTAAAACCCCTTTTATTTTGGTTCTTCTTCATATGCATTTGTATTCATGTTAATTATATTTGCCTCTTGATACATTGTAGTTGTTTCTAGATAATTGTTAAATGCCCAAGTTGAGTTGGGGGCATATCTCTTTCAACTCCACCACCTTTCTTGGCACCACCTTATAATTCCACCATCCAAACTAATTGTGGGATTTTGCATCTTCTTTGGTATTTGTTCAACTCACATTTATAAAGATGGATCCTTTGTTTACCACATGCCCCATTCATGGTTCATATTGTTTTCACAAAATAAATAACTTGGGGTTACATGTGGGGGTGTTTAAATCTTCATGTGGTCTGTTTAAATGCATGGGCATGTTTAAATATAAATGGGATCAAATAAATGTCTAGTGGCACATACATACTAGCAAATTTCATTCTTATTCAAATATGCCCAACTTTCGTACCAACCATGTGATCTTAATCATCTTTACTTGTGAGGGCCATATTGTTCAAATACTTGAAAGCATGTATAAATATTTGACCATGGTTGAACCTAGTTGTTTTCACAACTAGTGTTGGTGGCATTTATTGCCTATGTATGGCCCATGCAAGCTTCCCTTCATTTTATTTGACCACTTTTGGGTTTTATGAGGAGCTTGTTTGGATTGAATTCAAATCAATGGTCAAGCTCAAACCAAGCCTCCATAGATCATTCTCTCACCACCTCATTGTTATTTTGGTTTTATTTGATCTTGGGGATTGATTCGAATAGCTCATATAAGTGAGTTTATGTTCAAAAATAAACAAAACAAATACATGCACGAACCTATCTATATATTCAAACTACCTACCTATCTATACCAATCTACCAATCCCCTTCTAGCTAACTCATCTTCTATCCCCCATCTTGATATGTTCTGTTCTCCTTTAAACATCTTGTTAACAGCAGCTTGTTTGGAAAATTCTTGAAACAAGCCAAAATTCAAAACAGAAAAGGGAGAAAACAAAATAGAAAGAAACAAAAGAGAGGGAGAATCCTGCAGCTCCTGCAACCAGCAACCCATCGGGCCACTTACCCCTTCAGGAAAACTCACGGCATCCTGTTCTTCTCCTTCCTCTGTTCGTTCTCGCTGCAGACACACGGAGAGGGAGCAGGTGGACGTTTCGCTGTCATCTGCATCACCACCCCTCTTCTTATCCCCGAGTCGAGCCCCGGTAACCCTAGCTTCTTCCCCTTCCTCGTGCCGCCATCCACCCATCTTCTCCTTTGTTTCATCCACTTCACCGAGAAGGTAAAACCATTCACATGAGCACCACCGCAGTATGTTGGTCCAATCATCACCATGAACTTTATCGTTTCAACGAAGCTCGGGAGCGGAACCACGAAACTGTCACCATCCTCACCGCAGAAGAACAGGAGCTGAAGCCTTTTGGATCACTGGGAATTGGGATCTTCAACCACAACGCCGAGCACGGTTACGCCCAGAATTCGCCGTTGATGTGCATCCTCCAGCTTCCCCGAGTGCGCCGACGCCCTCCCGGTGAGCCCATGTACCTATTCCACCTCTCCCTCATCTTTTTACCCCTTCCATCGCCGGATTGGGTCCCCAGCAGCAGCACCCTCGCGTGCACGGACGCAGACAGGTAGCAGCGACGCACGCGTGCGCTCAGCAGAACACTGCCAGTCAAGCCTGTTCCTCCTCATTTTCCAGCAAGCCTAGTGCCTCTCAGCTGATATTATTCACACTCTGTTGTATCTGGATGTGCCAGCTTTGCAACGCAGAAAACCCCATCCAATTTGGTACCCGGAGCCGCTCCCAAACATCGTCGAAAGTTTGCCCGATATCATTGTTTCTCTATCCAAAAGTTCAGTTAACGTTAATATTTTCAGTTCGTCAGAACACAGCGCCGTGTTGTTCTAGCCTGACTTTCTCGAGCACACTCAGCATACTGTCGGTGCTCCCCTTCCTCGGTCATCAGATGAGTCTTGTCCCGGTGGTTCCCCGTCGCAGCTGCAGGCCTGATACCATGGTACGATTCCTTGGAGATACCCACATGCACGATGTATAGAGTTCAAGTTGGCCACCTGCTGGCTCGCTTTTGGCATGAGCATTCTGTTTCAGCTGCTTGTTGTCCTGACCATTAAAAATCGAGTTGCCTCCGATCCCTTGCAACAAAGCTTATCAACCCACTAGTACATCCTTGCTCCGTTTCTTGGTTTGTCACAGGGCCAAATCCGAGCGCCGGCATTAACACCCCATTTTTCCCTCCCATTCTTATATCTCTATATCAATGTGTAACTCCAATTCAAAAATTTGAAAAACAGGAAGTAAATGAATTGGTTCAAATATTTCGAATGTAAACTATGATTGTCGTTTCGATTATTCCAAATAGTCAAACTAATGAAATTTTGGCCTTTTGGTATTAGAATACAATTATTAATATCTTTTAACCCATAATTCCAAATTTGGCATATGACATATGTTCTTATCATAGAAATGTAAGGGTTAATAATATGGCTTCCAAAATAATTTCTGGTCAATTAAAAATTTCAAAATTATTTAAATGTCAATTAATGCCTTTATCTTAAATAAATCATAACTTTAATTCCGTACTTTCAAATTCGACAAATAATATATCCGAATCGATTAGTTTGACGAGCCCGTTCTGATTATGCATTCCATAATATTAATTGAAGCATGCATCATATAAATATTAAGTACACAACAATGTTTATGGGAGCCAAACATGACTAAAAACTTAATAAAATGCTTCGTTCTTATACTCCACACCTCCCTTACACCATGCTAGGTTATGCCATGTAAATTGTGCATCATTCCATCATGGCATACTTGTTTGCTTATTGCATATTATTTATATGATTGTGCAATGTATTTATTTTGACCCTTGTGTGTGCGGTTTTTTTCAAGATAGACACTGAGCAAGGAGAATACCAGGAGCCTCAGGAGTATTATCCGGATCCTTCCTATTCTGCAACTAAACTGCCAGGCAAGCAACTCCCCATGCTTGCATACATATAGTACCTATGCTTCTATCTTACTCTTGCGTCATTGAGTCGCGATTGCATTAAATTCAATCCCAAGTATTGCATAACCTTTACTTTTAAACCACTACGAAGCTTGTACCTCCATCCCATGAGCCATTACTACAGGAGTTGTTTGAGCCATGCGAGTCGTAGAATTGCATGTGTAGGGTTTGTGCAAGTCCTTGGATCATGAGGTACCTAAAAAAACTTAATATGAGTAGAGAAGTAATGAAAGAGGCATCGGTGAGCATTATCTACTATTTGGTTCATTAAGATCACTTGTGTCTCTTAGGACCCCGAGTACTTGATTCCCGTTCCTTGACTATTCGCACTATCCACATATAGGAGGACCTGTGGACCCCCCTAAGCCAGAGCTTGATTCATTTCTATTTCTTGGGGCCACAAACTAGTTTGGGTTTGTATTTACTATCCTGTATTTATGACATGTTACTGCTTTATTTAAGATTGTGCGTGGAGCACCTGTACTGTTTTGGATCGTGGAATGTTTTCGCGGTATCGACAAGCCCAGTCACACTTCCGGGTTTCCAATAGTTTACAGCCATTGACACAAACCTTGGGTCCGTCTCGGAGCCGGCCAACTTCGTTGCGGGTAGCTTAATGGGGTGGCCCCCTTAAATATTTTATGAATCCTGTGATCGCTTTGTCGTGAATTCCTTGTTGGGTTTTGATTTGGTTTTTCCGAGGTTGATCGAGTGTGTGTTGCTATTTGTGCACCCCTGCAGGGTAAATCTTTCTAAAAGCCGTGTCCGCGGTTATGGACGACTTGGAGCACAGTTTCTCGATCAGAGACAAGCATAACTAAAGTACCGTGTTTAATTTGCCTAAATATCTGACTCATAATTAGTGCAATACTCATGGAATGGTTAATAAAACTACCAATGGATGGGTTGTTCGTCCTTACTCGTTGGTAAGCGAGAGGGAGGATGGATCTGTTACTTCATGTTGTTCTAACTATTGTTTAATGAACGGACATCCGTCTATCAATGGTTAGGCGGATGGTTAGCGAGTATCTATAGACTTGATAGTTATTATCTTTTGCTGCAATTGCGTCACCCCAGGTATATGTCCCCTTCAGAGGCATAAAGAGTTGCTGAGTACCCCTAGGGTCTCACAAGATAAATTGTTTGATTCAGATGAACATGTGTATTCGCAAGATGGATACTGGGTGGAGGAAACAGATGATGTTGTTAACGATCACTCGGTGTAGAGATTCCGGGGATGGGGATCAATGAGATCTGTGGGGGGGATGTGCTTATTTATGTGGCATCTTATGCTGATTTGCTTCTTATCCGTACTCGGATCTTGTTTCCCGCTTCCGCTTGATACTCTGTTGATTGATGTATGAGGAACTATCCTAAACTATTATCTCCTAGGATATTTGGATCTTGCCGTATGGCATTGCAATATTTCTATTTCTTTTAGATGGTATGGCTCTGAGAATTGTTGTAAGGTAGCTTGCATACATACTCACTTGTGTATGTATTTGATCTCTTCGCCTGTCGCCTACGCCGCTCGCTCTTGTCCCGATGTTCTTGGAAGTGGTCAGGGCAGTCGACGGGCCTACACGTGGGTGGCCCTGGGCCCCTGCTGTAAAATCCCTTATCCACTTTTGGTTCATCCAGGCTTGAACTTAGAGCATAGGGTCCGAGGTTGTTACAATTGGTATCAGAGCCATTCTGCCCTTCAGGGTCTCAGCCAAAATGGGCGTTGTCGGTCTAGCAAATATTTTGGTAGCTATGTATACTAGGGAAAAAAAAACGCGAGAGTAGGACTACTTCCATTTTTCTTCTTACCCACCCACCCACCCTTTTCTGGTAAGGAAGTGTAACGTTTTCAATCCTCTTCTAAAAATTCAAACTAGGATTCACGTGTTCTGGGTTCCGTAGTAGCATAGGTTGTGTGAGTGTGTGTGTGTGTGTCGCTATCTGCCTTTTGGTTATCAACTATTGGTACATTCCATACCGATAGTATTTTGTAAACCGATGCGATCTGTCTTACTCTTTGTTACCGACGCAATCTTGTTAAGGGTGTTCTTCCGTCCTGCATGCTTTCACAGAATGTGGAGTTGCTAATCTCTATCTGTTAAGTGGCTTTGTGCGTCTAGTTGGTATTTTAATGCCGAAAAATGCGGAATTTTCTTTTCTTCTTTGATACATCTGTGATTCCACACTCCTTTTCAGTCGTGTGAGATACACTATTCACCTTCTTTTGTCGGCATGCCCATGCTAACTTGATCTTTTTCTACCGGCGCCTAAATCTGAAGTTCTACTTCATCATCACTTCTTTTGGGGCTAAATACAGAACTTATGTCGAGCCAATGCTTGTAATTGTAATTGGGTTCTCGGTATTGCTATATGACACCTATCCTGAGTGGAATATGGTTAATTCTATCAATCTAATCCTCCAAATGATGCGGTGATCTCTTGTGATTTTGAGTTATACCGTGATCATATCTATGTCATATTCAAGTATCTTTGGCAATCCGAAGATTTCTGAAGCAACTATGATGGGTTATTATCCAATTGTTGTGCTTCTTATCTTTTTGAACTCCATATCCGCAAAGGTTCTCTTTGATATAGGATGATCTCCTCATTTCATCTCTGGTAGCTTTACTTAATGTATGAGTTATCATCGCTTCTTTATCCAAGATCTCTTTATCTTTGCAATCGATGATTCGATCGACTATGTGAATAGTGGACATATTTTCACTCTTCGGAAGGGCCAAATAATCTATTCTTCCAATGCATATTTTCCAACACGAATCCTCGCTCGTAACGATGATCTTTCAAAGAGCGTTGAGCTTAGAAAGTGCTTGAGCATCTGTTCGTTTCTTTCGCCTCATGAACTTGGTATTCTTGGGAATATCTTGTTAAATTCCGGGTGGTATATCTTGACGATATGTTTGACTATTATATATCAATGGAAGAACATGGAAGATAATTTGTGTCACGTCCTCTCAAGCTTCATGAACATCGCCCGTGCGCAAAGTTCTTAAAGTGTAAGTCTGGCTTCTTGAAGTCGCCGATATCGGCCATGTTCTTCTGCTAAAGACAACACTACGATTCCGGAATCATCAATTCAATTTTTAATTCCATCCTCCACCTTCAACCAACTCCGGAGCTATTATGGGTTTCACGAGTAATTCTTGCTGCATCGTTGAAGACTTCCTCAAGACGGCTAAATCTCTCTCAGATATTCTTAAGAAGGACAAGAAATTATTTTGGTCTTCCGCTCCTCAAGAAACCTTTTGAAACCCTCTCTCTATCTTCTATGCTCAATTCAACGGCTGCCATGAAGACTTTTTAGATCTTTGTAATCCTTCTATTCAAGTTGGTGTTATCTTTTCTCTATCTGCTGAATCTTGCAGCTATACTCTGTATTCTTCATTCATTTTTTTTTCCCGATGGCCAAGGACTCCCGGCATGATGACAACATCATCTTCTTTATCTTCTTGGATCCAGTGAAGTGTTTGCATCACCTCCTTGTTTTCTTTTGAAGCTTCATAAATTCTGCTTCTCAAGATCTTCAGTCTAAATTTGAGAGTTGGGTTGCACAATTTTCCTATTCATGTACGGAGTAATGCTTTTAGTGCGGGATGGAGTCATGACCATACCACTACTCTTATCATTCGCTCGTGTACATTGAATTGGTGGATTAATGCGATTTCACTCATTCCACGGAAGTCAGAGGTGGCCTTTATCCTTTGAGACTTTTACTTTTGTCCTTGTGTTCCGGAGGGTTCTCTTGAAGAACATAATCAATAATATCTTGTTGGTGATCATGTATATTTCAACATGGAGCAAAATCTTCAACAATCTGGTGGAAACAAATGCAAAATCTTCTCCGTCCTCTTCTTTCTACCGGAGCTTGACATCGTCAGACAAGATGGATGGAAGATATATCTGTTTTCAATTTATCAATTCCTTCCTCTTGGTAAAGCTAGTTATGTACGACGCCATCAATCACAAAATCTATTGCAATAACCTCATGATAAAGGAAAACAATACGCATCTCTGCAGTAACCTCCAGAGATTCATAATTCAACTTCTTCCTGAGGAATTCTACCGTGATCTAGCATCACCTACTTCGCTTGAAGATATATCTGCACACCTCAATTGCATGATCCTTTGGTTCTTACCGGTGCAAGAAGATTTAAGTCCGAGAACTCCTAACCCAAATCTTTCCGTTGATATCAAGGAACTCTATTGTTTGAAGGAAATATTGGTTCTCCAAGATTCATTTCGTAAATCTATGGAAAGAAGCAAGGCTATTTTTATAGTGGTTGATAATTTCTCCAAAATTGTTCTTTTCTTCCGGTGAAAGAGAACATCATCTTCACTTGCAGTTGTTGATCTTTAATCCTAACGATGTGTCTTCCTTTTCTCTCCTCGATACATCATCTTTTCAAATTCTATCAAACGTGGTTCTATTCCTTTATCGTGTTCCTCTAAGAACACCTGAGACATGTATACCCTCGCTTACTTGTTTCATGACAATCCTCCATATTATTCAAGTCCTTGGTTCTGAAGAAGCAAAACACAAGACTCGCAACAAGTTTAGCAAGTTTTGCAAGGTGCATTGGTCGGACCATTCCATTGATAAATCAACCTGGGAACGCGAGAACCACCTTCGTTCCGAACACCTAACTTCCCTTGTGCCTTTTTATTTCTCATAGGAATCTTAGGGCCAGATTCTTGTTTAGTGGGGGAGAGTTGTAGCATCCCAATTGTCTAACAATTGCAATGCTACTTGCCTAGTCTATATATTGCTACTTCCTACATATAATTAATTGCATCATCATTATATCATGCTCATGCCACCATGCCACATTGCATTTGAGCATCATATTAAAACCCCTTTTATTTTGGTTCTTCTTCATATGCATTTGTATTCATGTTAATTATATTTGCCTCTTGATACATTGTAGTTGTTTCTAGATAATTGTTAAATGCCCAAGTTGAGTTGGGGGCATATCTCTTTCAACTCCACCACCTTTCTTGGCACCACCTTATAATTCCACCATCCAAACTAATTGTGGGATTTTGCATCTTCTTTGGTATTTGTTCAACTCACATTTATAAAGATGGATCCTTTGTTTACCACATGCCCCATTCATGGTTCATATTGTTTTCACAAAATAAATAACTTGGGGTTACATGTGGGGGTGTTTAAATCTTCATGTGGTCTGTTTAAATGCATGGGCATGTTTAAATATAAATGGGATCAAAGAAATGTCTAGTGGCACATACATACTAGCAAATTTCATTCTTATTCAAATATTCCCAACTTTCATACCAACCATGTGATCTTAATCATCTTTACTTGTGAGGGCCATATTGTTCAAATACTTGAAAGCATGTATAAATATTTAACCATGGTTGAACCTAGTTGTTTTCACAACTAGTGTTGGTGGCATTTATTGCCTATGTATGGCCCATGCAAGCTTCCTTTCATTTTATTTGACCACTTTTGGGTTTTATGAGGAGCTTGTTTGGATTGAATTCAAATCAATGGTCAAGCTCAAACCAAGCCTCCATAGATCATTCTCTCACCACCTCATTGTTATTTTGGTTTTATTTGATCTTGGGGATTGATTCGAATAGCTCATATAAGTGAGTTTATGTTCAAAAATAAACAAAACAAATACATGCACGAACCTATCTATATATTCAAACTACCTATCTATCTATACCAATCTACCAATCCCCTTCTATCTAACACATCTTCTATCCCCCATCTTGATATGTTCTGTTCTCCTTTAAACATCTTGTTAACAACAGCTTGTTTGGAAAATTGTTGAAACAAGCCAAAATTCAAAACAGAAAAAGGAGAAAACAAAATAGAAAGAAATAGAAGAGAGGGAGAAGCCTGCAGCTCCTGCAACTAGCAACCCATCGGGCCACTTACCCCTTCAGGAAAACTCACGGCATCCTGTTCTTCTCCTCCCTCTGTTCGTTCTTGCTACAGACACACGGAGATGGAGCAGATGGCCGTTTCCCCGTCATCTGCATCACCACCCCTCTTCTTATCCCCGAGTCGAGCCCTAGTAACCCTAGCTTCTTTCCCTTCCTCGTGCCGCCATCCACCCGTCTTCTCCTTCGTTTCATCCACCTCATAGAGGAGGGAAAACCATTCACATGAGCACCACCGCAGTATGTTGATCCAGTCATCACCATGAACTTCATCGTTTCAAACGGAGCTCGGGAGCGGAACCACGAAACTTTCACCATCCTCACCGCAGAAGAACAGGAGCCGAAGCCTCCTGGATCGCTGGAAATTGGGATTTTCAACCACAACGCCGAGCACGGTCACGCCCAGAATTCGCCGTCGCTGTGCATCCTCCGGCTTCCCCGAGTGCGCCGACGCCCTCCCGGTGATCCCATGTACCTATTCCACCTCTCCCTCGTCTTTTTACCCCTTCCATCGCCGGATTGGGTCCCCAGCAGCAGCACCCTCGAATGCACGGACGCAGATAGGTAGCAGCGACGCACTCGCGCTCTCAGCAGAACACCGCCAGTCAAGCCTGTTCCTCCTCATTTTCCGGCGAGCCCAGTGCCTCTTAGCTGATATTATTCACACTCTGTTGTATCTGGATGTGCCAGCTTTGCAACGCAAAAAACACCATCCAATTTGGTACCTAGAGCCGCTCCCAAACATCACCGAAAGTTTGCCTGATATCACTGTTTTTCTGTCCAAAAGTTCAGTTAACGTTCACATTTTCAGTTCGTCAGAACACAGCGCCGCGTTGTTCTTGCCTGACTTTCTCGAGCATGCTCAGCATAGCGTCGGTGCTCCACTTCCTCGGTCATCAGATGAGTCTTGTCCCGGTGGTTCCCCGTCGCAGCTGCAGGCCTGAGACCATGGTACGATTCCTTGGAGACACCCACACACACGATGTACAGAGTTCAAGTTGGCCTCCTGCTGGCTCGCTTTTGGCATGAGCATTCTGTTTCAGCTGCTTGTTGTCCAGACCATTAAAAATCGAGTTGCCTCCGATCCCTTCCAACAAAGCTTGTCAACCCACTAGTACATCCTTGCTCTGTTTCTTGGTTTGTCACAGGGCCAAATCCTAGCGTCGGCGGTAACACCCCATTTTTCCCTCCCATTCTTATATCTCTATCTCAATGTGTAACTCCAATTCAAAAATTTGAAAAATAGGAAGTAAATGAAGTTGTTCAAATATTTGAATGTAAACTATGACTGCCGTTTCGATTATCCCAAATAGTCAAACTAATGATATTTTTGGCCTTTTGGTATTAGAATACAATTATTAATATCTTTTAACCCATAATTCCAAATTTGGCATATGACATATGTTCTTATCATAGAAATGTAAGGGTTAATAATATGGCTTCCAAAATAATTTTTAGTCAATTAAAAATTTCGAAATTATTTAAATGTCAATTAATGCCTTTATCTTAAATAAATCATAACTTTAATTCCGTAATTTCAAATTCAACAAATAATATGTCCGAATCGATTAGTTCGACAAGCCCGTTCTGATTATGCATTCCATAATATTAATTTAAGCATGCATCATATAAATATTAAGTATACAACAATGTTTATGGGAGCCAAACATGACTAAAAACTTAATAAAATGCTTCGTTCTTATACTCCACACCTCCCTTACACCATGCTAGGTTATGCCATGTAAATTGTGCATCATTCCATCATGGCATACTTGTTTGCTTATTGCATATTATTTATATGATTGTGCAATGTATTTATTTCGACCCTTGTGTGTTTGGTTTTTATCTAGATAAACACTGAGCAAGGAGAATACCAGGAGTCTCAGGAGTATTATTTGGATCCTTCCTCTTCTGCAACTGAACTGCCAGACAAGCAACTCCCCATGCTTGCATACATATAATACATATGCTTCTATCTTACTCTTGCATCATTGAGTCGCGATTGCATTAAATTGAATCCCAAGTATTGCATAGCCTTTACTTTTAAACCATACCGAAGCTTGTACCTCCACCCCATGAGCCATTACTACAGGAGTTGTTTGAGCCATGCGAGTCGTAGAATTGTATGTGTAGGGTTTGTGCGAGTCCTTGGATCATGAGGTACCTAAAACAACTTAATATGAGTAGAGAACTAATGAAAGAGGCATCGGTGAGCATTATCTACTATTTGGTTCATTAAGATCACTTGTGTCTCTTAGGACCCCGAGTACTTGATTCCCGTTCCTTGACTATTCGCACTATCCACATATAGGAGGACCTGTGGACCCCCCTAAGCCAGAGCTTGATTCATTTCTATTTCTTGGGGCCACAAACTAGTTTGGGTTTGTATTTACTATCCTGTATTTATGACATGTTACTGCTTTATTTAAGATTGTGCGTGGAGCACCTGTACTGTTTTGGATCGTGGAATGTTTTCGCGGTATCGACAAGCCCAGTCACACTTCCGGGTTTCCAATAGTTTACAGCCATTGACACAAACCTTGGGTCCGTCTCGGAGCCGGCCAACTTCGTTGCGGGTAGCTTAATGGGGTGGCCCCCTTAAATATTTTATGAATCCTGTGATCGCTTTGTCGTGAATTCCTTGTTGGGTTTTGATTTGGTTTTTCCGAGGTTGATCGAGTGTGTGTTGCTATTTGTGCACCCCTGTAGGGTAAATCTTTCTGAAAGCCGTGTCCGCGGTTATGGACGACTTGGAGCACAGTTTCTCGATCATAGCCAAGCATAACTAAAGTACCATGTTTGATTGGACTAAATACCTGACTAGTATTTAGTGCAATACTCATGGAATGGTTAATAAAACTGCCAATGGATGGGTTGTTCGTCCCTACACGTTGGTAAGCGAGAGGGGGGATGGATCTGTTACCTCTTGCTGTTATAACTATTGTTCTAATTAACGGACATTCGTCTATCAATGGTTAGGCGGATTGTTAGCGAGTATCTATAGACTTGATAGTTATTATCTTTTGCTGCAATTGCGTCACCCCAGGTATATGTCCCCTTCAGAGGCATAAAGACTTGCTGAGTACCCCTAGGGTCTCACACGATAAATTGTTTGATTCAGATGAACAGGTGTATTCGCAAGATGGATACTAGGTGGAGGAAACAGATGATGTTGGCAACGATCACTCGGTGTAGAGATTCCGGGGATGGGGATCCGTGAGATCTGTGGGCGGGATGTGCTTATTTATGTGGCATCTTATGCCGATTTGCTGCTTATCCGTACTCGGATCTTGTTTCCCGCTTCCGCTTGATACTCTATTGATTGATGTATGAGGAGCTATCCTAAACTATTATCTCTATCTAGGATATTTGGATCTTGCCGTATGGCATTGCAATATTTCTATTTCTTGTAGATGGTATGGCTCTGAGAACTGTTGTAAGGTAGCTTGCAGACATACTCACTTGTGTATGTATTTGATCTCTTCGCCTGTCGCCTACGCCGCTCGCTCTTGTCCCGATGTTCTTGGAAGTGGTCAGGGCAGTCGACGGGCCTATACGTGGGTGGCCCTGGCCCCCCGCTGTAAAATCCCTTATCTACTTTTGGTTCATCCAGGCTTGAACTTAGAGCGTAGGGTCCGAGGTTGTTACAACACCATACAGCAAATGGCCACGTAATGGGGAAAGTTTTTAGCTCTGACATTGGCAGGTGAGTTTTCGTGGCGTATCTTTGACAACCATTGCATTTTCTCACTAGGTCCTCTGCTTGCTCCAAAGCACTGGGCCAATAAAACCCATGTCGGAAATCCTTTGCCACTAAGGCCCTTGAGGAGGCATGGTGGCCACATTCCCCTTGGTGAATATCTCGGAGTATGTCGAGTCCTTCCTCCGGATCAACGCACCGTTGTAGTACCGCTGGCACACTCCTTTTGTATAATTCGGCGTTAACTATGGTATAGGACTTTGCCCTTCTCTGAATTTTCCTTGAACTTATTTCATCATCCGGCAGGATTCCCTCTTTCAGGAAATCAAAAATTGGCTTGGCCCAAGATGGTATAGGTCGGACGGGAAATGGTTCCTCATCCACTTCCATTGCATCCACCGACATAACTCCCGCCGGATCAAGCTGCAGTCCTCGGGTTTGCTGAAGCAGTCCCAGGGTTTGCTGAGGTGCTTCCCCATTCTATCTCCATCGGGGTAGCTCTTGATCCGGGGAGTGCCGGGATGTAAATGGAATATGATTCGGGCGATGGTGTGATTGATAGCTTTCTCAAGTGCTCCAAGGCAACATTTGGCAGGATCGGTTGCCGGGATGAGCCTAGCTCGGATAGTGTATCCGCTGCCTCGTTTTCAATCTGAGGTATGTGATGGAACTCACATCCCTCAAAGAACCCGCTTATTTTTTGAACATGGAACCTATACAGGGCCATGTTAGCATCTAGGGCATCCCAGTTTCGAAACACTTGCTGCACCACCAAATCTGAATCTCCAAAGCATCATATCCGACGTATCCCTACTTCCATTGCCACTTTGAGACCATGTACCAGTGCTTCGTATTCCGCCACATTATTCGAGGCACTGAAATGGATTTGAAGGATGCACTTCAGTTGAACCTTCTTGGGCGAGGTAAGCACTACTCCAGCGCCTAATCCATCTTTCAGTTTTGATCCGTCGAAGTGCATTTGCCAATAATTGGAGTCCGACAGGGGTGGATCGTATTGCATTTTAGCCTAGTCCAAAAAGAAATCCGCCACAGCTTGGAGTCCGACAGGGGTGGATTCGATAGCCCATTTTGCTATTCTGCCGCTTGCATCCTTGTTACTCATGATCTCTGAAATGGGTGCCTCACATATCACCTTGATGGGGTGTTCCTCGAAATAGTGCTTGAGCTTTTTGGCCGACATATATACGCCGTACGCCATCTTCGGATAATGAGGATAGTTCTATTTTGATGTTGACAGTACCACGCTCAAATAATACACCGGCCTTTGTATCAACTTTCCTTCCTCCTCGCGTTCTATTACTATCACTGTACTTACGACTCGGTTGGTCGCGACAACGTAAAGCAACATTGGTTCCTTGGGTAGTGGTGCAGCTAGGATTGGTGCGGTAGACAACATCTTTTTCAAGTCTCGAAATGCAAGATCCGCCTGTGGTGTCCATGTGAACTTATCTGACTTTTTCATCAGCTGATAGAGGGGCAAGGCCTTCTCTCCCAACCGACATACGAACCGACTCAATGATGCCAGGCAACCAGTGAACTTCTGGACATCTTTAAGACACTGGCAACTCCATTCTTTCTATGGCACGGATTTTCGTCGGGTTAGCTTCAATGTTGCTGCTAGATACCAAGAAACCGAGTAACTTTCCGGCTGGTACGCCAAAGGTGCATTTCTCCAGGTTCAGTTTCATTCGGAAGCTTCTTAAGTTCGCGAATGTTTGTCGGATATCCTCAAGGAGCTGCTTTCCTTGGTTTTTATCACCACATTATCCACGTACACCTACACATTCCGACCTATTTGGTCATGCAAGCACTTTTGCATACATCACTGGTATGTTGCTCCTGCATTACGTAATCCAAACGGCATAGTTTGATAGCAATAAGCCCCATACGGGGTAATAAATGCATTGTTTATTTGATCATCCGGATTCAGGGGTATCTGATGGAAACTAGAATACGCATCAATGAATGACAGTAGCTCACATCCGGCCATTGAGCCTATGACCTGATCTATTCTAGGGAGCGGAAATGGATCTTTTGGACACGCCTTATTTAGGTTCGTGTAGTCAATACACATGCACCATACCACTGCCATGTTCGGATCATCTTTCTTTTTCTCCACCAGCACCGGATTAGAGAGCCAATCCGGATAGAGTACCTCCATGATAAACCCGGCCGCTAGTAATCTTGTTATCTCATCTCCAATGACTTTCCTTCTGTCCTCTGCGAAACGCCTGAGAGGCTGCTTTACCGGCTTAGCCCCAGGTCTTACATTCAATGAGTGCTCAGCCAACTCCTTCGGTACACCTTGCAGATCTTGCGTAGACCAAGCAAAGATATTCCGATTCTCATGGAGGAAGTTGACGAGCTCGCTTTCCTATTTTCTGCTTAACCCGACACCTATGGTAATAGTGCGCTCTAGGAACAGATCATAAATTGGCACTTTCTTCGTATCCTTAGTCGCTTGGAACGATACGCTCCCTTGCGGGTTGGTTAGGGCCCGCATATGTTGTTGCACGGACTGAGCCAATGCCACCACCTCTAGTATCTTCCTTTTCTCTTGAGCTATCACGAGTGACTCGGCTAAATTAGATCTGGCTGATGTGCATTCGATCGAATGCCGGAAGTCCCTTGATATAGTTATCACACCCCTTGGTCCGGGAAATTTCATCTTAAGGTAACTGACGTGGGTAGTTGCCATGAATTTGCTCAACGCTGGTCTACCGAGTAACGCATGATAAGCACTTTCCAGATTCACTAGCTCGAATTCCAGGTTCTCAGTGCGGCAGTTGTCTCCCGTGCCGAATAACACGTCAACTCGGACCTTACCAATTGGTTCACAAGAAATACCCAGCACAATGTCGTGAGAGGTGGTCCTTGTTGCTTGCAACATGTTCTCTGTTATGCCCAACTTGTGCATGGTATCCTTGTACATAATGTTGATACTGCTGTCATTATCAATCAATACCTTGGAAAATCTCACGTTGAGATTCGACCCGATGAACGTCGGATCTAAGACCAGAGCATAGGTTCCTGGGCTTGGCATGATCTTTGAGTGATCCTTGGCACTCCATGTGATCTCTTGATCCGCCCAAGGCATATATCTTGGCACAGCAGGCATTACTGCGTTCACCTCCATATGTCGGCGCTGTAAGCTTTTCCGGTTATTATCTTCCGTGGTGAACACGCAATAACTTTGATGATGTTCCATGTACTCATTTCGTCCCTCATTCTCGTTGTAGCCTTGGCCTTATTGCTGGTTATTGCGCACTTGATGTACAACGTCCCTTCTTTCCGGATTCTCGTACCTCGGCGGAGCCGGTGGCAGCATCAGTTGCTTTCCATTTCCCCCTGTTAGTAACGGTGGCCGGGGTGTTTCATTTCTAGGTGCTTCGTTCCGAGGTGCCTGAGCATTCCCCGAACTCCCCTATTCTAATTTCCTCATCCACTCACACTACCGGGTCTATGATTCGCTGGACTATTCGGACTTGGCGTATGAAATTTGCAAGGTTGATCTAGCATAGACTCAAATGTATACCTCGGACTATCCTTCTGTTCCTGCCATTGCTTTTTCTGCTGCGGGGTCCAAGGCTTTCTCCCTTCGTTTTTCTCCTGCTAGTTTTGCCCTCCAGTTTTCTGGCGTTGGCTTGCTCCGACATTGGGCTGATCCCGATCCACTGCTGCAACCTGCTGCGAGTTATACCGATAATCCGGACGCTCGTCCCTTCTTTTTCCTTGGAAATCATTCCTCCTTGATGACCCAGAGATATCTCGGTTGTAATACTCCTCATTTGCTTCGCTAGACATTAGCCAGGGTTGAGTTGGATCTCCCAAGGCATATGAATCTGCAATCCAGATCGTCTCAGCCAAGGTAGTTGGCATATCTCATTGTAACCTTTGCCACAACATACATCCATATCTGCATCCCTGAGTGAACCTAGCAATTGCTTGTGATTCAATCACCCCTTCGCACGAGTTTCGCACATTGCACCACCGAGTCAGGAAATATCTATCTGGCTCATTCGGTCTCTGCCGGTATAATGCAAGGGTTTGTGGTCTGTTGGGTCTCCTGTAAGTGCTTGAGAAGATACTAACAAACAGTTCCTGGAAATCCAACCAACAGTTGACACTCCCTGGTGGCAAATTGATCATCCAAACTCGCGCTGGTCCTTCCAGCATCTGTGGTACATATCTCACCGCCCATCTCAAATTTCCTGTCGTGATCTTGACTGTTGTGGCATAATCAATCAGCCAATCCTCTAGCCTGGTACTTCCATCATAAGTTCGGGTTCCCCTAGCTAGCTGAAAGTTCGGCACTGGTGGCTCATTCATGATCCTAGGCCCGAAACATGCTAGAGCCGGTGGACCTTGCAACTCGATTTGCTCAGACCTATAAATCCTATCCAACTTCAACCTCGCATCATCTGGCTGCAAATTCCTGCTTCCCAACCGTGATCTAATTACATGGTAATCCGGTCTGGGCTATCCATCATTAACCATAGCCGAATAACCATCATTGTATCTTTCCTGATCCGGATGTGCCTGATGCTGTTGTGCCGCTTGTCCTACACTTCCTACGTGCCAAGGTACGCGCTGTTGTTGCGCCCGAGGTAAATTTTGCCCCGCTCCCATGGGATTGCGCTATCCGGCATTGCCGTTAGCAGCGTTTCTTTGACCAGCATTGCCTTGGTCATGGTTATCTCGGGCAGCCACACCTCTGCTAGTACTGTGGCGGTCCTGATCAACCTGCACCGCTTTGCCTTTCCTAGCGCTTTCCGGGTCAAAATGGACCATTTGCTTGTTTCTTCTCCCGGAATCCACCACCTCTTCTCTCCTGGGGTCATGACCCGGAGACGACGTGGCTCCTCTGGATCTCGCCGGGTTATTTCAGGCCGAATGTACCACCTGTGAGGCCCCTGGTGGTGCCGGGTTAGCTTTGTTTATTTCTTCATTTTGTTGGCATGCAACCCTCAACAAGTGATTTACTCTCTCTTGCTGCCTTTGTCGAGCCTCACTGGTTAAGCGTTCTAACTCGGATGCGGCCGCATTTGCTGCTCTGAGGTTCTTTGCCAGGGTACTGTATCGATCCAACCCTCCTGTTACTATCATAGCTGTCTGAACCGGCCTAGGCTCGTACTCCTTGTCAATCTCAGTGATCAGGTTTCTGCCCCAGATTTTTACTCCATCGATACGTTTTGCCTTAGCATACTGTCTCAAGGTGATGTTCAGGGACTGATGCAGCTCTGCTACCTTCTTTGCTCCGGCTAACATCTTCCACCTAGTTTCCTCTAATTTAACTTACGTCTGAGCCAGATCTACCATAGGTGCTATTGGTGTTGCTAAGCTATCTATCGCTTGCTGGAGCACATTCTCTGGCTTCTCTAGAGGAGGAAACCTAGACCTGGTCTATTTGGGCGTTACCTCTGGCTCTAGCACCGGATCTTTGCTCGGTCCCACATCTGGCGCGGTCATTAGGACTTAAACGTTGCTAGTGGGGCGAGCGATACGCACTCCACGAGGGGGCTGAGAGATGGTTCACCTCCTTCGACGACGTGCCGCGGGTGAACGCAGGACTCGTCCACCCCGACGTAGATCCTGTGCGCGCCAAGCTTGAGGAAGACACCGTTGCACAGTGGAGGGTTCCTGCCAAAGCTTCCCGCGTTGTCACTAACGTAGTCCAGCGCTCCAAAGCGCTGAACCAAGCCAGAGACGATACGCTCGCCGGAGCTGGAGATGTTTCCCGTCTGGATTTTCACCCCTGCTAGCACCACTAGCCCCACGGTGGGCGCCAACTGTCGTGGTGGTGGTACGGCAGATGCCATGGATAGGCTGAAGATGGGGCTAATGAGTTCTAGGGGAATCTAGGGAGGGAGAGCGTGGTGATTCCACGCACGGAAGTTCTTGTATTCTCTCTATCAATGGTGTTTACAAGTGCTCTTGAGGCTCTTAGCAAGAAGGAGACAATGTCTCTTACACCCCACTAACTAGCCCTAGAGTTCTACCTTAGACAGAGAGTGATTCCTCTATTTGCCGTCCCTCTCTATGGAGGCCCCAGTGCTCCTTATATAGGGGAGCCCGGGTTACAATTCTAGGGCACAGGTGGCAGCATATTCTACGAATATGCTCCTTTCCTAAAGCAGATGCTTCTTTATTCTTCTTTAACGGCTCGTCCAGGCTTTGGACATAATCCGCAGCATCATCATTGTCTTTTGGCATCATGGGCTACATCATCCGGCTTTGCCCGCGTCACCTTGGTCGCCACCGACCCACTGGTCCTCTCCTTTCCTTTACTTTGCACATGCTTCAGCCAATAAAGCCACCTTTTGACCAGCGGGGGATTCCTTCTCTTTGAAGCTAAGATAGTCCGGATAGCATATAGCTAATCTGGCTTACCCATTTACCTGCAAAATAGATAGACATGGCCGGCATAAATCTTATGCCGTCCGTACCATTGTCAAGGAAATGCCCAACGGGCTGGGCCACACCGTGATTCGGCCTGCCTTGAGGTGACCCGGTCAGCACTTTGCTTTGACCGCACCGTACCCCGGCTAACTCGGCCTTTATACACCGGCATTGCCCTACCCGGGGGTATCCCCCAACAATTGAGGAAGTGTTTTGGCAAAAACCAAACTTTCCATTGTGGATGAAGTTTTGGTGATTTTGTCTATTAAAGGGATTAAATAGATTTGGGTCCATAACAATTATGGGTGATATTTGATAAATCTTGATGATCAAGGTAGATGATGTAGACAAGGTGTAGCAAGAAATTTTCAACCTTGGGAATTGGAAATCCAACTTGAATTAGATGAAAAACAAGGGGTTGTGGATCTAGGGAGATGTTATTTTTATACCACCAAAACATGGTTATATCTTGGAGTTCAGAGATCACCTTGATGCAAGGGATAGATGGATAGTTATACCAGGTCATATATATGATCATGATAGAGGGATTTTGGATTTGTTACATTTGAGGTGGTCTGGAAGTGATGGCAAACTTTGTTGAAAATAAGGCTGCCATACTAGATGAGGCATGATGCCCTGTAAACCATGTGAGATTAAGAAGCACAAAGATCCACTTGGAACCAATGAAGTAGATGTTGATAGCCCTTAATGAGTAGAACACAACCATGCCAGGAGTTGGTCCATAGAAGGTTGGATGATGGTGTGAGTGTTTGTCAAAGTAGGCATGTTGACTAGATTTGTAGAAAAAAGTTAGTTTCTTGCCTGCAAAACCATCAAGAACAAGTGGGTGGGCGGATGATCTAAGCCAGTGCAAGATTTGGCCTTGGTAGTCCTTAGGATGGTTAACAAGACGGTCCAAATGCATTTCCAAAAATTCACATGGTTTGATAAGGGGAGGCATTCAAAAAGGTGATGTTGGAAATAGTTTTCCAGACAGCCAAATTTGGCAGATTTAGGGTTTTTGACTAGAAGGTGGGTGGTGATGATTTTGATGGGTTTCAGGGTACCAAAGCATCATCAAGTGGATTAGGTTGAAGGGTAGATTGAGTAGAAGGGATCCATGCTTGATATTGATCTTCATTGACTTGGAAGCTTCTAGAATGGATCACGGCAGAATTGATCTGTTTAAGGGTTTTAGATGATCACCTGGTGGCTAGAGATTAGATCCAGATTGTATTCTTGCTTAGGGTTTGGTGATTTTAAAGTATCTTGATCCTAGTGGATGAGCTCCTAGAGTAGCTCATACTACTTATAAGTAATCCAGTCAAACAGCAGATCAAGGCAACTCATCTTACAAGCAAAGCAAACCTACTACTAGGGTTACCATCAAGCTTAGCTTGAGGTAAGGAGGGTTATTTTTAAAAGGTTGGATTTCGAGTGAGATGAGAGTCCTTGGTATCTCTGCCCAGAGTAGAATTTAAAGCTTTGAAAGGAGGTTTTGGGAAACCTAGAGATAAGAATGGTTGGGGGTCCTATCTAGAATAATAAGGAGTTTATAGCTCTCCATAGTTTTGTCAATGGAAGCTACTAAACTAGTTTTGGTTACACAAGCATCTTGGCTCAGGTTTTTGAAATGCCAGAGCATTTGGGAATATGTAAAGTGAGCCATGATAGTTTTGTTAAATAGCTTATGTCAACTGATGGTGAGGTAAGGAGTAGCATATGGTATACACTCACATGCACAGGCACCAACAAACAACAACCAAGCACAGCACCAATGAACAAGAAAAAGTTTTTGTTCCCCTTGATTTTTGCATTCTTGATAACTAATCAGGGTTGCTGAAATTGGGATGTTATAGGTTTCATCACGACACCCACTTGAGTGTGTGTGGCCATGTGGATCATTGTGGTTTGACGGAATAACACATGCAATGACACTCCAATATGTGTCAAACCATGGTTAGAAAGCGCAGGAACATGTTGGAATTCAACTGCCACATGCAATGGAGCACCAGTGTGATAGAGATTGCATCACCACACGCACTTGAGTGTCTGTGGCCATGTCGATCATTGTGGTTTAGAAAAGAGCACATGCAATGACGCCCCAATATGTGTCAAACCATCTTTAGAAATCCAAGGAACATGTTGGAATGCAACTGCGACATGCAATGGAGCACCAGTTTGACATAAGTTGCATCACCACACCCACTTGAGTTTGTGTGGTCATATGGATCATTGTGGTTTGGAAAATAACACATGCAATGACACTCCAATATGTGTCAAACCATGGTCAGAAAGCCCAGGAACATGTTGGAATTGAACTGCTGCATGCAATGGAACACTAGTTTGACATAAGTTGCATCACCACACCCAGTTGAGTGTGTGTGTACATGTGGATCATTGTCGTTTGGAAAAGAACACATGCAATGACACTCCAATATGTGTCAAACCATGGTCAGGAAGCCTAGGAACATGTTGGAATGCAACTGCCACATGCAATGGAGCACTAGTGTGAAAGAGGTTGCATCACCACACCCACTTGAGTGTGGGTAGCCATGTGGATCATTTCGGTTTGGAAAATAACACATGCAACAACACTCCAATATGTGTCAAACCATGGTTAGAAAGTCGAGGAACATGTTGGCATTCAGCTGCCACATGCAATGGAGCACCAATGTGATAGAGGTTGCATCACCACACCCACTTGAGTTGTGTGGCCATGTAGACCATTGTGGTTTGGAAAAGAGCACATCCAATGACGCCCCAATCCGTGTCAAACCATCATTAGAAAGCCAGGGAACATGTTGGAATGCAACTGCGGCATGCAATGGAGCACCAGTTTGACATAAGTTGCATCACCACACCCACTTGAGTGCGTGTGGACATGTGGATCATTGTGGTTTGGAAAATAACACATGCAATCACACTCCAATATGTGTCAAACCATGGCCAGAAAGCCCATGAACATGTTGGAATTGAACTGCCGCATGCAATGGAACAGTAGTTTGACATAAGTTGCATCACCAGACCCACTTGAGTGTGTTTGGCCATGTGGATAATTGTGGTTTGGAAAAGAACACATGAAATGACACACCAATATGTGTCAAACCATGGTCAGAAAGCCCATGAACATGTTGGAATTCAATGCCACATGAAATGGAGCACCGGTGTGAAAGAGGTTGCATCACCACACCCACATGAGTGTGTGTGGCCATGTGGATCATTGAGGTTTGGAAAAGAACTGATGCAATGTCCCTCCCATATGTGTCAAACCATGGTCTGAAAGCCTAGGATCATGTTGGAATTCAACAGCCACATGCAATGAAGCACTAGTGTGACATAAGTTGGATCACCACACCCACTTGAGTGTGTGTGTTCATGTGGATCATTGTGGTTTCAAAAATGCAATGTCACTTTAGTATGTGTTAAACCATGGTTAGAAAGCCTAGGAAGATGTTGGAATTCAACTGCCACATGCAATGGAGCACTAGTGATAAGGATCACACTACTGATCCTAGGAGTTTTTCCCGATCTTTCACAGTGAGTAACCCGGATAGGAATCTTTCCAATAACACCGATGAACGTCATCTAAAGAAGAGGATAGAATCTAGCAAGAAACATGATGAAGATCACCACACCTTAAACCAAAGCACGATAATCCTTGATGAACACAAGAACCTACACAATAATATCTTAAGATATTTAAAATGACATCGTTTTCCTTCCCTGGAGGGATGCTTCACCAAGAAATAAAACAAAATAGTTTTAGACTAAAATTCTAAACTCCCCTAAACCTTATCTCCACCTTCTCTGTCAACACCAGGTTTTAATCACAGATGCCTGTTATGCCATACATCGCAATCCCAGGATTACCATTTTTGCGAGACATAATAAATTGGATATCACAGTACATCATCCATTACAAACCATAATAAGGTCTTACACGAATAAAGGATCTCATGATCTAGTATTAATACAAGAAGCAGTGGAATGAATAATAGGCGTAGCGGTGGGGTCCATCTTCAAGGTCACAGACAATGCTGATGATGGAAGATAGTCCTAGTTATCATAGTCGTCCTGCTTTCCTTCATCTTGGTAGTCTCCTTCATAGTCTGGCCATAGTAATACCCAGGGACAAAAGCCATGAGTACTTTTTAAGTACTCGCAAACTATCACTAACAAGTAAGGTAGTTCTAGTGGGAAATGATAATACACACCCTAGTATAAGCACCTCTCCTATGAGCATGGCCTCCCAACCATGACCATCTGTCATCTTGGGCACTGCATAGGTGGACAACATTGAGAGGTAGCCTCAGCTCAAACCTCTCCCGCGAGGGAACTAATACTAATGCATATAAACTTCCGGCTAAGCCTTACCCAATTTAGGTATTGTGGTTGTACAATAAAATTGGAATGGTATCGCATCCGAACCCAACCATCAGTTTTGTAAAAGGGCTAAGGCTCATGCCTCAATATTTTCATCATCATAAACCATTCGTGTTTCTCAACACATGTCAAAACATCTCAATAGAATGACTCATCATTCCAAGGTTTTCACAATTCATTTTCACCAAGTATCCCATCTAAAGTGACTCAAGTTTTAGTTTAGCTATAAACTACTACCTCCATCCCAAGGCTTAAGGCGTATAATTTTTTGAAAAAGTCAAACTATGTAAAGTTTGACCAAGTTTTTAGAGAAAAATATTAATATTTATAATATGAAATATATACTCTTGGATACATCATCAAACATATTTTTACGTGATATCTATATAATATCATAGTTCTTTATAGTTTTTTTAAAAAGTTTGGTCAAACTTTCGGTAGGTTGACTTTTCCAAAAAATTATATGCCTTAAGCCTTGGGACGGAGGGAGTACTAAGTTAAGAGTGTTCACTAATGGGGGATGCTAAGATCAATCTCATGCCATTGAATGACATCTAAATCTCATTTTGATAGGTCAAGTTTTATAATTTTTATGCTACCTTCAAACAAGTAAAGGATTTTAATAGAGTAAAGAAAGTAAAGCTTGGAAATAAAATTTGGGGTAGATAATAGTCAAAGTGGTAGAACCAAAGCATGCCTAATGCATCTTGCTTAGGTTATCTAGCTTGCAAGGGTTAGCTTGCATTGTTAATGATGGATTGCTGGTATAATACTTGCAAGGGTTAGCTTTCTCAGTTTACTTGAAGTGCAAGGCTTGCCTTGGTTGGTGCAGTTGTTGAAGTTTTCTTCCTCCTCCTCTTGGTAGAACTCCTCCACCTTGAAATCTTGGTCGGTACTATCGTCTATAAATACATACGGGATACACAATCACCAAACAAAGATTAACTAGTCTACTTAGCACACTAAGTCACACATTTGATGATATATTATCGTCACAAGCATCACAAGGTTTAATTAACTAGCTTCAATATTTTTATTTGAGACAAGTAATTTCTACTCATTGAAATTAACTAAGATTTAATATTCTCCAATTAAAATATGGGATCATGTGGACACATGTCATCACCACATATTCTAACATATGGGAATGTGATTTAAATGTTGGATCACATTTTAATAACTTTAAGTTTAATATTAATGATTTAAAGTGACTAGAAATGCCTATATAGCATTATTTTGGTACTAGTCCAAACTCACTGCATGCAAACCTTAATATTATTACATATTTAGATAGGTATGGTTAAATTTGATTTCTGAGAGTTGGAATCAACTCAAAATCTATTATGGTTGATTTTAGAAAAATGTTTGAATGTGCAAATGCTTCTATCTTGTTATTTTTACTAGTAGATATCTCTAACTCTAAAAGATTTAAATCCAACGGGGTTGGATAGAGATTTTCATTACCTTTCCAAGAAAATTGGGATCACTCCATCTGGATTTGTAGAACTCTTTGAATTGATTTTTGAACTAAGGGACATAATTGATTTTTAGTCTAAATAGAAAAACCTAATTTGAATTAAACTGGTCAGAGCGGAAACGAAATGGGCCGGCCGAATAACGCTCAGCAGCGCAGAGGGCTGCTGACACGTGGGTCCCGCATGTCAGCAGCTCTTTAAACGTGAAGCGGTACGGGACGATCTGGGCGCTACGTTTAGAACATAGATCAACGGTCCACAGCCGTCATCGACGACAAACTCATCGCTGGTGAGACTGAACCCTAAGCGGCCGATGGAGGTCTACTGGGGACATACCAGGGCTCCAGCTAGTGCGGCGAGGCAGGCGATCGAACTGGACGGTGACGGTGAGCTCAGGCGAAGTCGCGGCAGGGGCTGAGGTGGACGAATTTGACGGGGACTTCTCCTCCTCTGCAGCGGCTACCTCCGGTGGAATTCCGGCGAACGGCGGCTCGAGCGTCTCCGGCGAGAGAGGGGAAATGGTCAGTGGAGAGAGGGGAGTGGAATGGTGTGAAGAGATGGTGCTGGGGTGGCCTCCTTATATAGGCTCGACGAGGGGACCGACGAGTGTGGGCTGGCGTGTCCGGTGAGGGTGGTACAGAGCGCTACCAGCGTGGGCGAGGTAGGCGGACGGTGGGCGGTCTGCTGGCGGTCAGCTACGGCGCAATGTCGCGGCTAGGGCGGTGGCATGTGGTCGCGGGCTTCACGCGCTCTGGGGGACAGAGGCGATGCTCGACGGCGATCATGGCGACTGTGGGTCGCGTGGCGGTGCACGGCCGTGTCTGGCAGGTTGCTGGGTTCAAGGCGGAGAGGCGCGCGCGATTTGGTGTTGAGGCACGGTCTGGGGCGTGCTGGCGGCAATCATGCTCTGGCGTGCTTTGGCTGCGCGCAGAGAGAAATGCAGCGATGCTGTGGCGTGGTCCAGTGTCTAGGGTTGATCGAGGGGTGGACCGTGGGCTGCGGTGAGGTCACGCCTTGCTTCCAGGAGCGGTGGAGAGGGGTTGGTGGTCGCCTGTGGCTAGTGCACGCTTGGCCGGCGATCATGGCATTGGGGCGGTATGGCACTAGCGCTAGGGGCTAGAGATAGGGTGGGTTTTGGTCTGGTTGGACCTGGGGAGACCAGAGTGATCATTGCACACCAAATGGCTCGACAAGATTAGCTCCAAAACAGTAATAGTTAGGCCATAATGATTCTGCTTACAAGGTGTTCGATCAAATGGCCGCAAGAAACTTTTTTTTGAATTTTGGGCTGATTTTTGGTGGAGTGATGTAACTTATTCTTAAGCATCTAGGTTTCCTTGGGATTTTAAAATGGACTTCATTTGAGTGGTTTTTGAAATAGTGTGATCTTGATACATACACTAGATTCAATTTTCAAATGTCATTTAAAATTAGAGTTTGAATGTTTTTGGGAGATCACAAAGTGGGCCCTGGCACAACACTACTTGTACTAGCAAGGGGTGCAAAGAACCACAATTGTCTCTATTGGCATTTGAGTCCTAGGAACACCCAAAGTGTCCTAGTTAGTTAAAATGGCACAAATGACCATTTCTTTATTTTATTCTTTTTGATTTATTTTTCTTTGGGATTTGTTTGGGAATTATCTAGATGATGTTTAATTCACCTTAGAATCATTTTACAACCAATGCATCACTCAAACATGGCAATTCCAAAAACTCCTAATTTAAATGCACACACATATGAATGGTTAATTATTTTAAATGGAGAAGTTTTTGTTAACCCTAAGTTGGGTATAATTGATCTTGATTAACCTTGGATTATGTTTTGGGATGTTACAAACCTTCCCACCTTAAACAAAATCTCGTCCCGAGATTTATGAAAGAAAACTAGAAACTAAAGAGATCGGGAAACTCTATCCTAATATAATCTTCCCGCTCCCAAGTGGCTTCTTCTTCGGTATGGTTGCTCCATTGAATCTTGAGAAATTTGATACTCCGGGTCCTGGTGGTTCTGTAAGCTTCTTCCAAGATACGGATGGGCACTTCACGATACGTTAGATCCTTGTTGATATCAACAACTCGGTGATCGATGTTCTTGAATACTTCAGTCTTCTACAGCACTTTTAGGCATTTGCGAAGTAACGAGATATGGAACACACTGTGGATGGCTGACATCTCTTCTGGCAGTTCCACTTGATACGATACTTCTCCTCGGTGATTCAGAATCTTGAAGGGTTCGATATATCTGGGGGCTAACTTTCCTTTCAGACTAAAGCATTGTGTTCCCTTCAATGGCGAAACCTTGAGATACACAAAATGTCCGACATTGAAAGTCGAGTCTCTCCTTCTCTTGTCAGCATAACTCTTCTGTCTGGATTGGGCGGTCTTGAGGTCCTCACGGACTTTGTGAACCTTCTCTTCAGCTTCTCGGAGAATGTCGGGTCCAAAAATCTGACTCTCTCCTACTTGCGACCAATTCAAAGGGGTTCGACACTTTCTTCCGTATAGGAACTCAAATGGGGCCATTTGCAAACTGGCTTGATAACTGTTGTTGTATGAGAATTCTGCAAAAGGCAGACAGTCTTCCCATTTTGATCCATACTCCAAAACACAAGCTCTCAACATATCTTCTAAGATCTGGTTGACTCTTTCAGTCTGTCCATCAGTTTGTGGGTGATAAGCTATGCTAAAGTTCAATTTGGTTCCTAATCCTTCTTGGACTTTCTGCCAAAATCTCGAGGTAAATTGGGTTCCTCGATCTGCTACTATGGTCTTGGGGGTTCCATGCAGACTAACAATTCTAGCAATGTACAACTATGCTAGCTTCAAACGCTGATACATAGTCTTGACAGGTATAAAGTGAGATACCTTAGATAATCTATCAACGATGACCCAGATTGAGTCATTTCCCCTACTAGAAGTAGGCAAGCCGGTGATAAAGTCCATTTCGACAGAATCCCATTTCCATTCCGGAATCTGCAATGGTTGCAACAGTCCTGCGGATCTCTGATGTTCTGCATTGACTCTTTGACAGATGTCACACTTGGCAATGTAGCTTTAGATTTCTCTCTTCATCTTGTGCCACCAAAATTGCTCTTTCAAATCCTGATACATCTTCGTTCCTCCGGGGTGGATAGAATAAAGAGTATCATGAGCTTCTTGCATGATAACTTGATTCAGCTCCGAATCTGCTGGCACGCAGATACGTCCTTTGTACCACATAACTCCTTCTTCGTCTTCGGTGAATCCAGGTACCTTTCCTGTACCAATACGATGTTTGATTCCGTCGATACTTTCATTTCCCTTCTGGGCTTCCTTGATTTGGCTAATCAAAGTGGGTTGAATTTCAATGTTAGCTAAAAATCCTTTGCTAACTAGCTCAGTTTTAAACTGCTCCAACTCCTCATACAAACTTGGTTGCTTCTCCTTGATCATGGTGTTTAGCCTGCATGGCAATCTACTAAGAGCATCCGCTACCACATTGGCTTTGCCGGGATGATAGTGAATGTCAAGGTCATAATCCTTGATTAACTCTATCCATCTCCTTTGCCTCATATTCAACTCCTTCTGAGTGAAAATATACTTCAAGCTCTTGTGATCTAAGTAAATCTCACAGCGATTTCCCATGAGATAATGACGCCATGTCTTCAATGCCAAGACTACGGCTGCTAATTCAAGGTCATAGGTCAGATATTTCTGCTCATGCTGCTTCAGTTGTCGAGATAGATAAGCGATGACTTTGCCTTCTTGCATCAATACACATCCGAGGCCAATCTTGGATGCATCACAATATACATCAAACAGCTTCTTGATATCTGGCATGATCAATATTGGGGCTGAAATCAATCTCTTCTTCAGTTCTTGGAAGCTGGCTTCACATTTGTCGGTCCATTCGAACTTCTTGTCCTTCTTCAACAATTGGGTCATGGGTCTGGCGATGCTCGAGAATCCTTCTACAAACTTGCGGTAATATCCCGCTAATCCGAGAAATGCACGGACTTGGGTTTGAGTGGTTGGGGCTTCCCATTCTTCGACATCTCTGATCTTGGTGGGATCAACAGCTATTCCTCCGGTAGACACAATATGTCCTAGGAATCCTACCTCTTTTAGCCCAAACTCACATTTGCTGAACTTGGCATACAACCAATGCTCTCTAAGGGTTTCAAGTATGATTCTCAGATGTTGCTCATGCTCTTCTTCTGACTTGGAGTACATAAGGATATCCTCGATAAACACAATGGCAAACTTGTCTAGAAAATTCATAAAGATCTTATTCATGAGATTCATGAAATAAGTAGGGGCATTGGTTAATCCAAAAGACAAGACCGTGTACTCGTATAAACCATAACGAGTAGTAAAGGCGGTCTTCGGAATATCCGTTGCACGAATCTTAAGTTGGTGATAACCAGTCCTAAGATCAATCTTTGAAAACACTTGGGCACCAGTCAACTGATCAAATACATCCTCTATCTTTGGAAGTGGGTACTTGTTTTTTATGGTGACATAATTCAGCTTTCTATAATCAGTGCACAACCGATTGCCTCTATCTTTCTTGTCGACGAATAACACTGGTGATCTCCATGGCAATGCGCTTGGTTGAATCAAGCATGTTGCTAACATATCATCCAACTGCTTCTTCAGCTCTACTAGCTCTGAGGGGTTCATGCTATAGGGTCTCTTGGCTATTGGTCCGGTTCTGGGGATTAGCTCAATAATGAACTCAATATCCCTATCGGGGGCATGCCTGGCAATTCATCTGGGAATACTTCAGGGTATTCACAGACAACTCTGACTTGGTCTATGGTGGGTAGGACTAGACTATTGTTGCACTTGAATTGACGGGGTAAGGTTTCAGATACATGCTCTACTATGACTCCTGAGCTACTGGTCATGGTGATGGCTTCCTTAGCACAGTCTATCAATCCTTTATGCTTTGACATCCAATCCATTCCTAGTACTACTTCTAGTCCTTTGGTTCCAAGTACTATTAGATTAGCTTAAAAATCTATCCATGTATTCTGATAGCCACAACTTTGCAAATTTTTCTAGCTTTTGTAGTTGAACCGGGAATTTGAACTATCATGACATGCTTCAAATTTGTTGGGTGAATCCTACTAGTGCATGCAAATTATTCGGTGACAAATGAGTGTGATGCTCGAGAATCAAACAACACTCTTGCTAAAACTGAGTCGACAGAAAACATACCCAACACTACATCTGGCTCTTCTTGGGCTTCTTCGGCGGTCATGTGGAAGAGATGGCCGTTGCGGTTGTGAGGGTTCCCTGGGGAAAATCTTCTTCCTGGTTGAACACGACACTGCTGTTGAGCTAGGGCAATCACACTGGCAGTGGCGGCAGTCTTCTTGGGGCACTCATTGGAATAGTGACCCTTCGCTCCACACTCGAAACAAGTGATCTCAGACTTGTCTTTAGCTACGATAGGAACAACATTGCTTCCAGTTCTGGGTGCAGGGTTGTTGTTGTTTCTCTTGGGAGGTGCACGGCTGACATTGCTGGTGTTTCCGGGGTTGTTTTTGTTTCCTCCGGACTTCACATTGCCTCCGCTACGGTTGGGGTAGCTTGGGAGAGACATTGGGGGTCGGTTGTTTCTTGGTGCATACCCTGCAGACGGGTTGGGACGGTACTTCTGGTGACTGTTGGATCCAACTTGGTGAATCATACGACATTTGCGGTTGTCGTTTGCCTAGTTAATCTTCCCTTCCATCTGAATGGCAGAGTCGACTAGCTCTTCGAGATCCTCGAAGCGGATGTTGACGAGGACTGTCTACATCTCATGATGCTGTCCGTTCATGAATCTCTCCTTCTTCTTGGCCTCCGTGTTAATCTCATCAGGTGCATACCTGTCAATCGACAGGAATCTGTCACGGTACTCTACTACAGTCATTCTTCCTTGTTTTAATTCTCTGAATTCATCCCTCATTCTGGTGACTAGTCCCTGCAGCACGTGGGTGCGGCTGAACTTGATTTTGAAAGCTTCCCATGTCATCACTTGACCATGGTTCATCATGCGGATGCTGTTCCACCAGGCTCTTGCATCTCCTGCCAAATAGTGGGTGGCAAAGAGAACTTTCTCGTTGTCATCAACTCTGGCTACTTCAAAATTGCTCTCCATTCTTTGCAACCAGTCATCATCATCTAGTGGGTTCTACGAAGTGCTAAATATTGGGGGATTGGTATTCTGGAAGTTTTTCAGCTTGGATCCTTGATGATCCTGATTTCCATGCCCTTGGTTGTTTTGGGCCATCTAGACTATCTATTGAAGAGTTGGTAAGTTGGCTTGGTGCTCTGCCCTGCTTGCTTCACGGTCTGCAACTAGCATCTGCATAATCTGCAGCATTGGGCCCTGCATTGAGCTGCTCCCTCCGGGGTTTCCACGAGTCATCTGAAGATTGAGGTAGATAAAGGGGTAAGAGGGAAAGTTCTAAGGTTCATGGTTTTGGTTTCAAAGCTAAAACTTTGAGTTTGACTCAGGTTTTGCAACTAACTTCTTTTCATTCATTCAAACAAGCACACAATACAAACACACACACACCACAACAACAAGGGAAAACAGATGGTTTTAAGAACCATTCTACAAGATATGATACATTGGGACCGATACTCCTCATGCTACGATAGTGCTCTAGTGCATCTACTCATCCTCGATGAAGTCGGAGTCATCATCGTCAGTGTGGAAGTCCACGGCATCCTCCTCCAGAAAGTCATCATTATTTCTGAGGTAAGAGTCCATATCTCCCTGGATGTCTTCACATTCCTCTTCTTCTTCCTTTGCTGCAAGCTGAGCTTCTTGCTCCTTAATGGTCTTCCCAAGGTCGGCCACCTTCTTGCGAAGACGGTCGATGGTGCGATCCTTCTTTTCGCGCTGGCGGCAAAGAGACTAATGATCCTTGACAAGAAGTGAGAAAGTCTGGGCCTTCTAGGCGACAATGGCAAGGTTGTTGTTGGCGAACTCCCTAGCATTGTCCAATTCCTTCTGGCGGTCGTACAGCAGGAAGTCAAGGTTCTCCACTTGACGCTTCAACTCCGGGTGACTTGGCATCTCCATTGGCATTCCCATGAAGTCATGCCTTGCATAGTGAACAAAGCGGGTTCCTTGGATTTGGTTGACACTTAGGGCACACAGACGTGCCAGAGCTTCATACATTGCCCTGGCTATTCCATCTAGCCAGTTGTTTTCTCTTATGGAGAACTAGATTCTCCCGGACGTTGGTGCTTCTATACTTCCTTGAAGATCAGCGGTGACTAGCCATTGTAAATCTCCTCTTGGGGGTCCAGGAAGTTGAGCTCCAAGGAATTCCGGATGTGGGCGTCCCAAGTACTCCGATAGTGCGTCAAGATATCTCTCGAAGATCAACTGGCCTTCGTTGCCCAACTGGTAGAACTTGCTGAACTGGGTCTCCAGCTATAAGAATTAAGGATGAGGAAGTTGGTGAACTGATCAAGTGTGTCAAATTTTTATGTAGTAATGGAAGAATTGGAGGAACATGAATTTTTTGAGAGAAAGAATTCCCAAGGGTAAGAGAGGAAATAGTTTTCATAAATACTCACTTTGGTTTTGAAACTAAGTTTTTGTTCGGACATCCATTTTAACTAGGGTCTCCTATGGTCAGGATGGCACTGATACCAACTTGTCAACACCCGGATTTTTAATCCCAAATGCCTGTTATACCATACATCACAATCCCAGGATTACCATTTTTGCGAGACATAACAGATTGGATAACATAGTACATCATCCATTACAAACCATAATAAGGTCTTACACGAATAAAGGATCTCATGATCCGGTCTTAATACAACAAGAAGTGGAATAAATAATAAGCGTAGCGGTGGGGTCCATCATCAGTGTCACAGGCGATGCTGACGATGGAAGATAGTCCTAGTTATCATAGCCGTCCTGCTCTCCTTCATCTTGGTAGTCTCCTTCATAGTCTGGCCATAGTAATAGCCAGGGATAAAAGCCATGAGTACTCTTTAAGTACTCGCAAACTATCACTAAGAAGTAAGGTAGTTCTAGTGGGAAATGCTAACTCTAGGTTTAATTGTAAAGTTAAGTTTGAAACCGAAGATGAGTTCAGAAACAAAGAAAGATAAACTAAATTTCTAGAATCACTTAAGTTGGGAAGCTAGTGTCATAGTCACAACCCTGTTGTGGTCAAGTCAAGATTCATCATTCATATCATAAGTCATTTTGAAAACAGCTGACAACGGAACAGTATGGCCACTCCAACTATCCATAACCACGGACGTGGCTATTCGAATAGTTTGACACTCTATAGAGGTGGTACACTTTCACCACAAGATTCGATACATCTGTCAGGGATAACCCTGAATCATCATAATTAGTATGCAGATAATCAAACATAACTTTCCTTTACACACCCTAGTATAAGCACCTCTCCTATGAGCATGGCCTCCCAACCATGACCATCTGTCATCTTGAGCAATGCATAGGTGGACAATATTGAGAGGTAGCCTCGGCTCAAACCTCTCCCGTCAGGGGACTAATACTAATGCATATAAACTTTCAGCTAAGCCTTACCCAATTCAGGTATTGTGGTTGTACGGTAAAACTGGAATGGTATCGCATACGAACCCAACCATCAGTTTTGTAAAAGGGCTAAGGCTCATGCCTCAACATTTTCATTATCATAAACCATTCGTGTTTCTCAACACATGTCAAAACATCTCAATAGAATGACTTATCATTCCAAGGTTTTCACAATTCATTTTCACCAAGTATCCCATCTAAAGTGACTCAAGTTTTAGTTTAGCTATAAACTACTAAGTTAAGAGTGTTCACTAATGGGGGATGCTAAGATCAATCTCATGCCATAGAATGGCATCTAAGTCTCACTATGATAGGTCCAGTTTTATACTTTTTATGCTACCTTTAAACAAGTAAAGGATTTTAATAGAGTAAAGAAAGTAAAGCTTGGACATAAAATTTGGGGTAGATAATAGTCAAAGTGGTAGAACCAAAGCATACCTAATGCATCTTGCTTAGGTTATCTATCTTGCAAAGGTTAGCTTGCATTGTTAATGATGGATTGCTAGTATAATTATTGCAAGGGTTAGCTTTCTCAGTTTACTTGAAGTGCAAGGCTTGCCTTGGTTGGTGCAGTGGTTGAAGTTTTCTTCCTCCTCCTCTTGGTAGAACTCCTCCACCTCGAAATCTTGGTCGGTACTATCGTCTATAAATACATACGGGATACACAATCACTAAACAAAGATTAACTAGTCTACTTAGCACACTAAGTCACACATTTCATGATATATTATCATCACAAGCATCACAAGGTTTAATTAACTAGCTTCAATATTTTTATTTGAGAAAAGTAATTTCTACTCATTGAAATTAACTAAGATTTAATATTCTCCAATTAAAATATGGGATAATGTGGACACATGTCATCACCACATATTCTAACATAAGGGAATGTGATTTAAATGTTGGATCACATTTTAATAAGTTTAAGTTTAATATATAATGATTTAAAGTGACTAGAAATGCCTATATACCATTATTTTGGTACTAGTCCAAAGTCACTGCATGCAAACCTTAATATTATTACATATTCAGATAGGTATGGTTAAATGTGATTTTTGAGAGTTGGAATCAACTCAAAAGCTATTATGATTGATTTTAGAAAAATGTTTGAATGTGCAAATGCTTTTATCTTATTATTTTTACTAGGAGAGAGCTCTAACTCTAAAACATTTGAATCCAACGGGCTTGGATAGATATTTTCATTACCTTTCGAAAAAAATTGGAATCACTCTATTTGGATTTATAAAATTCTTTGAATTGATTTTTGAACTAAGGGACAAAATTGACTTTCCGTCTAAATAGAAAAACCTAATTTGAATTAAACTGGTCAGCACGGGAAACTAAATGGGCCGGCCCAGTAACACTCAGCGGCACAGAGGGCTACTGATAGGTGGGTCCCGGATATCAGCGGCTCTTTAAACGCGAAGCGGTACGGGACGATCTGGGCACTTTTAGAACATAGATCAATGGTCCACAGTCGTCATCGACGACGGACTCGTCGTCGGCGAGACTAAACCCTAAGCGGCCGGTGGGGGTCTACTGGGGACGTACCAGGGCTTCAGCTAGTGCGGCGAGGTGGGCGATCGAACTGGACAACGACGGCGAGCTCAGGCGAAGTCGCGGCAGGGGCTGAGGTGGACGAAATCGACGGGAACTTCTCCTCCTCTTCAGCGGCTACCTCCGGCGGAATTCCGACGAACACGGCTCGAGCGACTTCGGCAAGAGAGGGGAAATGGTCAGTGGAGAGAGGGGAGGGGAATCGTGTGAAGAGATGGTGCTGGGGTGGCCTCCTTATATAGGCTCGACAAGGGGACCGACGGGTGTGGGCTGGTGTCTCCAGCGAAGGCGGTGCAGAGGGCTACCGGCGTGGGCGAGGTAGGCGGACGGTAGGTGGTCTGCTGGCGGTCAGGTACGGCGCAATGGTGCGGCTAGGGGCGGTGGCATGTGGTCGGGGCTTCACGCGCTTTGGGAGGCTGAGGTGGTGCTCGACGGCGATCATGGCGACCGTGGGTCGCGCGGCGGTGCACGGCCGTGTCTGGCGGGTTGCTGGGTTCAAGGCGGAGCGACTCACGTGATTTGGTGTCGAGGCGCGGTCTTAGGCGTGCTGGCGGCAATCGCTTTCTAGCGTGCTCTGTCTGCACGCAGAGAGAATGGGTGGCGATGTTGTGGGGTGGTCCAGTGGCTGGGGTTGATCGAGGGGTGGACCGTGGGCGGCGGGGAGGTCACGCCTTGCTTCCTGGATCGGCGGAGAGGGCCTGGTGGTCGCCTGTGGCTGGTGCATGCTTGGCCGGCGATCATGGTGTCGGGGCGGCATGGCACTGGCGCCAGGGGATAGAGATAGGGTGGGTTTTGGTCTGGTTGGACCTAGAGGAGACCATAGTGATCAATGCACACCAAATTGCTCGACAAGATTAGCTCCAAAACAGTAATAGTTAGGCCATAATGATTCTGCTTACAAGGTGTTCGATCAAATGGTCGCAAGAAACTTTTGTTTGATTTTGGGCTGTTATTTGGTGGAGTGGTGTATCTTATGCTTAAGCATCTAGGTTTGCTTGGGATTTTAAAATGGAGTTCATTTGAGTGGTTTTTGAAAGTGTGATCTTGATACAAACACTAGATTCAATTTTCAAATGTCATTTAAAATTAGAGTTTGAATGTTTTTGGGAGATCACAAAGTGGACCTTGGCACAACCCTACTTGTACTAGCAAGGGGTGCAAAGAACCACAATTGTCTCTGTTCGCATTTGAGTCCTAGGAACACCCAAAGTGTCCTAGTTAGTTAAAATGGCACAAATGACCATTTCTTTATTTTATTCTTTTTTATTTCTTTTTCTTTGGGATTTGTTTGGGAATGATCTAGATGATGTTTAATTCACCTTAGAATCATTTTACAACCAATGGATCACTCAAACATGGCAATTCCAAACAAGTCCTAATTTAAATGCACACACATATGAATGCTTAATTATTTTTAATGGAAAAGTTTTTGTTAACCTTAACTTGGGTAGAGTTGATCTTGATTAGCCTTGGATTATGTTTTGGGATGTTACATGCTCCTTATATGGAGGCTGGGGTGCCCCACCTAATGGGCTGACCTGACTTGGTTGGACAGGCCCAAACTAAGACAAAACTCACACAAATAAAAATACTAAGTGGCCCACAACATGACCTTGAACATAAAACACATTATTAAAATGCCTAGCTTGGTCGAGTCCTGAATTTGGGATTCACCTCCTCTGTCATGCCCGTGTCATCCTCCCACCTTCAAAAAGCGTTGTCCCCAACGTGTAAGGGTATGCTCAAAAGGGTGGCGTGATATCAACAAAATCATCACGCGTCTTTGCCATCTTCAAGTCTTGCCTGCCTACCTCACCACATCCTCCCTCTTGGCCTACTCGACTTGATACAGCACCCGGCGCCTACACCTCCTTTGTTCTCCACACAACCTTGGACTTAGGTTCCACCGCCATCCTCTCTCAACTCTTGACGGAGCTCTATGTTGCTGAACATGAACCTTCTTTGTATGACCCTGCAAAACACGAGTAATGCTTGGGCCACACAAATCATGAACATGTCCATCCTTGCCTTTGTGCATACGCACTACTGCTCCAACAAAACATCTCATGGGTGTTCTCACAAAACAATTGTCATCGACCCGCGACACCATATGCACCGGGACACGATTAACACAACTATCATGGGTTTGAACACCTATGACAACACAAACTGCAGGTGTAACACATGCTGCAATTTCCTTCCTTTCATCAATAAGAGGCTTGATTTCAACCGACTTTTCACTTACAAGAACAACTGACTTGTCATCTATAGGCATTGCTAAAACAATGTCACTGCTGATGCTCCCCGCATCATGCTCCTCATGTTGCAGTTTAGCTAACCTTGGTTGTGGTTTAGCCTTATGCAACTGCTCCTTGCGTACCACCAGAACCACATCAGACTTGATTTGATCAGATTTCATAGGTTTCAAAGTCTGTTGTTTCTCATCATGCACAAAAGAATATGTATTTGCTCTCCCGGCATGAGTAACATTACAATCATACTGTCATGGACGACCAAGTAACAATCCACACACCTCCAATGGAAACACATCGCATTCAACCTCCTCAACGTAGTCACCAACTATAAATGGAACACGTACCTTGTGAGTAACTTTCAGCATCCCGCAGTTATTCACCCACTCTAGATGCTTAGGTTCAGGAATACGCCATGTTGATAACACCAACGCTGCCACCATTGCCCTGCTTATGCCATTAGTATAGCTTCCTCCATGAATAATGAGCTTGCATGCTTTGCCCTTGATCATGCACTGGGTTTGAAATAAACTCCAACGCTGACCTCATCAGCTGTCGTGCAAGTGCCATCATGTACCCTCTATCGGGGTTCGCAGCATAGAAAACAAAAAAATTCCTACGATGGGAACTATACGCCAAGATCTATCTACTAGATACAAGCAACGGGTGGATATACATCCATAGAGAACTTACCCTCGAAGACAACAAAGCTTTGTTAATGAGTTGGAACTCGTGGATGATGTAGTCGTACACTTGCTGATCTCAAGATCATGATGAAGTCCAGCAGGTCCGGCTCCAGCACGTCCATCAGATCCAGCTCCAGCAAGTCCAGCACCACCAAGTCCAGCACCGCAAAGCAGCGGCGCATCCGTGATCACACACACGTCCGGTACCCGACAACCTCCGTCCCTCGATCCAGCAAAGCAGCGGAAGCAGCAACTCCTTTCCAGATAAAGCCACCGGGAACATGTATCTCGCTAATCCGAGACCATGAGGGAATAATACTAGAGGGGGAGAGAGATCCTTCACGAGGAGGTGTGTGTGATAAGGTGTAAGAGGGTGGACTTTTATAGGAGGAGGGGGGGTGCCCCTCCCCATGGTCGGCGCCCAAAGGGTGACCCGTCACCTCCTCATTCATGTGGTGGTAACTCCCTCCACATAAATTTGCCCCTTCACATTCTCTTTTAAAGTCTCCACTTTAAATGCATTAAATTTCTCCAAATTTAATGTTGTCTCCTTTAATAAAACTATTTTATTAATTTTATTCGGAATTTTGTTAATTACTTTAATTAAAAAACATTCACATAAACCCCCCTGCAACATTTCAGTATTACATGCAGAACCAATTTCAGCAATTTCACCCGAAACAGTTTCGGTGTCTATTGAAATAATTCCAGCGCTTTCTTAAATCTTTATCTGAAACATATTTGCTCCAAATGGTGTCGGTATCCCTTAAGTGTGTCACCCTACAGTTCGCGAATAATGCAGACATGATCGAGACCCCTCTCCGATCAATAATCAGCAGCGGGACTTGGAGATCCGTACTAACTCCCACACATTCAACGATGACTTATGTGATCGTGAGAACCTTTAACGCTAGTACCTAAATCCCTTTGTCTTGCGATATATTACATGTACGATATTTGATCATCGGTATCTCCATACCTAGTTTGATCTCGTTGCCGACATGCACTCTTTTCTCGTTCCCGTGATATAACATTCTAGTGATCACATCACTTGCTTGCAAGCTATCTTAATGTGATATCACCGAGAGGGCCCAGAGTATATCTATCCATCATCGGGATGGATAAATCCCACTCTTGATCTATGAGCCTCAACGTAACACCTTTGTAGCACTGAATCGACCTTTATAGTCACCCTGTTACGGTGTGACATTTGATGGTATCAAGATACTCTTCCGGTGTCAGCAATTAACATGATCTCATGGTCTAAGGACTAAGATTACTTTGTATGATGTTATAGCAATATAAACATAATGACTTTGATCGTAATGCTATACTTCGGATGAATGTTCATCACATCCTTCCACCAATGTTGTGACCTTGTTATTAACAACATCCAATGTCCATGATCAGGAAACCTTGATCATCTTGTTAATCAACAAGCTAGTTTATATGAGAGGCAGCACTAGGAACTTTGTATTTTGTTGATTAAACACACATGTATTAACGTTTCCAATTAATACAATTATAGCATGCAAAATAAACATGGAATAAGATAATAACCACTTTATTATTGCCTCTCGGGCATATTTCCTTCAGTCTCCCACTTGCACTAGAGTCAATAATCTAGTTTGTAAACTTGTATATACAACATCTAGGTGTTGAATATACGCGTTTGCTAGTGGTTAACATAATCTCCGGATCTGGTACTTTCAGGTCCGTGTGTATTTGCATGTCTTTGCGTCTCTACGCATCACTCATTCTCAAATGAGATGGCATTGTATAAATTTGGTCCTTGGGTGAGACCTTTAGTTCGTTCGGGTTAAAATATGTTTGTATTATTGTCATACAATATATCTTCGTAGTATTAGCCCACTTTGAACCAAACCTAGTTTGATAGCAAACTTCTTAACACAAATGCCCTCCTTTGCTGCTACTATAGCAGTCATATACTTAGCCTTTCTGTTGTAGTATCCGTCACAATGTTTCAACTTTGGAACTTATCCAAATCCATCATGGAACGTCCTTTCCATTAAATTGTGCCACCCATAGTCTAAATTGAGATAAATTTTAATTTGTATCTTGTGATAAAACTAGTATCAATGTAACACTTTACAATGAACTACCATTAACTATTTGTCACTTATACATGATATATTCTTAGTTCTTCCAAAGCTCATAAGAATATCTTTACTGTTGTCCAATGATCATCTTATGAGTGGTATGTGCTCAATATATACATATCACTGTATAATCGATCAAAATCTTCATCTGATTTTACTCACCAAGTGTTGAAACACTTGAATCTTGATATAATCCTTTCCATGCAGCAAGAACCTTTCTTGTTGTTTCCATATTGAACCCTTTCAATATCTCATATATGTATGTCTGGCACAACCATATTAGCGCCTCAATCTATCCATATAGATATTGATGCCAAATATTCCGGTTTTGCCCAAGTCTTTCATCAAAATCTTATTTTAATGAAATTCTTAACTTGTGTCAATACAAGATACAACATTTCCAATCAACAATATGTCCTCTACATAATGTATTAGAAATATGTCTCAGCACTCCCACTTAATATTTTGCAAATGCAATCATCTTCATCACCTCCGATGAATTTAAACTCTTTTAACAGTTTCATCATGGTGAAGATTCCAACTCCGCTATGCTTACTTCAACTATTGAAGTTTGCATGCCCTTTTAGCACCCTTTGAATTAACAAAACCATTCAGACTGTGTCTTGTACACGTCCTAGGTAACCATTCTATTAGAAGAACATTGTTTTGTTTGTTGAACTACCATACATCAAATTATATGTAGTGTTTGCTACATTAATCCGTCAAGACTAAATATCGCTATGAAAAATCAAATCTTGTCATAGTAAACTCCTTGAACATTGTCGTAAACTTATTTCCGACATGCCGACTATTTCATAGATGTTAAACATCCATGTCTATTTCTTTATAGATCCAAACACGACCGATAGGCTTTACGCCTTTCCAGAGGGTCTTCCAATATCCGAAAATTGATTCTCGTGTATGGATACTATCACGGATTCTATGACATTTATGGAGTCAGGGCCCATCATCACTTATTTGCATGTAGTCGGTTCATCATTGTCAAAACAATAACGAATTTTTTATCAAATATCACTATTTGATTCTTACCGACCCACACTGTTCAATATGAACTCTAATCTCCGAGATTACAACCTTTGTAATCACGGGAGCCATGCGCATTGTGGCCGCCACCGGGACACTTTCTGGTGCTGCGCTACTTAGCACATATAGCTAAGGTTCAACAACCTTATCAAAGTTCTATTTTCCTCCCACTTAACTTTTCGCAAACAATTCCTTCTCAAGAAACTTGACGTTCCAAGTAACAAACTCTTTTGTCCTCGGTGTTATGGAGAAATTCCCAACAAACTCTTTTGGATAACCTACAAAGACGTGCTTATCCGACTTTGGTTGTAAACATTTTACTTATGCATAGCATACCAAAATTTAAGAACAGACAATTCGGGTTTTATCCCAAACCACAACTTATATGGTGTCATTTCAACGGATCACGATGGTGCTCTTTTCAGTGTAAAAGCGGTAGTCTCTAAAGCTTCAATCCTTAAAACATAATGGCAGTTTTATAAATGACACCTTTGATCTTACCATGTCAAACATGGTTTGATTTCATCTATCGAATATGCCATACTCCTATGGTTTACCGAGAAACATAAATCATGGAACAATTCCTCAAATCTTAAGTGTTTTGCTAAACATGTAACTCAAATATCTTCCTTTATGATCAAATCATAAACTCTTTTATTTTCTTGTTACAAATGATTTTTCACTTCATAAAAATTTTACTTACATCTTCTATTCATCCTTATCATGAAAACTTTCATGATCAAGCTACTATAGCCTGTAAGGAAGAAACGTGAGTATAATGTTAGTTCCCAAAACCTTTTTGGGAGATCTGGATGCTTAGCATCTCCATCCTTCACAAATTCTCATACAATATGAGAACATGTATTTTGCTAAATTATACTCTATCATAATGCAACCAAAAACATTGTTTCAGATATCACAATATCTTTCACACATGATGGTTTCTGAAACAATTTTCAGCTCCTATATAATCTTGATATTAAAACAACTTTTGAGTATCAATAATCATGGAGGCAGACATGAAACTTTAGATACTAACATTGGAATTCTTACTCTTGATTTAATACTACTTATTAAACTTCATGGAGTAAATAGAGTTTGCTGAAAGTTTGCAATAGGACTTCTAAACTTTAAATTGACATTCAAAACAATACGATACCAGTTCGTAAAGTAAATATCCAGAATTCTATAGTTCCATTATCTCAATTAAAACTAAGCATAAGGTAGTGAACAGATGCCAATGACTACAACAAATTATGCAAATTCACTTTGATTTAGTTTATGACAAATTGAGTTCAACTAATCCAAATTAGAAATGAACTCCCACTCAAAAACGACATCCCTCGTGCCTTTTTGGTGATTACATGAACCAAATCCACTACACCAAGTCCGATCATCACGTGAGTCGGTTAAGCTTCAAAGGCGAGCTTCAAATCCACTACTTGATACCTTTTCCATCAGAATCCTGACTGCAGCGGTCCATGCTCCAAAAGTCATCAACCATGCAAAAACAGATGAAATAACATAAGTATCATCTCTAAATATGAAATATATCAATGAATAATAGTGAATGATGATATAGAATAGAGATGCAAAATGGACGTATCAAGAAGACGAAGAGTCTACCGGGCATGATCCTCATGACAAAGGAGATGCCAGCGGGCATGATCATCATAACGAAGGAGATACCGGCGGGCATGATCAGCATGGAGAAGGAGCTGGCGACGGGCATGATCATCATGAAGAAGGAGAAGACGCGAACACACAGACGCTGCTAACTTCGGTCTTGCAGGACCCTCATGTTCAAGAACTGCTCCTCAAGAAGATGAGCAACGACAAAGCTGCAGCCAGAGAGAAAGCCAAGCTGGCCCAAATGGAGGTAGACGGGATGACTCCATTGTATCCTAGGTGTCGCCCCGAGGATACACGTTTGAGTGTAGCGCTCAAGGCTCTAGAGATGAATGATGTCTACGCAATTCTATTCTTGTAGACAGTTGTTGGGCCTCCAAGTGCAGAGGTTTGTAGAACAGCAGCAAGTTTTCCCTTAAGTGGATCACCATAAGGTTTATCAAACTCAGGGAGGAAGTGCTCAAAGGTATTCCCTCTGAAGCAACCTTGCCATCAAGATACAAGAAGTCTCTTGTGTCCCCAACACACCCAATACACTTGTCAGGTGTATAGGTGCACTAGTTTGGCGAAGAGATAGTGAAATACAAGTGGTATGGAGAACTATAAGTGGTAACAGTGATAGAAAATAGCCTGATGGTGTGGAAAAGACTAAAGGCAAACTGAAATAAAGATGGAAGCAAGCAAACATGTTACAAATCTAATTGCAAACGGTGTTTCAGTGCTTAGAAACAAGGCCTAGGGATCATACTTTCACTAGTGAACACTCTCATATAAATATCTTCTCTTTATGATAATACTCTTAACTACTCTCCGGTTGGACACTCTAAGCCATGGTAGGGCTATAACAACACTCTTCAAAGTAAGCCTTTCCCATCTAGATAACCCCACACTGTCACCTTGAGCTCTAGATGGTTCCAACAAACACCGCAATTTCATAAAGACATCCAAGTACAAACATAAATCATAACAAGTATTTGTAATCTCTAGCCTAAGTGCCACCATGGTGTGCACACTGTCAACTTCACACACATGGGGAGAGCAGAGATCTATTAAAGCACTTGAGTAGCAAGGTAGATCTACTTGATTACAAAGCTCATGATCACAATATGATCATGCATATAGAGAGATGAACACATAGCTACCGGTAGAACCCTTAGCCTCGAGAGAGAACTACTCCCTCCTCATCATGGGAATCAGCAACGACGATGGAGATGGTGGTGGAGATCGATGGAGATGGCTCCGGGAGCACTTCCCTATCCTGGCAGGGTGCCGGAATAGAGACTTTCTATCCCCCGAATCTCCCCTTTGGTGGCGGCAGTGCTACGACACTTTTCATGGCTAGAGGCTTGACGATCTAGGGTTTTGCCTCGGGAGGAATATATAGGCGAAGGAGGCAAGGTCAGTGGCTAGCCAGGGGGCCCGCACCATGCCCTGGCGTGGCCTAGGGGTACCCGCGCCTGGGGGTGTGGCCACCCTGTGGCCCCTCTCCGACTCTCCTTCTGGCTCCGTGAGTCTTCCAGGAAAATAGGAACTTTGGCTTTTGTCTGGTCCAATTCCGAGAATATTGATTTTCTAACTTTCCTGGAACCAAAAACAACAGAAAACAGGCAACTGGCACTGTGGCTCTTGTTAATAGGTTAGTCCAAGAAATCATATGAAAACTACTCCAAAGTGTGGACAAAACACAAGAAAGTAGATAAAACCAAGCATGGAACATCAAAAATTATAGATACATTTGCAATGTATCAACATCCCCAAGCTTAACTCTTGCTCGTCCTCTAGTAGGTAAGTGATAAAAAGAAAGAATAAATTTTGAGGTGACATGCACCATCAAAGGACTTGATCAAAGTATTTGTAAAACATGGATTGCTCAGATCATAATACTTCAATCATAACATGAAAGACAAAGTTCTAGCAATAAGACAAAGAAACTATGTTTCAACATGAAAAGGCACAAACAAAAGATTCATGAATAACAATGCTTTGCAAGACGTTTGTTTGTTTCACATAAAGAAAACATAGCATAATAGTATTCAGCTTGTCCCTCATAGAGTAGCAAATATAAATGCATAGGACACCTTCAAAGTTCATAAGAGTGACTAGATAAAAATAGTTTAAAACAAGCAATATCAAGATATGCATCAATCAACTAGTCTTGGGACAATGCACATAGAACTAAGAATGGCCACTGTGCTCTCAAAGTAGGTGCATAAATATAGAAGGTGGAGACTCAATGTAATGGTGGGAGAAAGTCCTTCATAGAAGGAAGCAGAGATTCAAGTTTCATAAAGAGCTTCCAAAAATTATGGTACTTATAGCTTTCAGCTCTCATTGCCCCTATCATAAGCATCTTTAATGTGATTAAGGTTAAAGTGACACAACTAAGAGGATATGCTTGACAAGTTATAAACCGAAATCTCATTCCCCTTACTTATGAAGACCAAACCTCACGCTACTCAACTTTAGTCACGAGTAAGCTTTTGTCATTGTAAGTACATATGTATTATTAAGAACCGCCAACGGGGTACCCCTTGCACATGATACATGAGCTATCCCATAATGAAAATGACAAGGCAAGCAGACAATGAGCATCTCAGCCATCTTTTTATTTGCTATTTGCGTAGGTTTTTATTGAGGATGCTTCATAGAGTGCTCATTATGGTGATGCTGCAAGTTTCCACCATGATTAGGCATGGCTTAGGCTAGCGGCCCAGGCGTTTCTCTAACACACATACAATATCCATGATCTTACAAGTTCCACTTTTATTTCACACCGCCGGGATCCATAAGCAAAAGAACATGATATCAACGGGGTACAAAGTACAAGTGCAATGTTGAAAGCGTTCCCCATGATACATGGTTCTGCTAATTTCAACTTATAAAGCACAAGAATATACGCGACAAAGAAGGACCCAATGGTTCAAGTTTATTAAATGCAAGAAAAGTAAAGTGTGCCATCAAGTTCGTTAGAGCTTTAATCACTAGTTTTCTCATAACAAGTTTAATTTTGAAGGTAAACAAAAGCATGAATATACTTGGAATAGCCTATGCTAGTAGGTAGGTATGGTGGACTCTTTGGAATAACTTGGTTTAGGGAGTTGGATGCATGAGTGGAACTCATACTTGGTTGTGGAGGCTAGCAAAAGACTGGGAGCGACAAACTAAGACAGCAATAATGGCCATAATCATGCCGAGCGACAAAACATCATTGATCAAAGCATAAAGTGATACTACAAGTTGAAAACTAAAGGATCATAAAGGCTATGGTGACTTTGGATAGTTATAACATGGTGTGAGCATGCGCCAAGTCAACCCAAATAAAGCATCAAAGGAGAATACCACTATACTATGCTTTAATATGCTAAAACAACGCATGATTCATCCAAGGCACATTAAGCAATCTCAATTGTTTATAACAAGTCATACTACAGCAAAGAATACTAAGCATAAAGCCAAAACATATCAAGGATGGCATGACAAAGCATAGGCCATAGTCAAAAACAAACTCTCTTTACCACTTAAGCATGAACTTTTCCTACTCTTTTCCAATCCAAACCAAACTATTTGAAAACGGATGCATGAAAGAGGGGGGGTCCAACCAATTTATTCAGCAAACTAAGCAAACGAAGAAAACGAAAAACTAAAACGAAAATGAAAATGAAAAAGAAGACGCTCCAAGAACAACACAACTGTGCATGAAACAATAAAAATGAAGTGTTTGGAAGAAACCTAGGATTTTTATTGATGAAGAAGGGGATGCCTTGGGCATCCCCAAGCTTTGACGCTTGTACTTATTGGATATTTCTTGGGGTGACACATGTGGCATCCCCAAGCTTGAGCTTTAGTCCATCCTTCATCTCATTACTCATTCCTTCCATACACCTGAAATTTTTCCTTCATACAAAACTTCACACAATCTTTATTAGGAACATTAGTGTACTAAAGATAATAAGTCTTTAGGTCCAGTTCTAACACCAATAAAACTTCCATTAAAACACAAGCTACTGTAGCACTTCCCTCAAAAATCTCAATTCCCCAAAAGAACTCAAAAAGGAACCAACAACAAGCAAATGCAGAAAATGGCAGAAATCTATCGAAACAGACCAGCAGGTAAAGACGATTTTTTCGAAGACCTTCTGTTGCTCAAATCAAAAAGTGTTGAACTAACGAAAGTTAGATAACAACCTGGGACAGAAGCACAAAAATTAACACCTCAAAAGGACGTACAGAGATTTTACACGAATTTGTATGGTGAAGCACATAAATCTGTTTCGGGACAACAACTTTCCAAGCATTACTTCCCTCTCATTAGAGGTTACGCTTGGCACAAAAAGCAAATAAAAAGTATAAGGAGCGGTTATTACTGAGGTAATAACTTCCAAGACTCATATAAAATTTTTGGGTTATCTCCCAATAAGTACTTTTCTTTAACGCATTTAAGTTAGGCATGATAGTTTAAGAAGATGCTCACATAAGAAATATGAATTGAAGTAAAAGAGAGCATGAAGAAGCAAATTCAAAGCACATTTAAGTCTAACCCACTTCCTATGCATAGGAATCTTGTAAAGAAACAAGTCACGAAAGCACAAAGCAACAAGCATAAGAAAGCAAAACAAGTGCAACTTCAAGACTTTCAACATAAAGAGGGGAAACTTAATATTATTGAGATACATAAAACCGTGTTTCCCTCTCTCATAATAACTTTCAGTAGCATCATGAATAAAATTAACACTACAACTATCACATAAAACATTCTTATCATGAGCCACATGCATATAGTAATTATTACTCTCCACATAAGCATAGTCATTCTTATTAATTGTAGTGGGAGCAAATTCAACAAAATAGCTAAAATTATTATTCTCATCACCATAATCATCAAATATAGGAGGCATATTGTAGTCATAATTAATTTCCTCCTCAATAGTAGGTGGACTGAAAATATCATATTCATCATTGTAATCATCATATATTGGAGGTATAGTATCATCAAAGTAAATTTTCTCCTCCGTGCTTGGGGGACTAAAAATATCATGCTCATCAAAACCAGCTTCCCCAAGCTTAGACTTTTCCAAAGCATTAGCAATAATGGTGTCCAAAGAATTCATACTAACAACATTGCTATTAGAATGCAAATAAACTTCCATAGGTTTTTTAATTTTCTCTTCAAACACTTCATGTCCTAACTCAAGATAAATACTATAAAGCTCTCTAATTTTGTTGTTGTTTTCCATTAAGCCTAACTAGTGAAACAAAAAACAAAAAGACAAAATTGTAGAATCTAAAGGAAATAACTTCGAGCACTCACACCGGAGGATGTGAGTACCTTTTACCTTACCTCCCCGGCAAGGACGCTAGAAAATAGGCGTTTGTCGTGGGAGGTTTTTCTTCTTTAATCCTCCGGTCTGAATACCTTTTACCTTACCTCCCCAACAATGGCGCCAGAAAATAGCTTGATGTCTATGCACTTCTATTCTTGTAGACAGTTGTTGGGCCTCCAAGTGCAGAGGTTTGTAGAACAGCAGCAAGTTTTCCCTTAAGTGGATCATCCAAGGTTTATCGAACTCAGGGAGGAAGTGCTTAAAGGTATTCCCTCTCAAGAAACCCTGCAATAAAGATACAAGAAGTCTCTTGTGTCCCCAACTCACCCAATACACTTGTCAGGTGTATAGGTGCACTAGTTCGGCGAAGAGATTGTGAAATACAAGTGGTATGGATAACTATACGTGGTAACAGTGATAGAAAATAGCTTGATGGCGTGGAAAAGACTAAAGGAAAACTGAAATAAAGATGGAAGCAAGCAAACATGTAACAGATCTAATTGCAAACGGTGTTTCAATGCTTAGAAACAAGGCCTAGGGATCATACTTTCACTAGTGAACACTCTCATATAAATATCTTCTCTTTATGACACTACTCTTAACTACTCTCAGGTTGGACACTTTAATCCATGGTAGGGCTATAACAACACTCTTCAAAGTAAGCCTTTCCCATCTAGATAACCCCACACTGTCACCTTGAGCTCTAGATGGTTCCAACAAACACCGCAATTTCATAAAGACATCCAACTCCAAATATAACTCAAAACAAGTATTTGTAATCTCTAGCCTAAGTGCCACCATGGTGTGCACACTGTCAACTTCACACACATGGGGAGAGCAGAGATCTATTAAAGCACTTGAGTAGCAAGGTAGATCTACTTGATTACAAAGCTCATGATCACAATATGATCACTCATAGAGAGAGATGAACATATAGCTACCGGTAGAACCCTTAGCCTCGAGAGAGAACTACTCCCTCCTCATCATGGGAATCAGCAACGGCGATGGAGATGGCAGTGGAGATCGATGGAGATGGCTCCAGGGGCACTTCCCTATCCCGGTAGGGTGCCAAAAAAGAAACTTTCTGTCCCCCGAATCTGCCCTTCGGTGTCGGCGGCGCTGCGGAACTTTTCATGGCTGGAGCCTTGAAGATCTAGGGTTTTTGCCTCGGGAGGAATATATAGGCGAAGGAGGCAAGGTCGGTGGCCAGCCATGGGGCCCACACCATTCCCTACCGCGGCCTAGGGGTACCCACGACTGGGGGGTGTGGCCACCCTGTGGCCCCTCTCTGACTCTCCTTCTGGCTCCGTGAGTCTTCTGGGAAAATAGGAACTTTGGCTTTTGTCCGGTCCAATTCCGAGAATATTGATTTTCTGACTTTCCGGGAACCAAAAACAGTAGAAAACAGGCAACTGGCACTATGGCTCTTGTTAATAGGTTAGTCCAAGAAATCATATGAAAAGTACTCCAAAGTTGGAACAAAACATAAGAAAGTAGATAAAACCAAGCACGGAACATCAAAAACTATAGATACATTTACAATGTATCAGTGAAGGCCGAATACAAATGGACCGATGTGAGCTTCAACGTGAACATGGAATACTGGCACGACCGACTTTCTAAGGGGAACACATTGCCAACAACTATCGAGGATCCCAATAAAATCGTGTGCCCTCTCGACCTACCATACATTCATTAATGATTGCGCACTTTATCGGAACGAGTACGCGAATAGAACCACATGTCCGGTGTGTGGCCAAGGATGGTACAAGAGAGGGAACAAGAAAGTTCCTCGAAAAGTGGTATGGTACTTTCCTATCACCCCCCGTCTGCAGGGATATTTCATAGATCCTAAGGAAGAAAAGCTCATGCAATGGCACGCGAAAAGAGAGAAACCTGAAGATGATCTAGAGAAGGGCAAGATCCTGACACACCCTTCAGATGCTAGCTAGTGGAATGCATTAGACATCGAGTTCGAAAAGTTCGGGGACGATGCAAGGAACGTCAGGCTGGGTATGAGCACCGATGGACTCAATCCTTTTGGAAACCAGTGTATCACGCATACACCTCGCCCGTGTTTGTATGGCCATACAACCTCCCCCCGTGGCTATGCACGAAGCAAAGGTATGTACACATGAGCATTCTTATTCAGGGGCCGAAACAACCAGGTATCGATATGCATTTGTATCTTGGGCTATTGAGAGAGGAGTTAGCCAGCTTGTGGGAGACGCCGGCCCGTACGTGGGACGCCTACACTAAAGAATATTTCCATATGAGAGTCGCATTGCTGACGACCGTCAGGACTATCCTGGTTATGTATATGTATCGGCCCAGGTGAACCACGGACACAATGCATGCGTCAAGTGCATGGATGAGACACGGCATCTCCAGCTACCAAGGGATCCCGGGTCTTCGAAAACCGTCTTCCAAGGTACTCGAAAGTGGCTTCGCATGGATCACCCGTGGAGAAAACCTGGTGACCGGTTCAATGGTAAGGACGAGCTCAAAAGATCCCCGCGTCCGAGGATCGGTGAAGAAATCAAGGAGCTTTTGAATAATTGGGTAGATTGCCGTGCGCTTGGAAAAAAAGACCGAGGACAAAGCCGCTACTGGGTGTATGGAAATCAAGGTCTATTTTCTGGGACCTGCCGTATTGGAAGATCCTTCACACTCCCCATAGCCTCGATGTAATGCACGTCATGAAGAACATTGCCGGAGAGGACCAAGGATGGGTCGAAAGCAAGAAAGGACCTTAAATTGCTTGGCATCAAGAAAGATCTTCAGTACCCTGATAGTTATGATGATGATGATGATCAGACGGAAGGGACTCAAGATTGCCACAAAAGAGTTAAGAAGAATGAGGTGGTGCTTCCCGCTGCCTGCTTCACTCTGAGTCTGGAGGAGCTCGAGCAGTCTTTCAGGTGCCTCTTAGGACTGAAAGTTCCTCACGGTTACTCGGGGAAGATAAGCAGACATATGGACGTGGCGAAGAAGAGGTTCATCGGTATGAAGTCTCACGACTGTCATGTGCTGATGACGTAGATACTCCCCGTTGCGATCCGTGGGATAATGGACGAGCATGTCCGTGTGACGTTGTTTGGCCTCTGTAACTTTTTCGACGTCATATCTAGGAAGTCGATCGGTGTGAAGCAGCTCGACAGGCTACAGGAAGAGATCGTGATGATACTATGCGAGCTTGAGATCTACTTCCCGCCCGCATTCTTTGACATCATGGTGCATCTGCTTGTACATGTCGTGGACGACATCATCCAGCTCAGGCCGACATTCCTGCACAAGATGATGCCGTTTGAAAGGCTAAACGGTGTCATCAAAGGATTCGTTCGCAACAGGTCTCGTCCAGATGGAAGCATAGCCAAGGGCTTTCTGATCTACGAGTGCATCTCCTTCTGCCAGAATTATCTAACCACCAAGAATGAGGATGTTGGAGTACCCACAAAGAAGCACCTCGGCAGTCTCGGTGGATATGGTCACCGCGAGGGCTACCGCTCACTGCATGTCGGCATTGATGTTCGACGCACTGATTTTGAAATTGCACACCAAGTCGCGCTACAACATATTGAAGTGGTCGGCCCTTGGGTCGAAGAGCATAGAAGCTTAATCGAGCAGGAGTACATCGACCAGGGCCGGCCGAGGAAGAAGGGAGACATAACCAGAGATCACAACTCCAGCTTCACGGGTTGGTTCAAGAAAAGGCAACTGGACAATCCCCCAAAAATGCCTTCTATGGAAGATCAAAAACTCATATTCTCCTTGTCGCATGGCCCAGGGCACAACCTAAGGACCTATCAGTCATACGACATAAACGGTTACAGATTCTACACCAAGGAAAAGGACAGGAATAGCGAATATCAAAACTCAGGAGTAACTATGTTATCCTTTGCTGATGACGAGACTACTGTGATGGAAAGATTCTACGGAAGGATCGAGGAGATATGGGAGCTCGACTACTGTGGAGAGATCGTACCGATGTTCCGTGTTAGATGGGCCAAGAACGTGGAAAAAGAAGGCCGGTATTTCACCACAATGGTTATACCAGATGCCAAATCGACGAAGAACGCCTCCGCAAAAAATGAGCCTTGGGTACCCGCTAGCCAAGTTGATCAATGTTTTTTATTACCGACCCGTCAAAGCCCAACCATGTTGTAGTTAGGAGGGGCAAGAGGAGCATCATCGGAATGGAAGGAGCCTCCAACGAGAAAAACTTCGACAAAAACGGCGACCCAAAGATCAAAGAGGAATTCAACAAGTACTTTGACGTGCCTACTACTACTAAAGTAAGAAGGAAGACCACACTGCCTACTAAAGGTTGTCCATACACAAGAAGAAATCTCAAAGTGCACGGGCTAAAGTATTCAACCGCGACGAAAAAGGGCAAGAAGATTGTGAGACGCTAGCTCAACACATCACATGATTGTATATGTTCGGGGAGAGAGTTTTTTGAATAAATATGAATGTTTGTATATCTTCTTGCTTTATTTTAAACATATATAATTAAAAACACATCACATGATTGTATATGTTTGGGGAGAGAGTTTTTTGAATAAATACGAATGTTTGTATATGTTCTTTCTTTATTTTAAACAGATCTATAATTAAAATGTGTTTTTAAAAAAGAAAAAAGTGTGAGACAGCCAGGATTCGAACCTGGCTGCCCCAAGTTTAGAATGGTACAAGAAAGAAGAGACCACTAAGGCAAGTGCGTGAGCTTGTCATACTACCACGGGCACCGCGTTTTCTACTAAGTCCACATGTTTTGTGGCGCATTACGGCAATATGCGCCACAGAAGTTCCAACTTTTATGGCGCATATTCACAAAATGCGCCACATAACCTGTGGACTTAGCGAAATAAACGGTTCGTCCTTTCATTCCCCTTCTCCCCATTCGATTCAGTCTCACTCGACACACGCAAACCCTAGCCCTCGCTGCCGGAGCCACCACCGCCGCGCTAGCCCTCACTACCGGAGCCGCCGTGGAGGAGAGCCCGTGGAGGAGAGCCCTATCACCGCCACGCCGGAGCCTGTGGAGGAGGAGGCCCATCACCGAATACGACCTCGGAGGAGGAGGCCTGCAACGTCCGTGGAGGAGAACCGCTCACACCACCGGAGCCTGTGGAGGAGAGCCGCCCCCCATCACCAGAGCCCGTGGAGGAGGAGCCCGTCCGCAGCGCGTATGACGAGGAGCCCGTTCGCAGCCACCTCGCCGGAGCTCGTAGAAGAGCATCCACCTTGCTGTCCACCGTCCATGTCGCCGTTCGCCATCCACCTCGTCGTCGTCTTCCATCCACCGTCCCTAGGTACCATAGACTACATCTCCCCCATGAACCTCACCACCATGGACTCTCTGCAGCAGGTGGCGGCTCTTTGACTCTACACCAATTGGTTAATTAGATAGGCATGCGCTCCAATTAGATGAAGCCTAGCTACCGTGCGCCGAATCTTGAGCCTCGTTGTGATTCTGGTCCACTGAATTCACTGTTGTTCCACTGAATTCACTTTTGTTCCACTGAATTCATTGTTGTTCCACTAAATTCACTACTGTTCCACCGAATCTTGAGCCTCATTGTGATTCTGGTCCACTGAATTCACTATTGTTTCTTGATCCTCATTGTGATTCTGGTCCATTGTGATTCTGGTCCACTCAAGCTATCTGGACCTACCTTATATGTGTTGCTGATCCTTGAGCATATGTTGTGTTGCAAGTCATACTGTAGCTACACGACTAGAAAGTAATTGGATAAGATGTATGTACCAAGTGGTACTAGCTGGGTAATTCAGACCTTGATGATCACATCTGGTTATTACTTGATGTCCCCTGGTCTATATATAGTCTAAGTTGCTAGTGTTGAATTCACCATCTCCAAATTGACTGTGATCGATGTTTTGTTGCGATTGCTGACCACATTTAGCATGGTATTTACACAGTTACTGTCTAGGCTTATAGAATGTAAATGATGCAGAGAAGAGGGATAAATTAATGAAGGAAGAGTTGATTGTTCCATGCCACATGCACCTTGTATTTTGACAGAACAAAGACAAATGTGTAAGCTATTAGAACAGCTTCAGTGCCCAAGAACAGAGTGCCAACAAGTTAGCTCTTACTAGTTGGTTATTTGCTTCATTATTTTGAGAAACGGTACACATATTATTAGACGGCACCTGTCCATGTGGTGAGATGAAGATGTTCATGTGTTTGACGAAAGAGTAGTGCAAGGTTATAGTCATCATTTCAAGTGTTTTGGTTTATCCTATTTTTCTAGATTAGTTTCACGGTTCACCTTAAATAAATGCACCAACAGTTCAGTACACATTTCTCCATGCTTTGTATACCTATATGAAAGAGCTATGCTCTGTGCTAGTTTCTTATAGCATCAACTGTGTGCTATGCTATTTAGTTTGCTTCAAAATAGGCAGTAGCTTAGTTTCCTAGCTTAGTTACAATTTTTGCAGCCCAAACTATGGTGATGGATTCTACATGCTTACCGTAAATCTTTAGTTGAACTTGTGAACTGAAAACGTTATATATGTGAAGTGCAAAAGTGTTGTTCCTACTGCAGTAAAAAGAATGGCAAGGAGTGTTACTGGCCTGGGAGAAATCTTTTGAACCTTGTAAATGGAAATACTCCATGAAATGCTTTTCCTGTACTAAATGATGGCTCTGTGCTCCTATAGCTTTGTGCTTATTTGTTTCTGTAAGCATGAGGTGGCTTTGTGCTCCTGTAGCTATGTGCTTGTTTATCTTAAGTTTTTAACACTAATTATAGTGCTATTTTATGGTACTGCTGTTACATGGTGTTGTTATATGGTGATGCTATATGGGGATGGGGCTGTCAATGTGAGGATGGGGTGTTTTATCTTGCAGGGATTTCATTTGAGTTGCCCATTTCTCCTGAAGTGTCGATTCACTTCCGTTTTGGTTGAGAAATGGGCACTCCTAGGTCAAAAAATTAGCAAAGGTCATGCCAAATTTTTTGGCCGAGATTTGTGCTAACTTTTTGCCTCTTTTTAATAGAGTACTGCAAACATGTCGGGCAACAACGAGGCCGGCCCTTCTAAGCACATGATCAGCATCGAAGAACAAGCTAGACAGGCCAACCAGTCATTCTAGCGAGGGTCCCAACAGGAGGAGGAGGAGGCGATGAGGATGACACCACCACCGGAGGAGGAGGCGACCATCACCAGAGCTTCTGGGCCAATGAGGGAGGATATCCTGATTACGAGAGGAACGAAGACGACTACGATGGAACTAGTGAAGGCGACGGCGAAGAGGATGCCACCACCGATGGCGGCGCCCGCACCGATGGCGGCGAGCGCACAGATGTCGGTAGCGGCAACCCGGCCCCTTCTCAGAAGAAGAAGAAGAAGAAGAAGAAGAAGAAGAAGAAGAAGGAACAGAAGGAGCGAAGGTGCCAGTGCTCGCCACCATCTGCGATGAGTTCGCTGAGGTCACAGAAAGTGGCCTACCCATTGCGCTAGAGGCAATTGTTAAAGGGTACAGCCTGCAACTCGGGTGCATCGTCCGGGAAAGCATATTGATCAACACGAAGTACATCAGACATGCTGAGAATGCAGCTTGGTCAATAACCTCCTTAAGAAGCTTCACAAGCGATACAGATTCCCAGAGCGGTTTAGAAACCTCGAGAGAAAGAGCCCGGTGAACAAACTGGCCCTCACGAAGATGAGCAACGCCTTGAGCAGCTAGAAAACCCAGGTGAAGACTAGCATTGACAAAGGTGAAAGCTGGGAGGTTATTAGTAAGAAAAATCCGATGCTCGACAAAGAGGAGTTTAAGATATTCAAGGCAGATATAGCTACCACTGACGCTATAAAATGGACTAAATGGGGAAGGAGTATGCGGGAACAGAACATAGGTAACCACCACCTTGGAAGCGGCGGTTACAGGGGGAAACATGCCATTTGGGACAAGGAGGACGCCGAGCTTGCACTCCTTGGTAAAGACAACCCTTGGCTTCAAATCACGGACTTGCAGCTTAGGCAATTTGTTCGGGCCCGCTACTACCTGGACAAGGAAACATGGGAGTTCATCACTGATGATCTGGAGGTGAAGGACTTCGAGAAGAAGCTGGTAAGGAATTTATCGCCGATCTCAAGTCTATTGTGTTCTAATTAAAATAATGAAGCCAAGAATCTAAATGGGTTCACCTTTCCTTGTCTCTGCAGGAGGATGAACTGAACGCTACTGCCACAGAGTCATCCCAGGATTCGATGGAGCCGTGGGACACGGTTTTAAACAGGGTGACCAATGCTTACAAGAAGAGGAACAAGGGGTTGCCGCCGTCCTTAGCTGGCTATGTGTCCGGCTTCGGTACAAGCATGAAGTTGAAGGAGTACTACAAAGAGGATGCCAAGAAAAGAAGGGAGAGGAAGAACCAGTTGGCGGCTAAGGATAAAGCTGGTGTTGAAGAGCTGAAGATGAAGGTCCAGATACTAGAGGAGAAGGCGGTGGACAAGAAAACGGTGGACAAGTTAGTGGAAGAGAAGCTCTGCTCGATGATCCCCCCTGAGTTTTTCGAGGGGCTTACTGCTTGGAATGCGAGTTCAACCGGGGCCGATACATCTGCCAGCTTAAGCAGCAGCAACTCAGGCATCAATGTTACCGTGTCGCCGGACCTGGTGACCCTGCTGGCCTTCAACATCGGGACACAACCGCTCGTTTTGGTCACACCGACGCCCCCTCCCGCCAAAGATACCAATAAGGCACAGCCGACGGTGGTGGTGCTTCGTGAGGCACCCGAGCGGGAGATTGCAGATGATGATAGGCCGGCCGTCGGCATCGGTTGTGTATCTACATTAGCCGAGATCCACGCCATCACCAAGGTAACTAATTAGTTAGTGCACGTCATCTCCTTTATGCCTTTGATGCATGACTGCTGCCATCTCATGACGCCCAACAACTTGTTTTGCCTTAGGACACTTCTTGCGTACTCCTGCTTAAAGATGTCGGCGGCAAGTTGAAGGATGTTGCCAAGGGCACTCTCATACAACCAGCAAGCCGCACGATGCCCAACAATCAAATGGATGATGACGTGATGAGGGTCAGGTTGGCTCGGGTGTTGCCAGGGTGCGACGACATGGACCCCCCTTTCAACCTCAGGGAGCCGACGAACACAAGACCCTTGAAGAATGCTACAACTGGCCCTTGACATGGCCGAAGACCCAGATTCGTCTTGCGGGGGGGAGCACCGGGGCCACCTCTCAACCGATCTCCCAACCACCACCTCGGAAACTGGCAGTCACCATCGTCACCACCACCAACCGTCACCAGCAACTCTTGGCAGTGTGTGCACCGCCACATGGCAAAGACATTGTGCCGCAACTGCCGTTGCCCCCGCTACCACCACCACATGATGGCACCCATGAAGATGATGATGAATTGGTCAACGTTGACGACTTCATCAACACCGACGCTGCCAAAGGATTGTATATGCCTTCTGTGGATGAAGAACCCTTCACAACTCGCGACGACCATCAAGCTGGTCGGCCCAATACATGGACACAGCGCCTGGTCTTCCATGGTCTTTCTCAAGAGACGCCTCCGGCCACCGATCCACCACAAGAGAAACCGGGATTGGTTTTCACCCCAACACACTCTGAAAGGCGGCTAATGAGCAGATGGTAGTGGCTGACACTGTTGTGAAGAAGAAGGACTATAGGAAGAGAGGTAATAATAATAATAAGAAGGGTGTGAGCCAACCTCTTCCGAAGAGGATCCGGGGTCAGGACAGTGTCGTCGTACCATCCACACAATATGGCTTGCCCCGAGTGCATGTAGCTGGTAATCCGATATTGACTCCGGATATGATCCACATTGCGGTTGGAGCCATGTTAACTTTGCACGAGGGTGTCAATACACCAGAGGACCTCCTTCTTAAAGACGAAGATCCAAATTACCCGGTTTTCATGGCCAAGGTGCCATTGGACGTGGGCTTCGTCGATGAACCCCCCGCGGATATATTCTTCATAGCATTCGAGGACATATTCAAGTTGTTTCTCACGAAATGGCTGGACTATAACTTGGTCCGCCTATACGCGCTCAATCTGGCGATCAAGATCAAGAGAGAGAGTACCTCGGAAATCACGATAGTGGATCCCTACTACATGCAGGACAGCCAGTTGGTCGAAGGATCAGAGACACGGACGAAGGCGACGACGTACCTCAAGAAGTTCATGGTGGACAACAAGAGGAAGGGCACACTTCTTTTGCCTTTCTTTCCAGAGTAAGTACACACACTCGCTCATCACCACCGTAACTTATGCATTTCTTATAGATTTCTTCCTTTGCTCTTTTTCCAACATTCCGTTCCAATTGTGTTGCTCAGAGACAAATACTGCACACTCATCCTCCTTGCCCCGAGGTATTCGCTAGCCATGTATTTCGACTCGGGGAGTTTGACGAAGAAGAAAGACTACACCAGAATAAGGGGTGTTCTCAATGAGGCTCTCGAGGGCTACACCAAGAAGGGATGCACCTTCGTAGATAAGGGGGAATGTATAAAGGATGGAAAACACGTGTTCAAGCATGTGCTCGAGTTCCCCTGCGTCAAGCAGTCGACTACTAGTGCCAATGAGGCCTTCTACGTCCTCCATCACCTTAAAGGCTATGTTTGGGACTGCCAGAACCTAACGTTGCCATCTAGTCTCCGAGGATGGGCCGAAACTTTGGCATGAATCGACGATGATGATCTTACAGAAGATTTCCATCGCATTTAGATGAAGTTGTTGCAAATCATCATTGAAGATGTCAACACAAGGGGGGTGCCCTACAACAAGCCAGAGGGTTGAGTAAGAGGGAGATCGAAGAATGCTTCCGTAAGCAGGGTGACACAAGGACATGGATGACGAAAGAGAGCTATCTACAGTTCCCGAAGCCGAGCGAGAAGAGGAAGTCTTCATGATCGATGTGTGCCTCTAGCATGATCCAGTGTGTGTATATTCTTGATGGACGCCTGATGTATTAGTGTGTGTGTCATAAACTTTACTATCTTGTGGTCGAAATGGTCATTGTTGTTAGACTTAAACTACCTTGTGGTCGTGTTGTCGTTGAACTTATTGCTTCTATGATGATCTATCTTTTAGGTTTATGGATCCTTTGTTTTATATTCTGTGAACATATAAATATATATATATATGGATGTGAACCCTTTATTAATTCTTTTCGTTGTATTTTTACTAATATGCCTTGTCGTCTATAGAGATGGCGACGAGGTGGTATGTGGTGTACATGGGTAGGGTTCCAGGAGTCTACGAGGAGTGGGAGGATTGTCACAAACAAGTGAACAAGTTCAGCGGCAACATCTACAAAGGATACGCGAATAGAGAGGAGGCGGTAGCCAAGTGGAGGAACCACTTGTGGAAGAAGAACCGGATGAAGATATTGGTCTGGCTAATGCTCTTGCTCACCATTATCACAGCTGTATTCTATTTGATCCTAGTGTAGGTGGCGGTGGCCACTTCATATTTGTAATGTGAGATGATATGAACTTTGTATTCGGCACTTGTGTAAAAATTCGGCACTTGACACTATATATGTATCTCGATCGGGCTCTAAGTGTGATGACATTATACTTGTGTTTGTATTATATGTCGGTTTTCATCTACTACATGTGCAATGTACTGTTTATACCGATCTAGATAAATACTCTATAAATCCTGTATAAATACCTGATTATACACCAGGAATGTATTTTATTTTGAATACATGTAATATACTCAGTGGCGCATATAGAAAAGGTGTATGTGGCGCATATAGACTCTGTGGCGCATTGGATTATATGAGCCACTGAACTGCTTCCTGTGGCGCATATGCAGGAATGCGCCACAGAAGTGTGAGACTTCTGTGGCGCATTTCTATATGCCCCATAGGAAGCAAATATCAGTGGCGGGGTAACAGTGGCGACATGGATATGCGCCACAGAAGGTAGATTTACATGCGCCACAGAAGAGGTGTTTCCTAGTAGTGACCACACCCACTTGAGTGTGTGTGTTGTCACATGGATCATTGTGGTTGCTAAAATAACACATGAAATGACACTCCAATATATGTCAAACCATGGTCAGAAAGCCCAGGAACATGTTGGAATTCAATCGCCAAATACAATGGAGCACTAGTGTGACAAATGTTACATCACCACACCCACTTGACTGTGTAGTCATGTGGATCATTGTGGTTTCGAAAAGAATATATGCAACGTCAGTCCAATATGTGTCAAACAATGGACATAAAGCCCGAAAGATGTTGGAGTTAAACTGCTACATGCAATGGAGCACCAGTGTAACATAAACTGTATCACCACAGCCACTTGAGTGTGTGTGTCTATGAGGATCATTGTGGTTTGGAAAAGAGCACATCAAATGACACTCCAATATGTCTCAAACCATGGTCAGAATGTCCAGGAACATGTTGGATTCAAACGCCACATGCAATGGAGCACCAGTGTGACATAAGTTGCATGACCGAACCCACTTGAGTGTGTGTGGTCATGCGGATCATTATGGTTTGGGAAAGAACACATGCAATGACAGTCCAATATGTGTCAAACCATGGTCAAAAAGCCCATGAATATGTTGGAATCCAACTACCACATGCAATGGAGCACCAGCGTGAAAGAGGTTGCAACTCCACACCCACTTGAGTGTGTGTGTCCATGTGGATCATTGTGGCTTGGAGAAGAACACATGCAATGACACTCTAATATGTATCAAACCATGATCAGAAACCCTAGGAACATGCTGGAATTGAAATGCCACATGCAATGGAGCACCAGTGTGACATAAGTTGCATCACCACACCCACTTGAGTGTGTGTGGTCATGTGGATCATTGTGGTTTGGAAAAGAACACGTGCAATGACACTTCAATATGTGTCAAACCATGGTTGGACACCACATGCTGGAGTGGCATCATTGCATGTGTTTTTTTCCGAAACCACAGTGATGCACACTAACAAAAACACACACATCCAAGTGAGTGTGGTGATGCAACATCTTTCAAACTGGTGGTAGAATGCATGCTACAGTTGAATCCCAGCATGTTGATAGGGTTCCTGAACATGGTTGGAAACCACATGCTGGAGTGGCATCATTTCATGTGTTCTTTTCAAAAACCAGGATGATGCACACTGATACATACACACATCCAAGTGGGTGTGGTGATGCAGCATCTTTCAAACTGGTGGTAAAATGCATGTTGTAGTTGAATCCTAGCATCCTGCTAGGGTTCCTGTACACGGATGGACACCACATGCTGGAGTGGCATCATTGCATGTGTTCTTTTCCAAAACCACAATGATACACACGGATACACACACACATCCAAGACATCTAGTGGATCCACGTGGTTTATGAAAAGAACACACATGCTGGAGTGGCATCATTGCATGTGTTCTCTTCCAAAACCACAATGATGCACACTGATACTGACACACACACATCCAAGTGGGTGTGGTAGAATGCATGCTGAAGTTGAATCCCAGCATGCTTCTATGGTTCTTGGACATGGTTGGACACCACATGCTGGAGTGGCATCATTCCATGTGTTCTTTTCCATAATCACAATGATGCACACTAACACACGGACACACATCCAAGAGGGTGTGGTGATGCAACATCTTTCAAACTGGTGGTAGAATGGATGATGCAGTTGAATCCCAACATGCTGCTAGGGTTCCTGGACATTGTTGGATACTACATGCTAGAGTTGCATCATTGTATGTGTTCTTTTCCAATACCACAATGATGCTGTCAACACCCAGATTTTTAATCCTAGATGCCTGTTATGCCATACATCGCAATCCCAGGATTACCATTTTTGCGAGACATAACAAATTGGATATCATAGTACATCATCCATTACAAACCATAATAAGGTTTTACACGAATAAAGGATCTCATGATCCAGTCTTAATACAAACAAGCAGCGGGATAGTAAAGCGTAGTAGTGGGCTCCATCTTTAGTGTCACAAGGAATCCTGACGATGGGAGATGATCCTAGTTTTCGTAGTCGTCCTGCTGTCCATCTTCCGGATAGTTCTCCTCATAGTCTGGCCACGGGAATAGCCAGGGACAAAGCCATGAGTACTCTTTAAGTACTCACAAACTATCACTAACAAGTAAGGTAGTTCTAGTAGGAATGCTAAGCTCTAAGTTTATTTGCAAAAGCTAGATTTATCTTAAGCTGAGTTCAGAAGTAAAGAAAGCTAATTTAATGTTCTAAATCACCTAAGTGGGAACTTAGTTTTCATGTTCACAACCCTGTTGTGGTCAAGTCAAAGTCACAAATAATTTCACAAGTCATTTTGAAAACATCTGGCGACAGAACATTATGGCCACTCCAAATGTCCATGACCGTGGACACAGCTATTCGAATAGTTTGACACTCTGCAGAGGTGGTACACTTTCACCACGAAATTCGATACATCCATTAGGGATAACCCTGAATCATCATACTTAGTATGCGGATAATCAATCATTACCTTTCAATTACACACTCTAGTATAGGCACCTCCCCTATGAGCTTGGCCTCCCAGCCATGGCCATCTGCCATCCTAGGCACTACATAGGTGGACAACATCAAGAGGTAGCCTCAGCTCAAACCTCTCCCGCGAGGGAACCCATACTAATGCATATAAACTTCCGGCTAAGCCCTACCCAATTTAGGTATTGTGGTTGTACGGTAAACTTGGAATGGTATCACATCTGAACCCAAACATCAGTTTTTATAAAGGGCTAAGGCTCATGCCTCAACATTTTTATCATCAAACCATTTGTGTTTCTCAACACATGTCAAAACATTTCAATAGAATGACTCATCATTCCAAGGTTTTCATAATTATTTTCACCAAGTAGTCCCATCTAAAGTGATCAAGTTTTATACTTAGCACTAGCCACTAAGTTAAGAGTGTTCACTAATGATGGGTGCTAATCTTCAATCTCATGCCATAGAATGACATCTAAGTATAAGTAGATAGACCTAGTTTTATACTCTTTATGCTATCTATAATAAAGTAAAGAACTTTGGTAAAGTAAAAGAGTAAAGCTTGCAAGTAAAACTTGGGATGGGTATAAATCAAAATGTATATCCAAGCAGGCCTAATGCATCTTTCTTAGGTTAACTTGCATCTAGTGATGGCTCGCATGGTTAAGAAACTTGCAAGTGTTAGCTTTCCTTGATTGGTGAAGTGATTGAAGTTTTCTTCGTCTTCTTCGGGGTAGAACTCCTCCTCCTCGTAGACTTGGTCGGTACTATCGTCGATAAATGAATACAGGGTACACAGTCACCAAATAATACTTATCTATTGCTATACATCACACTAAGGAACACACTTGATGATCTAGCATCATCACAATCATCACATGATTTAAAGAACTAGTTTCATTTTTTTGAGAAAAGTAATTTCTACTAATTGAAATTAATTAAGATTTAATATTCTCCAATTAAAATATGGGATCATGTGGACACATGTCATCACCACATATTCTAATACATGGGGAATGTGATTTAAAGGGTTGGTCATATTTTATAAAGTTTAAGATTATTATTTAAATAATTTAAAGTGACTAGAAATGTCCTAATAGAACTCTTTTGGTACTAGTCCAATGTCACTGCACGCAAACCTAAATATTTTTACATATTCAGATCGATATTATCAAATGTGATTTTTTAGAGTTGGAATCAACTCAATACTATTATGGTTGATTTTTAAAAAATGTTTGAATGTAGAAAAGTCTCTGTCTTGTTATTTTTGCTGAAGATTATCTCTAATTCCAATTGATTTAAATCCAACGGGTTTGGATAGATAATTTAATTTCCTTTCTACAAAAATTTGAATCGTGCAATTTGGTTAAGTGAAACTCTCTGGATTGATTTTTAAATAAGTGGATAGAAACTAGTTTTAACTAAAAAGGGAAAATCATTATTTGAATTTCCAGGCCTGAGCGATAACTTAAACGGGCCGGCCCAGTGGCGCTCCGCAGCACAGCGGGCTGCTGACAGCACGGACCCACTGGTCAGCATATCTAACTAAGCGAAACGGTATGGGCGAATCTGAGCCGTGCCATTAGAAGGCAGATCAACGACGGAGAGTCATCATTGACGACGAACAGATATGGCGACGAGCTAAACCTAACGCGGCGGTGGGGGTCTCACGGGGCTCACTTGGGCTCCAGCTAGGCTCGACAACAGGGGAAAACGACGATGTGGACGACAGTGAGGCGAGGCCCGGTCACGGCGAGGCTTGGGGTCGTTGCAAACGACGGCGCCCTTATCCTCCAGCAGCAGACTCTGGTGCAATTCCGGCACGGTGGTGCTCGCCTTGCTCCAGTAAGAGGTGTGGCAGGCTCAGTGGTGGGTGGGCAGTCGAATGGTGTGAGGATTGGAGGCTGTGGTGGCCTCCTTTTATAGCTCAACGAGGGGACCGAGCGGTGCGGCGCTGAGGTCGACGGTGGCGTCGCTACAGGCGGCTATTGTCGTGGTGGAGGTAGGCAAACGATGCGGTGCTCCCTGGCGGTTCTTACAGACTTAATGGCGCGCCGCGACTGGGTTTGGTCTGGCGCGTGTGGGCTCTGAGCGGAGGTAGAGGCGTGCACACTAGCGCGCTCTAGACACGGCGCAGAGAGGTGGCGTGCGGCGGTGCTAGTGTGGTCCACTGCTCGACTGGGGCTGTGGCCTGGGCAGGGGGTGGCGGTAGGCTGCGACGATGCTCCTGGACATGCTGGATGGGCGTGGCGTGGTCGGGTGTGAGCTGGCCGTGGTCGGCCGACGATGACCATTTGCGGGTGGTGCTCCACTGTGCGAACAGCGAAGGGGGGTGCTCGTCTGCTGTTGCTCGACACTCAGGCGGACAAGGGAGTGAAGAGGGGACATAGGGGTGGTGGATTAGTGCTCCAAAACAGTGGAGTTAAGCAGGTGGTTAATTAGTGCAGACAAGGTGTTTGTTTTAATGGCCGCATGAGATGAAGTTTGTAATTTTTGATTCAATTTTTTTGAGTGAGTTTGCAATAAGCTTGATAGACTAGGTTTGCTTGGAGAGGTCAAGGTGAATTGATTTGGTAGGTTTTTTAAAAAGTGAGATCTTAACACATACACTTGATTCAATTTTCAAATGTCCATTAAATATATTTGTAACATATTTTTGTAAATTTGTAAAGTGGGCCTCTATACATATTTGCTTGGTCTAGCAAGGGGTGAAAATAATTAGAAATGCTTCTGCTAGGAATTGTCTTCTAGGAACACCTAAAGTGGCCTAGTGGATTAAAATGGTCAAAATCACCATTTGCTTTATTTAATCTTATTTGATTTCTTTCTCTTTGAATTTGTTTTTAAATGGTCTAGATGATGTGGCATTCACCTTTAAACCATTTCATAACATTTAGAACAATCAAACATGGCATATACACTCAAGTCTACACTAATGCAACGCACATGCATTCATATGCCTTTTCTTTAATAAAAGTTTTTGTTAACCCTAAATTGGGTGATTAGAAGTTGATAACATTGATTAAAGTTTTGGGATGTTACAGATGCACACTGACACACACACATCCAAGTGGGTATGGTGATGCAGCATCTTTCAAACTGGTGGAAGAATGCATACGGCAGGTGAATCCCATCATTTTGTTAGGGTTCCTTGACAGGTTTGGACACCACATACTGGAGTGGCATCATTGCATGTGTTCTTTTCCAAAACCATAATGATGCACACTGATACACACACATACACACACATCCAAGACATCTAGTGTATCCATGTGGTTTTTGTAAAGAACACATATGATGGAGTGGCATCAATTGAATGTGTTGTTTTCCAAAACTACAATGATGAATACTGATACACACACACACATCCAAGTGGGTGTGGTGATGCAGCATCTTTCAAACGGTTGGTAGAAAGCATGCTATAGTTGAATCCCAACATGCTACTAGGGTTCCTAGACATGGTTGGACACCACATGCTGGAGTGGCATCATTGCATGTGTTCTTTTCCAATAACACAATGATGCACACTGACACACAGACATCCAAGTGGGTGTGGTGATGCAACATCTTTCAAACTCGTGGTAGAATGCATGTTGTACTTGAATCCCAGCATGCTGCTAGGGTTCCTGGACATGGTTGGACCCCAAATGCTAGAGTGGCATCATTGCATGTGTTATTTTCCAAAACCACAATGATGCACACTGATACACACACACATCCAAGGGGGTGTGGTGATGCAACATCTTTCAAACTGGTGGTATATTGCATGTTGTAGTTGAATCCTAGCAAGCTGCTATAGTTCCTGGACATGGTTGGGCACCACATGCTAGAGTGGCATCATTGCATATGTTATTGTTTTAAACCACAATGATGCACACTGATACACACACACATCCAAGACATCTATTAGATCCATGTGGTTTATGAAAAGAACACACATGCTGGAGTGGCATCATTGCATGTGTTCTTTTCTAAAACCACAATGATGCATACTCATATAGACGCACACACATCCAAGTGGGTGTGGTGATACAGCGTAGTTCAAACTGGGGGTAGAATGGATGCTGAAGTTGAATCCCAGCATCCTGCTAGGGTTCCTAGACATGACTGGACACCACATGCTAGAGTGGGATCATTGCATGTGTTCTTTTCCAAAATCACAATTATGCACACTAACACACAGATACACATCCAAGAGGGTGTGGTGATGCAACATATTTCAATCTGGTGGTAGAATGCATGCTGCAGTTGAATCCCAGCATGCTTCTAGGGTTCCTGGACATGGTTGGACACCACATGCTAGAGTTGCATCACTGTATGTGTTCTTTTCCAAAACCACAATGATGCACACTGATACACATATACACATCCAAGTGGGTGGGGTGATGCAGCATCTTTCAAACTGGTGGTACACTGCATGCTAAAGTTGAATCCTGGCATGCTGCTAGCGTTCCTGGACATGGTTGGACACCAAATTCTAGATTCGCATCATTGCATGTGTTCTTTTCCAAAACCACAATGATGCACATTGACACACACACACCCAAGTGTGTGTGGTGATGCAACATCTTTCAAACTAGTGGTAGAATGCATGCTGCAGTTCAATCTCAGCATGCTGCCAGGGTTCCTTGACATGGTTGGATACCACATGCTAGAGTGGCATCATTGCATGTGTTCTTTTCCAAATCCACAATGATGCACACTAACGCACAGACACATCCAAGTGGGTGTGGTTATGCAGCATCTTTCAAACTGGTGGTAGAATGCATGCTGCAGGTGAATCCTAGCATGCTGCAGGGGTTCCTTGATATGGTTGGATACCACATGCTGGAGTGGCATCATTGCATGTGTTCTTTTCCAAAACCACAATGATTCACCCGGATACACACACACATCCATGACATCTAGTGGATCCATGTCGTTTATGTAAAGAACACACATGCTGGAGTGGCATCATTTGCATGTGTTCTTTTCCAAAACCACAATGTTGCACACTAAAACACACACACATCCAAGTGGGTGTGGTGATGCAGCAAGTGAATTCCACCTTGACAGTCGGGGGCTATACCAATGCTGAATTTTTGTGAAGTTCTCTCTAGAGCACCAAGCCGACATAATTTCCGAGTTGACGCTCGGGGGCTAAGCTATTCACATTTTCTCTAAAGCTACTCTGAGAGCACGAAGATGAATTTCTTTTGAAACTCCGACTTGACTCTTGGGGGCTACAATCATTTGATATATACTGGCGCATGTCCTTTTGAGGATCAAGCCGCCTTCGACGAAGCCTACTCAATGCTCGGGGGCTACATATGGTTATGTCAAGAAAACTTTCAAGACGGTGAGAAATCTGGCTAGTGAAACCCGGAGGCTTGATATCAACTTTTCCTTCGCAGAAGTTTCCTGTGTTACACGGCTCGACGGCCTACACGACCGTGACATGAGATTCTCTAAGACCTTAACTCGGCAAGCTCCTACGTTCGTGATTTTGCAGGCTCTAAGTTGGCAATTTGGTAGCGTTTACGTCCATGGCCCAGTAGCCGTGATTTTTCCTGCTTACATACCATCCCTCATGGATAATGATATTGAAAATGTTCCTAGAGTTTAGAAGAATCACTAACAATTCGTTAGAGAGTTTTCTGCCTTGGATTCGTTTGCAGAAGCATACAAGCAACTATCTAGCTAGGCTTAGCCGGATGGGAATATGATTTGGGAGCTCTCCAAGATTCATCGTGAAGAATGCCTACAAATTCAAGACGATGTGATACTTACTCACAAAGCTAGACGGAGGAACGTGAGGATCTTGAAGAACTCCGAGGGCTACTATTGTGGATATACCAAATGGGTATACCTACGACATAGTCTCATACCGGCAAGCCCTGGTGGCCCACATTTGGTGGTTAGGGCTATGGCCTAACCGGGCGGCCCAGTTGCTGATAGACAAGACGGAGGTCGAGCCAGAAGATGTAAGGCGACATGCCACCGCCTAAGATGGAAGCCGGCTCCTTGGAGGATAAGACAATAGTTTATGTATTAGTCTAGGACTCTGGACCGTACCCGTCTAGGACTGTCCTTATAACCCTTGGCCCTAGCGTCCTTATAAGCTGGCCTACGGGAGCCTTTAGGGCAACACACAAGATAACAACAAGTGCCTAGCACAACTCGCACACAGCGAACCCCTCAATCTCTGTAACTCGGCGTATCGCCATTATAGTGATTTATAGCAGGAGTAGGATCTCGCCACCGTCGTGAGATCTTAACCTGGGTAAACTGTGTCAGGCCGGCCGGGAAGCTCTCCGTCTTCCCCCACGTCTCTAAACTCACCGTAGGGACCCCCCTCTAGCGTACTCGTCGGCAATACCACGACAGTGGCTGTCATACTCACATGGGATTGGTACCACATCATCACTCAAGAATATATAGATAGGCTAAGTGTGCTCAACTCCATGCACGTCCTTTGGTGAAGGGAAAATCCCATGCTCACCATTCTCAACTCTTTTGTTGTCTTGTTCTTTCGGTGCCATTGTGGTGGTGGAACTCATATAGGAAGTATTGGTTCTTAACACCATCTTTGTCATTGCATCCAATTGCTAGCAAAGCAACTTGTTTTCTTCTATCTCTTGGGGGACATATTTTTTATGGCATCGTCCAACTTGGCGAAGTAGAGGTGCATCTCTTGCTTGAATGAAATTCGTGGAATGCTTGCAGAAGAAGTTGCATTGCAGCTCTTGTAATTGGATGCTTCATCTTGAACTTGAAGTTTTGGCGTTGAAGCTTGATGGCGTGGAAGAAGGCTTGGTCTTGGTGCCATTCTGGTGGTGGCACTAATAGTTGAAGGTGCCTTATTATGATGGTGTCGATAGAAGTCATTGGCGTGCCTTGCCGAAGGTTTGTGTTGGTGAAGCACTTGGTCATCCACACGACGCTCCTTACGATGGTCACTTTCCTTGGCTCTTTTATGGTGATGGTGGTGCCTTATTGAGCTTGATTGAGCATTATGGATGGTGCTCAACATGTATTCTCCGCCTTCATGGCTAAGATTCCTTGGGCTACATCTTGTATCCTCTTGATGTTGGCAATGATCATGAGAGGATATCTGTCGACGAAGATTCTTGCTTCGTGGTGCCTTGTGTGGAAGATGATGTTTGGGCGCCACTTTTCTTGGAGTAGGTGGCACTTGATGCCTTGGAGGTAGATGCGCTTGACGCCTTGGAGATGGTGCTGCTTTGCGCCTTAGAGATGTTGGCGCTAGACGACTTGGAGGTGATTGCGCTAGTCACCTTGGTGATGGTGGCGCATGAAGCCATGTAGGTGGTGGCGCTTGATGCCTTGGAGGTGGATCTTCGAAGTCGTTGGTGCCCTTTGGTTTGGCATGCTTGGCCTTGAAGGTCATGGTTTCTTGATGATTAACCTCCTCTTGCTAGGCATAGTAGTACTCCATCTCTCAGCGGTGGAGATATTCTTCATGGCTCATGGAAGATGGTAAGGGGTGGCCCGATCTTCTTAGTAAGGAAGGTGGAAGATGATGATAGTCGGTGGGGATAACTTGTATGATGCTCATGAACCTCTCGATTGATCCTTGATGCCAATGCAACAACTCTCAACCCTTGTAGATATTCACAACTTCACACACTTGCGCACATAGCCGCTGACGACGAAGCGGTTTGCAATCTTCCAATTCCCAATGGTACAACAGATAACACGAAACTTGCAATTGGCTAGATCGCAATGGATCAACTAATCACACTTGATTGATAGTAGCAAACACACCAGATCAATACTAATAGGTGTGGGAAGATTCTGTGTTTTGCCTTGGCAACTCAAGAACTAGGTTTATCTTAAGTGTGGTCTAAACTAAGCCAAGGGGGTATCCTAGTGCATATAAGGGTGGCCAGGACATCCAGAAAACGAAAACAAGACGTGTTCGACTCAAACTGATACAAGCCGACTCAGACCAGATTCAGTCGGTGGCTGGACATTTTGGGTGGAACGCGCCAGACATTCCGGGTAGGCCAAACACTCCGGGTGGATTGTGCCAAACACTCCGGTTGTGCTGGAAACTTTAGAGTTTCTGGTTGGCTTCCCGGTGGCTTCCAATTTGGTGTATTGAATGGACGCCACCTCGATGCTTATTTGGGTAGGCCTTAGTGTCTGGGTGGTATAGGCCGGACATTCTAGTTGTACAGGAATCTTGGCGTCTTTCTTCTCGATGATCTCCTCCTTGTCCCATGCAACTGCCTCCTGCTCCTCCCTCGTGTATCCTTGGATGATCATCATGTCGGGCTCCTATTGCATCATCCCTTATCCTCCTCGTGCCATACTTGTCTCTTCAATGAACCTGTTGTTCAAGTAGCTTGGCATGAGCTCTCGTAATAGGTCCAATCCTGATTTCATTGGACTTGGTCTTGGCAGCAACATCGACAACTTCATTAGGAGTTGGAGATAGAAAATCAGTAGGGATGTCCTCATCATCCCCCCTTCAAAAGGCGTCGACCTCGACCCTCCAAGGTCTTCTCCATCATATGGTGTTAAATTAGAAACATTGAAAGTAACATTGACACCTCCATATACATCTTGGGAAATATCTATATTGTAGGCATTATCATTAATTTTGGCAAGCAGTTTGTAAAAACCAGCACCATGCGGAAGTAACTTGGATATATGCAACTATAGAAATCTATCCTTGCGAAAATGTACCCAAACCATATCTCCAGGCTGAAACAACACCTGTTTAAGCTTCTTGTTAGATCTTTCACCATTGTTCTTGCCCGTCTTTTCAATGGCCTCTTTAGTCTTCACATGTAACTTCCTCACACAATCTGCTCTATTGTATGCTTCCATGTTGACTCTCACTTGGATTGGAAGAGGCGGCAAATCAATTGGTGTAATGGGTTTGAAACCATATACCACCTCAAAAGGACAAAGATGTGTGCTAGAGTGCACCATCCGGTTATAAGCAAACTCCACATGAGGCAAACACTCCTCCCATTCAGTATGATTCTTCTTGATCATAGCTCTCACCAATGTCGACAGTGTTTGGAGATTTGTCCTATGAAGGAACTAGGGTCCAACGATCCCTTGGTTTGTGAGAGGGCTGAACACACGAGTCCGAAGGAGTCTGGCGATGGCCACGGCGGCGGAACCTGCGCATGACAGAGAGTTGACACCGGGGTTTTTGTACCCAAGTTTGTGTTGGGTCCGCAGCATAGAAAACAAAAAAATTCCTACGATGTGAACTACACGCCAAGATCTATCTACTAGGTACAGAGCAACGGGTGGACATACATCCAACTAGAACTTACCCTCGAAGACAACGAGTTTTGTTAACGAGTAGGAACTCATGGTTGATGTAGTCGTACACTTGCCGATCTCAAGATCGTGAGGAAGTCCGAGCAGGTCCGGCTCCAGCACGTCCTTCAGATCCAGTTCCGACACCACCAAGTCCAGCACCGCAAAGCAGTGGTGCATCCGTGATCGCACACACGTCCGGTACCCCGACAACCTCCATCCCTCGCTCCAGCAAAGCAGCGGAAGCAGCAACTCCTTTCCAGATAAAGCCACCGGGAACATGTATCTCGCTAATCCGAGACCATGGGGAATAATACTAGAGGGGGAGAGAGATCCTTCACAAGGAGGTGTGTTTGAGAAGTGACGAGAGGGTGGCCTTTTATAGGAGGAGGGGGTGCCCCTCCTTCATGGCCTGCGCATGGAGGAGGTGTCTCTTCACCTCCTCCATTCATGTGGTGGTAACCCCTCCACATTAAAATGCCTCTTCACATTCCCTTTTAAAGTCTCCACTTTAAATGCATTAAATTTCTCCAAATTTAATGCTCTCTCATTTAATAAAACTCTTTTATTATTTTTATTCAGAATTTTGTTAATTACTTTAATTAACAAACATTCACATAAAACCCCCTGCAACATTTCAATATTACATGCAGAACTAATTTCAGCAATTTCACCCGAAACAGTTTCGGTGTCTATTGAAATAATTCCAGCGTTTTCTTAAATCTTTATCTGAAACATGTTTGCTCCAAATGGTGTCGGTATCCCTTAAGTGTGTCACCCTACGGTTCGCGAATAATGCAGACATGATCGAGACCCCTCTCCGATCAATAATCAGCAGCGGGACCTGGAGATCCGTACTAACTCCTACACATTCAACGATGACTTTTGTGATTGTGAAAACCTTTAACGCTTGTAACTAAATCCCTTTGTCTTGTGATATATTACATGTCCGAGATTCTATCATCGGTATCTCCATACCTAGTTTGATCTCGTTACCGACATGCACTCTTTTCTCGTTCTCGTGATATAACATTCTAGTGATCACATCACTTGCTTGGAAGCTATCTTAATGTGATATCACCGAGAGGGCCCAGAGTATATCTATCCATCATCGGGATTGAGAAATTCCACACTTGATCCATGAGCCTCAACATAACACCTTCGTAGCATTGAACCCATCTTTATAGTCACCCTGTTACGGTGTGACATTTGATGTTATCAAGATACTCTTCCGGTGTTAGCAATTAACATGATCTCATGGTCTAAGGATAAAGATTACTTCGTATAGTGTTATAGCAATATAAACATAATGACTTTGATCATAATGCTATACTTCCGATGAATGTTCATCACATCATTCCACCAATGTTGTGACCTCGTTATTAACAACATCCAATGTCCATGATCAGGAAACCTTGATCATCTTGTTAATCAACAAGCTAGTCTATAAGAGAGGCATAACTATGAACCCTTTTTGTTTATTAAACACACATGTATTGACGTTTCCGATCAATACAATTATAGCATGTAAAATAAACATTTATCATAAACATGGAATAAGATAATAACCACTTTATTATTGCCTCTCGGGCATATTCCCTTCGGTCTCCCACTTGCACTAGAGTCAATAATCTAGTTTGAAAAACTTTGCGTATTGAACACCTATGGCTTTCTGGTGTTGCATATACGCTATTGCTAGTGGTTAACATAATCTCTGGATCTGACAGTTTCAGGTCCGTGTGTATTTGCATGTCTTTGCGTCTCTACGCATCACTCATTCTCAAATGAGATGGCATTGTATAAATTTGGTCCTTTGGTGAGACCTTTAGTTCGTTCGGGTTAAAATATGTTGATATTATTGTCACACAATATATCTTCATAGTATTAGCCCACTTTGAACCACACCTAGTTTGATAACAAACTACTTAACACAAATGCCCTCCTATGCTGCTACTATAGCAATCATATACTTAGCCTTTTGTTGTAGTATCCGTCACAATGTCTCAACTTTGGAACTCATCCAAATCCATCATGGAACATCCTTTCCATTACATTGTGCCACCCATAGTCTAAATTGAGATTAATTTAATTTGTATCTTGTGACAAAACTAGTATCAATGTAACACTTTACAATGAACTACCTTTAACTATTTGTCACTTATACATGATATATTCTTAGTTCTTCCAAAGCTCATAAGAATATCTTTACTATTGTCCAATGATCATGTTATGAATCATTATGGTATATGCTCATAATATTTAGAGCATAGGACATTCTGGATATATACATATCATGGTATAATCGATCAAAATCTTCATGTGATTTTACTCACCAAGTGTTGAAACACTTGAATTTTGATACAATACTTTTCATGTAGCAAGAACCTTTCTTGTTGTTTCCATATTGAACCCTTTCAATATCTCATATATGTATGTCTAGCACAACCATATTTGCGCCTTAATCTATCCATATAGATATTGATGCCAAATATTCCGGGTTTGCCCAAGTCTTTCATCGAAATCTTATTTTAATGAAATTCTTAACTTGTGTCAATACAAGATACATCATTTCCAATCAACAATATGTCCTCTAGATAATGTATTAGAAATATGTCTCAGCGCTCCCACTTAATTTCTTGCAAATGCAAGCATCTTCATCATCTCCGATGAATTTAAACTCTTTTAACAGTTTCATCATGGTGAAGGTTCCAACTCCGCTATGCTTTCTTCAACTATTGAAGTTTGCATGCCCTTTTAGCAACCTTTGAATTAACAAAACCCTTCGTACCATGTCATGTACATGTCCTAGGTAATCGTTCTATTAGAAGAACCTTGTTTTGTTTATTCAACTACCATATACCAAATTATATGTAGTGGTTGCTACATTAATCCGTCAAGACTATATATCGCTATGAAAGATCAAATCTTGTAATAGTCAACTCCTTGAACATTGTCGTAAACTTCTTTTCGACATGTAGACTATTTTATAGATGTTAAACATCCATGTCTTATTTCTTTATATATCCAAACACAACTGATAGGTTTCATGCCTTTCCGGAGGGTCTTCCAAGTTCAGAAACTTGATTTCTCATGTATGGATACTATCACGGATTCTATGACTTCTAGTCATTTTATGGAGTCAGGGCCCATCATCGCTTCTTTGCATGTAGTCGGTTCATCATTGTCAAAACAATAACGACTTGCTTATCAAATCTTACTATTTGATTCTTACCGACCCACACGGTTCTATAGGAACTCTAATCTCCGAGATCACACCTTTTGTAATCACGAGATCCATGAGCATTGTGGCCGCCACCGGGACACTTTCCAGCGCTGCGCTACTTAGCACATATAGCTAAGGATAAACAACCTTATGAAAGTTCTATTGTACACCCACTTAACTTTCCACGAAAAATTCCTTCTCATGAAACTTCACATTCCAAGTAACAAACTCTTTTGTCCGTGGTGTTATGGAGAAATTCCCAACAAAATCTTTGGGATAACCTACAAAGACGTGCTTATCCGACTTTGGTTGTAAACATTTTACTTATGCATAGCATAACAAAATTTAAGAAAAGACAATTCGGGTTTTATCCCAAACCATAATTCATATGGTGTCATTTCAATGGATCACGATGGTGCTCTTTTCAGTGTAAAAGCAGTAGTATCTAAAGCTTCAATCCTTAAAACATAATGGCAGTTTTATAAATGACACCTTTGATCTTACCATGTCAAACATGGTTTGATTTCATCTCTCGAATATACCATACTCTTGTGGTTTATCGGGAAATCCAGATTCATGGAACAATTCCTCAAATCTTAGGTGTTTTGCTAAACATGTAACTCAAATATCTTCCTTTATGATCGAATCATAAACTCTTTATTTTCTGGTTACAATGATTTTTCACTTCATCTTGAAAGTCTTTGAACAACTTTCAAATGTTTCATACTTCTTCCTTATTAAGTAAATATGCAGATATATTCACTCAAATTTTCGAAGAAAGCATAGGAAGCAAAAAGATCCATCGCATATGGCTACACATAATGGACTATGCACATCAGCATGCACAATTTCCAATAATCTAGTCATCCGTTCCTCTCTAGCCTATGGACGGAGTTTCAATTATCTCGAGGAAAGTCTCACATGCGTCAATTGATCAAAATCAAAGACTCCAAAAATCCATAAACATGGAGTTTCTTCATGTTTTATTTCCAATATAATTTAAACAGCGATGTCACTTCATAAGTGATCTTTCAATCATTTGTCTTGCGACATTTTAGGAATAGTATTTATGGATGTGATTTCGCCCACTAGACTTGTAGAAGTTCATCCATCCTATATGGAATACGGTAATTATTTGAACAACCATTGTTCTCGTAATACTGGAAAAAAATAACAATTATTAAAACAAATCTTGAAGGCTAGGTTTGACGACAACGAAAAGCACAATAACACTTTATTTGTTTTCGATGATCATCATCACTTATTGTCTTGCTAGTTACTTAGGACATTGTAGTTCATGAATTGCGTTGTCCTGTATGTTACTTCATACCAACCAATTCGATATCCAATACCGGTATCCAATACATAAGAACCACATTGTTTAATAAGCAAGGAATACAACCATAACATGTATATCTTCTATATACCCAAGTTGGACATCTCCAACCTTTTATTTTCCAAATATTTTATAGATTCTCTTTCAGCAATTCCTTTTCTTTTAAAAGAATCTATCAACATCAATAGTGGTGTCATCAACATGACACATGGTACAAAGCTTGTATATAGTCAAATACTAATACCTTTGGACTTGCACTTTGAAGTGGATCACCATCATCAAATGTTTGGCATTCTTTCAAAGATCCATTCTTTAGTAATCTATTAGTGTAGTAAACATTTTACTTACATCTTCTATTCATCCTTATCATGACAACTTTCATGATCAAGCTACTATAACCTATAAGGAAGAATCGCGAGTATAATATCAGTTCCCAAAACCTTTTTGGTAGATTCGGATGCCTAGCATCTCCAACCTTCACAAATTCTCATACAATATGAGAACATGTATTTTTCTAAATTATACTTTATCATTATGCAACGAAAAACATTGTTTCAGATATCACAATATCTTTCACATGATGGTTTCTGAAACAATTTTCAGCTCCAATATAATCTTGATATTAAAACAACTTTTGGATATCAATAATCATGGAGGTAAAAATGATACTTTAGATACTAACATTGGAATTCTTACTCTTGATTTAATACTACTTAATAAACTTCATGGAGTAAATAGAGTTTGCTGAAAGTTTGCAATAGGACTTATAAACTTTAAATTGACATTCAAAACAATACGATACCAGTTAGTAAACTAAATATCCAGAATTCTATAGTTCTATTATCTCAAATAAAAACTAAGCATAAGGTAGAAAACGAATGCCAATGACTACAAAAAACTATGCAAATTCACTTTGATTTAATTTATGACAAATTTGGTTCGACTAATCCAAATTAGAAATGAACTCCCACTCGAAAACGACATCCCTCGTGTCTTTTTGGTGATTACATGAACCAAATCCACTACACCAAGTCCTATCATCACATGAGTTGATGTAGCTTCAAAGGCGAGCATCTATATGGGCATCATATCAACTATATGACTCATGCTTAACCTTTCGGTCCGTGTTCCGAGGCCATGTCTGTACATGCTAGGCTCGCCAAGTCAGAACCTTAGTACTCGCATGTGTAAAACCGTCTTACACCCGTTTGTATGAAAGCGTAGAGTCGAGTACACCCGATCATCACGTGATGTCTCGAAATACGATCCACAAAATGGTGCATACTTAAGGAAGAACACATTTTATCTTGATATTTAAATGAGGGATCATCTTATAATGCTACAGAAAGCGCCAAACTAGCAGTATAAGATGCTAACATCTAATGTGTAAAGTGAGATGATATGGTCCATGCATTTGATCTCTATCATTTGCATCGTGGTATGATCTCTATCATTCCTTTATGTGTAAGGCCAAGGTCTATGGAACTTACACGTTGAGTGTGTTGTAAGAGTATCTATTATACATCTACTTACAACAATACCATATCAAGACACTAGCCCAGCAACGATCTAAACTAGATGCCTCTAATTAATCAATTGCAGGTTTTACGTGGTTTAGGGCTTTCGGAGATAGAACCGTTCTTACCTACGAACATGAACCACAACGAGGATAACCAAGTTATTAGCAACTCGTTGTAAATCAGATATTGACTATAGTAGGAGAGACAGACACCCGCCAGCCACTTATGCAAAACAAGTTGCATGTCAGTCGTGGAACCGGTCTCATGTACGATGACATGTAAGGTTGGTCTGGGCCGCTTCATCCCACTATGCCACCAATATCCAAAATACATAGAAGATGCAATAACATGATCATCGTTGCCCACATATAAACATATGTGTACTACCCGTGCAAAGCACCTACGCATAGATCAGGCTCTGATACCACTGTTGGGTCCGCAACATAGAAAACAAAAAAAATTCCTACAATGTGAACTACACACCAAGATCTATCTACTAGGTACAGAGAAACGGGTGGACATACATCCAACGAGAACTTACCCTCGAAGACAACGAGTTTTTTTAACGAGTAGGAAATCATGGTTGATGTAGTCGTACACTTGCCGATCTCAAGATCGTGAGGAAGTCCGAGCAGGTCTGGCTCCAGCACGTCCTTCAGATCCAGTTCCAGCACCACCAAGTCCAGCACCGCAAAGAAGTGGTGCATCTGTGATCGCACACACGTCCAGTACCCCCGACAACCTCCGTCCCTCGCTCCAGCAAAGCAGCGGAAGCAGCAACTCCTTTCTAGATAAAGCCACCGGGAACATGTATCTCGCTAATCCGAGACCATGGGGAATAATACTAGAGGGGGAGAGAGATCCTTCACAAGGAGGTGTGTTTGAGAAGTGAGGAGAGGGTGGCCTTTTATAGGAGGAGAGGGTGCCCCTCCTTCATGGCCGGCGCATGGAGGAGGTGTCTCTTCACCTCCTCCATTCATGTGGTGGTAAACCCTCCACATTAAAATGCCTCTTCACATTCCCTTTTAAAGTCTCCACTTTAAATGCATTAAATTTCTCCAAATTTAATGCTCGCTCATTTAATAAAACTCTTTTATTATTTTTATTCAGAATTTTGTTAATTACTTTAATTAACAAACATTCACATAAAACCCCCTGCAACATTTCAATATTACATGCAGAACCAATTTCAGCAATTTCACCCGAAACAGTTTCGGTGTCTATTGAAATAATTCCAGCGCTTTCTTAAATCTTTATCTGAAACATATTTGCTCCAAATGGTGTCGGTATCCCTTAAGTGTGTCACCCTATGGTTCGCAAATAATGCAGACATGATCTAGACCCCTCTCCGATCAATAATCAGCAGCGGGACCTGGAGATCCGTAGTGACTCCTACACATTCAACGATGACTTCTGTGATCGTGAGAACCTTTAACGCTTGTAACTATATCCCTTTGTCTCGCGATATATTACATGTCCGAGATTCGATCATCGGTATCTCCATACCTAGTTTGATCTTGTTACCGACATGCACTCTTTTCTCGTTCCCGTGATATAACATTCTAGTGATCACATCACTTTCTTGCAAGCTATCTTAATGTGATATCACCGAGAGGTCCCAAAGTATATCTATCCGTTATCGGGATTGACAAATTCCACTCTTGATCCATGAGAATCAACATAACACCTTCGTAGCACTGAACCCATCTTTATAGTCACCCTGTTACGGTGTGACGTTTGATGTTATCAAGATACTCTTCCGGTGTTAGCAATTAACATGATCTCATGGTCTAAGGATAAAGATTACTTCGTATAGTGTTATAGCAATATAAAAATAATGACTTTGATCGTAATTCTATACTTCGGATGAATGTTCATCACATCATTCCACCAATGTTGTGACCTCGTTATTAACAACATCCAATGTCCATGATCAGGAAACCTCGATCATCTTGTTAATCAACGAGCTAGTCTATAAGAGAGGCATAACTAGGAACCCTTTTTGTTTATTAAACACACATGTATTGACGTTTCTGATCAATACAATTATAGCATGTAAAATAAAAATTTATCATAAACATGGAATAAGATAATAACCACTTTATTATTGCCTCTTGGGCATATTCCCTTCAGTTTGGGACCCTCGTGAGGAGGTAAATCCCCTACTCCTGCTTGGTTGTATTGCTCGCTCGCCTCGCAAGGTTACAATGGTGGGTGAAAGACTAGGGTTCTAGATCTTTGGGATTCGTCCCTTACAAGGTAGGAGAAGGACTCCTTATATAGGGTGGTGTCGGGCCTCTTCCCCTAGCTCTTGGGCACCAATGGACTTGGTCCAAGCTTGTCTTCTTGCGACCACGTAGTGGTTGCCATGTCAAGGGGTAGTCGGATGCCCCTCCACTTTACGTTGCCATCCTGGTCTTCTTGCACCAAAACGGCTAGTCAGGAGATGCATTCGTCTTGCGTCATCCCACCACCCCTGCGTGCCTTGCTTTCTCAGGGTGGACTAGTCATCCCTTGGACTGACAGTTGGGGCGTCATCTTGCGGAGCACGCTACGACCTCGCGAGGTTTTCCTCTAGAGGTCTTGGCGGGGGGGCTCACCACCCAGGTGTCATAGTCTCGAGCCCCCATGGAGAGTTTTGGCGTCTTCCCCTCTTCAGAGGCCCACTCCCTTCGAGAGCTATCGAGCGGGCGTTTATGAAGGGCTCGATGAGCCAGTGAGACGAGGTACCCCTGGTACCGATAGTCCGATAGTAGCCCCGGTCGCTTGTCTTGCACATCACCTTGAGGAGGCGAGGACATCAAGGGACCTGATGGAGCCGTACCCCGCTAAGCAGTCACGTCGACTCACGATCCCTAAAGCCACCGCCCGTAGCTCCCACGTCCCCACATGAGACATGGCATACGCCGGGTACAGGAACTGTCATTTCACTATTTAGCCTCGAGGAAGGGGCTGCCCGAAAAAACCCAAATCCCCGAGAACTCATTGGCTTCTATCCCTCCCTGCCGCCAATCCACCGGTGTTCCACATGACATTGTTCCTCCTTCTTCTGCGATGCTCGTGATGGCACTCAAGAGAGCACGTGATACTTTAGCCGCGCCGAGTTTTCCCACGTCGATAGCAGGAGCCCTGCATTCGGCGGTGATTCTCAAAGGGGTGTTGTTGGAGAAGGTCCGCAAGCTGATGGCTTCAGACTCGAATGAGTGGGGCGCCTCATGCGTGTGGTACGCCGGTGTTGGGGGAAACGGGTGGGTCGCCACCGCGGCCCTTGTCTTCACCCACACCATTTCCGCTAGCCTAGTTCCACTATTTTCTCCTTTCCTCATGGACGTCCTGGACCACTACTACATCTAGCTCCTCCACCTCCACCCATGGAGCATGACCCTCATGGCCGCTTTCACGTTCTAGTGCGAAGGCTTCATCGAGGTGGCCCCGTCCTTAGCATTGTTCTGGCACTTCTACAGCCTTCCTGTCCTCGTACCAGGGGACATCCTTGGTGGCATTGGATTCTTTGTTAGGGAGGAGGGAGTTTCCTGCCTATCTCCATCCTCGGCGTGTCATCGGAATTCTGCCGCAATTGGGTCGTAGGGACACCAGTCAGGCCTGGCCCCCGCTCTGAGCTCCTGCTGGGGCGGCAGTGGAGAATCCGGGTTGGGCCCACGAGGCGGCCGCTTGTATGGGTCTCAGACCCCCCTCGAGGCGTGTGGCGTACGTGAGGAGCCAAGGGCTGTCCAACATGATGATGGTGAGGGAGTTCTTGCAGAAGCAGATTCCCCCCTTCAAGATCACAGAAGTCCCGTGTGGTCCATGTTGCCTGACCATGACGCGGTCTGGCTTTCCAAGGGGCCCCGTGCCGAGGACACCGTGTCTGCTCTCATGCTATTGCTCCTTGGCGTGGATGTGGCGGCAGATTTTCCACCGGGTTCGTGTCCCTTGTACTCGGTGGGCGGCACGAGTGCCACCCATGTGGGCCTCCCCACCTTTGATGCCAGGGGGTATCTCCCTTGGTTAACCTGGACGATGAGTACGAGGGACCAAGCCAAGGCCCCGAGCCACTTCAACGCGCATGTCGTGGAAGGATGATCAACAGCATGTCGTCTTCCGAGGAGGAGGACATCGAGGGGTCTGCGGGAAGCGGGCTGAACCTGAGGCATCATCCGCCCCCATGCTGGTGTTGTCGGTCGAGAAGCGCCTGAGGCGGGGGGGTAGCAGCTCCTTCTTTCCTCCTAGCACGAAGAGGGCTAATTGGTCCTTGGCGGGGGAAGGGGTGAAGAGGTAAGCCACCTTGGTGAAACTTCCCTTCCTCTGATGCCTCTTTCCTCATGACGCCACCTTGCTCTATCGCTGCAGGCTTGAGGGGAAAAGGAAAGTAGCGGCAGTGAGGACCGATTTGCGTGAAGTGGGAGGGCGCATCATGGGCAGCTCTGCCTCTGTGCCCGCCCAGGAACTTGTAGTTGTGGGGGAGATCTTGGCTGATGAGAGCCTTCCAAACCTAGCAGTGGCCCCAGACATGGTGAGGCCCTGCTCCCCGACGACCCGGTAGGAGCGCAATGCGGGACCCTATCGCCGGCCTGTGACGACGGGAGGAGTTCGCAGGAGGCCTCCCCCAAGCCCTTGATGTAGCGGGGACAAGTGTGCTGGCCCGGTTACATCCCGAGGGTAGCTCCCTGAATCCGTCGGGGCACCTACGGGGCATTGTCACAATTGCCCGCTCCGGGCTCGACCAGTTCCTTTATGATATCGCTCCAGAGGAGCATCGTCTGGCTCGGGCGTGGCGTCACCATCACCTGCAGTGGGCTGCTCTTGAACGGGTCCAGGAGCAATGGTGAAATCGCTGCGAGGCCACGAGCTCTGGGGGCGGTCAGGACCCTGCGTAGCCACCTCACGAGGTCGTGGTCACCCCCACGCTCGTCCAAGATTGCCCTCTGCCTCGCGAGGACTACCCTACAGGCCTGGCCAGCATCACCCAGGACCTCTTTATGCGCGAACGCAGGCTTGCCTTCTCCGAGCAGGAAGCCAAAGAGGATCAGCGGAGAGTTACCTAGAGGGAGCGGGACGTGGCCCTCCGTGAAGAGGCAGTCCGGCTTCGTGAGGATGAAGCTCAGCTAGAGAGGAGCCGTTTGGAGATTTTTGAAACCCAGCTAGGTACGTCCCAACAACAGGTCAAGGAGCGCATAATTGATTTTGAACGTCGAAGTGCGAAAATCGACAACCACGTCCAGTGGTGCTACGCCAAGGTCGGCACAGAGCGGGAGTGGATGAAGGAGGACAACGAGGTGGTGCTCTCGCAGCTTCGTCTAGCCTGTCGGGCAGAATGGCACGGGAAGGCAGAATTCCAGGAATACCGCTTCGTGAAGAGGCATGAGGAGTTGCAAGCTTATCTCCGCTAGGCGGAGGAGCTCCTATCCCAATCTCTTGCTAACCAAGATGCCCTGAAGGAGCTGCGAGCTGCTCACCAGAAGCTCCAGAAACACTAGAATCTTCACGACCAGATGGAGCGAGACCTCCAGGTGTTGGAGAAAGAGAGGTTCAAGATGTACCGGGCGCTCGCCAAGCTCGCAGCTGCCACCCTGCAGGACTTCGGGGTGACCGATTTCTACACCAGGCCCCTTGCCGATAGTAGCATAGATGGTGCTTTCCTAACGCTCTTCAACTAGATCATGGCGGTGCTAGAGGGGAGGATCGTGCTTTACCAGGGGTATCACCTAGAGGAGTGTCGTAAAATGATGCGGGTCAGAGCGACCACGTTCTCTCCGTCCTCTATCAGTATGATGCCAAACTCCCCTAGAGGGTGCTCCTAGATAAGGCGACACACCCCATGGGGACCCCGCCTGGCGAGGTCGCATGGTTCAACCAGCTCATGGAGGAACACGTCGACGAGTTTCTCCCAGTAGTCAGGTGGACTGAAGAGGGGGAAGCTCTAAAGCTGCTGAGTCCTCCGGCAATGAAGGCAGAGGCTCCCCGGCTGACTCACCTGGTGCCGGGGGAAGCGACGAGCCATCTCTGGGAGACAGCGCTTCAGAGCCGTTGGCCTGAGGGGCCCTTTCGACTGTAGTCCGTGTAAAGTGAACTAGCATAGCAGCCATGTCCCAGACCTGATGTCTTTTTGTGGCACATACCTGTCTGGGCTCTTGTCGAGGTATGAACGCTTATGTCTGTAGGTGGGGTGACCTGCATACCTGATTGAGGGGCAAGTTCAGAGCCCGTGCTACTGAGGCCCTTAATCAGCCGAGGGGCCAGTGTTTCATGAGCCATTCTACCGTCCTATCAAGGAGAGGGTTGTCTTATTAGCATAGGGATTTTTAGTCTTTTGAGGTCCAGGAATTATGGGTGAGGTGACTTACGGCCGAAGACCGGGCCGTAGGTTCAGAGCTCGACACTTTAGGTCATGTGGAGCTCGAGCCGAGGATGGATAGGGCCTCGTGAGCCATCATAGCAAGGTGTGCATGCGATTGTTTTAGTTTAGGAACTGTGGGTGAGGTGACTCGTGACCAAGGAACGGGTCACAAGTTTAGAGCTCGACACTTTAGGCCCTTAGGAGCTTGGGTCGTGGATGGACAGGGCCTCTCGAGCCATCATAGAGAGGTGTGCACGCGTTTGTTTTAGTTTAGGAACCGTGGGTGGGGTGACTCGTGACCAAGAACAGGTCACAAGTTTAGAGGTCAACACTTTAGGCCTCTCTAGAGCCCCTGGGTCCGCCGTAGAGAGGAGGAGGTGGCGGCGCACCGTAGGCTACGTTCCTCGGTCACGCCTCGCACGCTGTAGGGTTGTCCCAGGCAATGTCCATCAGGGCCGCAAGTCGTGCCTACCACTGTTCCCTGGTGCTCTCCGCTCGCGAGTAGCGAAGGAGCTCTTTCTCCATGAGGTGGGTCGTCTCCGGGGTGAGGGGTTCTAGGCGCCTGTGTCAGTGAAGTGCTCGATGAAGAGAACTCTCTCCCATATGTGTGGAGTGGCGCGGGAGGGGGCCTACTACCGGCCCCAGAGCGGGGCGGAGGAGTGGGGGAAGCCCTCCGCAAGCCCCCGAGTCTCTCCGCTTGCTCCCGCCGGGAGTGGCTGTCTCAAGGCTTGCTGCGAGCGACCATGCTAGCGTCTCTAGATGAAGTCCTCCGGGCTGCGCCTCAACCCCCTACCTGGCACGCCAAATATCGGAGATTTGTCGCGCGAAGGGACTAGGGTCCAATAATCCCTTGGTTCGTGAGGGGCTAAACACGCGAGTCCGAAGGAGTCTAGCGATGGCCACGGCGGGGGAACGGGCGCATGATAGAGAGTTTACACCGGGTTTTTTTTACCTAGGTTCGGGACCCTCGTGAGGATGTAAAGCCCCTACTCCTTCTTGGTTGTATTGCTCACTTGCCTTGCAAGGTTACAATGGTGGGTGAAATACTCGGGTTTTAGATCTCTGGGATCTGTCCCTTACAAGGTAGGAGAAGGACTACTTATATAGGGCGGCACTGGGCCTCTTCCCCCAGCTCTTGGGCAGGAAGGGTCAGAACATTCCCGCCAATCGACTCAGTCCAAGCTTGTCTTCTTGTGACTGGTGAGTGGTTGCCGTGTCAGGGGGTGGTCGGTTGCCCCTCCACTTTATGTCGCCATCCTGGTCTTCTTGCACCAAAACAGTTGTATTAGGAGTTGCCTTCGTCTTGCGTCATCCCACCACCCCAGCATGCCTTGCTTTCACAAGGTGGACCGGTCATAACTTGGACTGACCGTTGGGGTGTCATCTTGCAGAGCACACTCGGACACGATGTTTTCCTCTAGAGGTCTTGACGGGGGGCCTCACCGCCCAACTATCATAGTATTGAGCGCCCGTGGAGAGTTCTGGCGTCTCCCCCTCTTCAGAGGCCCACTCCCTTCGAGGGATCTCGAGAGGGCGTTTATGCAGGGCTCGATGGCCCAGTGAGACGGGGTACCCCCAGTACCGATAGTCCGATAACAGTGTTCGGTTCACCACCTCTGTTTGACCATCGGTTTGGGGATGACAAGTAGTGCTTAATAGTAACTGCATCCCCGTCATTCCCCAAAGTGTCTTCCAGAAGTAGCTCATGAACTTCATATCACAGTCAGAAACAATTGTCTTTGGTACTCCATGTAAAGGCACGATGTCCCTGAGAAACAGGTTAGCAATACGCGCCGCATCGTTGTTTTATGGCAGGCAATAAAGTGTGACATTTTAGAGAATCTATCCACTACCACAAAAATTGAATCATCGCCTCTGTTAGTTCTAGGCAAACCTAATACAAAATCCATGCTTATATCTTCCCATGGTGTAGTAGGTGCAGGTAAAGGTGTATACAAAGCGTGAGGCTTCAACTTGGACTTTGACTTGTTGCAAGTAATGCATCTCTTGACAAACCTGTCCATATCATGCCTCATCTTAGGCCAGTAAAATTATCAGCGCGCATGAATAGCGTCTTCTCACGCCCAAAGTGGCCCATCAATCCTCCAACATGTGATTCCTTTAGCAACAACAAACGCATAGACGTCTCCGAAATACATAGTTTGTTAGCACAAAACAAATACCTAGTATGAATGTGAAATTTATCCCATGCCTTCCCAATAGTACATAAACGATATGTTTTAGCAAAATCATAGTCAGTTGCATACAAATCACATAAACTCTCTAAACCAGGAACTTTGATATCCAATTTGTGTTAATAACATGTTCTTCCTAGATAGAGCATGAGCAACAACATTATATTTTCCCTTCTTATGTTTAATAATGTATGGAAAAGACTCAATGAACTCAACCCACTAAGAAAGACGCCTATACAAGTTAGATTGAGATTTTAGATATTTTAAAGCTTCATGATCAGAATGTATGATAAATTCTTTGGCCACAAATAATGTTGCCAAACCTCAAGAATTCTAACAAATGCATACAATTTTTTATCATAGATAGGATAGTTTAACTTTGCACTAGAAAGTTTCTTAGAAAAACATGACATAGGACGAACCTCGTGTATCAACACACCACCAATTCCTATGCCACTAGCATCACATTCAATTTCAAATTGCTTAGAAAAATCTGGTAGTGCAAGCAAAGGTGCAGAAGTTAACAATCATTTCAGTTCATCAAAAGCATGATCTTGGGATATGCCCCCCTCAAAAGGTACACCTTTCTTAGTTAATTCATTCAAAGGTACAACAATAGTACTAAAGTCCTTCACAAAATGTCTATAGAAACCATCTAGACCGTGAAAACTTTGTACTTGACTCACGTTCATTGGAGTAGGCCAATTTCGAATAGCTTAAATTTTAGATTTATCTACTTCTACTCCATGTTTCGAAATAACATATATGTCATGTTCATTGCGGATCCTTTTCGAAACAACAATATCCTAGAAATATGACCTTATCTTTGAAAATGAACACTTTTCAAGATTACCATAGAGTTTAGCATCTCGTAAGACTTGCAAGACTTGTCTAATATGTTCATTGCGGATGTAGACTAATATGTCATGAAAATACATAGCCACAAACTTGCCAATAAAATTCCTTAAGACATGGTTCATTAATCTCATGAAAGTACTAGGTGCATTAGTTAAACCAAAAGGCGTTACTAACCACTCATATAAACCAAACTTAGTCTTAAAGGAAATTTTCCATTCACCCCCCTTCCTTCATTCTAATTTGATGACAACCACTATGCAAATCAATTTTAGAGAAAACAACATCACCACTTAACTCATTTAGCATATCGTTAATGCTCAGAATAGGATGACGATATCGAATAGTGATGTTATTTATAGCTCTAAAATATATGCCCATGCGCCAAGTACCATCTTTCTTAGGAGCTAAAATAACATGAACGACACAAGGGCTTAAGCTCACACGAATATAACCTTTGTTGAGAAGTGCTTGCACTTGTTTCTGAATTTCCTTCGTCTCTTCGGGGTTTGTGCGTTATGGTGCACGGTTGGGTAACGACGCTCCTGGAATCAAGTCAAGTTGATGCTTAATACGTCGCAATGGTGGACTACCTATAGGTACCTCCTCTAGAAACACATCGCTGAATTCCTATAACACGTTAGAAACACCAAGAGAAAGAGGGGTCATATTGTTAGAAACTAAAACCTTGCCTTTGTACATGAACACATGAGGCACAGTTGTAGGATACGCACTAAATTCTCTCATGTCTTCTTTGGTGGCTAATATAAGTAAACTGGGCACTCTCTCACTTTTCGTTATATCACTCAGAGTTGTTATATTCTCTCGCCTATCAACTAATGAATGTGGATCCTCCAAGTTGACTTCAGCTTTTTGACTTTGTGAACTAGAAGACACATTGAGTACTCAGTGCAAATAATAGTAGTGGCGATGGATGGAAAGGCATCCACACCATCACTCATGTAACCATCATCATCATCCGAAGCATTTGGATCATCATCATCATCTCCCGTCTCATACTCATCGTGTTCATTAATAAGAATCACCTTTTTATTTGGACAATCCCTCTTGAAGTGAAGCTTGCCACCACATGTATGACACTCCATGTCCCTATTACGTGTTGTAGACATATTAGAGCCCGAACCACTCACTGTAGGAGTTGGTTTCTTTGTGTTGGACACATTGGAAGTCGGTTTTGTGGATGTAGACGGATGATCATCATGACTTGCACTAGATGTAGGTTCATTTATTGTAGAACGAGCTTTGAATAGAGATTCTTCGGCAAACTGCGCTTTAGCTTCATGTGCATGATGTAACAACTCATTCATATCATTATATCTATGGTGTCGAATAATACTATTAATGTTATACTTAAGTCCATGAATAAAACACTGCACGTACTCTTCCTCGTTGTAGAAGCATCTCCATCTCCATGTAATAAGCATCATCAGTCATGGAACCTTGCTTTATTGTTGCAACTTGTCAAATAGACAAAGCAAATAATTAGGAGGGACAAAACAAGCTCAAATAACCTCCTTCATGGTGTGCTATGTAATGATAGGAGGATCACCATCTTCTTGCCTTGCTCATACAATGCCATCCCACCATCACAATGCCTACCCATCCAACTCTGAACTAACAAGCTTGATATTTTTATCTTTAGTGTAGTCATGTAAGCGCTGTAATTTCTCTATATTTAGCTCTCAGGTGAGGTGTTCTTCAACATCAGGGCCTCTCTCAAATCTAGGTATGGATAATTTGGGCATACCCAATCCATCATCAGGTTGTGCAGCTGGTACAGGAAAATGTTGAGGACCAATCAGAAAAATACACGTCCGCATACACCATGAGACCACCACGACCTCCATGGCCCCCACCATGACCAATGACAACCCCAAGAGTAGTGGCCATATTTCCATCATTAACGCTGGCATTATCATCCTAAACATATATTGTTGCTCCACTAGCAACCTCAAACCATTCACAGACTCTGCTAAAGCATGAAGACTTGTTTGTATATCAGTGACCTATGTTTGGACAATGTTGACTGTTTTCTCAGTTGTTTCCAACTGTAGTTGCATAATTTGAGCATCACTCTCAATTTTGTCCGTTCTGCGAGTAAAACTCCCTTGTAGGTGATCTCGCAATGCTTCATATTCTCGCCATGTAACTGTAGTACCTACTTACTTTTTCATCCATATCAACATCACCAGAAGATATGATTAGTAGGTTAGTGCACAAAATCAAAAATCTTTTGGTGGCTCTCTCACAATTTCAAGAAATTGAAATCTTACCATTCCAAAGTGAATTACCAAAAGCTTACCAACTTGGATAAACAACACATGCACAGATGTGATGCAGCGAATACCGAGGGTAGAAGAATGATCACACGACAATCCAGGAGTATGTAGTGGAGCTGTAGGTATGGATACCTAACTACACCAAAACA